>JABTTQ020001258.1:0-600000 GCA_016081115.2 Rehmannia glutinosa
GGACAAGACTTTCTATGAATTATGCCACTTTGTTGGAGAATTGTATTGAACTTTGTGAATTCCCCTCCACCACCACTTTGAAAAAAATTATTTTGGATTGGAATTGGTTTTCAACAAGTGTTTTAAAGGATATGAAAGTTGAGATGGCATCACTCTTGTTTTTAAGAAAGTATATCCAAGCAGGGGCGGAACCAGGATTCGGCAGTGAGGGGGGCCAAAAAATGGAAGATCGAATATTTATTTTTATATAATAAAATTCAAAATATATTATATATTTGCATTAAATACAACGTCAATACTCATCATTAAGCATCCTAAAATACATAAATGACAATCTAAAATTGACATAAATTTTCTTTTTTAAAAAAAATAAGGGAGGTGATTGACTGGTATTTTGCATGTATTTTGGGCTTAATATTGGCTAGAATGTGGAAATATGCATGCGTTATACAAGTAAATTGGGTAATATTCTTGTTTTGTGGAATTGGATTACGCTTTGCTCGTTTTGTAGAAATTTATCTATATTTGTGGCATAGTGGCAACAATTCGAGCATTGCAACCGCCAATACTTGACTCAAGTGACGAAGTTTGGAGTCGAGTCGAGAAGAAGTTGACGAACCGGGCGAGAAACGGAAAAAAATAGTCTATGGGCATATTGTTCCGGTGAGCACGGGCGGGCGTGCTCCTCTAGCACAACCCGTGCTCAACCCAAACAAAAGGACTCGAGGTGCGGCTGGGCACGGGCGGGCGCCCGTGCCATATTGGCACGCCCATGCCCTCGAAGAAAGATTACAAATGGTTCGGCACCCGGCCAAGAGACAGGCGTGCCAAAAAGGGGCAAATGCCGTCGTCAAGGAAAAACGAGTTTGTCAAATTTCAACTAGGTTTCGACCGAACGAAGTACAAATAGACCCGGGCGGCCACAAACAAGAACACGCTGATTTTTACCCTAGAAACCAGAGAAAAAGCGAGTTTTCCATCGGGAAACTTGGAGAGATTGATCAAGATCGCAACCACACCTTCGAGGATTGAAGATAGATCGAGAGATCGTCGTCATCCCCGAGTTACTCATTCCATCGTATCGTATTTCAATTAGTTAGATTTTGATTATGGATAATTTGTCTATGAATTATTTATTTTCAATGTCTGGCTAAAACTCTTGTGATTCCCGGGTTTGGGAGTAGATTAATAAACACTTTTATGTGATGATTAAGGATAATTGAAGTTAATATTTTCTTTCTCTATTCAAGTACTTTGCTTTAATTCTTGTTTTATCAAAAGGCCTTTGATCTAAACTTGTTTGATGTATTGATTCATAATTCTAACCGATGAGTTTAAATACTAGATCTTGAGTACTTGATACAAATAGATTGCATGATTGAGAAGTCTGTGAATATTTGTGAGACCTTTTAATCTTTTGAACTTTTGGGATTTGGATATCTCATGTTGAGTAGAGATGCTAACATAGATATTCCAATCAACGCTTTTACATACATCTCGAGAGAGGGGTAAATTACTTTGGTGATTGGTCAGAGAAGAATATGTTTAACCTTGGTTTTGCTTAACACGAGCATAAAAGTGGGATATTAATTGAAACCATAACCAGGAATCCATCCATTCATACTTGATCTTTCAATCGCTTTTTACTTTGTTATTTTAGGATTAATTTCGCTTTAGTAGTAATAAAACCAAACCTTCAAATTTCGATAGTTTAGATAAAAATAGGACTATTATAATCAATACTTAGTACATTAATTTATTAATCCTGTGGATTCGACCTTGCAAACCCTATTCTATAAACTCGATCCGTACACTTGTGGTGAGGCTAAAAAATAGGCGAACAAGTTTTTGGCGCCGTTCTTGCGGGGATTAATCAAATTTTTAGTACTAATATTGCGATAAATAGAACTATTCTTAATCGGACATTTTTTTAATTTGTTCGATTTTACTTCTATTGTGGTTAACTTGTTTTCTTTAGTTGGTTCGGGTAGTGCATGAGCACTCGCTCAAAGCAAGGAGACTTAGCACCGTTCATACAGGAGGTTGAAGCTTTTGCTAGGCGAAATAGTGCGGCTACTAAGCGGGCGGAAAGACAACGAGGACCAAACCATGGCGAGAAGTTGAAGACAACAACAGAAGCAATAACGGGGTAACAACCAGGCTAACGGGTCAATGTTGAGTTACCAATACAGGAGGTTCAGTGGCTCGGACCCCAATGACAAGCGTCTGCGATTACTTTCGCCCAATCAATCGCAACTATGGTGGCATTGCCAATGTCGATCAATGCGAATAATTTTGAGCTAAAGCCGGCCGATCTCGATGGTGCAAGAGGAGAACCAGTTTGGGGGCTTCCGTCGAAGATCCCAACTCTCATCTTGCGAATTTCATACAAATTTGCAATACTATCAAGATGAATGGGGGTGATGATCTTATACGTCTTCGCCTATTCCCTTTCTCTTTAAGGGATAAGGCTAGGAACTGGCTAGGCACCTAACTCGGGGAGTGTGAGCAAGCTGGGATGAGCTAAGTCGAGGTTTCTGTTTAAATACTTCCCACCAAGTAAGACACTCTGACTTAAAAGCGAGATCACTCGATTCGGGCGGTTTGACTACGAGCCTTTGTACGAGGCACGGGAGAGATTCCGGGATTTGTTGAGGAGGTGCCCGCAACATGGATTTCTGAAGATCGCTGACTTTGCTTTTTCTATAATGGGTTGATGGGAAGACGAGATCATTTGTAGACGCGCGTGCGGCGGCACTCTACTCGCGAGATTTCGGAAAGATGCATTCAACTTGTTAGAGAAATGGCCATGAATGAATAGCTCGGGTCATCGGGTCGGGTTCGTGTTTGGCTTGGGTTGATTTTGGGTTATGCTTAAAATACATTGAAAGTTAATGAAAATTTAAAATTATTATGTTTTAGACAAATTGGTAACATCGGGTCGTGTTCGTGTTAGTCGGTTGCGAGTTCGAGTTTCTCGTGTTCGTGTTGAGGTTTCTCGTCGGGTTCGGGTTTAAGCCACCCCTAGTTGGCCCTCGAGAGGACTAACGTGAAAAGGGTAGTTGAAGTTTACGATTTAGACCCGATTAAAGAGTTGGACAAAGAGATGGCGTTTTGACCAATCAATTGAGTACATTGACAAAAGGCAAATGAGGTAAGCGGGTGCAGTCTTGGGGAGTTTCTCTAGATCGATAGAAGAAGCAAATTACGTGAATAATAGGAATTTCAACAATTTCGGAAAAATCAAAATCCCACTCATTATCATCAAGGGCCTAAGGAACCACGAAAATTTCTCTATGCGAACACAAAGAACGTGATGCAACCACCACCAGGGTTTAATGTGACTAATGGAGTTATTCTGCGAGATCTAAACCAACCATGGAAGACATGTTCACCTCGTTTATGAGCGAGACAATGAACATGTTCAACAAGGATGAGGCAAAGATGGATAAAATCGAAAACCATGTCACCCAACTAGGGTCCCGGATGAAGAATCTTGAGACCCAAATTGGTCAAATATCTACAATAATTGGTGGGCGGCATCAAAAAGGCGATTTCAGAGCAACACCGAGGTAAACCCAAAAGAGCGAGTGTAAAGCCATTAAATGCGAGGAGTGGAGTGGAGCGGAATACGAGGGCGAAAATACCGAGAAAATTCGAAGAATCGCGGGACGACATGGCCGTGCGCCATCGCACGGCCAGCCCAGCCGTGCACCTTGGCGACATGACAATCGATGTGCGGGTGATGCGGGCGAGGCAAATGGCGAGGTTGAGGCAAGGAACAAGGCGAGGAACATCGTCTTAAACAAAAAGGGTTGAGAAGCTTAAATCTTTCTAACCACGATATTTCTAAACTTAATGTTCCCTTCCTTTTCCCCAACGTTTTCAAAAGAAAAAAGTTACGCACAATTTGCTAAGTTTTTAGATATTTTTAAAAAGCGCATATTAACATTCCTTTTGCGGATGCATTGGAGCGGATGCCCAATTACGCTAAGTTCTTGAAGGATGTTATGTCAAAGAAAAGAAAGATGACTAGTTTCGAGGCAGTCGTCAATCTGAGGAGTGTAGTGCAATAATCGAAGAAACTACCCACGAAGTTGAAAGATCCAGGGAGTTTCACTATCCCTTGTGCTATTGGTGATGTTTTCTTTAAAAAAGCACTTTGTGACTTAGGAGCGAGTATTAACTTAATGCCCTTTTCTATTTTCGGGCAACTTGGATTGGGAGAGGTGAAGCCATCTACGGTCACCTTACAACTCGGAGACCGATCACTCACATATCAAAGGAATCATCGAGGATGTACTTGTCAAAGTTGATAAATTCATATTCCCTGTGGATTTCTTAGTCTTGGACATGGAGGAAGATAAAAGCGTTCCCTTGATACTTTGGCGTCCATTCTAGCGGCGGGAAAGGCCTTAATAGATGTTCAAAAGGAGAGCTCACGTTACGGGTTAATGATGAGCATGTTTTATTTACGATATATAAGGCACTTCAATTTCATGATGGTGTGGAGACTTGTAAATTCATAGGCGTAGTTGAATCCTCGCATTGATGAGTATGCGGATCATACATTGTTTCGGGATACTTTGGAGTTTGGTTTGACACATTCGTGTTCAACATCGAACTTGACTATTGATATTGATAACCAAGACTTGTATGATTGTGTTTGTGCTTTGGATAATATGCGGGGAACTACCGAGGAGCGCAAAGAGGACACACACGCTGAAAAACGTATGGGAATCGAGTTCTACGAGGGACACACGACCCGTGCCCTTGAGCACGCCCAGGCCGTGCGTATGGCGGCGAAAAAAATTGGAAAAGCGGCGCACGGCCGTGCCTAAGGTCGAAGGAACTAAGGTCGAAGGAGGCTGCAGATGGCACGGCGGCCCGTGCTCATCATCGCGGGCAGCCCGTGCTCTCTTCGAAGAGGCCAAATCGAACCGAACTCAAACCCTTGCCCGAGCATCTCAAATATGCATTCCTTGGAGCGAATAACACGAGTCCGTAATCGTATCATCACTTTTAACTTCAGTTCAACTCGATAAATTGCTTAGGGTGTTACGAAAACATAAGTCGGCGATAGGTTGGTCAATTTCGATTTGAAAGGTATTAGTCCATCTATTGTGATGCATAAAATTAGAATGGAAGATGTCTACAAACCTTGATTGCAAAATCAAAGAAGATTAAACCCTATAATGTAAGAAGTCGTTAGAAAAGAAGTTTTAAAATGGTTAGATCTTTGGAATTATTTATGCTATTTCGATAGCTCTTGGGTAAGTCCGATACAAGTGGTTAGAAGAAAGGGGATGACGGTAGTAAGCGAGAGTGATGAGCTTATAGCGACTAGAGTAATGCTTGGATGGAGAATTTGTATTGATTATAGGAAGTTGAATGACGCTTACTCGCAAAGATCACTTTCCCCTTCCCTTTATTGATATGATGCTTGATCGTTTGGCGGGATATGATTATTATTGTTTTCTTGATGGTTATTAGGTACAATCGGATCATGATTGCCGGAAGACCAAGAGAAAACGACCTTTACATGCCCCTATGGTACCTTTGCATTTCGCGAGGATGCCATTTTGACTTTGTAACGCACCCGCTACTTTTCAAAGATGCATGATGGCTATATTCCATGATTTCATTGAGAAAATAATGGAGGTTTTCATGGATGATTTTTACGTGTTTGGAGATTCATATGACCATTGCTTGAATAACCTTTCTCTAGTTTTGCGAGAGATGCGAGGAGACTAACCTTGTTTTAAATTGGGAAAAGTGCCACTTCATGGTGCGAGATGGCATTGTTTTAGGCCACCGGAGTCTCTTACGTAGGTTTGGAAGTTGATAGAGCGAAAGTTGTGGCAATCGAGAAACTCCCACCTCCAACAAGCGAGAAAGCCATTCGAAGTTTCTTAGGACACGCCGGATTCTCTGAAGGTTTATCCGTGACTTTTCTAAAATCACTAAACCTTTAAGTCGGTTATTAGAAAAAGATATTGCTTTCAATTTTTCCAATGATTGTTTGGACTTTTGAAATTACGAAGAAGGCTTTAGTGACACCCATTCTAGTAGTTCGGATTGGAGTGACCGCCCGAACTAATGTGTGATGCAGCGACTTTGCGGTTGGGGCTGTTTTGGGTCGAAAGCGAGACAAGATGTTGAGCCATCTACTACGCGAAAGCGAGAACCTTAGGCGAGTGCCCAAAGCAAAACTACACTACCACCGAGAAGGAAATGCTAGCAATCGTGTTTGCATTCGACAAGTTTCGATCTTACTTGATTGGGACTAAGACGATCGTCCACACCGACCACGCGGCAATTAAATATTTGTTTGACAAGAAGGATGCCAAACCGAGGGCGATTCGGTGGATCCTCTTGCTACAAGAGTCGATGTGGAGATTCGGGATAGAAAGGGTTGCGAGAATGTAGTAGCCGATCACTTGTCCGGACTAGAATACAGAAGGAGGAGAAAGAAATCACGGAGGCAATTAAGGAGGAAATCCCAGATGAGCAACCACGATGCTACAAGCTAAATTCCCATGGTATGCCGATTTTGTTAATTATTTGGTTGCGGGGTTTTGCCTCCGGATTTATCATCTTATCAAAAGAAGAAGTTCCTCCATGATGTCAAGTTTTACATGTGGGGACGATCCCCTGCTCTTTAAGAGGTGCGCCCGACACCATCATTCGATGATGTGTACCTCGAAGAGTGGGAGGAGTTCTACAACGATGCCATTCCTCACCTTAGGAGGACATTTGTCCGGCGCGCCGCGGCGGCTAAGGTATTACAAAGTGGATTATCTTGGCCTACATTATCTAACGATTGCTATCTATTCGTACAAAGTTGTGATAGGTGTGCCGGCGGATGGGAAACATCTCGAGGCGACATGAGATGCCAATGACCAATGTGATGGAAGTTGAACTCTTCGATGTGTGGGGATCGACTTCATGGGCCCTTCCCATCTTCGTCGGGCTATCAATACATTCTACTTGCGGTGGAATACGTATCTCGATGGGTTGAAGCTATTCGGCTCGGACCAATGATGCGCGAGTAGTGCTCAAATTCACGAAGAAAAATATATTCACTCGGTTTGGAACCCCGAGAGCTTTGATTAGCGACGGGGGTCACACTTTGTGAATAAATTAATGAGCACTCTACTTGCGAAATGCGGGGTTAAGCACAAGGTGGCATTAGCATACCATCCGCAAGCAAGCGGACAAGCGAGGTAGCGCCAATCGTGAGATTAAGCGATTTTAGAGAAAGCAGTGAACATAAATCGCAAAGATTGGGCCATGAAGCTAGATGACGCACTATGGGCATATCGGTGCATACAAGACACCCTTGGGCACATCACCGTATCGTTAGTCTTCGGAAATCGTGTCACTTGCCCGTCGAATTAGAGCATAAGGCGTTTTTGGGCTGTAAAGAAGTTGAATTTTGACTTCAAGCGGCGGGTGAAAAGAGGCTCTTGCACTGAATGAGATGGAGGAATTAGGGATGAAGCCTATGAAAATTCCCGGATTTACAAGGAGCGAACCAAACGATGGCACGATCGAATGATAAAAAAGAGGGAGTTTTTACCGGGTGAACAAGTCCTTTTGTTTAACTCACGTCTTAAACTCTTTAGGAAAGCTTAAGTCACAGATGGTCGGGGCCATTTGTGATAAAGAAAGTGTTAAATCCTCAGGGAATAGTGGAGCTACTGAGGCGAGATGGGGAGACATTCATGGTGAATGGCGAGAGAATCAAGCATTACTTGAGCGGGAGCAAAAGGAGGAAGTGACACGCCTCACATTGCTAGAGCCATGATCAACTAACAGGCGTCAAGCTATAGGCGTTAAATTTAGCGCTTGTTGGGCAACCCAATGGTTTTGTTGTTTTATTTCTTCCCATGTTTCTTAATTTGTTCCTTTCCCTTTTCTAAGTTAGGATTTTATTGCTTTCATAGGTTATAAAAAAAAAACAAAAAAAAACTCTCGAACACAAGGTTCGGACCCCAGCACGGGCAACCCGTGCCATATGGGCACGTCCGTGCCCTTTCCAGAATTCAGGACTCCAAAGTTCGGGCCCTAGCACGGGCCACCCGTGCTCGTTTGCACGGCCATGTGCTCCTAAGGATTTTGGGAGCAATCTTTCGGCCCTAAAAGCACGGCGACCCGTCTTGCGAATGAGCACGCCGTGCTCATACTTGAGAAAGCTTAAAACCGACGGGCGGGGCCTTATTTTCTTCACAAAAAATCTTCCTCCTTCACGCACGGACGAACAAGAAAATCCTCCCCCTCCAAATTTTTTCGAAAATTCATTCTAGATATCATCACTACTCACCTCCCACACTACTCTAAACACGAATTACACGATTGGATTTGCTTGGAAGCAAGGATTTGGGGTAGATAGCACCTAGGGTTTCAACAATCCAACTCTCTTCTAATTCTCGAAAATTAAGGTATGAACTGAAAATTTTATGTCAAATTTCTTGAGGATTATGAACTAAAGTTGATATATAATGCTTGTGTGATACTTTAGCCATATTTTTAATTGGAATTTTCTATGGGGCTTTTTATCGAACACTTGGTGGGTTGTTGAATTGTGATGAATTTAGTTGATTGCATGATGGATTATACTTGTGTTAGATTGTTTAGGAGGTTAGGGGCTAGGATTCTCGGCAATTATATTGGTATGTGAATTGAGCGCTTGATTATGAATCGAATTGTTGATGATGAGCTACTATCTTCTAGTGAAATTGTTGTATTAATTCATTGTTTGTTTTTACTTGGCAAGTATGGATTCTCACGATTGTTTTGTCGGTACTAAATTGAAACATGGTGAACCACGACCAAACCGAGGGAAGGCGAGATTGGGAGCGCGGCCGCTCGAGCGCCACCACACCGGACAACCCCGAACTACGGGCTCACTATTGATGAAAATGAAATCTTTGGATAAATGGGAACGGCTCATCCATC
Source organism: Rehmannia glutinosa (assembly GCA_016081115.2). Lineage (NCBI taxonomy): Eukaryota > Viridiplantae > Streptophyta > Magnoliopsida > Lamiales > Orobanchaceae > Rehmannia > Rehmannia glutinosa. The sequence continues at coordinate 8,962 of JABTTQ020001258.1, forward strand.
GTTCATTCGCACCTACACGCTATCCGACGATGAATGTACCGAGCTCTCGGGATACGAGGAGGTATGGCAAATGTTTGATCGAGTTGGATGGACCGCATTTATGCAAGGCGTGTGGCCAACCTACAAGACACTCACACTAGAGTTCTTAAGCGGCTTTATTCAGTCACGGCAACACGACCACGGAGTGAGCCTCGGGAAAATCCGGTTCAAGTTGGGAACGAATGGAGAACCGTCACTATTTGCGAACTTAATCAAATTTTTGGGGTACCATCGGACGCCCCATACCGAACGGCCGCAAATTATGACTCGCGTGCTTTGGCGATTGTTGGATGAAACTCCGACCGGAGGGCTCATGCAATACGCAAAGACGCACCTCCAAGGCTTCCTCACTCCGCAACCCCATATTCCGTTACATTCAAAAATGTGCCCATTCTGTGTTCGCCCGGTACAACAATGGGGTATGCAAGCGAGAGAGCTATACCTACTTTGGTGTATGCTCAATCGCACCCCTTATAACATGGCGGCATACTTTGTGGAACACGCCGTCTACGTACAACTGACATAAAGCGGGAAAATACTAATTGGGGGAATGATAACCCCAATCGCACAACATTTTGGGGTTGACATAAGCGCATGGAACCATTAGCGGGCGAAAGAAGCATTAACATGAGCGCCTTCTCACCATGAAGATCATCGTAATGAGGAGAATATCTCTGTTTTTCAACAAAAGGTCGGGTCTTCGTTTCCCCTTCCTAACCCACATGACTCACTGATAATTGATAACCAAATCAAGCGGCTTTTGTACTCAGGAGCATATCGAGTCATGCGGGGTTTGGCGGCGCGAAAAAGAGGCGAAGGATAGCCAGGTTGCCCGATGAAGAAGACTTGGTCATGGAGGCACATGAGTATGATAGACGAGGAGAGGGGTTTGAGCAAGACTTCCAACGGGGAAGCTTCGATCGGAGCGGCGGCCACGGGACGGCTGATATTCAGAGAGCTCTCGCCAAGGCGAACGTGGGGGCGATATGATCACGACGGGTTTGTGCATTTGAGGAAAGCTTGCGCCAACATAGGAGTGATTTCCGTGCTTACCAAGAAGTCCAAGATCAAAGGTACAATTTGCAGAGCTTGTGGAACCAAGCACACAAGCAACGGGAGTCGGAGATATTGCGGCGATTTACTACGAATCGAGAATTGGCATATCTCCCGGGCCACTACCCGCCGCCACCCCCATGATAATCCAGGTCCTATCCACACTTTTCTTTGAAATTCTACCTTCTCTTTTATGTTATAATTTCATTCAAGTTTGGGGGAGAGGTAGTAATTTTATTGATGGGTGTGGCGTTTGCATTCATTTAGTTGCATGTAGAGCATATCATATAGGATGCGGTGCATTAGATGTTTGATTTTTTATGGTTTTAGCATGTTTATCGCTTTAGCACGTTTATTGCTTTCTAGTAGTTAGGGAATGAGTTGACCGCTATTGTGTGTTTGTTGTGTTTTGTTTGAGGTCTTGATCTTGGGAGCATTTGCGGATTAGTTCGTGTTGTTTTGAATTGGATGTTGAGTGTGAGTTGATCGGGTTGAGAATAATTAATATGGAGCATGTGCTTATTGGGATCATGGTTAAAATGCTTTGAATTATGCACTTACAAGCCTGTGAGCTTTTGAGCACTTTCTTTTTTTTCATCATATGCGAGTCTTGTTTGCGATTGAGTGTGTCATTCATGTTGATTTGAATTCTAGAACTTGCTCACGGTATCTCTCGTCAAGGTCACATGTTGTATGCATTCATGAAAATGATTTTAGGCCATTTTTGTTAAGCCTTTCAAGCCTTTTTGCCTACCTTATGATATTTGATTTTCCTAGTTAGCCAACTTGAGCCTATTGCACGATTTTTGATAGCCACATTTCAAGCCTTAGAACTTAAATTGATATATCTGTTATCCTAAACTTGAGCGTATAGCATTGAGTAAAGGATAGAATAAATGATTGAATGAAGGGATATCAAGAAATTAGAAAATAGTTTGTATGATTGGTGATTGGGAATAAAAGAAGAAAAGGAGAAAAATGAGGATACTCACAAAATAGTCAAAAAAAAAAAACGTATTCAAAAAAAAAAAAGTGAGTCGGCATGTACTAGAAATAAGGTGGAAATTGTGATGTAAGGTGAAGGAGAATGATTTGTATGAAAAAAAAAAAAAAGAAGGGAGAAATAGAGAGGTGATAAGATATAAAGGCGATTGGGAGTACATAGTTGGTTGGTATTAAAATAATGTTGAGAAAAAACGATGTGCTTACCAATCTATACGCTTGAGTTGAGTCACTTTATCCATATTTCCCTACCTTAACCAAAGAGCCTTCATTACAACCATAAACAAAGTCCTTTCGATTTGTGAATTGCATACAAACGAGTGGCGGAGATGTGAGACAATTTGCAAGCATATGGTAATTCTTCAACATTGATATGATTTGGCGAATACACGTCCTTATTATTCTAGTGAGTAGAGTATACACTTTATCCATGAGAGGCATGATTTGAAGTGTTTTACCATGATTTTAATAGAATTGTGCTCCGTGTTAGCTATTTGAAACTTGGTTGGTTTATGCTTGATGTCTATGGATAGATGACATGAATTGTGATGCGGTGTTCTTGAGTTGCTCTTCTTTTCCCCAATGGTGTTGTCTTGTTTATAAAGTGTTGCCGGAATCATCCAGAGTTTAAGTTGGGGTTTGATTATTTGGTATTTTGCATGTATTTTGGGCTTAATATTGGCTAGAATGTGGGAATATGCATGCGTTATACAAGTAAATTGGGTAATATTCTTGTTTTGTGGAATTGGATTACGCTTTGCTCGTTTTGTAGGAATTTATCTATATTTGTGGCATAGTGGCAACAATTCGAGCATTGCAACCGCCAATACTTGACTCAAGTGACGAAGTTTGGAGTCGAGTCGAGAAGAAGTTGGACGAACCGGGCGAGAAACGGAAAAAAATAGTCATGGGCATATTGTTCCGGTGAGCACGGGCGGGCGTGCTCTCTCAGCACGGACCCGTGCTCAACCCAAACAAAAGGACTCAGAGTGCGGCCTAGGGCACGGGCGCCCGTGCCATATTGGCACGCGCCGTGCCCCTCTCGAAGAAAGATTACAAATGGTTCGGCACCCAAAGACGGTCAAGGCGTGCAAAGAACGCACGATCGTGCGTGCCGTCTTTTGGGAAAAAACGAGTTTGTCAAATTTCAACTAGGTTTCGACCGAACGAAGTACAAATAGACCGGGCGGCCACAAACAAGAACACGCTGATTTTTACCCTAGAAACCGGAGAAAAGAAGCGAGTTTTCCATCGGAAACTTCGAGAGATTGATCAAGATCACAACCACATCTTCGAGGATTGAAGATAGATCGAGAGATCGTCGTCATCCCCGAGTTACTCATTCCATCGTATCGTATTTCAATTAGTTAGATTTTGATTATGGATAATTTGTCTATGAATTGTTTATTTTCAATGTCTGGCTAAAACTCTTGTGATTCCCGGGTTTGGGAGTAGATTAATAAACACTTTTATGTGATGATTAAGGATAATTGAAGTTAATATTTTCTTTCTCTATTCAAGTACTTTGCTTTAATTCTTGTTTTATCAAAAGGCCTTTGATCTAAACTTGTTTGATGTATTGATTCATAATTCTAACCGATGAGTTTCAATACTAGATCTTGAGTACTTGATACAAATAGATTGCATGATTGAGAAGTCTGTGAATATTTGTGAGACCTTTTAATCTTTTGAACTTTTGGGAGTTGGATATCTCATGTTGAGTAGAGATGCTAACATAGATATTCCAATCAACGCTTTTACATACATCTCGAGAGAGGGGGTAAATTACTTTGGTGATTGGTCTATAAAGAAGAATATGTTTAACCTTGGTTTGCTTAACCTGAGCATAAAAGTGGGATATTAATTGAAACCATAACCCAGGAATCCATCCATTCATACTTGATCTTTCAATCGCTTTTTACTTTGTTATTTTAGGATTAATTTCTGCTTTAGTAGTAATAAAACCAAACCTTCAAATTTCGATAGTTTAGATAAAAATAGGACTATTATAATCCAATACTTAGTACATTAATTTATTAATCCCTGTGGATTCGACCTTGCAAACCCTATTCTATAAACTGATCCGTACACTTGCGGTGAGGCTAAGAAAATAGGCGAACAGGAGGCCAAATGGAAATTATACCAAATTTACCTATAAAATTGAAAATAAAATATTAGCCCCCCTCCCCTAATATGCAGGTTTGTCCCTGTATCCAAGTGTATCTTGTAAAGTGATCAACAAAGCTTATATAATATTTGTGATTAGTGTATGAATGAACAGGAGAGGACCCCACAAATCACAATGAATGAGATCAAGAACATGAGAGTAACTAAGAATGTGAGAATCCGAAAAGGGAAACTTATGGATTTTTGCTTTGCAACAAGCATCACATAATAATCGATCTTTCTCATTAGCACTAATAAAATTATTACATTTTTTGAGAACCTGAGCTACAGTTTTCATAGAGGAATGCCCAAGTCTTTGATGCCAAATAGTAACATCATTTCTTTTAGGTAAAACTAAAAGACTAACATTGGGGTACTGAAAAGAAAATGAAGGATTGCTGGTGGATAAAGGATGGTTGGTGGACTTGATTGGTTGCTGCATAGACACATTGCCAGGAGCTTTGACACAATCGAAATCAAGCGATAAAGTCTAGCTTAACCTTCCTTGCGCAGCAGAAACAGACCCGTTGCTTGATCCTTAATCAAACAAAAAAGAGGGTGAAATTCAAAATACACAGAGTTATCAAGAGCAAACTGAGAGACACTCATGAGATTTTTTGTTATGCTAGGAACAAGAAGAAGATTTTTAAGAATGAAAGCAGAAGGATGAGAAGAGGACTTAATTGTTGAGTTGCCAATATGAGTTATACACAAACCTGCACCATTGCCCATGTGAAGTTTGTTACTTCCTTGATACTCAGAGGCTGAGTTTAAGTTAGCCATATCAAAGGTAACATGATTAGTGGCTCCTGAATCAGGAAACCAGCTGGTTTCAGAGATAACTGATGTTGAGTCTTGAGATGCTAGCATAGCAGTAAGGCCAGGATTTCTGAACTGATTCCTTGGACCTTGATTTCCTTGAAAAGAGTTTGTGTTATTATTGGGTGTACAGTTCATATCACACATATAATAACACTTGTCTGTTGTATGATTTGTGAGATGGCAGATTTGGCAAGCAACTCTATTGTTATAGTTAAAGTTCCTGCCTTTTCTTCTACCTCTGCCATTCCTACCTCCTCTAACAGACTGATTGCCTCTACCTCTGTAACTTTAAGTGTTTGTATTGTTATCTCTTCTGTTGCTTTGTACAACAACATTGGCAAACAAATTATTAGTGTCTTCACTTACGGTAAGATTAGCATTTTCCAGTCTGTTTTCAAAACTGAGGAGTAGAGCACTAAGTTCATTGACTGAGAAGGCATCTATCCTTGATGTCACACTAACCATGACTGGATCATACTCAGTACCTAATCCAGCTAGAATGTGCATCACTTGATCTACCTCTTTAATTTTTTCACTAGCTGAGGCAAGAGCATCACAACATAATTTTATTTTACTGAGATACTCCCTCATGGGAGATTTCCCTTTTTAAGAGTGGAGAGTTGTAACTTGTATTGCATCTGTCTAGCAAGGGATTGTCTAGAGTAATTTGTTTTTAATGCTTGCCACATATCATGAGAGGTCTCCAAGCCAACCATAAGGACAAGAAGTCCCTCTGATAAAGAAGAGAGAAGCCAAGAGGGAAGAAGTTGATCTTGCCTCTCAAAGGCAAGAAAACCAGGATTAATACTGACTCCACTAGTTTCAGCATTTTTTACAAATCTTTATGGTGATTTTGTGCTACCAGTCAAATAGCCTTCAAGACCACAACCTTTCACTGCAGTGAGGATTTGCTGTTTCCAAATAATGTAGTTTGATTCTGTAAGTTTAGTGGGGTTGAATGACTTGAGGGGTGCTGGAATCAGCTGCATTGGAGCTTGTAGTAGACATACTGAAGGATTGACAAGGAGAAGAAAAAGAGAAAGATTTGGGAGTATCAGAGACAGGTTCGGATCCCTGCTCTGGTACCATGAAAGGTACACTAACATTGAAATGAGACTTAAGCATTGCATCAGGAAAAATAAGTCGCATAAATTATATTTTTGCATTCATTCATTATACCAAGAGTGAACCTTGCTATAGGTATATATAGATCATTACATAGCCTGACATTGTTACACTTGTAAGCATCCTAGCGGCTACACTAAATCACGGAATATTCAAGGACAAATGCACCAATCATTGCAGGTACAATGTGGTACAAAATGATAACGACATTATTGAGAATATTATGATGGATTCAGGTGCATCAAAGAGAGACAGCTGGACTGATTAGTGGTGATTGATCTTAACATGGGGAAATTCGTGATTTATATTTTCTACGGTGTTTCATCGTTAATCATTAATCATTAATTATGTGAATAAAATGTGTACACGGACGAATAATTACCAGTAAACTGCACGGTAGGAATTAGGGGGGAGAAATACAATAGATAAAACAATATGGCCAAAAATTGGAGAATGAATTTTGGGTCATTTATTAGCTAAAGAAAAGCCTCCTTCATTTCCTCTTCATTTCAAACTTACCAGATTAGCCTTAACTGAATGACCATTTTGCCAATATTAGTTTTGTTTTATAAAAATTAAAAGACTCAGGATTCGAATATTGATCAACACTCTTACGAATGATACCACTTAAAATATAAGGCTTGTGGTATTTGCCAATATTAATTAATTAAACATTAACAAAAATATATAAAGCAAAAAGAATAATAGATCCAATAGTAAAACGACTTTTTAAGCCAATGGCAGACACATGATTGAGACTTGGGGGAACCTATTTTGAAGAAAATTAAAAGAATAATTTTTCAAAATTTTGGGGGGACAAATGTATTTTTCCTTTAGTTTATATATAGTTATAGACTAAATAACAAGTAAATTAAAAAAGAAAAAAATCTTGAAATTTTTTGGGGGAACAACTCCTACTTGCCCCACCTTGGATCCGCCATTGTTTTGCTTTTACATGGGAAACTCGAAGATGTGTGAGATTCTCATGAAGGATGTATATGCGATATATTAACAAACTTAAAATTAGCTTCTCGTTAAGATTGGACTGCTCTTCCAATTATTGGTCCTTCCATTGTTGGGCTTTCTTTGACTTACAATATTAAAGGGGAATCCATTGTCCAAATAATGGAAAACCAAAAGTAGAACAAAAAATCTCATTCCATATTAAAGTGGAAGAGTGTGAACTCCTGAGTTTTTTATTACCTAACAAATATCCACTTGAGGCCTCTTGAGAATTGGGGTGCAATTTTATAAGCTAAAAACAAATGTCATTATGGGGTATTTATAATTTAAAAAGATAATTAGGTTCTTATGCAATTAGGTTAAACCTCAATGGGTAGTTTTCGTAAGTTTTTATTTCAAATATTTACTAAATGAAATGGTGAAACTGTGACCATGTTTATTTAAACTGATAAGTGATAACCAAGAACCAACCTGTCTAAGGGACTATGGATTGAGTGGAAAATACAAAAACACAATAGCATTTCAATAAACTTAGTATAAACTGTTAATAGTCCATTATTAAAAGTGACAATAACATTAGCAACTATAATTAAATTCAGATGCAAAAATGGCAATATGCTAATCCATAAACAGTATCACCTACTGCTCTAAACTACTGAAGAAAAGGAAAATTCAGTCCCTTTCAAATATTTCTGCAAATCCAAAGCTGTAAACACTAAAATACCACCAAAAAACATAATCATAAAGCAAATAAACTTTGGACCCCTAAAACAAATTTTTCCTATTTCATGTTCTCATCTCTGGCCACAATCTTGAACTTCCCTGTTTGCTCTTGCTGCAAAACCAAACCAAAAACTCAAATTAACATACATATGAAAAACCATCAAGCCAAAAAAAAAAAATTAAAGAAATGCACCAATAAAAATCATGAAAAGAATCCATAATCACAATAGTATGTGAGTGTTTTGACAAATCTAAAAAAAGTGATTATTATTTCACTTAAAAGTTGAGAATCTCTTTTTTAGAGTTTGCAAACACTCCATAAATTACCTTCTTCCAAAGATCAGTATGAGCTCCACAAAAAGCAGCAACAACAGCTCCCTTATTCTTCCCTTCTCTGTACTCAATACAAAGCTCCTCTTTCAACCCACAACTCATGAAACGCCAATGGACACTTTGGCTCGGAACAATCAATCACACATCCTTTTTTCGATTCACAAACGTAACACTTCTTCTCCCATCTCCTCTTCAACACCTTACTGCAATCAATCCCTTCTCTACCTTCAGGATCAACGAAAAACACTTCCGGCACATAAATCGCACACACCAAATGAGCCCACCGGCCGTCGGTCGTCGGCTTAAGCGCACCGCCGCCAACAGGGCAGAGGCAGCAAGAAATTTTCGCTGATTTTGATTCCAAGCATTGGGCACAAAACCAATCGCCTTCTGGAATGCCATTTGTGAAGGGATGGCCGTAACATGTGGTGTGCGCCATTAAATCACAGCCATCGCATAGAACAATGGGGTCCGTTGGATCCCCATCTGTGCTACCGCAAATGGAGCAAACGATTCCATCGTCGTCGTCCTCGTTGACGCCGTTTTCTTTTGTTTCCGATTCGGAAATTTCTCCTCCGTTGTTGATTTCACCTTCTTGAATGTGGACTTCGGGTGATTTTTTTTCAAACTCGTCTGGCGGGATTTTTTGTTTGTCCGCATCGGACGGTGGATCGTATTCGAGGTTGAGATCGAAGGGATGAACGGCCCAGATCCTTTTTTTGGCCGGCAAACAGAAAGTGGTGGTGGCGGCGGAAATGGGAGGTAGCGGCGGCGAATCTCGGCACTCTTTGCGCTTTTTCGCCGGAAGGCATAAAGGGGTCATGCTATTTTCAGTATATTCAGGGTTTTTATTGGAGGGGTCGTTTTGTTTAGCTTGTTGCATGAGCTTGAATCTTTTGAGAGGAGGCAAGTTATGAAATTTGCTTTCCATTTTCAATTGGGAAAAGGGAATAAGGGAGAAAAGTTTTGGGGAAGATGGGCAGATGAATTTGGTTAAGGGATGAAGATGGTGATAAAGACCTGTTGAAGAATGAAGATTAGTAAAATATTTAGGGAGTTTGTACAAAAATTTTGGCGGTGGCGGGAAGATGGAAATTGGTGGTCGGTCGGGCGGAGGAAGGCCTTACTGCGAAATGTGAATTATTGAAATGTTTGAAAATTGGGGCGGCGGGCGGCGGCAGAGGTTTTTCGAATTTTCACTCCAAAATAAACAGAATTTGTAGCGGGAGCTACAATGTGCTATTTGACTGTGTTTAAATTTAGGGAAATTTGATAAAATACCCCTTTCCTTAGGGTAGTTTTGATTTTTGCCCCCATATTATTAAATTCAGATTTTTTCCCCTTTTCCTCATGTAAAAAGACCAAAATATCTATTTACTTAAAAAAAAAAAAGAGAAAATAAAAAGGCTGAAGAGAAACCAAAAGACACAAACATTCAAAAACAAAGCTGTCAAAAAAACCATTCAAAAGCAAACAAGACCACCTTCGCCCGCGCACGAGACCCCGCCGTCGCCTGTCGTCGGCCGCCGCCGCTGTAGACTTCTATTCCAACACCACCACGAGTATAAGATTTGCCCCCTTCTCGAGCAGCTCGTTTCGTCTACGAGCTCCAAATTTCTTCTTCTTTCAAAAAGGTATTTTATCTTCCTCCATAATGTATGTTTAATGTGTGTGTATATAGTGATTGTATGTAGTTTTTGTAAAGTTGGTGTGTAAAAACTAGGGTTTTGGTTTTTTGATGTTGAATATTGAATTTTGTTTGGTTTTTTTTATGTAATTTTGTACAAGATTACACAAGGTTGTGCTCAAATGACCCAAGAAAGGAAACTTAGATTACAACGGCGGTATTGGGTTGGGGTGACGGTACTGAGAATGAGTTTTTCACCCTTGACCAACTTGGTTAGTAGTCTCCTTATGGAAGACTTGTGTATGTGATGTTTCGTGCAGTTTAAGATGCTTGAGCGTCATTATTGTCATGACATAAAAACTTCCGACATGGTTTTGAGTTGATAAGTTCACAATTGAGCGTGTTAATAAAAGTGGAGCTATTTTTGATTCTGCCAAGTTAAGGTAATTGTGGGATTTTAGTTGAGATTTATTAAGTAGTTCTTTACAACTTAAGCATAGAGCTATGTCATTTTCACCTAATTGCTGCTTCTGTTAGCTTAATTGTGACCTTTTTGGTCATAATCCCATTTTTCTATTCTTTTCTCACAAAAGCTTGTTAGTTTCAATGCATTAATATTGCTTGACACCTCAACATACACTTTTGATAATGCAAGGTGGATGAATGGCCAACATTTGAGAAAGCATACACTTATAAATAATGCAATTTGAATTTTAAGTTGCTTGTTGAGGCTGTTGTGATTGGAATTGCTTCGATTCTTCAAGATACACTCTTACCATTTTTATTTTGAAGGTCTTAGTTGAGAAAGCATGGTATGCTCTTTTATGTTCCATTCTTCAGCATTTATTTTGTTTTTTTATGCTAGTGATGCACTGTTCTGAGGGTACTATTTCAAGGTTAAAGTATCAATTATCTTTTTATTTTTCAAGATTAATTGTACGGAACTAACAAATCTATTTACTCTCATTTTTTATTTTCTTATTTACAATTACTAACAAATCTATATTTTGTTTTTAGGTTGATAAAATGGCACTTGTTCCCCACAAGAACGATCAGTTCCCAGCAAAGCTAAGTGGTCGTTGCAATTTGACCAGTACATTGGAAAAAATTAGAGAGTGTTTCAGTGATCACAACATCAATAGATTCAAAAAATCATGCTTTGGTCATTTATTGGATGTGGCAAAGATTAAGTTCCAAGGCCAACTTTGTTAGATAAATGCTTTTATCATGATTTTGATGATTTTGTTCAAATGAGTTTTTAAACCAAAACAATGCCCCTAAATGTTGTCTAAATACTTCCGATCGATTTAAAATGTTTTTACTATTTTTCGGAGTATTTCTTAGAGTTTATTTTCGGTAAAAAATTGGACAACACATTTGTTTCGGAGCTCGGCCGGTCGCCCCATAGGGCAACCCGCACTGAGTTGAGTTTTGAAACAGAAAATGGGACGTAAGAAAAAATTGAGAGGCGACCGGTCGACCGGGCGACCGGTGCACTGGGAGCACTCCTCTTGGTTGATCTTCTGTTTTGGAAATCATTCGGCTCAACCTGAGGTCACACTAAAGGCGGCGGCCGTCGCACCCTCCGTCGGTCCCCTGTGTTAAAATTCGCGAGAATTCAATTTCAATCTTATCTCTATCGACCGGTCGAACCCCCGTTTATCAAAGAAACTATCCGCTTGCGTTTTGCATGACTTTTCCTATTTTGTTGGATTGATTTCTAACAGCTATATTGATCATTTTAAATGGTTTTTTTGCAGCAAATCACTCCCCAAGGAGGAGCAATGTGCGGAAATGAAAGCCAAGTCCTCTCCTATAAATAGAGGCTTCATTCAAGCAACAAGACACAACACTCTACACAAGCAAAGAGCAATTGAGCAAACACTTTCATAAATCTTGTTGTATTAGCCTAACCACTTTCATTTGCACAAATTTGAGGTCTAGGCTTTCATTTCTTGATTACACTTGTACTCATATTGTATCAATCATTATTGAGTTGTAATCTTGATTTTGGTCATCATTCAACACAAGACATCCTTGTGAGTATTCTTGTGGTAAGAATACACCTGGGTGATCTAGGTGATAGGTGTTTGAAGGTTGTGGTAATCTTCAAAGGTGTTGTAAGAGGATTGTGGTAATCCTCAAGGTGGTGAAAGAGGGTTGTGGTAATCCTCAAGGTGTTGTATTAATTTTTGGTAAATTAATAAAATCTTTTTTTTTTGAAATCCATCCCGGATATAATGGGGTGGTAGTAGATTAGGCCCTAGGTGGGTTGAACTACTATAAATCGACGTGTGCTATTTACTTTCCACATTTAACATTTCATTTTTGCTTGAGTCTTTCAAAAAAGAGGGCAAAATCTGAAAAACCGGGATAATCTATTCACCCCCCCTCTAGATTATTGTAGCCACTTGGACTAACAAGTGGTATCAAAGCCAAACTCTTTGGCTAGCTCGTTCCGAGTAAAGAGGAAAGATCCATGGCTACACATGATACTCATCTCACCACCGGCGCCTCCACCAACAAGCCACCACTATTCGACGCCAACAACTATGCATTTTGGAAAGACCGTATGTAGTGCTTTCTACAAGGGTGTGGGTTCGATATTTGGAATGTGGTCATTGAAGGAGTTGATCAACCAACCAAGAAATCGGAGGATGGCACCTTGACTCCTAAACCTTTCAAGGAGTTCGATGAAAATGACAAAAAGGCTTTCTCTCTAAACGGTAAGGCCTTAAATATTTTGCATTGTTCTCTTACGACTCGAAGTATAATCGCATAAGAGGCATAAGGTCGGCACATGAGGTTTGGGAAAAATTGGAGACAATTTATGAAGGGACTAAGAAGGTCAAGCAAGCAAGAAAGACCATGCTTGTTAAAGACTTTGAAAACTTTAACATGCATGATGGTGAAAACATTTCCAAGATGGTGGAAAGGCTTGATAATATTGTCAATCCTCTTGTGGCCCTTGGTAAAGTCATTTCAGAAGAAGACAAGGTAACTAAGGTATTGAATGCTCTTCCGGCTCATGGTCCGAAAAAGTAACGGCAATCACGGAGGCACAAAACCTTGAGACACTCAAGTTTGACGAGCTCATTGAAACCTCCTCATCTATGAAGTCTATCTCAAAGAGAGGAAAAATTCCAAACCATCCATAAATCAATCGGGTATGCAAATTATTCCTAAAGGTCTTGCTTCTTCTTCTAATAATGCATACTATGATAATGATGATGAGGATGAGGAGACGGCCGCACTTGTTCGAAAATTTGCAAAATTTGTGAATAAAAATAAAGCGAGAAAACCAAGAGATAATGCTTGCTTTAAATGCGAAAAACCCGGGCACTTCATTGCCGATTGCCCAAAGCTCGATGAAGAGGAGCAAATGAAAAAGAAGCCTTTCACAAAAAAAGAATGCTCTAAACGCGGAGGTCAAAACATGGGATGAACTACTCGAAACAACCGATGAGGAAGGAGAAACCGAACACGGTCTCATGGCCATAGACGATGAAAATAATGAGGTACACTCAAATTCTTCTACTCCCTCCATAGTTGATGACTTGCAATGTGATTTTGATGAATTGCAAATTGAGTTTCAAAATTTAATTGTTAAATACAAAAATTTGAAAAAGGAGCTTAAGGTTGAAAAGGAAAAATTATTTACCTCTTATGAATCTCTAGACAAAGCTCATGCTCTTACTCTTACTAGAATTCATTCTCTTGGAACCGAAAAGGAATCGCTCACAAAAGATATTGAATGTTTGAAAAATGATGTGCATCATTTCAACATAAGCACGGATAAAGTCACAAAAATTTTAGATGCACAAAGAGGTGAGCATTCCAAATTGGGACTTGGTTATAAGCCTTTTCAAAGTGTTTTTAAGAAAAATAACCAAGGTCCGACTTTTGTACGTGCTAATAATTATAATACTCCTACTTGTTTTTATTGTGGCAAAGTTGGACATTATGCTAATAATTGCAAATTGAGAAATAGCTCAAGACATGTTTGGAGACCCAAAGGTCTCAAGACTAACCCCCATGGACCCCAAAATTATAGGTTATCTAAAAGAAATTCTTTTGTAGGTAATAGGGGCTATAACAACAATGGAAGATTCAAAATGGCTCGTGGGCAACAGATATTCACGCCATATGACCTGGAGGAGAGAAATTTTTACCAACATCAAGCTCCAAGAAGAGGGTATGGTCACGTTCGGCAATGGCAAAGGAAAAATTCTTGGAAATGGAGAAATTGGTAACTCATCTTTCTCTCGTAGTAATGTTCTTTTAGTTGAAGGGCTTAAGTTTAATTTGATAAGTGTTAGCCAACTTTGTGATTCAAATTATGATGTTTCCTTTAATAAAGAAAAATGTCTTATACTTAAAAATGGTGAAATTATTTGTGAAGCAAATAGAAAAGGCAATATTTACAAAATTTGTACAAGTGATTTGGTTAGTCAAAATGTTTCTTGTTTAGTCGCCAATAATGATTTAACTAGTTTATGGCATAGGCGACTTGGACATGTTGGATACAAGAATTTGAAAAATATTTACAAAAACCAACATGTGAAAGGACTACCCAAATTGAATTTTGAAAATCTTGGCTTATGTGACACTTGTCAAAAGAACAAATTAGTTAAAAGTAGTTTTAAGCCCAAAATGAAATTTCCACAACCAAACCCCTACAAATGCTTCACCTTGATTTGTATGGGGATATTGGTACGGCTAGTCTAAGTGGAAAACATTACACTTTTGTTATCATCGATGATTTTTCTAGATATACTTGGGCTCTTTTTCTTACCAATAAAAGCGATGCCGTTAATGAGTTTGTTAAGTTGTGTAGACTTATTGAGAATGAAAAGAAAGACACTATCAAGTCTATTCAAGCGATCGAGGTGGAGAATTTGACGGTGAATTTAGAGTATTTTGTGAAACCAAAGGATATGCTCATAATTTTTCGGCTCCAAGGACACCTCAACAAAATGGAGTAGTTAGAAAGGAAAAATTGGACATTACAAGAGATGAGTCGGTCCATGCTCAATGAATTTTCACTTCCAAAATATTTTTGGGCGAAAGCCGTAATCGCTTGCTATGTCATTAATCGAGTTTATATTCGTCCTAAAATGAATAAAACTCCATATGAGCTTTGGAAGGTAGAACTCCAAATATTAGTTATTTTCAAGTTATTTGGTTGTAAATGTTTTATTTTGAATACCAAGGATCAATTGGACAAACTTGATCCTAAGGCCGATGAAGGGATATTTATGGGATATTCAACAAAAAGCAAATCATATCGGGTTTACAATAAGACTAGTGGGGTTGTTGAAGAATCCATCCATGTCAAATTCAATGAAGCTTCGGGTGTTGAAAGAATACCCAATGATGAAAGTGATGAAGAGGATATTATTGAACCAATTGTTCAAGTTGATGATCAATCGTCTACATCAAATGATCAACCGTCCACTTCAAATGGTCCTCAAGAAGATAGAGGTGATACTTCGAATCTTCCCGTTGCATTGAAATTTAAGGGAGATCACCCAAAAGATCTTATTATTGGTGATCCCCTTGACAAAGCGTTGACCCAGAGAAAATTTGCCGAGAAAGCTCTTATTTCTCAAAAGGAGCCTAAAAATGCTAAGGGGGATATTGAGGATGAGGATTGGTTCCTAGAGATGCAAGAGGAGTTGAATCAATTTGAAAGAAATGATGTATGGGAATTGGTACTTTGTCCTCAATCTCAAACTATTATTGGTACAAAATGGGTATTCCGGAACAAACTTGATGATCAAGGCAACATTGTTCGAAATAAGGCAAGGTTAGTAGCTCAAGGGTATTGTCAAGAAGAATGTATTGACTATGATGAAACTTTTGCACCCGTAGCACGTTTAGAAGCTATTCGTATTTTACTTGCCTATTCTTGTTTTAAAAATTTCAAACTTTACCAAATGGATGTTAAATCCGCTTTCTTAAATGGTATTATTCAAGAAGAAGTCTATGTAAAACAACCTCCGGGGTTTGAAAATTTTTCTAGGCCTAATGATGTTTATAAACTTAAAAAGGCCTTGTATGGTTTAAAACAAGCACCCCGTGCATGGTATGATAGACTTAGTTCTTTTCTTTTACAAAATGCTTTTATAAGAGGTAAAGTTGATACAACTCTCTTTGTTTTTGAAAAAGGGCAAGATTGTTTACTTGTGCAAATTTATGTTGATGATATTATCTTTGGTGCTACTAATGATTCTTTGTGCAAGAAATTCTCTAAGTTGATGCAAAGAGAATTTGAAATGAGCATGATTGGGGAGCTCAACTTCTTTCTTGGACTCCAAATTAAGCAATGTCAATAAGGTATTTACATTTCACAATCTAAGTATACAAAAGAACTTTTGAAAAAGTTCGGCATTGAAGAAGGAAGAACCGTCTCTACTCCCATGGCAACAAATGTCAAAATTGACAAAGATGAGAATGGCAAGTCCGTGGATGAATCAAAGTATCGAGGTATGATTGGTAGTTTACTTTATTTAACCGCTAGTAGATCGGACATTCTTCATGTCGTATGCCTATGTGCTCGTTTTCAAAGCAATCCCAAAGAATCTCATGATGAGTCGTTAAAAGGATTTTTCGATATTTGAAAGGCACTATTCAATATGGTTTATTTTATCCAAAGAATGAAAATTTTTCTCTTAAAGGTTATAGTGATTCGGATTATGCGGGAAATATTGATGATCGGAAAAGTACTTCAGGATCATGTCAATTTTTAGGCGATTGCCTAGTTTCTTGGTTTTCAAAGAAGCAAAATTGTGTTTCTCTTTCAACGGCCGAAGCCGAATATATTTCCGTCGCATTTTGTTGTACTCAACTTCTTTGGATGAAACAAACCTTAGCGGATTACAAATGCTCGTTTGAAAACATACCTATCTTTTGTGATAATATATCCGCTATAAATATTGCTCAAAACCCGTTCATCATAACCGTACTAAACATATTGAGATTCGACATCATTTTCTAAGGGATTGTGTTTCGAAACGTAAAATTGAGATATCGTTTGTACCATCTCAAGATCAATTAGCGGACATTTTTACAAAACCGCTATCTTCCGAGACTTTTTCATCCATACGAGCTCGGTTAGGCATGATGCATATTGAATGAGGCTTATGTTTGCATTTTACATGTTTTTAAAACTTAGGGGCGAAAAATCGGATTTTTGGTTGAAAATTTGGATTTCCTCAAAAATGTCAAACAGTGGGCTAAACAGGTTGAGGGCAACCGGTCGCCCTCAACCTCGACCGGTCGCCCTAAGCTTTATTTTGGATTAAAACGGTTCTGTCTTGATTCGCCATTTTACCTTATTTTGGCCATTTTTCGTCCTCTTTGCCAAATACACACAATTTTCACTCAAAATTGATTTTCATGCATTCTTATCACAACTTGGACCTTATATAGCATGTTTATCATCATCATAGCTCATGTTCTCCGATCAAATGGTAAGAATTTTCCTTACTTTGCTCAATTGGGTTGAACCCTTGAGTTTATGGCTTTCTTGTATAATTCTTGATATATTTTGCATATGATCTTGTTGAGCTCTGCTATTATGTTGTTTTGTATGATGTTTGATGTAATTTGGTGATAATTCTTTTTGGCTTGAATCATTTACAAGGGCTATATACAACTTCTTTTAATTTTTACGCCCACAAAGTGTTCGATAAAATGTCGCAATGAAAATTTCAACTTCTACATGATTCTCTTGCTTTCAAAAGTCTTCTATACTTATTGAGATCATGTTTTGGCAAACAAAACGAGCGTATGAGCTCTTCATAATACATTTCCCCCATTTTCCTTGGATTTTAAGCATAAAATTGCTCAATGGTTGATAAACCGTCTCTTTTGCGCACTTTGATATAATTGTATGATGTTTTTATCATCCTAACATTCTTTTTGATGATTCCAAAGGGGGAGAAACAGGAAATTGGCTCGTTAGCCAAAAGAAACTATTAAAAGCTCGCAATAAAATCTATAAGCGATGGCTTTCTAAAGCCAAGGATACCTAGTCCATGGCCTGTATTATGGACTCAATTGCAAAAGATTATAAGTATTGTGACAGGGGGAGCTTTTTAGCTCATGATGTCTATATGCATCTTATATAAGCTTGTTATAGCTTGTTCTTCTAACTTATAATAATCGTTTGTTGATATGCTCATAGATAGGGGGAACTTTGTATGAAATGCTTTTAACGGATAGTTTACTTGTAAAACAGGAAAATTTATTTGTTTTTCAAATCGTCCTCGAGAAAATTGTTTTGGTTTGTAATCATTAAAAATGGGGAGTTTGTTAGATAAATGTTTTTATCATGATTTTGATGATTTTTTTCAAATGAGTTTTAAACCAAAACAATGTCCCTAAATGTTGTCTAAATACTTCCGATCGATTTAAAATGTTTTTACTATTTTTGAGTATTTCTTATAGTTTATTTTCGATAAAAAATTGGACAACACATTTGTTTCGAGCTCGACCGGTCGCCTTATAGGGCAACCCGTACTGAGTTGAGTTTTGAAACGAGAGAAAATGGGACGTAAGAAAAAAATGGAAGGCGGCCGTCGACCAGGTGGTTGACCGGTGTAGGTGGGTCGGTCGACCCTGGCGGGGTACACAGGAGCGAGCCCTCTTGGTTGATCTTTCTGTTTGAAATCCTTGACTCAACCGGTCACTAAGGCGACTGGTCGCACCCCTCCGTCGGTCCCCCTGTGTTAAAATTGTAGAATTCAATTTCAATCTTATCTCTGTGCGACCGGTCGAACCCGCATTTATCAAGAAACTATCCGTTGCGTTTTGCAGCACTTTTTCCTATTTTGTTGGATTGATTTCTAACAGCTATATTGATCATTTTAAATGGTTTCTTTTGCAGCAAATCACTCCCCAATGAGGAGCCAATGTCTGGAAATGAAAGCCAAGTCCTCTCCTATAAATAGAGGCTTCATTCAAGCAACAAGACACAACACTCTACACAAGCAAAGAGCAATTGAGCAAACACTTTCATAAATCTTGTTGTATTAGCCTAACCACTTTCATTTGCACAAATTTGAGGTCTAGGCTTTCATTTCTTGATTACACTTGTACTCATATTGCATCATATTATTATTGAGTTGTAATCTTGATTTTGGTTATCATTCAACGCAAGACATCCTTGTGAGTATTCTTGTGGTAAGAATACACATGGGTGATCTAGGTGATAGGTGTTTGAAGGTTGTGGTAATCTTCAAAGGTGTTGTAAGAGGATTGTGGTAATCCTCAAGGTGGTGAAAGAGGGTTTTGATAAATTAATAAAATCTTTTTTCTTTTTGAAATCAATCCCAGATATAATGGGGTGGTAGTAGATTAGGCCCTAGGTGGGTTGAACTACTATAAATCGACGTGTGCTATTTACTTTCCACATTTAGCATTTCATTTTTGCTTGAGTCTTTCGAAAAAGAGGGCAAAATCTGAAAAACCGGGATAATCTATTCACCCCCCCTCTAGATTATTGTAGCCACTTGGACTAACAAACTTTACCTACATTTGCTTTTTAGGCAAGATACATCCAAGTCAACCGATAAGATAATATTCCACATCAACAACAAAGAGGCTGACTTTGGAGTAAAACGAATTTGCGTTGATTACAGGACTTTCTTTTGGTACTAAGTCAATTATTCCTTCTACTTCCACTATTTTTGAATAGAGTCCCACATATTCTATAGAGTGCCAAAATATGTGCGAAAATCGTTCAGAAAAATAAGAATAGAGTGCCACGTATTCTACGCTGGACAACAAGCCAAGTTGTGATATTATTTGACACATTGTCAAAACTGGTTTTCAAGACTTTACTTCCCGGAGATGTGGATAAGGTAACCAATATTTTTACACAAATATTATTCTACAAATACACTCAAATTAATTTTAAAAACAAGCCCACCTCCCTGCCCACACTCCTGCCCACTTGTCTGCCCACATATACTATTTGTTCTCAATAAAAATCATGCCCACCTCCCTGCCCACGCTCCTGCCCACTTGTTTGTCCACATATTATATATTCTCAATAAAAATCCTGCCCACACTCCTGCCCACTTGTCTGCCCACATACAATATGTTCTCAATAAAAATCATGCCCACATCCCTGCCCCACACTCCTGCCCCACACTCCTGCCCACTTGTATGCCCACATACTATCTGTTCTCAATAAAAATCATGCCCACCTCCCTACCCACTTGTATGTCCACATACTATTTGTTCTCAATAAAAATCATGCCCACCTCCCTGCCCACTTGTATGCCCACATACTATATGTTCTCAATAGAAGTCATTATTGAATTGTTTATATATTTTTGCAGGTTGTTATTCACCGGAATTTGGTGGCCACGAAGGCAGAGGCAGATGGTGCTTTTTTTGCTAGTATTGTTGTTTGGGCCAAGAATATTGAGGAAAATAGTTGTAAGAAAAAAACAAAGACAAATGTCTTGAAAAGAAAGAAACCGGAAAGTGTGAAGAATGATAAAGAGGATGATTTGGATGAGAATGATGAAGATGCTGAAGAAAATGAGACGAAGAAGTTCGCCGACAGACATTATGAAGAAAAGTCAAAATTGCGGTGGGACTTGAAGGGTTTGAGAATGAGGATTGATGATATGGAGGCCACTTTTACAAAAAGACAAGATCGCTTGGAGGCCATGTTGAAGTGCATCATGGATAAAATGGGATGTTCACTTCCTATTGAAGTTTCTGAAAAACATGCGCCCAAAACGACCAATAAGTCTGAAAGAATTGATGAAGTCGAGGTAGTTGTGGAGGAAGACCCATTGAAAATGGCTAATGAAGAATCTTCTAACAAATCTCCTGCCCACATTCTAGCCGACATGTCTGCCCACATTGCTGAAGACCCCACATGTCTGCCGACTTAGCTGCCCACATTCCTACTGGCTCTCCGCGCCCACATGTCGCGACTTGGTTGCCCACATTTCGATGAGCCTACTCTCGGCTCGCCCAATTGCCCCTCGCCCACCACGCTACGCCCACCAAGCTATGAAGGAAGAGGTCCCTTCGAAGATGAATATTTTATTGTCTATGGTTCAAAAGACGGATTTGGTAACTTCAACATCAACTGGGGTACTTGATGGTGATGAATCTATTACTGTTGGTGACAAAGTAAAAGCTCAATGACTATCAATATTATGTATAAAAAAAGTAGGAGCAAGAGACTAGGAAGCGGGACCTTCTCTCGATCGCCATTCATCGACCCAAGTCACCATCTCGGGAAGAAACCGAAGAACATGTATGATCCAATGAGTTATTTTCCCCGCCAATAATTGATGAATTTGAGAAGTGGTGGCAAAAAAAAATAAGGAAAATGAAGACGTCATTGTTCCTTGCTCTATTGAACTTGACTCGGTTAAAGCATCATGGTTTAACAATATTCAAGATTCGAGAGGATGGCTTGATGATGCGGTATTTAAACTATTTACTATATATAATGTGTATACCAAATTAGTTAATTATATAATTGAACTAATCCTTTTGACATTGCAGCAAGTGGACAAACTATTGCGAGTTGGTGGTGTATAAGGCCAAAAAATGGCACGATCGTTTCTTGCCCAACGGACCCACGATTGACTTCCTATTTTGGGTATGAGTACACCTTGATTAAATTTTTTGGCTTTTTTCCTTTCTTGTCTTTTGTAACTATATAAATTTACTTTTTGAGAATAATTTGTGAAGAAATGGCCAAAAAAGTGGTTAAAATCAAAGGAAAGCATGGTTAAATGGTCGTGGTGGGAAATTGACGAGACATTAATGGAATATGTCACCGGTCAGCTACCACGTGATGGGTTCCATCTATCGTGGGCTGACGTTGAAAAGGTTTATGGAATTGCTCATGTGAATGGAAATCATTAGGTGTTGTACGAGCTCAATATCCCGAACCAGTCCATTATGATTTATGATTCGTTGTCAAAGAATCAGAATCATCCCCTTTCTGAGTATGTTGAGGACTTCGACATGATGGCAAAAATGCTCCCCAGTATTTGCGATGAAGCAGATGTGTGGACTAAAAGAAGGAGCGCCGAGCCACGGAAGGAAGCTTGGACGGGTCATCGCCACGAGCACCCTCCACAACAAGCAAATTTCAGTGATTGTGGTATTGTGGCTGCTAAATACATGGAGACATTAGTGACAGGACGCCCGATTGACAAATTGAAAACTAACCGATGCCATGATTATCAACTTAGAATTTGTGCTGAACTTTTTAAAGATTTCTCCAATAATTCGGAATACGTGACATCGCACGGGAATAAAACAGTTTTTGATTGCTTTCCGGTAAACCTCCAACGATAAGTATTTATATCACAGTCCCAAATTCCATCCCACACAATCAATATAGGACATGATGTACCACCTGCAAACAAAGTCATGATATAAGATAATTAATTAGATATTCTACACAACGGCCCACTTCTCTGCCCATATTTCGGCCCACTCTCCTGCCCACATCTAGGCCCACTCTCCTGCCCACCTCTCTGCCCACATTTCGGCCCACTCTCATGCCCACCCCATTTTTGTTGGCCGAAAACAACGATTCCACATTTTTGGCCGATTTAAACAACAATTACAATTACGTATTCACTCTACACACTATATCTAACAATAACAAATTATACCCATTCCAAAAATCTAACAAAGTTGGCAAAAATCTAACAAATTTGGCTAAATGTAACATTTTTCAAAGAAAATAAGCTTCAATTCAATAAATAACATAAACACCATGAAAACTAACCTTTATCCATAACTTTCTTGCACAATATAGATAATTTTGATCCAAATGCCCGCTGACTATCGAGCCGCTTTTGCCCGTTTTCGATCCAAATATCAAGAACAAATTTCAGATTTTTGTGTTGCCCGTTTTTAGCACTAGTAGATGGGTTTTCTCTTATTTTGTGATCTTCAATATCCTTGTAGGTCGATTCTTGCTTATCCTCCTCTAAAGCTTGTTGATTTTATGAGTTTTTGGAGTTTCTAGGGTTTGGTCGATAGAAGACGTATGGTGTGTCTTTTGGTTTTCTTTCTTCAGCCTTTTCATTTTCTTCATTTGCTTTTTCTTTTTTTTTGTTTTTTCAAGTAAAAGGGTAATTTGGTCTTTTTAGGCTAAGAAAATGGGCAAAAATCTGAATTTAATAATATGGGGGCAAAAATCTGAACTACCCCTAGGGGAAGGGGTATTTTATTAAATTTCCCTTAAATTTAAGTGTGTTTCAGAACATCAAATTTAGTCTTATATAATCTAAAAGTTATCAACAAAAAATTATAATTATTAATTAAGTATTGCATAACTAATAAAAAAGAACATTGATAATTTATTTATACACTAATTATTTTTAAATAATTGTTTTTAATTTATCTCATAATTATAAATTAAAGAATAAAAATTACTTTAAATTATATATTTATATAATCTAAGCATTAGAATAAGTATGATTCCTATAAAATAGTCAAAATTGTATTTATCATGTCCTTAACGTAACTTTTCAAATATTCATAACCTACTTGTTCGTATTAAACGCAAACAATTTCTCGTCCTATATTTAACTAGAGGATTATTTACCTATGTAAATTATTTTAATGTAGTGGTATTGATTTTTTAGTACCTAAACTATATGCACTTTGTGTTAGATAAATGTTTTTATCATGATTTTGATGATTTTGTTTAAATGAGTTTTTAAACCAAAACAATGTCCCTAAATATTGTCTAAATACTTCCGATCGATTTAAAATGTTTTTACTATTTTTTGGAGTTTATTTTCGATAAAAATTGGACAACACATTTGTTTCAGCTGGACCGGTCGCCCTATAGGCAACCCGTGCACGAGTTGAGTTTTGAAACGAGAAAAAGGGACGTAGAAAAAAATGAGGGAGGCGGCCGGTCGACCAGGTGGTCGCCGGTGAGGGTAATTTGTCGACCCTCAGGCGGCCGATACTGGAGAGTCCTCTTTTGGTTGATCTTCTCTGTTTCATATTTTTATCAACCCCAACCGGTCAACATCAAGGCGACCGGTCGCACACCCTCCGACCGATCCCCTGTGTAAAAATTGCAGAAATTCAATTTCAATCTTATCTCTGCGCGACCGGTCGCACCCCTGTTTTATCAGCAAACTATCCGTTGCATTTTCAGACAGTTTTTCCCTGTTTTGTGGGATTGATTTCTAACAGATATATTGATGATTTTAAATGGTTTCTTTTGCAGCAAATCACTCATCAAGGAGGAGCCTATGTCTGGAAATCAAAGTCAAGACATCTCCTATAAATAGAGGCTTCATTCAAACAACAAGATACAACACTCTACACAAGCAAATAGCAAACAAGCAAACACTTTCATATATCTTGTTGTATTAGCCTAAGCACTTTCACTTGCACAAATTTGAGGTCTAGGCTTTCAATTCTTGATTACACTTGTACTCATATTGTATCAATCATTATTGAGTTGTAATTTTGATTTTGGTCATCATTCAACACAAGACATCCTTGTGAGTATTCTTGTGGTAAGAATACACTTGGGTGATCTAGGTGATATGTGCTTGAAGGTTGTGGTAATCTTCAAAGGTGTTGTAAGAGGGTTGTGGTAATCCTCAAGGTGGTGTAAGAGGGTTGTGGTAATCCTCGAGGTGTTAAAAGAGGGTTGTGGTAATCCTCAAGGTGTTGTATTATTAATTTTGGTAATTAATAAAATCTTTTTTTCTTTTTTGAAATCCATCCAGGATATCTTTGGGGTGGTAGAGGATTAGGCCCTAGGTCGGTTGAACCTCTATAAATCGAAGTGTGCTATTTATTTTCCGCACTTAGCATTTCCTCTTTGCGTGAATTTTCGAAAAAGAGGGCAAAATCGAAAAACCGAGATAATCTATTCACCCTACAGATTATCGTAGCCACTTGGACTAACAAGTGGTATCAAAGCCAAACTCTTTGGCTAGCTCGTTCCGAGTAAAGAGGAAAGATCCATGGCTACAAATGATGCTTATCTCACCACCGGCACCTCAACTAACAAGCCACCACTATTCGACGCCAACAACTACGCATTTTGGAAAGACCGTATGGAGTCTTCCTACAAAGTGCGAGTTCGATATTTGGAATGTGGTCATTGAAGGAGTTGATCAACCAACCAAGAAATCGGAGGATGGCACCTCGGCTCCTAAACCTTTCAAGGAGTTCGATGAAAACGACAAAAAGGCTTTCTCTCTAAACGGTAAGGCCTTAAATATTTTGCATTGTTCTCTTACCGCCACCGAGTACAATCGCATAAGAGGCATAAGGTCGGCACATGAGGTTTGGGAAAAATTGGAGACAATATATGAAGGGACCAAGAAGGTCAAGCAAGCAAGAAAGACCATGCTTGTTAAAGACTTTGAAAACTTTAACATGCATGATGGTGAAAGCATCTCCAAGATGGTGGAAAGGCTTGACAATATCGTCAATACTCTTGTGGCCCTCGGTAAAGTCATCTCCGAAGAAGACAATGTGACTAAAGTATTGAATGCTCTTCCCGGCTCATGGTCCGAAAAAGTGACGGCAATCACGGAGGCACAAAATCTTGAGACACTCAAGTTTGACGAGCTTATTGGAAACCTCCTCATCTATGAAGTCTATCTCAAGGAGAGGAAAAATTTCAAACCATCCATAAATCAATCGGGTGTGCAAATTATTCCTAAAGGTCTTGCTTCCTCTTCTAATAATGCATTCTATGATAAAGATGATGATGATGAGGAGACGGTCGCACGTGTTCGAAAATTTGCAAAATTTGTGAATAAAAATAAAGCAAGAAAACCAAGAGATAATTCTTGCTTTAAATACGGAAAACCCGGGCACTTCATTGCCGATTGCCCAAAACTCGATGAAGAGGAACAAAAGAAAAAGAAGCCTTTCATGAAAAAGAAGGCTCTAAATGCGGAGGTCAAAACGTGGGATGAACTACTCGAAACAACCGACGAGGAAGGAGAGACCGAACATGGTCTCATGGCCATAGATGATGAAAATAATGAGGTACGCTCTAATTCTTCTACTTTTTCCATAGTTGATGATTTGCAATGTGATTTTGATGAATTGCAAATTGAGTTTCAAAATTTAATTGTTAAATACAAAAATTTGAAAATGGAGCATAAAGAGCTTAAGGTTGAAAAAGAAAAAAATATTTACCTCTTATGAATCTCTAGACAAAGCTCATACACTTACTCTTACTAGAATTCGCTCTCTTGAAACCAAAAGGGAATTGCTCACAAAAGATATTGAATGTTTGAAAAATGATGTGCATCATTTCAACATAAGCACGGATAAAGTCACAAAAATTTTAGATGCACAAAGAGGTGAGCATTCCAAATTGGGACTTGGTTATAAGCCTTTTCAAAGTGTTTTTAAGAAAAATAACCAAGGTCAGACTTTTGTACGTGCTAATAATTATAATACTCCTACTTGTTTTTATTGTGGCAAAGTTGGACATTATGCTAATAATTGCAAATTGATAAATAGCTCAATACATGTTTGGAGACCCAAAGGTCTCAAGACTAACCCCCATGGACCCCAAAATTATAGGTTACCTAAAAGAAATTCTTTTGTAGGTAATAGGGGCTATAACAACAATGGAAGATTCAAAATGGCTCGTGGGCAGCAGATATTCACGCCATATGACCTGGAGGAGAGAACTTTTTACCAACATCAAGCTCCAAGAAGAGGGTATGGTCATGTTCGGCAATGGCAAAGGAAAAATTCTTGGAAATGGAGAAATTGGTAACTCATCTTTCTCTCGTAGTAATGTTCTTTTAGTTGAAGGGCTTAAGTTTAATTTGATAAGTGTTAGCCAACTTTGTGATTCAAATTATGATGTTTCCTTTAATAAAGAAAAATGCCTTATACTTAAAAATGGTGAAATTATTTGTGAAGCAAATAGAAAAGGCAATCTTTACAAAATTTGTACAAGTGATTTGGTTAGTCAAAATGTTTCTTGTTTAGTCGCCAATAATGATTTAACTAGTTTATGGCATAGGCGACTTGGACATGTTGGATACAAGAATTTGAAAAATATTTACAAAAACCAACATGTGAAAGGACTACCCAAATTGAATTTTGAAAATTGATGACTCAAAAGCTACCTTTAAAACCTTAGGCAAGTGCACCTATCGTTTTATAGTATAGATTTTTTATTACCGAGTGTCATTCCCACGAGGATTATAAGTACTAGTAATTACCGTCTTTTTGTTATCTAATTTAGCAATTTTCAGAGTTTTGATGGTTTAAAAAAAATGAAAAATAAATAATTTAAAAATAATTGCAACTTACAATAGATCAAATAAAAGTAGATTGTAGAATAAGAAATCAAGAGCTAGAAATGTGTTTGAATGTAAATCCATCTAGAATGTTTTTGTGATTCAACAAGATAAAAATATAACCATGAGCCCTTAAGCAAAAACTAACCTCTTTTAATAAAATCTCATGTTTTATGGACCGTAGAAATTCCCGATTTAAGTTAAACCCTTTCTCAAGGCGAAAAACTCCTAATCTCAAGTTGATTAACTGAAATCTCTTTCTAGTTAAAACTCCCAAGATTGCATTATAACGATTTGTGAATTCCCATATTAGGTTTGACCCTAATCCAGAAGATTTATGTCGTCCTATATCTAGGATTGCATGCAACTCTTTTCACTTATATAGATTCTATTTCACCATGAATCTCTCGATTTCCCGGATGAAAAATAAACTTCAAATCAATATTGCGCATATACCAATTCGAATGAATAAAGTATAATATAAGT
This sequence comes from Rehmannia glutinosa, assembly GCA_016081115.2. Lineage (NCBI taxonomy): Eukaryota > Viridiplantae > Streptophyta > Magnoliopsida > Lamiales > Orobanchaceae > Rehmannia > Rehmannia glutinosa. Next base: position 36,619 of record JABTTQ020001258.1, read on the forward strand.
GAATCACACAAAGCATGAAGATTTTATTAAAAACATACACACCTTAATCACAAATCCATTATAGAGTTCATTACATTCAAACACTAGGAGTTTAGCTACTCATGATCTTGACAAAAGAGTAAATTACACAAGAAGATGTAAATATTATAGACACGGTGTACTTATCTTTCTCAAAATCTCAATTGACTTCTTTCTTGAATGATGATGTTGCTCCAAGCCTTCTTCCCCAATGTTGCCTCAAGCTTACTCCTCTAAGACCCCTTGATCCCAATTATGAATATGATGAATTATCTAATCAAATACATGAATGAATTATGAATGATCATTCTTCCAACTTCAACTTTTGGCTTTTATAGACACCATTTTTGTATAATAATACATTGATGGTGCCATCTTTTGCTAAATAACTGCCTCCACTTTCATTGTTGGTTGGTGAATTCTTGTACTCAAATGATGATTGAGGAATATGGAGACATGGTGGAGCAAATTGAGTGTTAAAGATGTACAAAAGTGGTCAAAAAAAGCTTGGTTGGTGAGTTTTTCATAGAAAAATTGCAAAAGGAAGTCCCTGAAATGGCCATGTCATGAGAACACACCACAGCCATCTTTGCCGTCGACATGGCCATATCGCCCAACACGGCCAGGCCGTGTTGGGGGCTTTTTTGTGCGAATTTTTTGAGTTTTTGGCTCCCGGCAGAACACGACCGTGTTGCCCAATACCCCCTGCCCGTGTTGGGCCAAAAAGGCCCCGAAATGACGCGTTTGGCTTGGAATTTCGAGCGTTTTTGCATCCTTAAACTCCCCGGCATGTTTTGACATGAATCCATGGTCCGAAATTCACCAAAATTAGCCCTGAATGGTCAATCTACATCAATAAAAGCACATTGGAGCAATATGAACTATGTACAATCAAAAATTTACAAAACTAACAATAAAATAACTCAAATTCTACTCAAATATACACATAAAACATGCATAAAAAGACCCTTATCAAAAATCTTGGCTTATGTGACACTTGTCAAAAGAACAAATTGGTTAAAAGTAGTTTTAAGCCCAAAAATGAAATTTCCACAACCAAACCCCTACAATTGCTTCACCTTGATTTGTATGGGGATATTGGTACGGCAAGTCTAAGTGGAAAATATTACACTTTCGTTATTGTCAATGATTTTTCTAGATATACTTGGGCTCTTTTTCTTACCAATAAAAGTGATGCCGTTAATGAGTTTGTTAAGTTGTGTAGATTTATTGAGAATGAAAAGAAAGATACTATTAAGTCTATTCGAACCGATCGAGGTGGAGAATTTGATGGTGAATTTAGAGTCTTTTATGAAACTAAGGGATATGCTCATAATTTTTCGGCTCCAAGGACTCCTCAACAAAATGGAGTAGCCGAAAGGAAAAATCGGACACTACAAGAGATGAGTCGGTCCATGCTCAATGAATTTTCACTTCCAAAATATTTTTGGGCCAAAGCCGTAAGTACCGCTTGCTATGCCATTAATCGAGTTTATATTCGTCCTAAAATGAATAAAACTCCATATGAGCTTTGGAAAGGTAGAACTCCAAATATTAGTTATTTCAAGTTATTTGGTTGTAAATGTTTTATTTTGAATACCAAGGATCAATTGGACAAACTTGATTCTAAGGCCGGTGAAGGGATATTTATGGGATATTCAACAAAAAGCAAAGCATATCGGGTTTACAATAAGACTAGTGGGGTTGTTGAAGAATCCATCCATGTCAAATTCAATGAAGCTTCGGGTGTTGAAAGAATACCCAATGATGAAAGTGATGAAGAGGATATTATTGAACCAATTGTTCAAGTTGATGATCAACCGTCTACATCAAATGATCAACCGTCCACTTCAAATGGTCCTCAAGAAGATAGAGGTGATACTTCGGATCTTCCCGTTGCATTGAAATTTAAGGGAGATCACCCAAAAGATCTTATTATTGGTGATCCCCTTGACAAAGTGTTGACCCAGAGAAAATTTGCCGAGAAAGCTCTTATTTCTCAAAAGGAGCCTAAAAATGCTAAGGAGGATATTGAGGATGAGGATTGGTTCCTAGAGATGCAAGAGGAGTTGAATCAATTTGAAAGAAATGATGGGAATTGGTACCTTGTCCTCCATCTCAAACTATTATTGGTACAAAATGGGTATTCCGGAACAAACTCGATGATCAAGGCAACATTGTTTGAAATAAGGCAAGGTTAGTAGCTCAAGGGTATTGTCAAGAAGAAGGTATTGACTATGATGAAACTTTTGCACCCGTAGCACGTTTAGAAGCTATTCGTATTTTACTTGCCTATTCTTGTTATAAAAATTTCAAACTTTACCAAATGGATGTTAAATCCGCTTTCTTAAATGGTATTATTCAAGAAGAAGTCTATGTAAAACAACCTCCGGGGTTTGAAAATTTTTCTAGGCCTAATGATGTTTATAAACTTAAAAAGGCCTTGTATGGTTTAAAGCAAGCACCCCGTGCATGGTATGATAGACTTAACTCTTTTTTTTTTTTGCAAAATGGTTTATGAGGGGTAAAGTTGATACGACTCTCTTTGTTTTTGAAAAAGGGCAAGATTGCTTACTTGTGCAAATTTATGTTGATGATATTATTTTTGGTGCTACTAATGAATCTTTGTGCAAGAAATTTTCTAAGTTGATGCAAGGTGAATTTGAGATGAGTATGATGGGGGAGCTCAACTTCTTTCTTGGACTTCAAATTAAGCAATGCCAAGAAGGCATATACATTTCGCAATCAAAATATACAAAAGAACTTTTGAAAAAGTTCGGTATTGAAGAAGGAAGAACCGTTTCTACTCCCATGGCAACAAATGTCAAAATTGACAAAGATGAAAAAGGCAAGTCCGTGGATGAATCAAAGTATCGAGGTATGATTGGTAGTTTACTTTATTTAACCGCTAGTAGACCGGACATTCTTCATGTCGTATGCCTATGTGCTCGTTTTCAAAGTAATCCCAAAGAATCTCATATGAGTGTCGTTAAAAGGATTTTTCGATATTTGAAAGGCACTATTCAATATGGTTTATTCTATCCAAAGAATGAAAAATTTTCTCTTAAAGGATATAGTGATTTGGATTATGCGGGAAATATTGATGATCGGAAAAGTACTTTCGGATCATGTCAATTCTTGGGCGATTGCCTAGTTTCTTGGTTTTCAAAGAAGCAAAATTGTGTTTCACTTTCAACGGCCGAAGCCGAATATATTTCCGCAGCTTTTTGTTGTACTCAACTTCTTTGGATGAAACAAACCTTAGCGGATTAAAAATGCTCTTTTGAAAACGTTTCTATATTTTGTGACAATATATCCGCTATAAACATTGCTCAAAACCCGGTTCATCATAACCGTACTAAATATATTGAGATTCGACATCATTTTCTATGGGATTGTGTTTCTAAACGAAAAATTGAGATATTTTTTGTACCATCTCAAGATCAATTAGCGGACATTTTTACAAAGCCGCTATCTTCCGAGACTTTTGCGTCCATACGAGCTCGGTTAGGCATAATGCATATTGACTGAGGTTTACGTTTGCATTTTGCATGTTTTTAAAACTTAGGGGCGAAAAATCGGATATTTGGTTGAAAATTCGGATTTTGTTAAAACTGGCAAGACAGTAGGCTAAAGAGGTTGAGGGCAACCGGTCGCCCTCAACGTCGACCGGTTGCCCTCAACCACGACCGGTCGCCCTAAGCCAAATTTTGGATTAAAACCGTTATGTCTTCAGCATTCGTTATTTTAACTCCTTTTTGCCATTTTTCGTCCCCTTTGCCAAATTCACACAAATTTCACTCAAAATTTGTTTTCATGCATTCAATTCATATCTTGGACATTATATAGCATATTTATCATCATCATCGCTCATCTTTACCGATCGAATGGTAAGAATTTTCCTTTCTTTGCTCACTTGGGTTGAACCCTTGAGCTTGTGGCTTTCTTGTATATTTCTTGATGAAATTATCCTATGATCATGATGAGCTTCGTTATTGTATTGTATTGTATGATGTTTGATGTGAATTGGTGATGAAAATTTTTGGCTTGATTCATTTACAAAGGCTCTATACAACTTCTTTTAATTTTTACGCCCACAAGGTGTTCGATGAAATGTCACAATGAATATTTCAACTTCTACATGATTCTCTTGCTTCCAAAAGTCTTAAATACTTATTGAGATCATGTTTTGGCAAATAAAACGAGCGTATGAACTCTTCATGATACATTTCTCCCATTTTCCTTGGATTTTTAAGCCTAAATTGTTCAATGGTTGATAAACCGTTTCTTTGGCGCACTTTGATATATTTGTATGATATTTTTATCTTCCTAACATTTTTTTGATGATTCCAAAGGGGGAGAAACATGAAATTGGCTCGTTAGCTAAAAGAAGCTAATAAAAGCTTGCAATAAAAGCTATAAGCTATGGCTTCCTAAAGCCAAGTATACCTAGTACATGACTTGTATTATGGACTTAATTGCAAAAGATTATAGTATTTTGACAGGGGGAGCTTCGTAGCCTATGATGCTTATGTGCATCTTATAAAAGCTTGATATAGCTTGTCTTTGCTCATAGATAGCGGGAGCTTTGTATGAAATATTTTTTTTAACGGATAGTTCACTCGTAAAACCGGAAAATTAATTTGTTTTCAAAATCGTCCTCGAGAAAATTGTTTTGGTTTGTAATCATCAAAAAGGGGGAGTTTGTTAGATAAATGTTTTTATCATGATTTTGATGATTTTGTTCAAATGAGTTTTTAAACCAAAACAATGTTCCTAAATATTGTCTCAATACTTCCGATCGATTTAAAATGTTTTTACTATTTTTCGGAGTATTTTTTGGAGTTTATTTTCGATAAAAAATTGGACAACACATTTGTTTCAGGCTCGACCGGTCGCCCTATAGGGCAACTCGTACCTGAGTTGAGTTTTAAAACAGAAAAAGAGACGTAGAAAAAATGAGGGAGGGCGACCGGTCGACCAGGTGGTCGACCGGTGAGGGCGACCGGTCGACCGGGCGCCGTGCACGGGAGTCCTCTTTTGGTTGATCTTCTCTGTTTCGTATTTTTATCAACCCCAACCGGTCAACATCAAGGGCGATCGGTCGCACCCCCCTCCGACCGGTCCCCCTGTATAAAAATTGCAGAAATTCAATTTCAATCTTATCTCTGTGACCCGACGGCCGCACCGCATTTTATCAAGAAACTATCCGTTGCATTTTCAGACAGTTTTTCCCTGTTTTGTGGGATTGATTTCTAACAGCTATATTGATGATTTTAAATGGTTTCTTTTGCAGCAAATCACTCCCCAAGGAGGAGCCTATGTCTGGAAATCAAAGTCAAGACATCTCCTATAAATAGAGGCTTCATTCAAGCAACAAGATACAACACTCTACACAAGCAAAGAGCAAACAAGCAAACACTTTCATATATCTTGTTGTATTAGCCTTAGCACTTTCACTTGCACAAATTTGAGGTCTAGGCTTTCAATTCTTGATTACACTTGTACTCATATTGTATCAATCATTATTGAGTTGTAATCTTGATTTTGGTCATCATTCAACACAAGACATCCTTGTGAGTATTCTTGTGGTAAGAATACACTTGGGTGATCTACAGGTGATAGGTGTTTGAAGGTTGTGGTAATCTTCAAGGTGTTGTAAGAGGGTTGTGGTAATCCTCGAGGTGGTGTAAGAGGGTTGTGGTAATCCTCGAGGTGTTGCAAGAGGGTTGTGGTAATCCTCAGGTGTTGTATTATTAATTTTGGTAATTAATAAAATCTTTTTTTCTTTTTGAAATCCATCCCAGGATATCTTGGGGTGGTAGAGGATTAGGCCATGGGTGGGTTGAACCTCTATAAATCGAAGTGTGCTATTTATTTTCCGCACTTAGCATTTCGTCTTTGCGTGAATTTTCAAAAAAGAGGGCAAAATCTAAAAACCGAGATAATCTATTCACCCCTCTACAGATTATCGTAGCCACTGACTAACATTTTGCTAGTTTGGTACCTCACATTTGCGATTCACCAATTTAATACATATATGCCATGTATTTTTATAAATTGGTACATATTCACTTGAAAGGACAAAAAGGCCCCCAAGAAAAATTTAAAAAATTAATTAACTAAAAATGATTAATAATTTATATTAACTAGTTAACTTTTAACTAAAATTATTCAGTTTAGAAATAAAATTTAATTAAGAAGTAACTTATTAATAAATTGGTTAAATTAAATTATTAAATTATTACTTGTTTGCAAAAAATGTAAAATTAAATTAATTATTTTTTTAATTTAAAATACAATAAAGAAAATAATTAAAAATAATACATTAATAAAAAATTGTTTTAATTTTATTATTTAATATCTTAATTTTAATTTTTAATTATTTAATTTTTGTTTTATTTACTTTTGATGTAATTAGTTTTATTTTTCTAAAATTCATTAATTTTGTAGATTTTTTATTTTTAATTAAATTGAATTAATTTTTAATTGCTTTTATAATTTAATTTAATTTTCAAAATATTATTTTAAGTTTAATTATCTTTCTTGGCGGCATTTTCGTCATTTCAAGTGAATAGGTACCAATTTATAAAAACAAATGACGTATATGTACTAAATTGATGAATTGCAAATGTGAGGTACCAAACTAAAAAAGTATCTATAGTTAGTCTTAAAAATCAATAATACATTAAAAATGTATTATTAGTACTTTAGTAAAATTTTGTTGTTTTTGTTTAAAATATTAATCTGAAAAATGACTCGTTGTAAGGTATAATTTGGAAAAACCTAAAACTTAATCACAAAAAGAGGAAGATTATAAGTATTTATTATTTAATAAACCTTTTTTTTAGTAGAATGTGGGATAGTTAGGGAGGGGACAACACACGCTCATATGTGATCGAACCAGGTCAATCACTCTGACAACACAAGTATTTGTCACGGCGGCATTGACAATCTTATTATTCAATAAACCTTGACAATCTCAATGGAGTTTCGAAGTTTTAAATTTGTTTATTCGTTTCTGCCACAACTAATTTGAGAAATTCACTGCTAAATTAACAAATTAAAATCATTTATTTCTTGTAGGACCCAAAATCTTGAAAATCCACCAAGAATTAACCAAATTTGATTGACTCGTGATAGAGAAATGCATTTCTCACCTCAATCCACATTGGCCCATTTGGGACAAGGGTACCTGTATATAGAGCCAAAAGTTTGTGAAATGTTGATTTAGGCCATCCTTGAAAAAAATCTCAGTAAATAATCGCGTAAGTCCATGACTACCAGGCTGAAGAAGTGTTACTATATAATCTAAATTTTGGGTTAGGATCCAACCCTTAAATTCTGAATAGAAATTTTATGTTTTAAATAGGGGACGTTTTAAACTTGTTCACATACTATCGTCCTCACAATCAAAAGATTATTCATATTACACTATTTCCTGTTTCTCAATCATATAATTCAATCATAAAATCTTCACGTATTATAATATTATTAACAATACAATACTACTTAGTCTGATCAATTTTAACCAATCTTATGACAAATCCAAGCGACGACGCTGCGATTTGACTATTTATTAGAGTTCTAAAAGTAACAAGCACTCATCAATATGTCAATGCATTGTAATAATCATACCAAAATAAAGCGTATGAAAAATATTGTTTTCAGCATACAAGGCAAGGCCCTAAGCTGAACCCATACTTCATAGGTTTTTTTTTTTTTTTCCGATTTGCTGTAAATGGTACAAATTCACCATTCACTGAATTACTTCTTGATATGTTTTATTGGCTAATTATTCAACTAATGATGGAAGAAAAAACTTTTATTTTACACCTTAAATTGTATAAGAACGGTGCGCTTTTGGACGGGTTCTTTTAGTTCCAAAACAGCAACCGCACCAATAAAACGGTGCGGTCTCCATTCAACATTCTAAACGGCAGTTTTAATCTGAAATCGCTATCAACGGGACAGTGTGGTGCAGTTCAGGCAGCTTTTCAAAGTTTATGATCACCCCTATTGAGAACCAACAAATCATAATTCATATACTACCTTCATGCATGCATAGCAGAAGCTATAGCTCTTGCATGGACCTGATCATTCAATAAACATCATTCCAATTTCAACCCTCGGAGACAACAAAAGCATCCTTAGCTACCAAAACAACCCGAAAAAAGTCCAATAGAAACAGGGATAATATTAAAGACTTGAGAGAGGCAAAACAGGCGTATAACGACTGAAATAAGGGATTCTTCTGTTGAGATAATTCCTGAATGTCACAACAATACATTAAGCATCTCTCAGTAGAAAAAAAGTTTGATTACAGTTCAAGAGGATGTAAGTGGCGAACAAGAAAACTTCACGCGGCACTGAAAAGACACTAACGTGTCAGAAACAGACCAACACCAAAAATTCTTGATACATGCTACTCCATTGAGATTTTGAGAAAATTCGTCGTCATATAACATTAAACCCAATGGAAGACATAACGAAATACCCGAGTGGAGTATGTAAAATATACATCCTAGCATGAACCGATCTATCTGGGTCCTTGAGCTCGCTGCGCATCATAAGATCCCCAAGCACCAGGTCCAGGTCCATACTGAGGATAACCTTCTGCACCAGTAGGTGCCTGAAAAATGACCCATAATTCAGAATTTGGTTGAAATGCAACTAAACAAAAAAAAATCAAAAGGGGCTTTTTTCTTTGGGCACATCTTGTAAAGAGAAAAGGTGCCCAAAGATGAAAGCCAAAATATGATTAAGAACTTACAGGATGCATTGAGTTTGTCGGCGTCATGCCATAACCGACAGAATAGGGATTTCCAGGATACCCTTGTTCAGGATTACCATAATTAGCATTATAACTCACACCTACAGAGATAGAGCTCAAAACATCAGGCTACTTTTACACCATAATGAATTTTTAAATCAACTGAATGAGGTTCAGCATCACTAAATTAACCAAAAACAAACTCAGAGTATTCTTAGAGACTGCAAACTTAGGGCCAAGCTGGTCTTTGATCTCAAAAGAATCCACATAATTAGAATCAGTGGAGAAGTAGTAAGTTCAACCTTCAAAATGATGTAAGAGCCTTTATAGGGAACTCTCAATGCCACAACATACTGTAATATATTCATTTGAAAAGTTTCAAGGCAAGGTTCAAAGGCTAACGAAATTTTTTTTATCAGGGCAAGGTTCAATGGCTAATGAAAAACACATGTCAGAAATAATTGTCACAGCTTTAAGTTACAATATTTCTGAGGAAGTCTCCTACATATGTTTGTAATCTATATTAATTACACCTACATTTGAAGAGTGAACAACTTTTTGCAGGCTGTAAATTTTTACACATAATGCAATTCAAGTAAATTATGCATCATTATTGGAGTCCACAAATTCACCATTCAAACAAAAATATGGGTAAAATCACGAGACCACCATAAGAACTTCTAACAACCAGGTCACACCGTAAGAGAAAAAGGGAAAGACTTTAAAAAACAATTTGCTTGTTTTATACTTGGTCTTTATATACTTCAGATTGAACTTAGCTTTATTCTTTATACCTCATTTTCCTTCAAATACTCAACAAAATGGCAGCTGGACAAACCGATAAATATGGAAGATATATAATGCAAATGTGTTCATGCATAGTTTAGTTTTTCTGGTTCAGAAGTGGTGTATCTTATAGCAGTAACTGTGAGAACAAAGTTCGTGCAACATGCTGTCTTTTCCCTTCAAATTTCCTATGATCTCCTTCACAATCCAGTAGTCCATTTTGATTCATGTTATAGAACACAGTACACGTGAACAAACAAAAGGAGAAGAAACTCTTCCTCAAACTCGACACGTGATTTGTCTTTAAGAGAACTAATACCTGGATTCCCAACTGCAGCAACTGCATGAGCTCTTTTTCCACATTAGCCAATTCAGCTCAAGTTTTTCCATCTCTCGGGCCATTGTGACTAAATTATTCTCCATCACCTTACCGTGGTCAAAGCTTTCAGCAAAGCCCTTCTTCTCATGCTCAATAGCAGCCCTGAGAAACAACAAAATTCACTAGTACGCACATAGAGAAGAGAAAGAAGCAAACAAAAATACCATCAAATGAACCCATACCTAGCGCGCTCCAGCTCGTGTTTCAAACCTTCAATTTCTGCCTTAACTGCTGGAACCTGTTGCAAGTCTGAGGTAACTCTACCTAAATCTTGAGTCATCATTTGGACCTGCGTGGTGAGATCTTGCCTAGCAGCAGTTAACTCCTTAATATCCATATGCACCTGCATAAGCTCAGACCTCATGGCATTAACAGTGTGAAGTTCATTTTCCATTTTAATAGACTTCTCATAAAGTTCCCTCATTTCTAAGTCCTTCTCTGCATGCATTGTATGCGCAAACTTGTCCGCTCGCTGAAGTTCATACTGAGCCGCCTCCAATTCTTGTCTAAGTGCCACATGAGTTGCAGCCAACCTCTGGTTATCGACTAACAGAACCTGGATATCATCATGTTGGGCTGCCAACCGCTCCTCTATGATCACAGGGTGAGGATGGAGCTGTCTTGGGCGGACAAATTATAATGGGCTTCCCTCATTTCGTCATGTAATGTCGGATGCGACACTCCACGAAGGCCTCTGGCAAAGGGTGGTTCGTGGACAGGAGGCTGGGGCAGCCCACCATGTGGACCTCCTTTAGCAGGAAGTGGAGGCCCTCGATTTCTTGCTGCCATTTTTGTTGAATACTTGGTTTTGTTGATTCTTTGAATAAATCAAATACCAAGAATTTCTACATGAGAAAGAAAGAAGATGGCTAAGTGAACAAATAAGTCTTGCTAAAAAAATTTCAAATCAATTCAAATTTACAGGGGTTAATGCAGACCAACCCACCCCCCACCCAAAAGGGAAAAAAAGGAACATATGATTCAGAAAAATGTGAAAAAATGAAATTCGATTAAAAAAAAAAAACAACAACAACAATTTGAGCAACGGGGCCAACGAAGGTGATCAAGAACCCAAATGAATTGAGGAAAAATAAAACCTGGATTGCCTTAAAAGAACTAAATTCCTTCAACCCATATCATTGTTCGAATGGTAACTGAATGAAAATAAAACCCAACATCGGAGAGTATCAATTCGAACCGGATACCATGAAAAAGACCCAATATCCAGTAAAATAATCTGACACGTCCTTACTGTTCAAATATATAGACAAGAAAAACATTAAATAAAAAGGAGAAAAACAAAAAAAGAGGCAAAACCAGAGCCTGATTACTGGGGGTATAGGTACAGGAGAAAACAACTTTTGCACATTATAATAACTAAGAGAATACGCCATCCATAAGCAATATGAAAATGAAATATTGTAATCGAATAGCGTTGTGAACCGGAATGGAAGAAGAAGAACCTTAAATCACTTACAAGTTTAGAGCAGGTCAAGGAATTTAGAGATAAGTCGAAGCTGCCCCCTTCTGTTGTACAAAAATTACAATTCCTAACCCTAATTTCAGAATCAAGATTATACTGCGTATAGAATTATTTGCGAGCTGAGTGGCTTGTGTGTGTATGTGTGTGTCTCCCCTATTCGTTATCTCCAAATTAAAAATCCCAACCCTAATTCCAAAATCACTCTCTCAGCGTCCAATATTCGTTGTTGGCACAAAATTTTACGGGAATGTATTCTGCTCTACTCAAACACCAACGTAGAGATGGCCGCGGGCTGAGTGTAGGTCGGATCTGGTTACGGGTTAATTAGATACTATCAATTGAGCATCACCCAAATTCATTGTAATTTTGAAATTGTTCTATTTTGCTTTTTTTTTTTAAATTAAAAACACATGCACGTGATTATAATTGGAAGCGAAACAGATCCAATTTATGATTGAACCAAATCGAACAGTGTATTTGAAAGTTTGAGCTTAGTTCATTTATTATTAGAGTCAAACTCAAACTTGAATTTATATATTCAATGGTTCACCAACTTCTTTCATTTTAATTGAATCTAAACGAGTTTAGTAACTATCAATTATAAATTAAATTATTCTTCAATTTATTACAAAAATAAAATTATATATTTCTAAAATGCATAATATATTATTAAAAACTATGGTTTTATTCAAATTAATAAGTTTATTTGAATATATTTATATTTATTATAAGTAAACGTATAAAAATTAAAATTAAAGTCAAAACTATTAGTTTCGTTTATACGAGTTTACTTACGAACCTGCTCACGAACTTACTAGCAAGTCTGCTCACAAGCTGACGAGATGAATATCTTTAAGTTTGAGTTATGTTCATTTATTTTATCGAGTCTCAGTAAATGAACTCAAACGAGTTTTTATCGAGTCGAGTTTTGGATAGCTCACGAGCGGTTTGATTTATTTGTTGCCACTAAGCGAAGCCCTGCTTAGTTTGTTTCACGATTTTTGTTTCATTTGTATTTATTTATGTTTAACAAAAATAATATATTTTACATATAGAACTAAAAAAACTTGTAATATAAAATTATATATTTCTAAAAAAACGTGTAGTACTCGAATGAGCAAAGCCTATGATAGAGTACAATGGGTATTTCTTGAGCGTGCAATGTTAAAAATGGGTTTTGGCTCTAATATTGTATCTCTTATTATGTGATGTGTTACTATAGTCTCCTACTCAGTCTTAACCAATGGCATCCCTGGTAGCACTTTAACCCCATCCCGAGGCCTTCGACAAGGCGATCCTTTATTTCCATACTTATTTCTTTTTTGTGCAGAGGCATTTTCAACTCTTATTCGTAAAGTTGAACCAAATGGGATACATGGAGCGAAAATTTGCAGACATGCCCCCCTCCATTTCTCATTTATTTTTTGCAGATGATAGTCTAATTTTTGGGAGAGCTAACATAAGGGAGATCCAAGCAGACCAATGACTTCATTGCGGCATATAGTGGGGCATCGGGCCAAATTGTCAACTTCGACAAATCCGATATTACTTTCAGTAAAGGGGTTGGAATAGATGATGTTATTGAATTGGCAGGATAATTGGGCGTTAAACTAGTTGACAAACATTCAATCTATCTGGGCCACCCTACATTCGTTGGGCGATCGAAGAAGACAATTTTTCAGAGCCTTATTGATAGGATTAGCAAAAAATTGAAGGATTAGAAGGCGAGAACTTTATCGGTGGCGGGAAAAATGGTACTTATTAAAAATGTGGCTCAAGCGATTCTCACATTTATTATGGGCTGTTTTTTGCTTCCGCAGAGCGTTTGCAAAAAAAGACTCATTAATTGCAAACTTCTGGTGGGGGCAAAAAAATGAGGAGAATTGAATTCATTGGGATCATGACACTCCCTTTGCTTCCCAAAATCGGAAGGGGGGTTTGGTTTCTGAGATTTATCTTCTTTTAATAAGGCGATGCTTGCTAAATAAGGGTGGCGACTCCTTTAGGATGAAACATCCCTTTTAGCTCAAACCTACAAGGCACGCTATTTTCTGAATGAAAATTTCCTTACTTGGCGAAGCATTTTGACGGGAAAGGAAATTCTCCAGGAGGGAATTAGATGGATTGTTGGTGATGGCGCGAAGATAATGGTGTGGACTGATCCGTGGATTGTTGGGAATAATAATTTTAAACCTCGGGTGACACATTTGGAGATGAGCAGGGACATCAGAGTACAAGAATTTATCAAACTTGGAGAATCACTGTTGGATGGAGGAACGAGTACGTGAAAATTTCAGCCCTGAAGATGACACTAGGATATTGGCCATTACACTTCGAAACTCATATTGCGAAGACTAGATAGCTTTGTTAGATAAATGTTTTCATCATGATTTTGATGATTTTGTTCAAATGAGTTTTTATACCAAAATAATGTCCCTAAATGTTGTCCCAACACTTCCGATCGATCTAAAATGTTTTTACTATTTTTTGGAGTATTTCTTGAAGTTTATATTCGATTTAAAATTGGACAACATTTTTGTTTCAGCTCGACCGGTCCGCCTATAGGGCAACCCGCCGTACTGAGTTGAGTTTTGAAACAGAAAATGGGTCGTAAGAGAAAATGGGGAGGCGGCCGGTCGACCGGTGGGCGATCGGGTGAGGGCGACAGTGCACTGGGAGTGCCCTCTCAAATGCGAGACTCTCTGTTTTGATTTTCTATCAACCCCAACCGGTCAAGACAAAGGGCGACCGGTCGAACCCCCTTCGACCGGTCCCCTGTGTGTAAAAATTCGCGAGAATTTCATTTCAATCTTATCTCTGTGTGACCGGTCGAACCCCTGTTTATCAACCAAACTATCCGTTGCATTTTCGGATGACTTTTCCCTATTTTGTGGGATTGATTTCTACTTACTATATTGATGATTTTAAATGGTTTCTTTTGCAAAGCAAATCACTCCCCGAGGAGGAGCCAATGTCCTGGAAATCAAAGCCAAGACCTCTCCTATAAATAGAGGCTTCATTCAAGCAACAAGATACAACACTCCATACAAGCAAAGAGCAAACAAAGCAAACACTTTCATATATCTTGTTGTATTAGCCTTAGCACTTTCACTTGCACAAATTTGAGGTCTAGGCTTTCAATTCTTGATTACACTTGTACTCATATTGTATCAATCATTATTGAGTTGTAATCTTGATTTTGGTCATCATTCAACACAAGACATCCTTGTGAGTATTCTTGTGGTAAGAATACACTTGGGTGATCTAGGTGATAGGTGTTTGAAGGTTGTGGTAATCTTCAAAGGTGTTGTAAGAGGATTGTGGTAATCCTCAAGGTGGTGTAAGAGGGTTGTGGTAATCCTCAAGGTGTTGTATTAATTTTTGGTAAATTAATAAAATCTTTTTTTTTTTTTGAAATCCATCCCGGATATACTGGGGTGGTAGAGGATTAGGCCCTAGGTGGGTTGAACCTCTTTAAATCGACGAGTGTTGTTTTATTTCCGCATTTACATTCTCGTCTTTGTTTGATTATTCGAAAAAGAGGGCAAAATCTGAAAAACCGAGATAATCTATTCACCCCCTCAGATTATCGTAGCCACTTGACTAACAAGTGGTATCGAGCCAAACTCTTTGGCTAGCTCGTCGTTCAGAGTAAAGAGGAAAGATCCATGGCTACGAATGACGCTTATCTCACCACCGGCGCCTCCACCAACAAGCCACCATTGTTCGACGCCAACAACTACGCATTTTGGAAAGACCGTATGGAGTGCTTTCTACAAAAGTGCGGGTTTGACATATGAAATGTGGTTATTGAAGGAGTTGATCAACCAACGAAAAAAATGGAGGATGGCACCTCGGCTCCTAAACCTTTCAAGGAGTTCGATGAAAATGATAAGAAGGCTTTCTATCTAAACGGTAAGGCCTTAAATATTTTGCATTGCTCACTTACCGCCACCGAGTACAATCGCATACGAGGCATAAGGTCGGCACATGAGGTTTGGGAAAAATTGGAGACTATATATGAAGGGACAAAGAAGGTCAAGCAAGCTAGAAAGACCATGCTTGTTAAAGACTTTGAAAACTTTAACATGTATGATGGTGAAAGCATCTCCAAGATGGTGGAAAGGCTTGACAACATTGTCAATCCTCTTGTGGCCCTCGGTAAAGTCATCTCCGAAGAAGACAAAGTGACTAAGGTATTGAATGCTCTTCCCGGCTCATGGTCCGAAAAGGTGACGGCAATCACGGAAGCACAAAATCTTGAGACACTCAAGTTTGACGAGCTCATCGGGAACCTCCTCATCTATGAAGTCTATCTCAAGGAGAGGAAAAATACCAAACCAACCATCAATCAATCGGTATGCAAAATATTCCTAAAGGTCTTGCTTCCTCTTCTAATAATGCATACTATGATAATGATGATGATGATGAGGAAACGGCCGCACTTGTTCGAAAATTTGCAAAATTTGTGAATAAAAATAAAGCAAGAAAACCAAGAGATAATGCTTGCTTTAAGTCGGAAAACCCGGGCACTTCATAGCCGATTGCCCAAAACTCAATGAGGAGGAACAAAAGAAAAAAGCCTTTTCAATGCGGATGTCAAAACTTGGGATGAGCTACTCGAGACATCCGAAGCGAGGGAAGGTGAAACCGAACATGGTCTTATGGCTATAGACGATGAAAATAATGAGGTACGCTCTAACTCCTCTACCTCCTCCTTAGTTGATGAATTGCAATGTGATTTTGATGAGTTGCAAAATGAATTTCAAAAATTGATTGTTAAATACAAGAGTTTAAAGAAGGAGCATAAAGAGCTTAAAATAGAAAAGGATAAATTATTTACATCTTATGAGACTCTTGATCATGTTCATGCTATTACCCTTACTCAAATTCAAACTCTTGAAACCGAGAAACAAATGCTCACTAATGATATTGATAATTTGAAAAAGGATGTGCATCGTTTTAATTTAAGCACGGATAAGGTTACTAAAATTTTAGATGCACAAAGAGGTGAGCATTCAAAACAAGGACTTGGTTACAAACCATTTCAAAAAGTCTTTAAGAAAATGACCAAGGTCCGAATTTTGTACGTGCTAAAAGTGCCCATAATATTATTTGCTTTTATTGTGGTAAAGTTGGTCACTATGTTAGCAATTGTAAATTGAAGAATAATTTTAGCTTTGTTTGGAGACCCAAAGGTCTCAAGGCTAACCCCATGGACCCCAAAACTATATGGTACCTAAAAATGGTTCGTTTGTAGGTAATAGGCGCTATAACAACCATGGAGGATTCGAAATGGCTCGTGGACAGCGGATGTTCACGCCATATGACCGGAAAGAGAGAACTTTTTACCAACATCAAGTTCCAAGAAGAGGGTATGGTCATGTTCGGCAATGGCAAAGGAAGAATTCTTGGAAATGGAGAAATTGGTAACTCTTCTTTCTCTCTTAATAATGTTCTTTTAGTAGAAGGTCTTAAATTTAATTTGATAAGTGTTAGCCAACTTTGTGATTCAAATTATAATGTTGTTTTCAATAAAGAAAAATGCCTTATTCGTAAAAATGATGAAATTATTTGTGAAGCAAATAGAAAAGGCAATCTTTACAAAATTTCTACTAGTGATTTGGTTAGTCAAAATGTTTCTTGTCTTGTCGCCAACAATGATTTAACGAGTTTATGGCATAGGCGACTTGGACATGTTGGATATAAAAGTTTGAAAATTTTTTACAAAAACCAACATGTAAAAGGACTACCCAAATTGAATTTTGAAAATCTTGGCTTATGTGACACTTGTCAAAAGAACAAATTAGTTAAGAGTAGTTTTAAGCCCAAAAATGAAATTTCCACAACCAAGCCTCTACAATTTCTTCACCTAGATTTGTATGGGGATATTGGTACGGCTAGTCTAAGTGGAAAACATTACACTTTTGTAATTGTTGATGATTTTTCTAGATACACTTGGGCTCTTTTTCTTGCAAATAAAAGTGATGCCGTTAATGAGTTTGTTACGTTGTGTAGACGCATTGAGAATGAAAAGGAAGATACTATTAAAACTATTCGAAGTGATCGAGGCGGAGAATTTGACGGTGAGTTTAGAGTCTTTTGTGAAACCAAGGGATATACACACAATTTTTCGGCTCCAAGGACACCTCAACAAAATGGTGTAGCCGAAAGGAAGAATCGGACACTTCAAGAAATGAGTCGGTCCATGCTAAATGAATTTTCACTTCCAAAATATTTTTTGGGCGAAGCCGTAAGTACCGCTTGCTATGTCATTAATCGAGTTTATATTCGTCTAAAATGAATAAAACTCCATATGAGCTTTGGAAAGGAAGAACTCCAAATATTAGTTATTTCAAAATATTTGGATGTAAGTCTTTATTTTGAATACTAAGGATCAATTGGACAAACTTGATCCTAAGGCCGATGAAGGAATATTTATGGGGTATTCAACTGTTAGATAAATGTTTTTATCATGATTTTGATGATTTTGTTCAAATGAGTTTTCATACCAAAACAATGTCCCTAAATGTTGTCCCAATACTTCCGATCGTTCTAAAATGTTTTTACTATTTTTGGAGTATTTCTTGTAGTTAATATTCGATTTAAAATTGGACAACACTTTTGTTTCAGCTCGACCGGTCGCCCTATAGGCAACCCGCACTGAGTTGAGTTTTGAAACAGAAAATGGGGCGTAAGAAAAAAAAGGCGAGCGGCCGTCGACCAGGTGGGCGATCGATGTAGTCGGCCGACCGGTCGACCGTGGGCGCGACCAAAGACTGCAAGTTGGATTTTTGTTCAGACTTCTCTGTTTCGTAAAACGCGTCAAGGGCAACCGGTCACGGAGGGCGACGGCCGCACCCTTCGACCGGTCCCCTGTGTAAAAATTCGCAGAATTCAATTTCAATCTTATCTCTCTGTGACGGTCGAACCCCATGTTTGACAAAGAAACTATCCGTGCGTTTTGCTGCATGACTTTTCCCTATTTTGTGGGATTGATTTCAAATGACTATATTGATGATTTTAAATGGTTTCTTTTGCAGCAAATCACTCCCCGAGGAGGAGCCAATGTCTGGAAATCAAAGCCAAGACCTCTCCTATAAATAGAGGCTTCATTCAAACAACAAGACACAACACAATATACAAGCAAAAGAGCATACAAAGCAAACACTTTCATATATCTTGTTGTATTAGCCTAAGCACTTTCACTTGCACAAATTTGAGGTCTAGGCTTTCAATTCTTGATTACACTTGTACTCATATTGTATCAATCATTATTGAGTTGTAATCTTGATTTTGGTCATCATTCAACACAAGACATCCTTGTGAGTATTCTTGTGGTAAGAATACACTTGGGTGATCTAGGTGATAGGTGTTTGAAGGTTGTGGTAATCTTCAAAGGTGTTGTAAAAGAGGATTGTGGTAATCCTCAAGGTGTTGTAAGAGGGTTGTGGTAATCCTCAAGGTGGTGTAAGAGGGTTGTGGTAATCCTCAAAGTGGTGAAGGAGGATTGTGGTAATCCTCAAGGTGTTGTATTAATTTTTGGTAAATTAATAAAATCTTTTCTTTCTTTTTGAAATCCATCCCAGGAGATCTTGGGGTGGTAGAGGATTAGGCCCTAGGTGGGTTGAACCTCTTTAAATCGGCGAGTGTTGTTTTATTTCCGCATTTACATTCTCGTCTTTGGTTGATTATTCGAAAAAGAGGGCAAAATCTGAAAACCGAGATAATCTATTCACCCCCTCTAGATTATCGTAGCCACTTGGACTAACAAGTGGTATCGAGCCAAACTCTTTGGCTAGCTCGTTCGAGTAAAGAGGAAAGATCCATGGCTACGAATGACGCTTATCTCACCACCAGGCGCCTCCACCAACAAGCCACCATTGTTCGACGCCAACAACTACGCATTTTGGAAAGACCGTATGGAGTGCTTTTCTGAGGGTGCGGATTTGACATATGGAATGTGGTTATTGAAGGAGTTGATCAACCAACGAAAAAAATGGAGGATGGCACCTCGACTCCTAAACCTTTCAAGGAGTTCGATGAAAATGATAAGAAGCTTTTTCTCTCTAAACGGTAAGGCCTTAAATATTTTGCATTGCTCACTTACCGCCACCGAGTACAATCGCATACGAGGCATAAGGTCGGCACATGAGGTTTGGGAAAAATTGGAGACTATATATGAAGGGACAAAGAAGGTCAAGCAAGCTAGAAAGACCATGCTTGTTAAAGACTTTGAAAACTTTAACATGTATGATGGTGAAAGCATCTCCAAGATGGTGGAAAGGCTCGACAACATTGTCAATCCTCTTGTGGCCCTCGGTAAAGTCATCTCCGAAGAAGACAAAGTGACTAAGGTATTGAATGCTCTTCCCGGCTCATGGTCCGAAAAGGTGACGGCAATCACGGAAGCACAAAATCTTGAGACACTCAAGTTTGACGAGCTCATCGGGAACCTCCTCATCTATGAAGTCTATCTCAAGGAGAGGAAAAATACCAAACCAACCATCAATCAATCGGGTATGCAAAATATTCCTAAAGGTCTTGCTTCCTCTTCTAATAATGCATACTATGATAATGATGATGATGATGAGGAGACGGCCGCACTTGTTCGAAAATTTGCAAAATTTGTGAATAAAAATAAAGCAAGAAAACCAAGAGATAATGCTTGCTTTAAATGCGGAAAACCCGGGCACTTCATTGCCGATTGCCCAAAGCTCGATGAAGAGGAGCAAAAGAAAAAGAAGCCTTTTCCGAAAAAGAAGGCTCTAAATGCGGATGTCAAAACTTGGGATGAGCTACTCGAGACATCCGACGAGGAAGGTGAAACCGAACATGGTCTTATGGCTATAGACGATGAAAATAATGAGGTACGCTCTAACTCCTCTACCTCCTCCTTAGTTGATGAATTGCAATGTGATTTTGATGAGTTGCAAAATGAATTTCAAAAATTGATTGTTAAATACAAGAGTTTAAAGAAGGAGCATAAAGAGCTTAAAATAGAAAAGGATAAATTATTTACATCTTATGAGACTCTTGATCATGTTCATGCTATTACCCTTACTCAAATTCAAACTCTTGAAACCGAGAAACAAATGCTCACTAATGATATTGATAATTTGAAAAAGGATGTGCATCGTTTTAATTTAAGCACGGATAAGGTTACTAAAATTTTAGATGCACAAAGAGGTGAGCATTCAAAACAAGGACTTGGTTACAAACCATTTCAAAAAGTCTTTAAGAAAAATAACCAAGGTCCGACTTTCATACGTCTTTAGTAGCTCTCATACTCCTACTTGTTTTTATTGTGGCAAAATTGGACATTATGCTAATAATTGCAAATTGAGAAATAGCTCTAGTTATATTTGGAGACCCAAAGGTCTCAATACTAACCCCCATGGACCCCAAAATTATAGGGTACCTAAAAGAAATGATTTTGTAGGTAATAGGGGCTATAACAACCATGGAGGATTCGAAATGGCTCGTGGACAGCGGATGTTCACGCCATATGACCGGGAGGAGAGAGCTTTTACCAACATCAAGCTCCAAGAAGAGGGTATGGTCATGTTCGGCAATGGCAAAGGAAAAATTCTTGGAAATGGAGAAATTGGTAACTCTTCTTTCTCTCTTTGTAATGTTCTTTTTAGTAGAAGGGCTTAAGTTTAATTTGATAAGTGTTAGCCAACTTTGTGATTCAAATTATGATGTTTCTTTTAATAAAGTAAAATGCCTTATTCTTAAAAATGGTAATATTATTTGTGAAGCAAATAGAAAAGGCAATCTTTACAAAATTTGTACTAGTGATTTGGTTAGTCAAAATGTTTCTTGTCTTGTCGCCAATAATGATTTAACGAGTTTATGGCATAGGCGACTCGGACATGTTGGATACAAAAATTTGAAAAATATTTACAAAAACCAACATGTAAAAGGACTACCCAAATTGAATTTTGAAAATCTTGGCTTATGTGACACTTGTCAAAAGAACAAATTAGTTAAGAGTAGTTTTAAGCCCAAAAATGAAATTTCCACTACCAAACCCCTACAATTGCTTCACCTTGATTTGTATGGGGATATTGGTACGGCTAGTCTAAGTGGAAAACATTACACCTTTGTTATTGTCGATGATTTCTCTAGATATACTTGGGCACTTTTTCTTGCTAATAAAAGCGATGCCGTTAATGAGTTTGTTAAGTTGTGTAGACTTATTGAGAATGAAAAGGAAGATACTATTAAGTCTATTCAAGTGATCGAGGTGGAGAATTTGATGGTGAATTTAGAGTCTTTTGTGAAACCAAGGGATATGCACATAATTTTTCGGCTCCAAGGACACCTCAACAAAATGGTGTAGCCGAAAAGAAGAATCGGACGTTACAAGAAATGAGTCGGTCCATGCTCAATGAATTTTCTCTTCCAAAATATTTTTGGGCGAAGCGTAAGTACCGCTTGCCATGTCATTAATCGAGTTTATATTCGTCCTAAAATGAATAAAACTCCATATGAGCTTTGGAAAGGAAGAACTCCAAATATTAGTTATTTCAAAATATTTGGATGTAAGTGCTTTATTTTGAATACTAAGGATCAATTGGACAAACTTGATCCTAAGGCCGATGAAGGGATATTTATGGGATATTCAACAAAAAGCAAAGCATATCGGGTTTACAATAAGACTAGTGGAGTTGTTGAAGAATCCATCCATGTTAAATTCAATGAAGATTCGGGAGTTGAAAGAATTCCTAATGATGAAAGTGATGAGGAAGATATTATTGAACAAATTGTTCAAATTGATAATCAACCGTCTACATCAAATGATCAACCGTCCACTTCAAATGGTCCTCAAGAAGATAGAGGTGATATCTCGGATCTTCCCGTTGCATTGAAATTTAAGGGAGATCACCCAAAAGATCTTATTATTGGTGATCATCTTGATAAAGTAATGACTCGAAGGAATTTTGCCGAGAAAGCTCTTATTTCTCAAAAAGAGCCTAAAAATGCTAAGGAAGCTATTGAGGATGAAGATTGGTTTTTGGAAATGCAAGAGGAGTTGAATCAATTTGAAAGAAATGATGTATGGGAATTAGTACCTTGTCCTCCATCTCAAACAATTATTGGTACAAAATGGGTATTCCGGAACAAACTTGATGATCAAGGCAACATTGTTCGAAAATAAGGCAAGGTTAGTAGCTCAAGGGTATTGTCAAGAAGAAGGTATTGACTATGATGAAACTTTTGCACCGAAAGACGTTTAGAAGCTATTCGTATTTTACTTGCCTATTCTTGTTTCAAAAATTTCAAACTTTACCAAATGGATGTTAAATCCGCTTTCTTAAATGGTATTATTCAAGAAGAAGTCTATGTAAAACAACCTCCAGGGGTTTGAAAATTTTTCTAGGCCTAATGATGTTTATAAACTTAAAAAGGCTTTGTATGGTTTAAAACAAGCACCCGTGCATGGTATGATAGACTTAGCTCTTTTCTTTTGCAAAATGGTTTTACAAGAGGTAAAGTTGATACTACACTCTTTGTTTTTGAAAAAGGGCAAGATTGTTTACTTGTGCAAATTTATGTTGATGATATTATCTTTGGTGCTACTAATGAATCTTTGTGCAAGAAATTCTCCTAGTTAATGCAAGGTGAATTCGAGATGAGTATGATGGGGAGCTAAACTTCTTCCTTGGACTTCAAATTAAGCAATGCCAAGAAGGTATTTATATTTCGCAATCTAAGTATACAAAAGAACTTTTGAAGAAGTTCGGCATTGAAGAAGGAAGAACGTCTCGACTTATGGCAACCAATGTCAAAATTGACAAAGTTGAAAAAGCAAAGACGGTTGATGAATCCAAGTATCGAGGTATGATTGGTAGTTTACTTTATTTAACCGCTAGTAGACCGGACATTCTTCATGCCGTATGCCTATGTGCTCGTTTTCAAAGCAATCCAAAAGAATCTCATATGAGTGCCGTTAAACGGATTTTTCGATATTTGAAAGGCACTATTCAATATGGTTTATTTTATCCAAAGAATGAAATCTTTTCTCTTAAAGGTTATAGTGATTCGGACTATGCGGGTAATATTGATGATCGGAAAAGTACTTAGGATCATGTCATTTTTAGGCGATTGCCTAGTTTCTTGGTTTTCAAAGAAGCAAAAAGCGTGTTTTTCTCTTTCAACGGCCGAAGCGAATATATTTCCGCCGCATTTTGTTGTACTCAACTTCTTTGGATGAAACAAACCTTAGCGGATTACAAATGCTCTTTTGAAAACGTACCTATCTTTTGTGATAATGTATCCGCTATAAATATTGCTCAAAACCCGGTTCATCATAACCGTACTAAACATATTGAGATTCGACATCATTTTCTAAGGGATTGTGTTTCAAAACGAAAAATTGAGATATCGTTTGTGCCATCTCAAGATCAATTAGCGGACATTTTTACAAAACCGCTAACTTCCGAGACTTTTGCATCAATACGAGCTCGGTTAGGCATAATGCATATTGAATGAGGTCTACGTTTGCATTTTGCATGTTTTTAAAACTTAGGGGCGAAAAATCGGATTTTTGGTTGAAAATTCGGATTTTGAAAATTTTGTCAAACAATTGGTGAAGAGGTTGAGGGCAACCGGTCGCCCTCAACGTCGTCGGTCGCCTCAACCAACCACGGCCGCCCTAAGCCATTTTTCGGTTTAAAATCTTTCTGTCTTCAGCATTAGACATGTTCACTCATTTTGGCCATTTTTCGTCCCCTTTGCCAAATGCACACTATTGTCACTCAAAATTGATTTTTATGCATTCCATTTATCTCTTGGATCTTATATAGCATGTTTATCATCATCATTGCTCATCTTTTCCGATCAAATGGTAAGAATTTTCCTTACTTTGCTCAATTGGGTTGAACCCTTGAGTTTATGGCCTTTCTTGTATATTACTTGATGAAATTATTTTATGATCATGATGAGCTTAGTTGTTATGCTGTATTGTATGATGATTGGTATGATTTGGTGATAAAAATTTTTGGCTTGATTCATTTACAAGGGTTTTATACAACTCTTTTTATTTTTCACGCCCACAATGTGTTCGATGCAATGTTTCAATGAAAATTTCAACTTCTACATGATTCTCTCGCTTCCAAAAGTCTTCTATACTCTTTGAAATCATGTTTTGGGAAATAAAACGAGCGTATGAACTCTTCATGATACATTTCTCCCATTTTCCTTGGTTTTTAAGCCTAAAATTGCTCAATGGTTGATAAATCGTCTCTTTGGCGCACTTTGATATATTTGTATGATGTTTTTATTGTCCTCACATTCTTTTTGATGATTCCAAAGGGGGAGAAACAGGAAAATGGCTCGTTAGCTCAAAGAAGCTAATAAAAGCTCGAAATAGAAGCTATAAGCTATGGCTTGTTTAGGCCATAAGTTGTGAAGTAAACTTAGTCCAATGGTTGTTTTATGGACTTGTTTGCATGGACATTAAGTATTTGTGACAGGGGGAGCTTCTAAGCTCATGTAGTTATTGTTTATTTTGTTAAAGCTTGTCTTCTAGCTTATGCAATATTTCTTCTTAATATGCTTATTGATAGGGGGAGCTTTTGTAAAATGTTTTTAAACGGATAGTTTACTCTTAAACCGGAAAATTATTTTGTTTTTCGAAATCGTCCTCTTGAAAATTGTTTTGGTTTGTAATCATCAAAAAGGGGGAGTTTGTTAGATAAATGTTTTTATCATGATTTTGATGATTTTGTTCAAATGAGTTTTCATACCAAAACAATGTCCCTAAATGTTGTCCCAATACTTCCGATCGTTCTAAAATGTTTTTACTATTTTTTGGAGTATTTCTTGTAGTTAATATTCGATTTAAAATTGGACAACACTTTTGTTTCAGGCTCGACCGGTCGCCCTATAGGGCAACCCGTACCTGAGTTGAGTTTTGAAACAGAAAATGGGACGTAAGAAAAAAGGGCGAGCGGCCGTCGACCAGGTGGGCGACGGTGTGTCGTCGGCCGATCGGCCGTGGGCGATTGTACTGCAAGTTGGATTTTTGTTCCGGACTTCTCTGTTTCGTAAAAACGTCGGCAACCGGTCACTGGTGACGGCCGGCGCACGGCCGCACCCCTTCGACCGTCCCCCTGTGTAAAAATTCGCAGAATTCAATTTCAATCTTATCTCTGCGCGACCGGTCGAACCCCATGTTTGACAAAGAACTATCCGTTGCGTTTTGCATGACTTTTCCTATTTTGTGGGATTGATTTCTAACAGCTATATTAATGATTTTAAATGGTTTCTTTTGCAACAAATCACTCCCCAAGGAGGAGCCAATGTCGGAAATCAAAGCCAAGACCTCTCCTATAAATAGAGGCTTCATTCAAACAACAAGACACAACACAATATACAAGCAAAAGAGCATACAAAGCAAACACTTTCATATATCTTGTTGTATTAGCCTAAGCACTTTCACTTGCACAAATTTGAGGTCTAGGCTTTCAATTCTTGATTACACTTGTACTCATATTGTATCAATCATTATTGAGTTGTAATCTTGATTTTGGTCATCATTCAACACAAGACATCCTTGTGAGTATTCTTGTGGTAAGAATACACTTGGGTGATCTAGGTGATAGGTGTTTGAAGGTTGTGGTAATCTTCAAAGGTGTTGTAAAGAGGATTGTGGTAATCCTCAAGGTGTTGTAAGAGGGTTGTGGTAATCCTCAAGGTGGTGTAAGAGGGTTGTGGTAATCCTCAAAGTGGTGAAGGAGGATTGTGGTAATCCTCAGGTGTTGTATTAATTTTTGGTAAATTAATAAAATCTTTTCTTTCTTTTTGAAATCCATCCCAGAGAATCTTTGGGGTGGTAGAGGATTAGGCCCTAGGTGGGTTGAACCTCTTTAAATCGGAGTGTTGTTTTATTTCCGCATTTACATTCTCGTCTTTGGTTGATTATTCGAAAAAGAGGGCAAAATCTGAAAAACCGAGATAATCTATTCACCCCCTCTAGATTATCGTAGCCACTTGGACTAACACAATCAAGAGCAAAGCATATCGTGTTTACAATAAGACTAGTGGAGTTGTTGAAGAATCCATCCATGTCAAATTCAATGAAGCTTCGGGTGTTGAAAGAAT
This sequence comes from Rehmannia glutinosa, assembly GCA_016081115.2. NCBI lineage: Eukaryota > Viridiplantae > Streptophyta > Magnoliopsida > Lamiales > Orobanchaceae > Rehmannia > Rehmannia glutinosa. The sequence goes on from JABTTQ020001258.1 coordinate 63,172, forward strand.
ACCCAATGACGATAGTGATGAAGAGGATATTGTTGAACCTATTGTTCAAAGTGATGCTCATAATGATAAACCTTCTATTTCAAATGATCAACCTTCAAGTTCAAATGTTCCTCAAGAAGATAGGGGTGATACTTCGAATCTTCCCGTAGCATTAAAATTTAAGGGAGATCACCCAAAAGATCTTATTATTGGTGATCCCCTTGATAAAGTAATGACTCGAAGAAATTTTGCCGAGAAAGCTCTTATATCTCAAAAAGAGCCTAAAAATGCTAAGGAAGCTATTGAGGATGAAGATTGGTTTTTAGAAATGCAAGAGGAGTTGAATCAATTTGAAAGAAATGATGTATGGGAATTAGTACCTTGTCCTCCATCTCAAACAATTATTGGTACAAAATGGGTATTCCGGAACAAACTTGATGATCAAGGCAACATTGTTCGGCAAGGTTAGTAGCTCAAGGGTATTGTCAAGAAGAAGGTATTGATTATGATGAAACATTTGCACCGTGAAGACGTTTAGAAGCTATTCGCATTTTACTTGCCTATTCTTGTTTTAAAAATTTCAAGCTTTACCAAATGGATGTTAAATCCGCTTTCTTAAATGGTTTTATTCAAGAAGAAGTCTATGTAAAACAACCTCCGGGGTTTGAAAATTTTTCTAGGCCTAATGATGTTTTTAAACTTAAAAAGGCTTTGTATGGTTTAAAACAAGCACCCGTGCATGGTATGATAGACTTAGCTCTTTTCTTTTGCAAAATGGTTTTACAAGAGGTAAAGTTGATACTACACTCTTTGTTTTTGAAAAAGGGCAAGATTGTTTACTTGTGCAAATTTATGTTGATGATATTATCTTTGGTGCTACTAATGAATCTTTGTGCAAGAAATTCTCCAAGTTAATGCAAGGTGAATTCGAGATGAGTATGATGGGGAACTAAATTTCTTCCTTGGACTTCAAATTAAGCAATGCCAAGAAGGTATTTATATCTCTTAATCAAAGTATACAAAAGAACTTTTGAAGAAGTTCGGCATTGAAGAAGGAAGAACCGTCTCGACTCTATGGCAACCAATGTCAAAATTGACAAAGATGAAAAAAAAGCGGTTGATGAATCCAAGTATCGAGGTATGATTGGTAGTTTACTTTATTTAACCGCTAGTAGACAGGACATTCTTCATGTCGTATGCCTATGTGCTCGTTTTCAAAGCAATCCAAAAGAATCTCATATGAGTGCCGTTAAACGGATTTTTCGATATTTGAAAGGCACTATTCAATATGGTTTATTTTATCCAAAGAATGAAAATTTTTCTCTTAAAGGTTATAGTGATTCGGACTATGTGGGTAATATTAATGATCGGAAAAGTACTTAGGATCATGTCAATTTTTAGCGATTGCCTAGTTTCATGGTTTTCAAAGAAGCAAACTGTGTTTTTCTTCTTTCAACTACGAAGCCGAATATATTTCCGCCGCATTTTGTTGTACTCAACTTCTTTGGATGAAACAAACCTTAGCGGATTACAAATGCTCTTTTGAAAACGTACCTATCTTTTGTGATAATATATCCGCTATAAATATTGCTCAAAACCCGGTTCATCATAACCGTACTAAACATATTGAGATTCGACATCATTTTCTAAGGGATTGTGTTTCAAAACGAAAAATTGAGATATCGTTTGTGCCATCTCAAGATCAATTAGCGGACATTTTTACAAAACCGCTAACTTCCGAGACTTTTTGCGTCAATACGAGCTCGGTTAGGCATAATGCATATTGAAGGTCTACGTTTGCATTTTGCATGTTTTTAAAACTTAAGGGGCGAAAAATTGGATTTTTGGTTGAAAATTCGGATTTTGAAAAATTTGACAAAACAGGTGGGCGAAGAGGTTGAGGGCAACCGTCGCCCCTCAACGTCGACCGTTCGCCTCAACCACGACGACGGCCGTCTAGGCCAAATTTTGGTTTAAGTTCGTTCTGTCTTGACATTTGTTATTTTCACTTCTTTTTGCCATTTTTCGTCCCCTTTGCCAAATGCACACAATTTTCACTCAAAATTGATTTTCATGCACTCAATTCATATCTTGGACCTTATATAGCATGTTTATCATCATCATTGCTCATCTTTTCCGATCAAATGGTAAGAATTTTCCTTACTTTGCTCAATTGGGTTGAACCCTTGAGTTTATGGCTTTCTTGTATATTTCTTGATATTATTTTGCTTATGATCTTGATGAGCTTAGTTATTATGTTGTATTGTATGATGTTTGATGTGAATTGGTGATGCAATTTTTGGCTTGGATCATTTACAAGGGCTATATACAACTCTTTTTATTTTTCACGCCCACAATGTGTTCGATGAAATGTCACAATGAAAATTTCAACTTCTACATGATTCTCTCGCTTCCAAAAGTCTTCAATACTCATTGAGATCATGTTTTGGGAAATAAAACGAGCGTATGAACTCTTCATGATACATTTCTCCCATTTTCCTTGGTTTTTAAGCTAAATTGCTCAATGGTTGATAAACCATTTCTTTGGCGCACTTTGATATACTTCTATGATGTTTTTATCATCCTAACATTTTTTTGATGATTCCAAAGGGGGAGAAACAGGAAATTGGCTCGTTAGCTCAAAGAAGCTAATAAAAGCTCATGATAGAAGCTATAAGCTATGGCTTATTAAGGCCATAAGTTGTGAAGAAAACTCAGTCCAATGATTGTTTTATGAACTTGTTTGCATGGATAATAAGTATTTATGACGGGGGGGAGCTTCTAAGCTCATGTAGTTGTTGTTTATTTTGTAAAAGCTTGTGCTTCTAGCTTATGCAATATTTCTTATTAATGTGCTTATTGATAGGGGGAGCTTTTGTAAAATGCTTTTAAACGGATAGTTTACTCATAAACCGGTAAATTATTTTGTTTTTCGAAATCGTCCTCTTGAAAATTGTTTTGGTTTGTAATCATCAAAAAGGGGGAGTTTGTTAGATAAATGTTTTCATCATGATTTTGATGATTTTGTTCAAATGAGTTTTTATACCAAAACAATGTCCCTAAATGTTGTCCCAACACTTCCGATCGATCTAAAATGTTTTTACTATTTTTCGGAGTATTTCTTGAAGTTTATATTCGATTTAAAATTGGACAACATTTTTGTTTGTTTCGACTCGGCCGCCCTATAGGGCAACCCGCACTGAGTTGAGTTTTGAAAAGAAAATGGGTCGTAAAGAGAAAATGGGGCGGCCGGTCGATCAGGTGGGCGGACGGTGAGGGCGACCTGGCCGACCACCGGGCGACCAGTACTGGGAGTGCCTCTCAAATGCGACTTCTCTGTTTTGATTTTCTATCAACCCCAACCGGTCAAGACCAAGGGCGACCGGTCGAACCCCCTTCGAGGTCCCCTGTGTAAAAATTCGCAGAATTTCATTTCAATCTTATCTCTGCGTATGACCTGGCCGAACCCCATTTGTTTATCAAAGAAACTATCTCACATTGCATTTTGCATGACTTTTCCCTATTTTGTGGGATTGATTTCTAACAGCTATATTGATGATTTTAAATGGTTTCTTTTGCAGCAAATCACTCCCCAAGGAGGAGCCAATGTCTGGAAATCAAAGCCAAGACCTCTCCTATAAATAGAGGATTCATTCAAGCAACAATATACAACACTCCATACAAGCAAAAGAGCAAACAAAGCAAACACTTTCATATATCTTGTTGTATTAGCCTTAGACTTTCACTTGCACAAATTTGAGGTCTAGGCTTTCAATTCTTGATTACACTTGTACTCATATTGTATCAATCATTATTGAGTTGTAATCTTGATTTTGGTCATCATTCAACACAAGACATCCTTGTGAGTATTCTTGTGGTAAGAATACACTTGGGTGATCTAGGTGATAGGTGTTTGAAGGTTGTGGTAATCTTCAAAGGTGTTGTAAGAGGATTGTGGTAATCCTCAAGGTGGTGTAAGAGGGTTGTGGTAATCCTCAAGGTGTTGTATTAATTTTTGGTAAATTAATAAAATCTTTTTTTTTTTGAAATCCATCCCTGGATATCTTTGGGGTGGTAGAGGATTAGGCCCAGGTGGGTTGAACCTCTTTAAATCGACGAGTGTTGTTTTATTTCCGCATTTACATTCTCGTCTTTGTTTGATTATTCGAAAAAGAGGGCAAAATCTGAAAAACCGAGATAATCTATTCACCCCCCCTCTAGATTATCGTAGCCACTTGGACTAACAAGCTTGGCACTACACGGGGAACCGTGTTTACTCAGTTAAGTCAGGGTACATGTTAGCTCTTAACAAGTTGAATCTTCTTAGGAGCCAACCATCACCTGGTGCTCCTTCATCTATTTGGAAGTGAATATGGGGTCTCCATGTGCCTCCGAAAATCCAAATTTTCTTATGGAAAGTAGCCCATGGGATATTACCAGTGAATGCGTTATTGGCACGACGATCGGCTAATGTCTGCCCGATTTGTAAAAGGTGTGGGTTGGCCATTGAAACCATTGAACACGCACTCCGTGATTGCTGGTGGGCGGTAGAGCTCATTTTATTGGTGTGCTTCTCCCCTCCGCTTGGATAGCTTCGTGGCAATACCCTACACATCCATAGCTGATATGATGATGGAACTCTCTAAGGTCAATAAAGCTGAAGTCGAGACCCATTTTAATTGTTGTACTATTATGGGCGCTATCAGACGCAAGAAATGTTTTTCAATGCCAAGGAAGGAACTCTCTCATGTTAAAAGCTTCAATATAGCCACACGTTGCCTTGATCCTATCAAGCGACCCAAAAAATCTCGACCTGCTCATTGACAGACACACCAGCGACAAGTGATCAGACTTGGATAAAACCTCCACTAGGGATATGCAAGATAAGTTCGGACGCTTCAGTCATTAGCTCAGAGGGAACGGGAATCGGTGTTGCTATTCGAGATCATGATGGACATATCATTTGCACCTTGTGAATCACTTTGCCCCTGAATATTCGATAGATGTAGCGGAAGCCTTAGCATGCTGGGAGGCCTTAATTCTCGGGCGGAGCTACAACATATCGTCGGTAATTGTGTAGTCGGATTGTAAGGCTATGGTGAATCATATCGGAAGACAACACGAAAATCTGACATACGTGGGAAGCATCATCTCGGACATTAATTGTCTTAGCTTGGAGTTTCAATCTATTTCTTTCTCTTTAATTCCTAGGTCCGCCAATACTTTGGCTCATAATTTAGCTCATTTTGCTTTTTCTATTCCTTGCAATGACTCTACTCGGGGAGGTCCACCCTCACTCCAGACATTGTTACTTTAGAGGTTGAAGCCTAGTCAATTAATGAAATTTCATATTTCCCTAAAAAAAAAAAAAAACTTGTAATACACACTAAAATTCATATATTATTATACTCAAGATGATTTATGAAACTTTAAAATGAGAAAATCTATATTGGCAACACATATATAATATTAAGAAAAATACAGTATAATTTATCTACTAACTAAATGACTAAATTAATATGTTATGTAATTATAATAAAAAATAAAAATTATATAGGACGATTCCAAGATCCACTTATTTTAACATTGCAACCAAATACATTGTTTATAAAATCGACCCAAATCAACTGATTCAGTCGATAATCGTAGTCCTCTGCTGACTTTAAATAATCAAAGAATCCATTAAAATCACTGGCGGATCTATGTGCAAGAACTGTACCCCCAAATTAAAAATATCTAACAATATTTTTTAGTAAAAATAATAATAATAATAATAATAATAATAATAATAAATTTGTACCCCTATTTTTTACAAAAAGAACTAGAAAATCCAAATAAAACAATACAAATTCCCACAATAAAATTTCAAAAATTGAAAGATTGAATTAACAACTTGAAGCATAGGGTGTTTGGCTGAGCTTATAAGCTCTTAAAAATAGCTTATAAGATGTTTAAGAGCTTATAAGCTCTTAAAATGTGTTTGGTAATTTTTTTCCAAAAGAGCTTATAAGCTCTAAAAAAAAGCTATCAGAGAGCTTATAAGCTCCTAAAAAAAAAGTACTTCCACCCCAAATTTTTTTAAAAGAGCTTATAAGCTCTTTATTTTAAACATTCAAAAGACAAAAATATACTTAATAATTTTATAAGATATAAAAACAACTTATAAGCTCAAATATCTTATTTTATCCAAACACTCTGACAGCTTATTTTTAAATAAGATCTAACACCTTATAAGCTCCTAAAACAGCTTATTAGATGTAGAAGCTTATAAGATGTTTTAAATAAGCTTAGCCAAACACCCTCTAAATAAATCATGGCAAAAGTCAAAACCTACGAACTAAAAATATCAACAAAAAAAAAATCTAATGATATCAATAATGTTACAAAACTATGTTTTATATATGTGTATTAATTTTTCATGTACGGTTACATGATCAATTGTTGCAAAATTTTAAACAGTGTTTTGTTGTAGAACTTTAAACATTAAACAATATTTATATGCATATTTTTTTATATTTATCGTACTGCCATTTTCAAAATTCTGGATCCGCCACTGATTAAAATCAATCAAAACCAGTCAAATAGGATTTTATTTTATTTGAAAAAAAATCGATCAAAATTCCATGAGTATTACAATATTATTTTATGCATGTAGGTTATTCAAATTTGGATTTATAAAATGTATTTCTTAATAGGTAATTTACTTTATAGTATATTACTATTTTACACACTATAATAAAAAAGGGATAATTACTAACACCACTAATGTTTGGGCCAGTTGCAAAAGAACACATAGATGTTTCAAAATTACAAATAACCTTTTGATTTGATTTTGTATTAAAGTTAAGGAGATAATTGTAATATTTTTATAAATATTAAGGGGTTTTCAAATGCTTTTTGCTTGTGAATGAGAAAACGTAAGACAGAATCAAACCTGAAGGGGTTTTGCAATTTTCAAAAATCTTAGGGTTTTCTTTATACTTAGCCCGAACCTCAAGATTTTTTTTTTTTTTTTTTGCAATTATCCCTAAAGAAATGTCATCAATTTCATTACAATCTGTGGCGAAACTCAATTCAATTTAAAAACACTAATCATACACATAAACCTACGTGTTTATACTAAAAAGTAGAGGTGGTTTTAAAGAGTCTTGAAAGTTGAAACTGCAATGTAATTACCTCAATGACTGCCTCATACATTTCATCCTCAAGACTTGCATGGCATTCATTACCAACCTATTCATGTACAGATTACCACTACTAGATATCTTTTTCTTTTTCTTTCCCTCCTTTTGATTGAAATTCTTGTTATATTGTAAACAAAATGAACTAGAACACACTAATAAAACAATGGTATATCATTTATTAGGTAATTAATATTTGAATCCTCATTGCACTCATGTACTATTTTATCACAAAATATTAATATACTACAGTACTCTTTTAACCACTTTAGCAGCCTCCAAATCATCCCATAATACCAGCAGAGTAAAAATAATCAGACAGCCAACAAGTCAAGGCAAAGAAAAATAAATAAGAAAGAAATAAAAAAGACATTTTCTTATAGTGTAATCAACATCTGAAATTTCATCCATACAGCCAAATGGTAATATATCAGCAACTTAACAATGACACCACCACAAAATGTCATGCTTGCAACACTAGTTTCTACAGCATGTTAGAATACAAATCTTAATCAATAACGGTGGACATTTAAAGGATAAATCCCTGTACATAACATCACATGAAACATAAGTAATGCGAACGAACTGAAGAAAGCAACAGAGGCATTTACGAAATTGAAAGACAGTTTTCACAGCCTAAACTTGTAATTATATCCAGGTCACATAGCTATCTCACTTCAACATATTAAATAGTTCCTCTAGATTATCTTGCAGATAAAATCGAAAAATAATTGGACAAAGGACCAAAATCTTTTATCATGTCAACCTGAAACATTGAAATGATGAAGGTCGATCGCCGAGCTAGTATGCATTGAGAGAACCTGAATGACATTATGAGCTTGCAATTTTCACTATCTTCATGAGCTTGAATCTTGTGCTGTATCACGCAATGTCCAATCTCTTAAGGGCATTAAATCTTCGATCAAAAAATTGTGAAATGCATAACAGAGAGTTTCAAGACATATAGCAGCGCAAACATCTGAAAGAGAGAAAATAATATGTTATTAAATAAAAAGCATTATTAAATCTTGTTTATTTTTCGAGCAGAAAACAGAAGAATGTAAATATAGAAATATTACCTTTTCATGCATCAGTACAGGAGTAAGACACTATTAAGGGTTCTGTGGAGTCGTCCCTCAATGACTTTTTGTAGTATAAGAACAAAAATAATTGAATAACTCCTAAAACGGCTCCAATTCCATTCGGGACCTGAAATATTGGCGAAAAACAGAACTAGTGTTAGCATACTTGTGAAGCCTATAAGAAAAGGACGCAACAACTGAAGTTTTGCAAAATCATGACACAGAGCAATTATGCAAATTAGAAAATTAATAGATAGGGAAGAAATTTTACATATACAAACGGATCAAAATTGAAGATTCCATACAAAAGGAAAGACGTGCTCAGTAAAAACGTGCAGAGAGACAGATGAAACGGCATGAATTCAACACTTCTTGTTCGGATCACCAAATTCTGCCAAAAAATATCGTGATTAGTTTATAAAGAACTGTGAGTGAACTAAGCAATGCAAGAGAATGTATCTTACAGATAATTACAAAAAAAAATAAATGATGTTCGGGCTAATTGAAGAAAAACCCAGAGATTTTTTGAAATTACAAAAAAACCATTTCGGTTTGATCCGTCTTACATTTTACCCCGTCATATGTAAAAATATTTCAAAAGTTCCCCTTACATTTATCAAAATATTACAACTACCCCTTAAATTTAATACACAATCAAACCTCAATGTAATTTTCAAAAACCTCTTGGTATTTTTGTAATTATCCCAAACCTTAAGGGGCTTTTTTTAATTATCACTATATCATATACAAGAAGCTTAAAGGAAGCACATACGATTATAAACAGCGGGGAAGCAAACATGGATATGAGGGAAGCACAACTTAGGAACCCAACGGTCAAATGTCGGACTTCAAAGTCAACTATGAGCAAGCTTCCAAGGGCAATAATTGCAAATACGATGATAACTGACATGAGCAATCCTACCATCTTCCACTGCAAGAAAATCCAATCACAGATTATTAAAAAGGTCATTCATAGAGAGGCGAAAGACGAATAACAGCAAGACGAGACGAATAACCTTTTTAGTTTTCTCAGCATATTTGATGAAGATGGCAACATACACTATTTGGAAAAGTGCACCACTTGAATTGACCGTGGTGACCAGTATGTTGTCAGAAGATATCATAGGCAAACCATACCAAGCTGTGATCAAGCAATTCAAGAGAGCATATATGTATGGCAACCCTGAGAACTGCTCTGTCGACTCGTTCCTGATAATTCTGCGGAATGTCGGTCTGAAAAATTATATTGAGCAAAAGACGAATGGACGGTGTTAGTGATGATAAATTGTTAATATTTATAGTTCCAAGTTTAAAGATTTCTAGGAAATAACAACTTTTTGGAGTGAAACTCACACAGGAGATAGAAATAATCCAAAGGCAAAGAAATTCCCTGCATGGCAACAAAAATTCATGAGATCGGGCACAGCCAAATTTATTATATCACTTTAAATTTGTAAGCCCATTGTATTGCATCTTTTTCGTTTTTGTCCTATTTCTCTCAGTTATCAACCAAAGACGATTCGAGGGTGTTTGCCTGAGCTTATAAGCTCTTAAGAACATCTTATAACATATTTCAGAGCTTATCAACTCTTTAAGAGAATGATCTGATAAGCTCTTAAGATATGAGGAGCTTATAAGTTTTTTCAGAAAAGGTAAGGCACCCAACTTATTTTCAAAATAAAATTTTATTTTAACAATCTCATTTGATTTTGACCACTTTAATTATAAAAGTGTCATTACTATCATCCTATTCTATCCAAACATTTCAACAGCTGATTTTCAAAATAAGATCTAACATATTCTAAGCTCTAAATCATCTTATAAGATGCAGGAACAAGATGTTTTAAATAAAATCTAGGGATAATTACAAAAAGTACCCCTGAGGTTTGACCTAATTACAAAAAAATCCAGCTAACTTTAAAACTTACAAAAAGTACCCCTGAGGTTTGATTTAGTGTTAAAATTAAGGGTAATCTGCAATGATTTTACAAATATGAAGGGGATTTTGAAATATATTTCAAACCTCAGGGTACTTTTGTAAGTTTTAAAGTTAGTTGGGTTTTTTTGTAATTAGGTCAAACCTCAGGGTACTTTTGTAATTATCCCTAAAATCTATGCCAAACACTTCAATCTAGAAGTGTAAAACTAGGGGTTCAAAACATCAAATTCTACTGTTGCTTAATTGCAAGTGTATGATGTACCTTTCTACTTAGCATTACTGTAGCCTACTTTTTTTTTGGGAGAATCAAAAAAAGGAAGACAAAAGGGATTCAATTTAAGAAAACCCTACAATTCTTTCCAATAATTTCTCATTCATACAAGACCATCAAACACAAATTACTCACACAGCACTGCAATTTGATAAGCATAATCACAATGTAATCAAAACAAATCATCCACAACCCACTTCACTAGTTTTATCCACTTGAATCCATTACGGTATGAGAATAACAGAATATCAGAAACAAGGAGAAGAGTACAGTACCCGCGATTCCAGCAGCATCTTTGCAAGCGTACAGCGATTCAAGTGAACCCAGATAAACCATCAAATTTTTCTTTTCTTCCCCCCCAAAAAACCAGAAATATAATTTCAATCACACAAACCCCAATATATTATACACCAATTGGAGCCTCTTTCACTAAAAATCTTCCCCCTCTCTCTCTGTCTCTGTGAACCGTTTGGAAGCCGCTAAAAGAATTACTGTGGAGAGTCAATTTTGCCGGCTGCCTTAATATTTCGGACCAGGTTTTTGGTATTTTAATTCTGTGGTTCACAGGCTCACATCAAATGTGATGCATAATGATTAAATGAGGAACACGAGTTCTTTTTATGCTATATAAATTCATCAATCATCATCGTTAACCATGGCCGTTTATTGTTCCTTTTCGATCGCTTTCATTGAAAAACCAAAAAAAAAAAGAAATGAGAATTAGCTGTATATATGTTGGCGTCTGGCGGCTTGATTTTATAAGAAAAATATTACATTTATATTCTTTTTGTTAAATGGAATACAGAAGAAAAGTATATGGATGAAAATCATTTATGAAAGTGTTTATTAATTTTCATATCTATTTCATTTGTTTTTTTATGATAATAGCTGAAAGAAATTAATTCGAAAACGTGTTATTTTTTCTTTCAAAACGAAACTTAATGGAAGTTGATTTTCATACTCTTTTTTCTCTTACCTTCCTTTTTTCTCTCTAAATCTTAGATCTAAACATTAAGGATAGAAGGCCTAATTAGCTTATAGTTTAGTTTATTCCAATTGAATTATAATTAGAATATTAAGCTTAATTAATAAAATCTACGTTGCACAGTTGCACCAAGTGGTAAGATAATAAGTGGCAAGGGTACACACCCAAATTTACTGCCAACTGATCAAAACAAGCAAGATATGCAAATAAGTAAGTGATTTATAATGTTTTGGTAAATAAATGAAGTTAAATCAAATCAAATCACAATATTGTGATTATGGAAAAGTATGCAAAACAAATCATGGCCAGTTAATTAAATAGAGGTAGGGATGGTTACGGTTCCGAAACCGAAATCGTTGCCTCCCGGTTCTCGTGTTCTGGTTCCAAAATCGGAACCGACGATTTTGGTTCCAGTTTGGAACCTAGTTCATCCACGGTTCCAGTTTTAATCAGAACCGTATGTTTATCTTTTGATATTTTTTTATTTAAAATGGTTTATCAATTTCCGTTACAAAAAAGGGAAAAAAATAAAAGAATTTGAATTTAAATATTCAATTAAGTTTTATACTTAATATTAATAGTAATATTAAATTGTCTATATACTATTAGGGTATGAAAGAATCAAAGTTCACTTAATTCATTTGCAACATTTGGTTTAAAGTGTGTCTCATTTAATTATGAATATGAAACATCATAATAAATATTTAATATTTCTTCTGCCATATTTTTGCCCCAAATAAAAATAAAAATAATTTGTTTTAACCTTGAAACCGGTACTTTTAACCGCCTGTTCCACCATAGTTCCCCCGATGGTTCGAACTAGCGGTTAAAATCGCTGGTTCGATGGTTCTTGAAACCGTTGATCACGGTTTCGGTTCCAATCTGAACCTAGTTTTGCCCATTTGGTCACCCCTAAATAGAGGCAAGTTCAAGAAAAATGAGGCGAGTTTCACGGTGTTGAAGAGGATATTTAAGGCGTTTATCCAAATATAACATTTAATTCGATACTAATGTGCTAAATGGCTAAACATCAAATTAAACGTTACTGGTCATCCAAATATAGCATTTAATTCGATACTAAGGTGTTAAACCTCATATTACGTTATTGAACTCCAAATCTACCTTGGAGGAGATGGAATGATCAATTCCACCCAATATCCGCATGCCGAAGTTCATGAAGAAATAACATGTAATTCAAGATCAAGTAATTTAACCCTCTAATTAATGTTATTGAAGTCCAATTAATTCGGAGAAGATCAAATTGGTGAGCCTACCACTCTACCTTTGAAGTTTCAAATCCATCAAACACCATTCTTGGAAGAGAATAATGGAATAATCAGAGAAATTAAAAGATTCGCAACCCATTTTATTTCTTTTGATTTGTAGAAATTCATTTTGTATTACTTTTCCTTATTTGTTAATTTTACAGACACAAAATTTGTGTTCTATTAGAACAAATTTATTTTCATTGGCTTTTCATTAAATATTTATCTTGAAAATGAAAAGTAATTTTATTTAAAAACTCCACTTGTTTTTTTCATTTAAGAAAAATACAATTAATCAAACCAAAAATATCAAAACTCTCCAATCTCTAGACATTCCTTAACAAATTGTGAGTCCGGATTAAATCAAATAATTAGATGAACAGTCATAAGAATATTTCGAATATTTGCTTATAATATTATATTTTGTTATATATTTTATTTCACATATACACATTAATGGTGATCCATAATCATGTTACAAATCATTTGTAATCAGTGGCGGATCCAGAAATTAGTAGTAGGGTGGGCTAAAAAGTAAAAGTTTCACTAGGAAAATTATCTATAAATAAAGGGGGCGGAGCCAAGAGGGTGCCTCCCCGGCCCGCGGTGCACCTCGAATTTTTTTTCGTCCCATTTTTTCTATTGGAAAAAAATAAATAAAAATTATATATATATATATATATATATATATATATATTAAGGGGGAAATATTTAAGTTGGGGGAAAAAATTTGGGCAGGGTAATCGAGCGGTGACTGATTACGCCTTTGTATATATAGAACAAAAATTATGTTTATATAACAGATTATTACAAGACTACACTATTTCTCAATTTATATGAGAAAAATACAATGGTATTTTTATATTAGCAATCAAATTGACATATTCTATTCTTAATATTATTTATTTCTTACAATGGTATTTCTACATCCTTCATTCTTGATTTTTAAATTGAATTTAGATTTTGGGGTGAAACTTTGAGTTTTGCATTAAATTTGGGGTGGGCTAATTTTGAATATTATAAAAATTATAATACTACAAATATAATTTTTGAGATTTTGCACTGGGCTTGAGCCCAGTGCTACATACACATAGATTCGCCTATGTTTGTAATTAAAAGATGAAATGTTAATTTGAAACATAGAATTTAAACCTTAAGTTTGAATGATTGTTACGCGTGTGAGACAGAGAGAGAGAGAGAGAGAGAGAGAGAGCTATTTTTGGTATGATTTTACATGGTTTGATGTGATCGAGTGTACTGTTGTCTGTTCATAAGTAGAACATAAGTAGAATATTCACAAGGAAAGCCATATTCGTTTTTAGTGCTTTCTTTATTATACATTATATTTATTTATTTGTTTTTTTTTTTTTGAGGAAATTTATTAATTTGTTTAGGTGGCATGAAAACTCCAAGTCTCCAATGCCTATGGTCTATGGATGATTTTCTAAAATAAGGGAAATATTTGGATAAAGAATAAAAAATAAAACTCCATTTCTTTTTTAGTACATATCCTGAAAGGGAAAAACACCCGAAAAGGTGATGAAAATCGACCATTATGCGGTTCCATACAAAATTAATACCACACAAGATTGATGTTAAAGTTAAGATGACATAATTATTTTGATCAATTTAAAGCTTGAATTTCGGTATTTTATGACCTAAATGCCTACTTTTTAAAGAAGTATGAAATATTTTATTTGCAATGGAAGGGATAATAAGTACCTTAATATGTGTGTTAAAAAAAAAGAATGTCTTCAGGTCATGAATACTACAAAGAACCAGGTTGGTTATTTAATGTGTCCACTTTCTGCAGCATACATTAATGAGAAGTAAGACAAGACTATAAATAGTTATTATGGGTTCTCTTGTTATTTTAAATCTTGTATTTCAGTTCGTAATATAAAACAGAACATAAAATATACATTTATATGTAACAAAAGATCTGACTTGGTTAATTTTGGTTTTTTTTTTTCCATTTGGCTCCATCATTTTATAGACTTGAACCTCAATATTTTCACTAAAGAGTAATACTCGTGGCTATTAGGCTAACCCAATGATTTGGGTTTTTGGTTGGTTGAGTAGACTACATTCACATTAAGTATTTACTTATTTGGCTATGACCAACATGTGAAAATTGAATGCAATTTTTCAATAGCATGCCACCAAGTTTGAACAATTATTTCTTCTCAACGTCCCCTTGTCTTTTTTATGTGGGTATGTAGATTGATATGGAAATTACCATATTAGCCTCGCCTAGGTCAAAATTACCATGTTGACCTCGTCTCGCTGGAAATTATCAAGATGCCCCCATGATCCGCGGCTTTTTTATATGGGTCTTGACCCGACCCAAAAGTCCGGGTCGGGTCGCCCGCGAGCTACATACCGTCGATCGGGTGCCACGTGTACGATGATCCGCATGCACGGTGAACAATACTATAAATACTGACGACGAAAATCAAGGTAAAAGGTAACTTGTCATTATTCTAAATTACCTCTCTCTTTAGCTTTCTAAGACTTCAACTCACCGATTTTGAGCAGCGTCGGAGGGCCTTATTTGGGAGTCATCCCTGGCTAATTTAACGCGTTCTGCTTGCAGTGACCGAACAAAGACCTCACCGCTTTTTGGGGACCCTTGGTCAGTCACTCGTGGAAAACACGTCACCCGCTTCGTGGGTCCCAGGTCATGTACATCTTATTTACATTCCTAAATCATAGACATATAATTTGTAGGATTAGTTAATTTTGGGGACTAAATCAATAAAAATAATATTAAAATAGCAAGAACTAATATTTGAAAATAAAATATATATGGTGTAATGGAGTTTTCAAAAGTTTGGGGGCTTTGCACTCGTTACTTCTAGTGGTAGGTGCCATTGAAATGCAATTGAAATTGCAACATTAATTTTTTAAAAAAAATCATGTTGATGACATGCATGTTGTTAGTTTTGTCCAATGATTCCATATTTATAAGAAAGAGATCGCCAGAGTTAGGTTGTAAATATACTTACTTCTTGATTTCACTAAATAAAATCTTATGACTCATGATGCATAACATCGCATATTCGCATGTATAAAATAATGTAAACAGGGCTTATATGATCCAAACAAATAAACTTTTTAAAGCTTATAAGTTGATTTTAGAAAAGTAAGGAAAGTCTAGTTTTTTTATTCCAAAATGAGATATAATTTTAAAAAAAATAATAAACCTCTATCAATTTTGATTTTTATTTCAAAATCATAAGTACTAATATTCATTGGTGGAACAGGGTCCCCCTTGTTCAGGGCACACCCCAAGGCCCAAAATGGGGGGGGGGGGGGCGGAAATTAAACATATAGTTACATAAAATTCGCTTTAGAAAAATTTATATGTTTTGGCTAAGGCGAAAAAATAGTTGGCCTAGAGGTGGTCCGACGTGCTGGCTATGCTCATACACTAACATTATAGAAGATTCATTATTTTATTTTATCCAAATATTTTATTAATTTATTTTTAAAATAAAATATAACATCTTATAAATTCTGAAAATATTTTGAGAATTTCTAATTTTTTGAAATATATTTTTAGCAATCATTTGTAATTGTAGGACATAAACTAACCAATTGGAACGTGCAGTCGCATGCACTGTTCAATTCTCCTGTATTTCAGAAATCAGAATTATACCTAACTCCATTATTCACCTACCAACCAATATGGTATGGTCAATGGTGGAAGATTTTGAAGCGCGTGTTTTGTGGCCAATCAGATTATCTAACTCCGATAAAAAAATCGGCAATAAAATTTACAAATTTAGCATTGGTAATGGACTGGTACCAAAACTATGTATTCAATACGTAATCTTGTTAAAAGTTCAAACCCAGTACTAGACTCTGAGATTGCACGATTTAATAGGTTCATTATAGTACAATTTTTTATAGCAAGAAAATTGTATTATTATTAACCAATATGAAACAAACAATACACAATGTCCTTAAACCGAATAGGGAAAGCCCAAATAAATTCTCACCTTTCCAACAAGACAATGGGTGGAGGCAAACAAAATCTAAACTGAATGATACGATAAAATATCTATCGTCTGGGAAAAAAAGGGTTTAATTCCCATCCGATTTGAAAATCAAAATACAAGACCCGATCTAAGAGGATGTTTGACTAAGCTTATGTAAAAGATCTTATAAGCCCCTGATATGGATCTAAATAAAAGACTATATTGCCCTCACTCTTTTTCTCAACCGGAGCTCGTGAGCGAACCGAGGAGACGAGCTCGGTTTTCAAGATAGTCACCGTGGGCATGACAACACTTTAAGGAGCACGCGACCCGAGACGATGTGACACTTAGGTGGATCCTATTCCAATATAGGATCCACATTTCCTCAAAAGGATCCAAACCCGACCCGAAGCGGCGATCCGACGGGTTGACCCGGAATCTTGACCGTTGATTCAGTGATGGTGAGATCTAGGACTTGGAGATCAGGATACGTGGAGCTAGCATGTATGGCCTAACCAAACCAAAACTATAAATACCCTCAGTTTCTCATTGATACAGGTATCTCATTATCCTACTATTCACCTGGCTCCTCAGTTCACGTTGACCTTACGATCTGTACTGACTTAAGCATTGGAGGGTCTTAGCTGGGAACCCTCCCTGCTAGCCTAACGTTTGTTCTATTACAGGTCATCCGAACGAAGTACCTAGGCTCGAGCCAAAGCGACCCGACCCGAAGTACATCTGATTTATTCACCTAAATCAGTTGGCGCCGTCTGTAGGAAACTAGGTCGAACTGAGTATGGACGAGACTCTAATGAAAGCAAAAGGAACACCACCTCGTGGGCTGAACATGGAAGAAACACCAATAAGGACGAAGGAAACCACACATCGGGGAGCATCCCCATCACTGCAAATCCAGGAGCAGCATCAGAAGGAAACTGATGATCCAATGATCAGTATACGGTCAAGTGACTTTAAAAAATTGTTAGAAAGAATATTGGATAAAAGAGAGATGAAGGGAAAAGCCCCAATGGTCTCCCCTCCAAAGGAGTTACCTAGGGAAAATGAGGTCGCGGTTGGAGAAGAAAATAGGAGGCCATAGGACGTTGAAGAAATAGCTAGTCGTTTGGCACCACGGGTGAGGCGACCTATGGCGAACCATGGCGAACCTCAGAAAGCAGCGGATATCAACGAGCTTAGCGAGCAGATTGAGCAGGCTTCCCGGAAACTGGACAACCTGAAGCGGAGAGGGGCCGTCACATCCGCTCTGCAAAATAGAGGATACCCCTTCTCTCCGGAAATCCTATCGGAAGTTGTCACCATGCACTTCAAGTTACCCGATCTCCCTAGGTATGATGGAAGCACGGATCCCCAAGAGCACCTAACCGCATTCAATCATGTGATGCAACTCTATGGGCAATCGGATGCAATGAATGCCAGGATATTCATCACTACGCTCAAGGGAAAGGCCCAATAATGGTTCACTGGGCTCCCTATGGGAACCATCATATCTTATGAACATTTGTCAAGGAAATTCCTATATCAGTTTGCAAGTCAAAAGCGAGCTCGAAGATCAGCGACCCATATTTTCACTATAAGACAGGCTGAAGGAGAACCGCTCCAAGATTTCATTAATAGATTCAATGACAAAGCTCTCGAGGTGCAATATATGAGGATCGACATGATGACAAACCTATTGGTCCATGTATTGAAGAAGGGGCCATTAGCATCAGCCCTCGCGCGCGAGCCCCAGGGGATAAAGAGGAGTTGATGGAGATGACCCAAAGGTACATCCAGGAAGAGGATATGAATGCGATAAAAAACCATGAATGGTCGATCATGGAGCCACGACATAAAAAGGATCCTAGAGAGGGACCTCGTTTCAGGTCTGAGAAAGACCTCAAGCGAGGTTGAGATCAGGATCATCAACAAGCAAGGAAGGATGCGGGCCGAATATGATAAACAAGTGCATGAAAGAAACTTCCAAGTAAGAGACCTAGTGTTGAAAAAATGGAGGTGTCAAAGCATGTGGGGAAGCTTGAAGCAAATTGGGAAGGCCCGTTTAAAGTAATGAAGATAATAAAAAGAGGTACCTATAGACTTGAAAACATGGAAGGAAACGACCCTATTTTGGTGTTATGCTATTTTAAAATATTGTAACTTGTTTTGAATGTA
Source organism: Rehmannia glutinosa (assembly GCA_016081115.2). Classification (NCBI taxonomy): domain Eukaryota; kingdom Viridiplantae; phylum Streptophyta; class Magnoliopsida; order Lamiales; family Orobanchaceae; genus Rehmannia; species Rehmannia glutinosa. The sequence goes on from JABTTQ020001258.1 coordinate 82,032, forward strand.
TATAAAGTAAGGAGGGCGAGGTAAAAACGACCCTATTTTGCATCAAATGAGGCCAAGTAAATTTTAAAAGTCGAAAACAATCTGAAAAAGATTGTGGCGCAAAGGGAAGCCACTCGCGAGACGACCAATACAAGCTACCTAGCGAGGTGAGCCTTGAAGTAAAAGCCGAAAACAATCTAAAAAATATTGTGACACAAAGAGAAGCCACTCGCGAGGCGAGCAATAAAAGCTACCTAGCGAGGCAAGCCTTGAAGTAAAAGCCAGAAATAATCTAAAAAAGATTGTGGCACAAAGGGAAGCCCCTCGCGAGGTGAGCAATAAAAGCTACCTAGTGAGGCGAGCTACAAGTTAAAGCCGAAAATAATCTGAAAAAGATTGTGGCATGAAAAGAAGCCCCTCGCGTGGTGAGCAATGAAAGCTACCTAGCGAGACGAGCTACAAGTTAAAGCCGAAAGTAATCTTAAAAAGATTGTGGCACAAAGGGAAGCCCCTCGCGAGGAGAGCAATGAAAGCTACCTAGTGTGGCGAGTTACAAGTTAAAGCCGAAAACAATCTGAAAAAGATTGTGGCATGAAAAAGAAGCCCCTCGCGAGGTGAGCAATGAAAGCTACCTAGCGAGGCGAGCTACAAGTTAAAGCTGAAAACAATCTGAAGAAGATTGTGGCATGAGAAGAAGCCCCTCGCGAGGTGAGCAATGAAAGCTACCTAGCGAGGCGAGCTACAAGTTAAAGCCGAAAAACAATCTGAAAAAGATTGTCGCATGAAACAAAGCCCCTCGCAAAGTGAGCAATAAAAGCTACCTAGCGAGGCGAGCTACAAGTTAGCTGAAAACAATCTGAAAAAGATTGTGGAATAAAGAAGCCCCTCGCGAAGTGAGCAATAAAAGCTACCTAGCGAGTCGAGCTACAAGTTAAAGCCAAAAATGATCTGACAAAGATCGTGGCACAAAAGGAGGCCACTCGCGAGGTGAGCAATGAAAAGCAACCTTAGCGAAGCGAGCCTTGAATTAAAGCCAAAAACGATCTTAAAAATATTGTGGCACAAAATGAGGCCACTCGCGAGGTGAGATATGAAAGGCTACCCCAGTGAGGCGAGCCTTAAATAAAAACCAAAGAATGAGGCATAAAAAAGGCTACAAAGCGAGACTAGCTATAAGAGGAGAAGAGCCAAAAATGATCTGAAAAAGATCGCAAAGCGAAGCAATCTGAAAAAGATTTGCATGAAGGAAAGCTAAAAGTGATCCGGAAAATATCGCGAATCGAAACGATCTGAAAAAGACCGCAACACAAAGCAAAGCGATCGGAAAAATATTCGCGTGAAGAAGAGCTAAAAGCAATCTAAAAAAGATCGCGAAGTGAAGCGATATGAAAAAGATTCGTGTGAAGAAGAGCCAAAAACGATCTGAAAAAGATCTTGAAGCAAAGCGATCTGAAAAATATCGCAACATAAAGCGAAGCGATCTAAAAACGATTTGCGTAAAGAAAAGGCAAAAACGATCTGAATAAGATTGCGACATAAAGGGAAGCAATCTGAAAAGGATTTGCATGATGAAGAGCCAAAAACGATCTGAAAATGGTTGCGACATAAAGGGAAGCAATCTGAAAAAGATTTGCATGATGAAGAGCCAAAAGCGATCTGAAAAAGATCGCGATATAAAAGGAAGCAATCTGAAAAAGATTTACATGAAGAAGAGCCAAAAGCTATCTGAAAAAGATTGCGAAGCGAAGCAATCTGAAAAAGATCACGAAGCGAAGCAATCTGAAAAAGATCGCAACATAAAGCGAAGCGATCTGAAAAAGAATCGCGTAAAGAAGAGCCAAAAGCGATCTGAAAATGATCACGACACAAAGTGAAGCAATCTGAAAAAGATTCGCGTAAAGAAGAGCCAAAAGCGATCTAAAAATGATCACGACACAAAGTGAAGCAATCTGAAAAAGATTTGCATGATGAAGATCCAAAAGCGATCAGAAAAAGATTGTGAAGTGAAGCGCTCTGAAAAAGATCACATGCAACAAAAAGTGATCCTACGAGTCTTGCGTTAATTTAAAGCCTAAAAGTGATCCGGAAAAGATCGAATGAGGATCGCCTAACTCAAAGCCTAAAAGCGAACTAAAAAAGATCGCAGGTAGCAAAAATCGATCTCATGAGGCTCGCGCTATCTTAAAACCTAAAAGCGATCTAAAAAAGATCGCGTTGCAACAAATAGCGACTCCACGAGACTTGCCTTAACTTAAAGTTTAAATGGCATTAAAAAAGAAAAATATCGCAGGCAGCAAAAAACAATCCACGAGGCTCGCCTAACCTTAAGGCCAAAAAGCGATCTGGAAAAGATCACATGCATCAAAAAGTGATCCCAAGAGGCTCGCCAGCTTAAAGCCTAAAAACGAACTGAAAAAGATCACATGCAACCTAGCTTAAAGCCTAAAAAGCAACCTGAAAATTCTCACATGCACCAAAAAGCGATCCCACGAGGCTCGCATAGCTTAAAGTCTAAAAACAATCTAAAATAGTTCGCAAGAGGCTCGCCTAGCTTAAAGCCCAAAAGCGATCTGAAAAAGATCACATGCAACAAAAAGCGAGCCTACGAGGCTTGCGTTAATTAAAACCTAAAAGTGATCCGGAAAACAAAAAGGCTTATCACGGTAAAAAGCAAAGCTATGTGAGAAAAATGGCAGTGTAAATTGAAGCAATCTCAAAAATATTACGACATAAAGTGAGACGATATGGTAAAAATCACAACACAAAACAAAGTGAACTGAGAATTTTTACGACATATAGCAAAGCGATCTGAGAAAGATTGTGACGTAAAGCAAAACAACCGGAATATCAAGACATGAAAGATCAACTTCAAAATGATCTAATGCAACTCACACAAAACAGTCTTTTGAGCCACTTGGACAAAAGCTTGATTTTATGGAAGCTCGAGCAACCAATGAAAGATGATTCAAAACCAAGTTAGTTACTGAGCCATAAAACGACTAAATAACTGGGGGGTAATGATATGGATCTAAATAAAAGACTATATTGTCCTCACTCATTTTCCTAACCAGAGCTCGTGAGCGAACCGAGGAGATGAGCTCGATTTTCAAGAGAGTCGCTGTGTGGACATGACAGCACTTTAAGGAGCATGCAACCTGAGGTGAGGTGACACTAGTTGGATCCTATTCCAATATAGGATCCACATTTTCTCAAAAGGATCCAAACCTAACCTGAAGCGGCAATCCGAGTTGACCCGGAATCTTGACCGTTGATTCAGTAATGGTGACATCTAGGCCTTGGAGATCAGGACACGTGGAGCCAGCATGTACCACCTAGACAAACCAAAACTATAAATACCCCCAGTTTCTCATTGATACATGTATCTCATTATCCTACTATTCACCTCGCTCCTCAGTTCACTTTGACCTTACGATCTGTACTGACTTAAGCATCGGAGTAAGCCAAAGCGACCCGACCCAAAGTACATCTGATTTATTCACCCAAATCAGCCCCTACATCTTATAAGTTTTTTTTTAGAGTTTATAAGATGTTAGATCTTATTCTAAGAATAAATTGTTGAATTGTTTGGATAAAATAAGATGGTGTAGCTTTTAAGATGTTAGTAATAACAAATTTGTAATTAATATAATCAAAATTAAAAGAGGTTGTTGAAATAAGATCTTAATTTGAATAAAAGTTGGGATACCTCTACTTTTTTAAAAATAGCTTAAAAGCTCCTGGCATATTATTTTGGAAGCTTATACGATCTTTTTAAAAAAAAAAGATAATTACAAAAAGTTCCCTTGAGGTTTTGTCTAATTACAAAAAAAACCCAAAAAACTTTCGAAATTACAAAAAATACCCTTGAGGTTTTTGCTAATTACAAAACCCTGACGGAAATTGAGAAAGTCTATTATGCCCCAGACGGAATTTGAGAAAAGAAAAAAAAATTGAAGGAAAAGTAGAACATGTGATTGGACAAAAATACCCACTCAAGAAATCCAAATCCAATCCTCCCCATTTCATCACACCATTTTGTATTTTTTGTTAAACGACTAATTTTGAAGTACTTTCATATTGTATTCATTGCGGGCATGTTGAAACAATGAGGAATTTTGTTAGGCTAGCACAACAATCGAGCTAAGATTTGATACTAAGGATTTTTGTAATTTTTGTACAGTTTTTTGTAAATTATGGAAAACCAGAGGGTTCAAACTGTTTCTTCTTCATAACCACAAGGGGTTATTTATAATATTTTGATTGGTGAGGGTTTATGTATTGTAAACTGTGGGATATAAAAATATTTTAAACTATTGTTGAATTCAAACATGATGGTTAGAATTTTGTGCTATTTGTTGAACAATTCGTTGTGTAATATGAAAATTATGTGATTCAATAATTGTAGAATTATGTGAGGTGGTTATATGCTATGTTATTATAGGCTAGGGGGTTGTTTGTGTTTGATAAATGGTTTTATCATGATTTTGATGATTTTGTTTTATACCAAAACAATGGTTTTAAAGGTTGTCCAAATACTCCTAAATGATTTTAAAATGGTTTTAATATTTTCCGGAGTATAACTTCAAGTTTTATTTTCAACAAAATTGGACAACACTTTTAATGATTTTTTGTTAATGTATTTTTACACCAAAACAATGTTTCTAAATGTTGTCCTAATACTCCCGATCGGTCTAAAATGTTTTCACTATTTTTTGGAGTATTTCTTGAAGTCTATTTTCGATATAAAATTGGACAACACTTTTGTTTTGAGGTCAACCCGAGTCGCCAGTATAGGCAACCCGTACACGAAAGTTGAGAAAAAGCAGAAAACTTCATGTTTGCGAGAAAATGGTCAGGCAACCGGTCGCCCTATAGGGCAACCGGTGGCGTCGACCGGTCGACCCCTTGGGGCGACCGTGACTGGGAGCAAAAATTGAAAAGAACATTTGCCCTTCGTTTTTGAAGTTGTGCGACCGGTTGAAGTAAGGGACGGACCCGGTCGAACCCTACGTCGGACGGTCGCCCTGTGTAAATTTATATTCTCATTTTCAAACGTCTATTTGTGCGCGACCGGTCGCCCTTAAGTTTGACAGCAAAAATGTAACCGTTGTGCATCAGACATATTTCCTTAATTTGTGGGATTTATTTCTAACAGCTCTTTTCTTCAATTATCTTGCAATTTTTTACAGAATTCATGTCCCCAAGAGGAGCCTATCATGTACAAGACATCTTCTATAAATAGAGGAAGAATTGAAGCAACACAATAAGAGAGAAAACTACAACACAACAAGATACACTCAAGAATACACTTGTTCTTACACTGTCTTATTTCTTGTTGTAATTTGTCTAGCTATTCACTTTCACATCCTTGAGGTCTAGGCTATTCTTGATTACACTTGCACTCAATTGTATTATCCATTATCGAGTTGTAATCTTGAATTTTTGGGTTATCATTCAACACAAGATATCCTTGTGAGTGTTATTGTGGTAAGAGCACACTTGGGTGATCTAGGTGTTAGGTGTGAGAAGATTGTGGTAATCTTCTTGTTGAGGTGTTGAAGAGTGTGGTGCTCTTCAAGGGTGAAGATTGTGGTAATCTTCACAAGGTGCCGTTTGGAGATTGTGGTAATCTTCAAGTGAGATTGTGGTAATCTCAAAGGTGGTGTTGAAGAAGAGTGTGGTGCTCTTCAAGGTGTTGGTGTAAGATTTTGTTGTAATAATTTTGGTAATTATTAATAAAATCTTTTTCTCTTTTCGAAATCTATCCCGGATATACTGGGGTGGTAGAGGATTAGGCCTTAGGTGGGTTGAACCTCTTTAAATTGACGCGTGTTGCTTACATTCCGCACCTTTATATTTGTCTTTGAGCATTCGATTCGAAAAAGAGGGATAAATCAAAAAGATGGAGATAATCTATTCACCCCCTCTAGATTATCGTAGCCGCTTGGACTTACAAGTGGTATCAGAGCCAAACTCTTTGGCAAGCTCGTTTCACATCGCGAGTGAAGAGAAACGATCGACGGCTACGAACGAAGCTCATCTTTCCGGCACCTCCACCACCAAGCCACCACTATTTGATTCCAAAAATTTTATATTTTGGAAAGAAAGAATGGAATGCTATTTACAAGGTTGCGGGTTTGATATTTGGAACACCGTCATCAATGGAGAATCCATTCCGACGAAGAATACACCACACACCTCTAAAGGCTTCAAAGAGCTCAATGATGAAGAGAAGAGAATCATCTCCTTAAATGGTAAAGCTCTTAATATTTTACATTGTTCACTTACCACTTTGGAATTTGATCATGTTGTATGTATTCGATCGGCACATGAAGTATGGCAAAAACTAGAAGCCATCTATGAAGTATATGCAAATAAAAGGAGCAACTCAAAAGCATCTACTTCTCAAATGGATACAACATCAAATCCAACAATATGGGATGAGCCTCTTACAAATTCCGATGATGAAGTCGAAAAATGTCTTATGGGCATCGAAGAAGAAAACGAGGTAAGTTCTAAACCCTCTACTTCTTATGACAATGAATTGCAAAATGAATATAGTGATTTGCAAAATGATTATGATGAACTTCAAAATGAATTCCAAAGCCTACTTGTTAAATACAAAAATTTGAAAAAGGAATTCAATGTTTTGAAAAATGATAAGGATAGTTTATTTACTTCCTATGAATCACTATCATGTACTCACACCACCACACTTGATAAGGTGAGAAACCTTGAGAAAGAAAATAGTACTCTTGTTGAGAATATTGATTGCATGAAAAAGGATTTATTAAAATCAAACTTGAGTACTAATAAAATGTCCAATATTGTTGATGTTCATAATTATGATAAAGGACTTGATCATAAGCCTAATGTTGTTAATCATATGAAAAAGGATCAAGTCACTATGCACGTTGGTCATTATGCTCCTAGAACTATTACATGCTTTTATTGCGGTAAAAAGGGTCATACGGTAAATACTTGCCGGGCTAGAAATAGCTCTAATTATTGTTGGAGACCTAAAAGTCTCAAGACTAATCCTAAAGGACCCAAACACATAAGGGTACTACAAAATAATGTGTTATTAGGTACCCGGCGAAATAATGATCGAAGAAAATTCATACCGCCAAGAAGGCATCAAATGACCGATTCATTTGATCAAAGAAGGATAAACTATTTTCAACAAAGCCAATTTCCAAGTAGAGGATATAATCAAAAATGGGAAGAACACAATCCATGGAAATGGCAAAGACATCATCAACAAGATGATTTTCAAAAAAGAAGAGACTATCAACAATGGGAAGGACACAAATTTTGGAGATGGAGTAATTGGAGAGATTACCATCAACATAAAGATTTTCAGAAGGGAAGATATCATCAACAATGGGAACGACACAATCCATGGAAATGACGTAATTGGTAACCCGTATCTCCCTATTTAAATATGCATTTTATTTTGTTATTATGCATGCTTTTATTTGTGTCTTAATTGCAAAATGAGTTTTCAAATATTTATTAAGGTCTTCAATATATATTTGTGCTTTTAAAATATTTTTTAAAGAAGACCTTATATGATGTTTTTAAAACTCTTGTGCATTTTTATAGACTAAAGTGTGTTATCATCTCGTATGGATTTTTATGGCATGAGCTTACTTGTGATATCTCTTAGCCTACACTTTTATCATTATGATTTGTGCTAGATTTGTTTTAAGAATTGTGTAGGATTTACATATTTTCACAAATGGCCATTTTCATCATTATTTGTCAAGAAAAGGCATAAATTATCGAGGTACGTTTACTTGTGTTATTCTTACTCTTATAGACTCGATATACATTGCCATGTGCCTATGTGCTTATAGTATTTCATACAAAGTGCCATTAAGAGGATTTCTAGATTTTTTGAAAGGCACTATTAGATATTTGATTGCACATATTTGCTTTGTCAACTCTTGTTCAAATAATTCTTTTAAATGAGGTCTCAACTATATGCTATCGGATTTTCAAATTTCAAAAGAGGCCTTTTATAGCTTTCTTAAGCTTATTTGAACTTGCATGATTTATTAGACTCTTGATGATATTCTAAATGCATAGTATGTGTTTCCTGCTTCATGGTCTATATATATAGTGTCTATTTCTACTATGCTCTTATGCAAGATATTTTGTAATTGATGATTGAGGCATGTTTTTACACCTGGGCTATTTTTCTCTTGCTTATATAAGCGATGCCGTTAATAAGTTTGTTAAGTTGTGTAGATGAGAAATGAAGTACTCCAAATATTTGTTACCTCAAATATTTGGATGTAAATGTTCTATTATGAACACCTTAGATCAATTAGATGCCCTATGATGATAGTGATGAAGAAGATTAAAAGGGTATTCCGGAACAAACTCGATGACCAAGGCAACACAAAGAGTTCGAAGTCATTGGTCGAACTAAGGCGAGGTTAGTAGCTCGAAGGTATTTTCAAGAAGAAGGTAATCGATTTTGATGTAACATTTGTACTCATAGCACATTTTGTAGCTATTTGCATTTTACTTGCCCATTCTTGTTTTAAGAAAATTTCAAGCTTTACCAAATGGATGTTAAATTCAAATTTCTAAATGGTTTTATTCAAGAAGAAGTCTATGTAAAACAACCTCCGGGGTTTAAAATTTTTCTAGGCCAAATGATTGTTTTTAAGGCCTTGTATGGTTTAAAACAAGTACCGTGTATGGTATGATAGACTTAGCTATTTTTGCTAAATGATTTTACAAAAGGTAAAGTTGATACTACTCTTTGTTTGTGAAAAAGGGCAATATTGTTTAAACTTGTGCATATTTATGAGAATATTTTTGGTGCTACTAATGAATATTTGTGCAAGATATGATTTTCTAAGTTGATGCAAGGTGTACTTGAAATGAGCATGATTTCTTGCTTGGACTTCAAATCATTCAATGCCAAGTAGATGGTTACATTTCAAAAGAACTCTTGAATGAGTTAGGCATTGAAGAAGGAAGAATCATTCCAACCTCTATGACTATCAATGAAGAGATTGACAAAGGTTGAGAAAGGCATGTCAGTTGACAAACAAATTCGAGGTATGTCTTCGTGTATTATTCCTATAGACTCGACATTCCATATACCTTATGTCTATATGCTCGACTTCAAAAACTATCCCAACGAATCTCATTAAAGTGCCATTAAAAGAAATTTTCAAATATTTGAAAGGCACTTCTTCGTATGACTTGTTGTATCCAAAGCTTTAAAACGTTCTTATTTTTTCGGGATAACAAGTTTGGTATCTATTATACGGTTATTCATATTCAAAATTTGGTTCGTCATAATCGAACTAAACATATTGAGATTCGATATATTTTTTAAGGGATTGTGATTTTTTTAACAAAACTTGAGATGTGTTTAATTCCGTCTCAAGGATAACTCGCGGACTTTTTGATCGTTAACCGCCGAGTATTTTACCTCATTTCGAGCTTGATTATGACATAATGTATATTGAATGAGGTCTACGTTTGCATTTTGCACGTTTTAAAACTTAGGGGTGAAAAATCGGATTTTTGGTTGAAAATTCGGATTTTGGAAAAACGACAAAAAAACGATTGGCCGGTGAAGGAGTTGAGGGCAACCGGTCGCCCTCAACCTCGACCGTCGCCCTAGGCTATAATTTGGATTAAAATGGTTCTGTCTTGACAAGATTCGTCACTTTGACATATTTTGGCCATTTTTCGTCCCCTTTGCAAATTTCACACACAATTCACTTCAACTGAGTTTTGATGCATGAATTATATATTTTGGGGATTATCTAGCTCGACTATCATCATCATTGCTCGTCTTTACCGATTGAATGGTAAGAATTTCACTATCTTTAGCTCAATTGGGTTGAACCCTTGAGTTTGTGGCTTATATGTATTTTTTCTTGATGTGATTCATATATGTTTGTGATGAGCTTATTGATTGTTGATGAATGATATTTGTTAAATTGTATTTGGTGATAAAAAACTTGGCTTGATTTCATTTACATGGGCTATATATATCTTTCTCAATTTTTGACGCCCGCCAAGTGTTCGATAAAACGTTTCAATGAAAAATTCATCACCTACATGATTCTCTCGATTTCAAAAGTCTTATACATTTATAGAGATCATGTTTTGCTTATAAAATGGGATTTCCTAAACCTCTACAAGTCGTACGATTCGACTTTTCCCTCCTATTTGGTTTATAAGCTTCAATACTCAAATAGCTCGATACATCGGTTTAGTTGCGCACTTTGATATGAATATATGATGTATTTATCGTGCTAACATTCTTTTTGATGATTCCAAAGGGGGAGAAACAGGTTATAAGCTCATTAGCTCATAAAAGCTAAGATAAGCTTAACGAAAAGAATTTATAAGCTATGGCTTCATAAAACCATAAGTTGTGGATCATATTTAGTCCACTTGGTGCGTTATGGTTATGTATGAATCATGGTCCATTGGTTGTAGTATGGACTTACATACGGTTCTAATGATGTATCTTTGGGGGAGCTTTTAAGTTATTGATACTTAAGCTCAATATCGAAAAGCTAAGATTTTAGCTTATGTTGAAGTTGCTTCTATATTACTCTTGTTGTGCATGTTGATAGGGGAGCATTTGCTATATGTGTTTGAATATCTCTACTCCCATCCTTGTGTTTTTATTGCATGGAATGTTGTCACTCACAACGGATAGTTCTTTTTAACCTAAGTAAAATTGTTTTGTTTTCAAAATCGCCTCAAGATTGTTTTGTTTTCAAAATCGGCCTTGTCAAATTGTTTTGGTTTGTAATCATCAAAAAGGGGGAGATTGTTTGATAAATGGTTTTATCATGATTTTGATGATTTTGTTTTATACCAAAACAATGGTTTTAAAGGTTGTCCAAATACTCCTAAATGATTTAAAATGGTTTTAATATTTTCCGGAGTATAACTTCAAGTTTTATTTTCGACAAAATTGGACAACACTTTTAATGATTTTCTGTTAATGTATTTTTACACCAAAACAATGTTTCTAAATGTTGTCCTAATACTCCCGATCGGTCTAAAATGTTTTCACTATTTTTCGGAGTATTTCTTGAAGTCTATTTTCGATATAAAATTGGACAACACTTTTGTTTTGAGGTCAACCTGGAGTCGCCGTATAGGCAACCCGTGCACTGAAAGTTGAGAAAAATAGAAAACTTCATGTTTGCGAGAAAATGGTCGGGCAACTGGCCGCCCTATAGGGCAACGGTGGTGGCGTCGACCGTCGACCCCTGGGCAACCGGTGCACAGGAGCAAAAATTGAAACATAACATTTGCCCCTTCGTTTTTTGAAGTTGTGCGACGGTTGAAGTAAGGGACGACCGGTCGAACCCTACGTCGACCGGCCGCCTGTAAATTAATATTCTCATTTTCAAACGTCTATTTTGCGCGAATCGGTCGCTTCTTAAGTTTGACAAAGAAAATGTAACCGTTGTGCAACTGACATATTTCCTTAATTTGTGGGATTGATTTCTAACATCTCTTTTCTTCAATTGTCTTGCAATTTTTTTACAGAATTCATGTCCCCAAGAGGAGCCTATCATGTACAAGACATCTTCTATAAATAGAGGAAGAATTGAAGCAACACAATAAGAGAGAAAACTACAACACAACAAGATACACTCAAGAATACACTTGTTCTTACATTGTCTTATTTCTTGTTGTAATTTGCCTAGCTATTCACTTTCACATCCTTGAGGTCTAGGCTATTCTTGATTACACTTGCACTCAATTGTATTATCCATTATCGAGTTGTAATCTTGAATTTTTGGGTTATCATTCAACACAAGATATCCTTGTGAGTGTTCTTGTGGTAAGAGCACACTTGGGTGATCTAGGTGTTAGGTGTGAGAAGATTGTGGTAATCTTCTTGTTGAGGTGTTGAAGAGTGTGGTGCTCTTCAAGGGTGAAGATTGTGGTAATCTTCACAAGGTGCCGTTTGGAGATTGTGGTAATCTTCAAGTGAGATTGTGGAATCTCAAAGGTGGTGTTGAAGAAGAGTGTGGTGCTCTTCAAGGTGTTGGTGTAAGATTTTGTTGTAATAATTTTGGTAATTATTAATAAAATCTTTTTCTCTTTTCGAAATCCATCCCGGATATCTTTGGGGTGGTAGAGGATTAGGCCCTAGGTGGGTTGAACCTCTTTAAATCGACGCGTGTTGCTTACATTCCGCACCTTTATATTTGTCTTTGAGTATTCGATTCGAAAAAGAGGGATAAATCAAAAAGATGGAGATAATCTATTCACCCCCCCTCTAGATTATCGTAGCCGCTTGAACTTACAGTTTGTAATTTTGAAACCATAGTAATGGGTACTCTGAAATTCTGAAATTATATTTAGAGTTTATATATATTAATTATATTCCAAATCCTTGACATGTACCCTTTTAAGTTGTAAAACAATATTTGTTCAATCAAATGTTTATTATTAAAAGTTACAATTACACCCCTCAACTTTTGAAAATATTACAAAGTAGCCCCGAAAATGCATTTTTGTCAACTCATAATTAATGAATAGTACCTCAAGGGCAGTTTTGGATTTTCAGACATTTTTTTGATACATCATCACTTTTCGTTAGGTCAATTAACAGAATGGCCTAAGATGTTAAACGGAACATACCTCAAGGGTATTTTTTATAATTTCGAAAGTTTTCTGGATTTTTTTGTAATTAGACTAAACCTCAAGGGTGTTAGTCCAAGTGGCGACGATAATCTAGAGGGGGTGAATAGATTATCCCGATTTTTCAGATTTTGCCCTCTTTTTCGAATAATCAAGCAAGAATGAAAACTAAGGTGCGGAAAATAAACAACACACGTCAATTTAAAGAGCTTTACCCCACCTAGGGACTACGTGCTCTACCACCCCAGTATATCTGGGATGGGTTTCAAAAAAGAAAAAGAATTTTATTAATTACCAAAATTAATACAACACCACCTTGAGGATTACCACAATCCTCTTACAACACCTTCAAGGAGATTACCAAAATCTTCCTTCAACACTTATGAAGAGTACCACACTCTTCAACACCTAAGATCACCCAAGTGTGCTCTTACCACAAGAACAACAACAAAGATATCTTGTTTTGGATGATTGACAAAATTCAAGATTACAACTCTATAATACCAATACAAAGATTGAGTGCAAGTGTAATCAGAATCAAAAGCGCAGACCTCAAGAGTGTGCATGTGAAAGATACTTAGGCTAGAATACAACAAGATATGAAAGTGTTTGCTTGTATGCTCTTTGCTTGTATGTTGTGTTGTATCTTGTTGCTTGAATGAAGCCTCTATTTATAGGAGAGGTCTTGGCTTGATTTCCGGACATGGAAAGCCTCCTCGGGGAGTGATTTTCGCAAAAGAAACCATTTAAAATCAAGATTATAATTATAGAAATCAATTCCACAAATTAGGGAAAAGTTGTCGAAAATGCAACGGATAGTTTCTTTGATGAAAAAGGGGTTCGACCGTCGTGCAGAGATAAGTTTGAAATGAGTTTCTTTGCAAGTTTTACACGGGGGACCGGTCGAAGGGGTTCGACCAGGTCGCCCTCATTGGTTGACCTACGGGTCAACAGGTCGCCTCCCCTATTTTTCATACGTCCCGTTTTTGTTTCAAAACTCAACTCAGTGCACAGGAGGTTGCCATATAGGCGGCCGTCGAGCTGAAACAAAAGTGTTGTCTAATATTATATCGAAAATAAACTCCCAGAAATACTCCAAAAAATAGTAAAAATATTTTAAATCGATCGGAAGTATTTAGACAACATTTAGGGACATTGTTTTGGTATAAAAATACATTTGAACAAAATCATCAAAATCATGATAAAAACATTTTAACTTAACAAAGGGTACTTATGTAATTATCCCTTAAAAAAATACCAAACAAATTTAAATAACTTATAAGCTCTCAAACATCTTATAAGATGTTTTGAAGAGCTTATAAGCTCAACCAAAAACCCTTAAATTCATTTATATATATTGCTAAAACCCACGCTAATAAAAATTAAAAAGCGAGATTAAAATATAATCCAAACCCGTGCCATTCCTTATGCAATATCTACTTCAAAATCATTTCAATTGGACTGGATTTTAGTAAATAGGTATAAGTTGATTTATTTCTAAAAAAATTATTATATGTATATTTATCATATTTATTCAAGAAAACGTACTTTTTAGATTTTTTTAAATATAATTTTTAATATTTATAAATCGAGTCTTGCACGTCTAGTAGATCTGTTCACTAGTTGTTTGACATGTCATCAGGACCGATCCTTTCATGAGGCCGACAATCGACTCGGGGCCAAAAAAAATGAAATTTAGGGGGCCAAAATATTTTGTGTACTTTTTTGTATATAGTATATATACAAAAAAAAAAAAAACATTGCTCCAAGAGTAAATCTAAGCTAGTGGTTGAATGTCTGTCATTCCCTTAAAAGTTCCCAATTGCAACTTATGGTCGAGCTCTACCCCTAAGAATGAGGGGCTAGATCGATTTTCCTTGCAATCTTGCTAACAAAATTATAACACTTAATGTCGTTTTTAAATTTTCTCAAAGTTGAAGCTCATCAAAACTTTCTTCAATCAATCATATCACAAGAAAGATTCAATATATAGGCTAGCTATGATGTCAATTATGAAATGAACTATTGAACAAATTGATAATACTAATTTGATTAATACTTTTGCCGCCAAAACAATAAGATATTTAAATAATTATTTTGATTTTTGAACATGAATGCCATATTATTCTGGCTATAATAGAGTTATTTTATATATTGCACATTATTCTTTGTTTTATTATTTTGTATTGCCCTTAAGTTTGTATAGAATAAAAGGGCCCAATTTTCAAGTTCAATTCAGGCCAATAAATTGATAGGATCGGCTCTAGAACATGAATGCCATATTATTTTGAATATAATAGTCTGGTTTTATATATTGCGCATTATTCTTTATTTTGTTGTTTTGTATTGCCCTTTAAGTTTGTATAGAAAAAAAGAACCCGATTTTTAAGTTTGACTTAAACCAACAAATTGATAGAATCAACCTCTCATGTCATGGTCCACAAAGTATAATATACTAAGTGCATGATGTTCATAACTCAACAAAGATATTGTTGCAACGCTTAATCTAAGTATACATGGTACATTAAGCTCAAGTCCGCAAGTTCATGGAGTCCTAATGGTTTGTGCACCATACCTTATTGTGTGAATGCATTACAAGCCTCACACTTACTAAAAATATGATATATGAATGATAGATGCTACACAAAGTGTAGTGATCAAGGTGTAACATCAACAAAACTGATCGTATGTATACACATGTAAGATGCGTAAATGCAAGTACAACATGGCATCATCATGATATTTATAGAAATATTACAATTACCTCTCTCAATTTAAGACATAATCAAACCTAATGACATTTTTTGTAATTTCAAAACATCTATGGAATTTTTCGTAATTAGCTCAAACCTAAGGGGGTTTTCTATAATTATCCCAAAAAATAAATGTTCAAATTCAACTCCTCCACCTACCCATCCTCTCTCTCTCTCCACCAAAATATGTGTGCGCGCTGAAAACAAACAAAGCAGAGAGAGCAGCCCGCGTGTGCTGAAAATCACCTTCCCGTCAAAGGTCAATTCCGCCATTTCGCGTTCTGCAATTTCCATGCCCTTTCACACGCATTACTACGCAGTACGCTATATAAATATTCTCTATATTTTGTTTTCAATAATTGGGCCCAAAAAAATTAAAGAGGAAGGTGAATTGCATGAACCGCGTATATAAATAGATACAGGGAGAGGTGCGTTTTTCTTTGTGTCATATACAGGGTGGTAAATTGCTGGACACTCCTTGCTTTTCGCAACTCAAGTCACCTCTCTGTCTGAATTATTTCCATTTCTCTCTGATTTCTCTTTCCTTTTCATTTTCTCCTTTTTCTTTAGAGGGAAATTTTGAATTTCTTGCCGATTTTTTTCTTGCTCGCTGGTGCCTGGTGGATCCTGATTTGAGTGATCGGAATAAACGTGAGTTTTCTATAGAATTGTGCACGGGATTTGCTTTTACGATTTGGGTTTGTCTTAATTGTGTCAGATCTGTTTGATGTTGGGTGTTTACGTGGTTTTTGTTTTATTTTCGTGCTTCTGTTTCGTCCACATCTATACGTGCATGTGTAGGCGTTTGTATCTGTATGCTTGTTGTTGAGCTATGTATGCGGGGTAAAGAAATTGCTGATCAGTTATGTAAAGGCTTGATTTTGTACGTATCTAATTGGATTTATAAATATTAATAAGTTGATCTGTTTGGAAGCTTTGAATGCGGTTGCTGAATTGATGTTTGATTGGGATTAGTGATTACTGATGCAAATATATCATTCTATAGTTGTATTAATATAAACTCTCTGGTAGTTTAGTGATGGAACTTTTGTTTTCAATGATCTGATTTGGGAATTGGGATTAAGAGATGAATTTTCTCTTCTAAGGAAGAAAAGAAACCTACCTAGAATAAATTTAGGTCTCTTGATTGTTTTTGTACAAGCAGTTTGATTTTGTCATACATGGCTTGCTTGTGCATTAGTTGTAATTTTAACTCTGTTTTCTTATGTAGATCATTAAGCAGCTACAATGTCGACATTTACGCCCAAGAATATCCTCATTACCGGGGCTGCTGGTTTCATTGCTTCTCATGTAGCCAACAGGCTTATTAGAAACTACCCTGAGTACAAGATTGTTGTACTCGACAAACTCGATTACTGTTCCAATCTCAAAAACCTCCTTCCTTCTAAATCCTCTCCCAACTTCAAGTTTGTCAAGGGAGACATTGGCAGTGCTGACCTTGTCAACTACCTTCTCATTACTGAGAACATCGACACTATAATGCACTTTGCAGCCCAGACTCATGTCGACAATTCTTTCGGTAACAGTTTCGAGTTCACCAAGAACAACATTTATGGCACCCATGTTCTTTTAGAGGCCTGCAAAGTTACTGGCCAGATTAGAAGGTTTATCCATGTTAGCACAGACGAGGTCTATGGAGAGACCGAGGAGGATGCCATTGTAGGAAATCATGAGGCCTCACAGCTCCTCCCGACAAACCCTTACTCGGCTACGAAAGCTGGGGCTGAAATGCTTGTTATGGCTTATGGTAGATCTTATGGGTTGCCTGTTATTACCACCCGAGGAAACAATGTTTACGGGCGAATCAATTTCGAGAAGTTAATTCCAAAGTTCATTCTTTTAGCCATGAGAGGAAAAACTCTTCCGATTCATGGAGATGGTTCGAATGTGCGGAGTTATCTCTATTGTGAGGATGTTGCCGAGGCATTTGAAGTCGTTCTTCACAAGGGAGAAGTTGGTCATGTTTACAACATTGGGACGAAGAAGGAAAGGAGAGTCATCGATGTTGCAAAAGACATATGCCAACTATTTAACATGGACCCTGATAAAAACATTCAGTTTGTGGACAACAGACCGTTTAATGATCAGAGGTATTTTCTTGACGACCAAAAGCTGAAGAATTTGGGTTGGTCTGAAAGGACCACGTGGGAAGAGGGGCTGAAAAAGACCATGGAGTGGTATACAAGCAATCCCGAGTGGTGGGGCGATGTATCTGGTGCATTGCTCCCTCATCCTAGAATGCTGATGATGCCTGGTGGGATAGAGAGACATTTTGATGGAGCTGAGCAGTACGAATCAGGTAAATCCGAGTTCACGGAAATTCAAACCAGACCAAAATGTTGGTACCGGCTTCCAAAACCAGCCCATCGCCACAAAAACCAGCCCTCAAGTTCTTGATCTATGGTAGGACTGGGTGGATTGGTGGTTTGCTCGGAAAATGGTGTGAGAAGCAAGGGATTGCGTATGAATATGGAAAGGGACGTCTTGAGGAACGATCGCAGCTCGTGGCCGATATCCTAGCCGTTAAGCCGACACATGTATTTAATGCTGCTGGTGTAACTGGTAGACCCAATGTTGATTGGTGTGAGACTCACAAGACCGAAACTATTCGCGCCAATGTTGCTGGTACATTGACCTTGGCCGATGTGTGCCGAGAAAACGGGCTCCTTATGATGAACTTCGCCACTGGCTGTATATTTGAGTATGATGCTAAACACCCTGAAGGTTCTGGCATTGGATTTAAGGAGGAAGACAAACCTAATTTCACCGGCTCGTTCTATTCCAAGACCAAGGCCATGGTAATTATCAATTTCTATGTCCTAAATCTACTTTACTTTATAGTCTTCATGCGTGCGCTTTCTCTGTAACAAGTTTTTAATAAGTCGAGCATTACACCTCTGTATATGGGCATTAATGTTCTTTATGTGCACTTGATCAGGTCGAAGAGCTCTTGAGAGAATACGACAATGTTTGCACGCTTAGAGTCCGAATGCCGATATCTTCCGACCTGAACAACCCACGCAATTTCATCACCAAGATTTCAAAGTACAACAAGGTGGTTAATATCCCCAACAGCATGACGATCTTGGACGAGCTTCTTCCAATTTCGATCGAGATGGCGAAACGAAACCTTAGGGGCATATGGAACTTCACGAACCCTGGCGTTGTCAGCCACAATGAAATTTTGAAATGTACAAGAAATATATTGATTCGGATTTCAAATGGACCAATTTCACTCTTGAAGAGCAAGCTAAAGTCATAGTTGCTCCTCGAAGTAACAATGAAATGGATGCCTCTAAGTTGAAGAATGAGTTTCCTGAGTTGCTATCGATCAAGGAGTCGTTGATCAAGTACGTATTCGAACCCAACAGAAAAACCCCTGCAGAATAAGTGTTTCCGATCGTCAAACCTATGGGCTGATTCTGCATTTTGGTACCCCTGTTACCTCTGTATGTTAGCTTAGTTCACACAAAGCTCATTTTTTGGGTTCTTTTTTCTCTTGACTTTTAGAATATGGTATGTTGAGGGAGATGGTTCCACAGGATGTGTCCATTTACATTTATATGAAATCATGTGTTAATTTTGCAGAATTCTGCCCTATAAAAAGCATGTCTGCTATGTTGTTGCTTATGCATGTCTTTTGTGGTTGTAATATTTGGATACTATTAAATGAATTGTTTGGATTTGACACTCTACATATGAATAAGTAATTTGCTTCACCAACTGAACAATTTAGTGGAAATATTTTTCAGGATGTACGAGTTATCCCTTGTTTTGTGGTTAACTGGCCCAAAAACTGCTGCTCTATTTTCAAATTCTTCAATTCTGGATGACCTACTGTATAAAACTACAAATAGGTTTTCATTTAGGGTTAGAGTTCATATTGTTGTTTATTGGGGTTTACAGTACAGATGCTCCAAGCCACCTCATATGCTCATTGAGGAATGCATACAGTTCAGACCTAATTTGACTGAAACCAAATCGATCCCCATGTGACAACTATAATTTTATTACCACTCTTAACGCAAAACAAATGTAATTATATTTTCCATTTGCTGAAAAGTGCACCTCTAGCAAGGATGTTTAATAAGAAGAGTGAAAATGGGTAATGTTAGGAGTGACAATTCGGGTCATCAGATCAGATTCGTGTTTAACTTTGAATTATGCTTAAAATACACCAAAATTTAATTAAAATATAAATTGACTATATTTTAGACAAATTAGTAACATTGTATCAGATTCGTGTCAGTCGTGTTCGAGTTCGGGTTTCTCATGTTTGTGTTTGGGTTGCTCTTAGTAACTTCAAATCGGGTTTATGTTAGGATATCGTATCGTGTTTGCTACCTCTAGGTAATGCTAGTTTCATTTCTTTGGAAGTGTACTGTTTGCTGAAGTTCCATGATTTGGCAACACATAAATGAAAAGGAGATTGATAAAGTATGTTAGGCAGCAGAAAGACAAAAAATGACCTTTTAAACGGACACCATCACAATCTTTATAGGAGTTGTCCACAAAATCTATTTCCAAGCAAACCCCATTTGCTCAAAAACCAGTTTTCATTTCCCTCAACTCCAGCAGAAAAGTTTGCTCGTAGTGTTCGTAGAAAAAGATTTTTCACAACTTCATCGATGAAGCTTTTTAAAGGATTCTTACACACTGCATTACCGACTGGTCGATTTCTGTCTTCCAGATAGATATAGCCAGACCTTATGATACAACAGTACACCATACTCTAATTGGAATCTAAAGCATACCATGGCGCACATAGACACACTCAGAGCTACAAAGTACTAAAAAAAAAAAAAGAAAGAAATGAGGAAGAAGAAGAAAATAGTCCTCCTGTATAAGCACTTAAGAGTGAAAATGAAACCAACAGGTATAGGTGCTATAATCACAAAGTTTTTAACTTAAAAGGGCTTTAGACTATTCCATAGCTATCATGAACTCAATATGATGAAGACTAGTTAGAGAAGGCTGCTTCTGCCAACTCCTTGAGAAATGTAACCACGTCATCCGACGTATTGAGCAGATACCTTGCATTTGTACGAGTTCGGCCAACAGCACAAGAGAAATAGTTTTCCTTTTTCAGATCGAGCACATTCCAAGAGGTATTTTCTGCTGATGAACGCTTGCTGCTCCCAGCGGCACCAGTGGTTGATTTCTTGTCTGAGTTCGACCCATGTTGCTGGCTCTTACCCTGAGGCTTGGAGCTGCTTCTTCCAGAGGGAAGCTTTTGAGCTGCCCGTTTCTCAACGGAAAGCTTAATTGCATCAGTTACCTTTGTTCTTGGTAGCCCCAAGGAATCAGGGGGGAGTTCTGGTTCGAAAAATGTGTACACATCCTCGTCCTAGAGCAAAAATAGCACAAGGCAAGAGGAAATAGAAGTAAATTTTATTAGGTTCTTAGCTTCTGGCACCAAGGGAATCGATAACTGAAGTTTGAAATTACGGTAAAATTACCTTCAAATTATGGGGTAAAACATTGTGTTTGAAAACTAAAAATATTTTTTAGGTTGCTTAATGTATCTACCTCATTAATATACTTCTTTTTAGAAATAGGAAAATAATTTTTCCTAAGATTTGATCGCACTCCCTGTCAAGAACTCTAGTGCAAGGGATTTAAGTGTTATTGCTATTAGAAGGTTTTATGTATCTTGGTATTTTTACAAGGTCAACTTAGTTTTATGATGATAATTTCTTACTGATTAATGTGATTGAAAGTATGCCTAAAGTTTCTACATATGTGTCAAAATTTGCTAAACAGAACAGAAAGGTAATGAGATGTAAATGACTTGGTCAAGCCGCAAATGTGAAAAATTTAAAGCCACTGACAGGATTACGATACGAATTTTGTACCACGGGAAGTAAAGTATACCTTTCCTAAGAAATGCCCTATGCACAAGACATAATCTATTGGCGTATAGATGGATTTACTATGAACAATCTCTCCCAATATACGGTCAATAGCTGCTCCCTGTACGCAGGAAAGAAAAGAACAGGAAAAAAATGACAAATAAAATTAGAAGACATGTAGGTACACTGAATATAATAAAAACACTGAAATATTCAAGAGATGTAGCTACCTTTGTGACACCAACTGCTCGCACCTCAACCGAGCGGCTTCCTTGGACAACATCAACTGACGAGTTAGAAATTGGACCAGTCCAGAGATGCTGCAGCATGTCTCTAGCTTGCAATCTTCCAAATTCAACATCTTATATAACGACAGAAAAAGGAAAATAAATGGAGAACAAACAAATTAGAAGATGTAGGGTATGAATATCAACTTAGCAGGGACAAAACATCATTGTACTCATTACCTGCGTACTTGTAGTTCCATACAAGTGAAGTCTCACGACGTTCAAAATGTGATCTCGGAGTTCTTTCAGTAAAATACTCAAAAACATGCTGAAATAGTTGTCCAAAGCACCAAGTAATTTATAGGTTATGAGAATTATATAGCGATGATACATGTGTGTATAGTTCTTCATACCTTTACGCTGTCAACCCAGTCCATATTCAAGTGCTCTGGCATTGTCGTCATCCATTCTCCTTTTGTGGATCTTAGAAACATCCCATTCTCAGCTGCCAACCACATGTTGTACTCCCCGAAGTTCTGCAAGCAATTAATTTATCAGTTATATGTATATATACTCTGAAACAAAAAAGGCCAAAGAAGGTTGGTGACATACATCATCTAGGACACTTCTGTCACTTCCACTAAGGACCACGATTGTTGTATTTGGGTCACTACAAAGCATTGTAAGAGGTCCTTTCAACTCAGGATGCAATTTAAGTTCCATTTCTTTGATCTGATCTCCCCTTCTTCCAGGAGTTTCAATTGGTTCGGTCAGTGTAACATTAAAACCCTGTTTGATGACAGTAAACAAGAATGAAAATGTGCATTACTATTATGCATAATTAGATTGCTCAATGTGAGTAAAATAGGATAATGGGGTGAGTGGAGGCAGAGAGAAGGGTGCACCCTCCTTTCCCCCACCCACCAATTATTTTGAATTACACATAATTAATGGAAAAATAAGATCCCCGCCCACCATGAAGTTTCCATATTCTCCCTTATTTTAGTGAAAGAGCTTGCCCCCATTAAAAGTCCCATGTCATCCCCTTATTTAGGACCTAAAAGTCTGTTTTATTCCTGTCATAGATCAGTTTGTTTTTCTTTTTTCTTTTTATTAGTGCAAACCAACAGTAAAACAACCACATTTCTGCTTTGTATCCTCAAGTATGATGTCCCCCCCCCCCCTCTCCACTTCAAAAATCCCTGGCTTTCATACTTCGATTCCCTTCAACTTTTTTTTTCCTACACAATTTCACAAATAGAAGGTAGGAAATAATTCGAAAAATTATGTTAAAGAAAGCATTGCATGAAAATTATAAAGTATCATGGTATTATGATACTATAATTGCACAAGCTATTGTAGACTTGAGATAAATATATAGAGAGAGAACACACAATGTGAAGCTTCAATTAACAGAGACTACATAGCATTAGCATTTTTGTGGTAGTGGGGTACAACTAAACATATCTACTAGGTCATTCTGATGTAAATCTGATGCAAAATTTATAACTCCACAATTAAAATGGAGCATACCAGTATAAGCAACCGATTATTAGACTGCAAGTAACGCCTGATTGCATCACTGACTACAAGTTGGGGCGGGACTTTTCTTATTCTCTGCTGTGCCTCAATAACAGTATCATTCAGTTCACTGCAAGCATAAGCAGTGTATTGAAAGGTTTCAGAGAAACACACATCTATCAGTTTCATATACAAAGGACAATATCCACTATGCAAGTAAATCTCCATATGGCAACCAAGCAAGGCCATTAAAGCACACAATTAACCGAGTATCTTTTCTCATCCTACAAGTGCAAACACAAAACCTAGGAAATGTAAGAAAACTGAATCCTTAGTATCAACCTCAGTAATATAGGGAAATTAGTTTCGATACCAACAGCAAGAAATTTTCTTAAGAAACCTAACTTCAAATAATCAATCTGAAACTCAATCCTTACTGTTTTTCCTCTCATTCTTCACTACTTCAAAATGATTCAAAAGCTCCACAACGGTTCTCATGTAAATGAATAGAAGGCTTCACATACTGATCCATGCCATGTAGGAGTGTTATATATTGCAAATGGTGCGATGTTTCCCAGGCAGAATGAGATGTCTATACTTTATGACCCTTTCAAAAAGAGAGACTATTTCTCTATGCTCGTTAGTTGGCCACAAACTACTTACCCCAGATGGCCAGATGGTATAATCTTAGATTTGACATTCGGGCAGAGGATGTGGGTGAAACTTCAAGACTTCTGGACAATACTTTAGCCTACTCGGCTACTAACATCATGCCCAAAATTCAGCAGGCATATTCAAAAGGCACCTTCTCATTGTTTACTTACCTTACAAAGAATTCAGCCCATTGTTGAGCAGTATGAGTTGTCACATGCTCAAAGTTATGCCGATGACGTTTCTCCCTTTCTTCAGCGGGCATATTCAGAGCTTGGCCTATTGCAGAAGCCACTTCAGTGATGTTCCACGGATTTACGAGAATTGCTCCAGCACCAAGAGACTGTGCTGCTCCAGCAAACTAAAGTTCACCAAAAGGATTTATTAGTGGTGAAACGTAAGCATTACCAGACAATAAAAATGAAAAAGTGAAAAAAAAAACACATTAGTGTAACTAATGATACGAGAATAGGTGGTCCCACCAGAAAAAAGATAATTATGAATCTTTTTGACAAGATAACATTATATATTCACCAGCTAATGCGGAGTAAGAACCTCAGCCAAGAGTAACGAGATACATTTAAGTGATTTATGCAACTTTTGAAATAACCAAGAAACAAATGTTGTCCAGAAGCTGAGTTGTAGGAATTTAAAACACCTGTGCAGTTATTTCCTTCTTCAAACAATACAAAACTATCATGGCATTAAAACATGCATCTGCCGGCAACAATCAAAATAGGGAGCAGATTATTAATCAAACAGAGATGAGAGAACTATGTGTAAAATAAATTACAGAGTGTGATGGTTACTTCACTGAGGATGAGAACCCCTCTTTTGGAATCTTGACATGCCACAAACTCATAGCTGACAAGATTCATTCCATCCCGCAGAGATGTGACGAGTGCTACATCTGATGAATCAATTCAACTATCAGTCAACAGATTTGCTCCAGTTCAATTTTAAATCAATAAATCAGTTAATATTAAACCACATATTCAGTATTCAGAAAAAAATATAATCTACAAAAAAGAGCACATAAATGTTGGAGTTTGGGATCTGAGGTAGCAGGAAATTTGCGTCTGCATTTTGAGGCTAGAATTTATAATTGGTTGACACTTAAGTTAAAACATGCATTGATCCCTTTTGGCTTCCAGTTTAAACTTTATCTGGTATCAACTACCAATATTGAAGAACCTAGATAATTTCTAAGAGCTTCATAAATGACCCAAGTACCAATATTTCAAATTTAATAAGACAGGACAGTTTTCAAGTTTCCCATCTTCAATGTGGCTTAATAATAACCATATAACAATTTCTATCATGATTTGATAATTATTTGAATACCACAAATTTGCATTCTGGAGGAACTGAGCAAACCAACTGCATGGTAACTCAAAGCATTGAAAGTACAGATAGAAGAGTCGAGTTGGCTAGGTTCACTGAATAGATAAACTACTGTGATGAAAAATACTGCACTAGCTTTAAAAAAATTCCCAAACACAGGTCTCATTATCGATGTAAACTTCATGACAGCCTAACAAGATCCAGTGATTTGAGGAAGTGGTCACTTGCCAGTCCCTAATATAGAGAAAGAAGGAAAAGGAAAACAAAACTACAATTTGACTTATATTTTTGAAAAGATTTATGACTACCAAAAAATAACACAGAAAAATGAGCACGTTCCCCAGATTTTCTACGTTGCTTTCATTTACACTGTCGAAATTAATGGAACTTCGTTTTGTGTAATCATATTTCTGTCAAACTTCATTGTTTTCTAATACTGCATGCCCTTTATATCATGTCTGATATAAAGCAAATTTTTCATCAAGCTCTAAACATAAATCATTCAAACTTTTGGCAGAAATCACGGAATACCATAAGATATACATGATTACCACTTAAATAGCTCAAACGATTTCAGTATTGCATGACTAAAGAACTATCGGAAATAAAATGAGAAATTGAAATGGAGACTTCATTCAAGTAGCATAAGAGAGATAATTTGTGCTTTCTCCACTCCCCCAACTAATTGTTGCATGGTTTAAGACGATTTGGCTCTTCCGTCAACATATTATCAGTTTGCTATGTTAGCAGATGGGTGGTCACTTCTAATGCGAAGAAACAAAACTAGGAACATACATTTAACTGACAGCTATTATTACCAGTGACAGCATACAGTGCACACAAGGCATGAAAGTCAAGAGAACGATCCTGCAGAAAAACAATTATTTGCTTCAAATATCTCAAAAAATATACATGCAAGCTTCAATGCCTAGAGTTCTGTTACTACATCAAACATGGAAGGATGACTGGCATATGATAAGCAAAAGCAAAAGAAAATTGAGAATGCCCAGTACTGACTCACCTAATATATTAAGTATGCTCTATATGACTAATTCTCAAGTCTTTATGTAAGTTTAGAAATGCCGTTTGACCATTTGACAGAACTTGAACGCCTAGTTTCTCAGTTAATAGAGTTTTCTAGAAGTAGTTAATATGCCGAACAAAAGGGTGAGATAAACCCAGCTAAAATCTACAAGAGGAACTTTTTTAGCTTGAGCAAAAGATAAACAAATAAAAGTAATAAGAAAATATGGGAGTGATTTAAGTCCTAAATTTTTCATCACTACATGCTGGTCTCTATATGAGAAGTTGTGTTGAATTTGCCAATTTTTTCAGCAAAAAGGGGAATTCAAGAGTTACATATCTATGTGTACGTGGATACAATTTTAAGAAGCCAAATAACTGATAACTGCTGAAGAAAATGCTAACCAGATGGTGAATTGGAACAGCCGTCAAAGTTCCAAATCTGCCATTGATCCGCCCAACAATCTCATGAACCTGGCTCGTAAGTTTTTGATCTGTAGATATCAGAAAACATAAACTATATGACATGCCAACATGCAAGGAGAAAACAAAGAAATTTGGAAGTAAAATATGATGAAGCTATCTAAATATCATACATTCAGGAACATCAGTTCTTGTTGGCACAGCAATTTGCAGCAAAACAACCTTATCACGCCAGTATGGGTTTTCCTCCAGAAATTTTTCAAATGCTAGTATCTTTTGAGGGATTCCTTTAATCATATCAAGACGATCCACACCCAGCATTACCTGTAAGAAATATATACTTCAGATTTAGTGAACAGAATGGAAGAACTTGTGAGAAAGGTGAAACAAATTACTAAGTGGAGATGAAAACATTTGAGTTGTATCGATCTCTGCCCAAGACTGAACAGGTAAAAGTTTTACCAGATTGGTTGGCAGATACTTACTCTATCTCCCTAAAATATACTGGTATCCCGAGATAAAGAACCAAGACACTAATTAAACTAAAAGCCATGTATTATATAAACAACAAAGTTTCAGGGGTGAAACAAATTTCCTGCACACTTCCCACAAAGAGCAAGGAGGAAGATAGGAGGGCAATAGAGAACAAACCTTTCTTCCAGAAAATCTTTCTTTTAATTCTTTAATGTGTTCCTGTACTTTAGGAACTTCAAGAGCACGGATGAACCTTTCTGAATCAATACCTATAGGGAACTGTGTACAACAGATACAGAAGAAACATGTGAGGCCATGATGATATATGAGTAGTTCATGGGTCCAACTTTTCAAGTGTTAGCATACAGCACAACTACAAAGAGCAAGTTAAATATCATGAATAGGGAATATTCAATGAAAATTCATGAGAACATACCGCAGCCACACGAGTTAGTCTCCCTTGATCCTCTACTCCTTCAGGAGTACCTTCAAGTCCGAGAATACGAGTACAAGCACTTACGAAGTGTCTCGCATAATCATATGTGTGGAAACTGGCATAAATAAAGTAAGCAAGCACCATATAAGATTGAGAAGACGCAGCAGCACACATGCAACATCAGAAAGCCATATCATACTAAGAAAGTTAGACTCATTCGAAAGGGATTACAAGATGCACCTACTCAGAAGACTGCGATGATAATAAACTCAAGTAAATCAAGAGGGAAATGCGTAAGGGTTGAGGTAAACAAATACGTGATTCAACTACATGTTTTTTCTTCATGGGCCATTAGGAGTTTATTAAGATATGCATTCTTATGGCTTACGCAATTTAGTTGACATATAGAGTCATATTAAGATGCATTCTTATAACAGAAAGAGTTAAAAATTAATCAAAATGTCCTAAGTTTGAAACCTTGAGTAGAGCTTGTTTTCTAATAATCAACTAATTCTTAACAAAGGTTTATTGCACATAAGCCAACTTTTAATTTTGATAAGGCTCCAGCGAAAACAATAGCAGGCATAAAGCAACAGATCTTCATCTGCTTGACTGTTTGATAGAATTAAGTATAGGCTGCTTGTAAGTAAAAGTTAGTTGACGAAAATGAGTGATGTTTAATAACTTTTTTAACATTATAGACAAAATGTTCAAATATATGTAAAGCAACCAAATATTAAAGCATATAAGAAAACGATAAGAAAGAGAGGAACATAAGCTTGCTTCCTGGGCATACTTTAAGTTAGAGAATCAAATATATCCAGTAATCTACAGCTAGGAATTTGCAGTTGTATCCATCATAAACAATGCCAAAATGCTAGATGTTAAAGATTAGTTAATGGAACGACAAAAGTATTACCCCACTAAATCGGCAGCTAGAACTGCACGTAGTAGTTCTGATCGAGATGGCAAAGTCCGGTGGATTTCAGAAGATGGAAAGGGAGTATGCAGAAACCATCCAACTTTCATCTTGCTGTTGTAATCCTTCAGACATTTTGGAAGGAACATTAAGTGATAGTCATGACACCAAACAACATCACCCTCTTCATAATGTTTGTTTACAACATCAGCAAACATTTGGTTTGCCTTCTGATAAGCAGTAAACTGAGACTGAAAGCTCCTGGTAGTAGCAAGGCGATCTTCTTGTGGAAGTCCAAGATAGTGGAAAAGAGGCCATAATATATTATTGCAATATCCATTGTAATACTGATGAACAATCTCTTCGTCAAGGAAAACAGGAATGCACCTCTGGAATGATTAAAAAGAGTACATTTAAACAGCAATATCATGCACACACACACACACACACACACACACTCGGGGAAGATTGAAATGAATATTCGAGAATCAGAAAGGTTCAAATATGCACCTTCTCAGCAAGCGCTCTAGTAAGTGCCCTTTGCCCAACCTCGTCTGGCACATTTACACCTGCCCAACCAATCCATCGCGCTTCAAACTCCTTAACACCTACAAGTGACACTTAATAGCGTTAGGTGAAGCGCATACATCATGGTCCAATTTCTTAAGTGAATAGAAATTTACAAACAGAAAGAAGGCACACTGAATGGCTCACCCAAAAGAGCGCTGACCAGACCTCCTGCACTTATCTCGAGTGACCAGCAATCCTCCCCTCTCCGAACTGCAGATACAGGAAGTCTATTAGCAACCACTAGCAGTCTCTGTCTGATAGGCCTCCCATCAGGCCTTTCCCACCCTTCATTAAGTGCTTGCACAGCTCCTTCCAAATACTGTTCTACGTAGGAAGAAGTCCCTGAGATATCATGCTCGGATATCTCAACGCCTCGGTTACCATCATTGTTTCCATCAATTAAGGAAGGAACTCTGTTGCTCCTTCTCAACTCTCTTTCTCTCAAGAGCCTCCCAACTCGAGTACTGAGAACTTGTGAGTTGTCGTTATACTTGTTCCCAGGCATATGGGCAGCTCTGAGTAAAACCTCCAAATTGGGCTTCAATACAGTTCAAGTATGAGCAATTGCCCTGCATTTTGATTAGCACAAATTGAGAAGTACTCACAACAAAAATTCTCTCAAGCATGATGCTATTGGATAAGTACTAAATGCACAATTTTCCAAAAGCAGTAATTGCAAAGTTATATCAATAAGTATTGGTTTTTGTTTTCTACAATGAATGTCGATATCGAAGGGTAATTTGCATATATACCAATCAAAATTATAAGTAGGCAAGGACAGACAAAGAAAGAGATAACAGAGAAAAAGGCATCCACAGAATTGTCTGAGGGTGAAAAGTTGGGGTCTACCATCGACCACCCAGCATTAGTACTCGAATCAGTACCCATGTACACCCATAATGTTTTCCAAAGTTAACAGTGTGAATGTTTTCCTTCACAAATAAAGAAACAGAGACGTGCAAACCCATGGACACATTCAGTCATTCACAGTACATCACCGAGAGAAAAACAGAACAAATAATGGAGTGTCTTCGTTAAATTTTTTGAATCTAATCAAAACAAAAACACATTGCATGTAGGACAATCAAACAATTTCGAGCCAGATGAAGCAAATAAAGGACCAATACAGGAAAAAACAAAAAAAAATGCACGGGTCTAAGGGGTAGAAATTAGCTCAAACAAATGAGATGCTTCCTAAGTAAAACCACAGTATATCCCAAAAAACCCATACAAATTACTGATCAACAAAACACCAACAATTAAAAAATAAATAAAAATTAAAAAAAAAAAAGAGCAACACAAAATGACGGGTCTCACCCAATTCGATCCCAAAACCCTCTCAATGACGCTCCGGAACTCTCAACAGCACGGAGTGAAAACCACAAAGGAAAGAGAAAAAAAGAGCAGGGTGGTGGTTGAAAGATTCGCCGGGTGGCAGAGAAACAGTACAATCAGCAGAGTAACAGGGAGAGCGAAGACGAATCCTCGTGTAAGCTTCCCAAGGTATGTAGAGTCGCTCAGCCATGCAGATGAAACCAAAGGGATTTTAGCTACTAGGTGTACAATTTGACGTACTTCAGAACTTTCTTGCTACCACTCTATTTTTTTTCTTTTTCTCTTTTTTGAAAAGTCTAGCTACCACTTAAATACAGCTCAAAACCTGGGGACTATTATTAGCCTAATGCTTACGCCAGGCAGCGAGGTAGCTGAGACACTTTGTCCGTGTGTTGATAATTGCGACATCTGGGATTAGCAGGGTTTATGTTATCCACGTTTGATAGTGATGTGTGCTTGATGTTAGCTTAATTTATGGCAGACAACCATCAATAAGTATAGTGTCAAATTGGCCAGGCCGGGCAGGATATGTGCTTGTTCGTCGGGCTCCAAAGGAAAAATTGGGCAGGGCCAGAACGAAATTCTATCGGATCACCATTTTGGAGGCCTAAGTCTGTCTCATCCATGAAAATACACAAAAAAAAGCCGGGCCGATTGGGATTTGGGCTAATGGGTTAGATCAAATAAGGCCGGCTATTTTCGAGCTTACAGTATCACAGTCTGGCCCAACTTATCACAGACCGAGCTAGTTTCTTTTTTTTTTAGTAGCAGACCGAGCTTTTGTCGACAACTCTATCAATAAGTAATAAACATATAAGTAATTAATAAAATAAGCACACGGTTTTACGGAATTGAATACAAAATTTCATGTTTGAGATGCTTTAGGACTTGAATTGGGGAAATGAGATGATACCCAACTCCTCTTGGATTGTGACAAGTATCCCATTATGACATATGTATGTGATTTTTCAAAATAAAAACTTCAAAACGAAACACATGCCACAATACAAAGGAAGTTAGGTTGTACATGCTTGATTTTTGCTAGGAACATATAAGAAATCAAGTTACTCACCAATTTTTAGGAAGTTTTGGGACTTGATGTTTCAATAATTATATTTATTCAAGAATAATGGATCCTAAAATTTAAGATAATTTGAAGTTGAGTATTTAAAAGCGATGATTTGTTTTGTTTTATTGATTGATCCAGAAATATTACTCGTATGTATTTGCCTTATCTTTTTCTTAAAGGAAATAATAGATATATCGCTATAGCTTTTAGGAATTTATATCACATAAAATCAAGAAGAATCACATGTAACGACAGTAATTGTCAATTGCGTGGAAAATACTATAAATGAAAATAAAGGATGTAAAGGCAACAAATGATTTATAAAAATTATCCAAAAACCACTTGTATGAGACGATATGTATGCTCAAATAGAATTCCAATCCGAATCTAAACCAATGAAAAAAAGTGCATGTTTCTTATTTATAGAATTACGCATGAGACGGTTCATATAAGAGTTAAGACCTAGGAAATTAAGATTTACATGGACTTCACAATAATATTAATTATAAAAGGTAACTCTATCATCTGTTTTGGTTTTCCTTTTCCTTTTACTATGTTTTACATTGGTATGTGTATTGATGTCCCATTTGGGATCATGAAATCTGTAAAATAAAAGTGATGTTTTTTTATTAGACTATTTTTTTTTTCCTATGAAGGGACAATGTCCACCCAATCTATTAAAATAACAGCGACTCTCGCGAGCTAGTAAAAGAAGGAAAAAATAAAGGGATAACAGGCTCCAGAATCCAGATCATAGCCAACATAAGTTCAATTATTTTACAGTGA
Organism: Rehmannia glutinosa; assembly: GCA_016081115.2. NCBI lineage: Eukaryota > Viridiplantae > Streptophyta > Magnoliopsida > Lamiales > Orobanchaceae > Rehmannia > Rehmannia glutinosa. The sequence goes on from JABTTQ020001258.1 coordinate 114,069, forward strand.
ATTTGAGTACGAATTAAAACTTGGACTGAAAATCATTACTCAATATAAACTCGTTTCGTTACATTATTGTTAATTGAACATCCAAATGTAGGCGAATAGTGAAATAGTGGTTAAAAAACTTTTAGAAGAAAAATGATGATTTTTTAGAGTGTAATTGGATGTAAGATGAAAAAGTAATGATGAAAGTTGATTTGATTTAAAAATAGTAAAAGAATGATTGGATATGGTTGGTAGTTAGAAATGTGTGAGTGAGTGAATAGTGAAATTTATGGGAGTATGTGTAATAATGATTAGTTTTTTGTGAAAAAATGTGTAGATGTGATTGGTGAGAGGAAAAATAAGAAAAAGTGAAAGTGAGAGAATAATATGTTTTCTGAAAATTTTCATAATAATAAAGATGTTTTCAAGTTCGAAAAATTCTCAAACTAAAAATGGAATGTATTTCACATCCAATCGACCTAAATGTTCATTTGTCTCATTTGTATGAAGTAATGATATACTAAAAGTTATCTTATCTTAATGACAAAAACTTGTATGAGACGGCCTCATGTGCATTGTTCATGAGACGGATCCTACATGTAACTAGAATTTTAACATAAACCCAAACTCATAAAAAAGACTCATGTTTTTTGTACTTTGTAGGATTCGTCTCATAAATCTAAGTCCATGAAACCGTCTCACATAAGATCACATCTATCTTAATTTTTCACATATAAAACTTCAAGGATTAACTTAGTACATAATTGAACAAAAAAAAATGATAAATGAAAAATTATATCTTACTTCATAAAATAAAATTCCTCCCCACCAAAAGTATTCTTTAATTTAAACATCCGCAAAATAACATTACCTAAAATCTATCACAAACTTTTAAACATACAACTATAAAGAATCTTAACAACTATTCAAATTGCGGCTGACTACTTTCGCCCCAAATAATATTCTCTACTTCCTTTGTTCAGAATAACAATATAAAAGTATCACTTTTCACCCTAAAATATAATTTATCTGTTGTATCATACTATCGTCTTACAAGAGATATACTCTAATTTTTTTATTTTTCTTTTGGAGTAACATACTCTAATTCTAAATTTCTAATAGCCTAGATATGTACCCGATAGTAACACAGAAGTACGAGAAAGGGGTTTAGACTTTAGTCGTTTGGGTGAAGCTAAATATCAAGAACTACGAAAGATATTATCTAAGGTAGATGAAGAAGCATCTAGACTTTAGCTAGATAGGCCAAATGGGAAAATCATAGGAGACAGAAAAGACCCACATGTACTTTTTTCTGCCAGGGCAAGTGGAGAAACATATGGTTAATTTTTGTGCACCAGAGCACGAAGTTGATGAAGGCTACAAGTTTACTACCAACATGGATGCTGCAGGTAAGTGAAAGACAAAACTATTTACTCAGTTTCCTTTTTTATTTTTCTCTCACCTATTACTTCTACTCAGAGTTGGGCCTAGGATTCAAGGGGCCTAGAGCGAAAAAAAAAAAAAATTAGACCCTAATTGTGTTTACATAAAAAATACTTAAAATAACAAAATAATGTTATCAATATAATTTCATTGATTTAACATATAAAATCAGATATGTAATAGCAAAAATATCGTACTTCAACTTTAATATTTCGGTCTTATAAAAATAAATTACGTAAAAGATAGTTCAATATAATTTATATTAGAAAAAAGGAAAAAAGATTATTATGGAAAATGACATATGAATATGGCTTATAGTGAGCTCTTTTAACTCTTAAATTATATTTTCCTGTTTTAGTTTTCGGTATAAAAGAAAAAAGAAGCAGCTGGAGTGAAAGGGTAGAAAAAGTTGATGCATTGCTTCTACTGAGAATCAACCTCTTGAGGTCCCAAGTTTAGGGATGTATACTACCACTTTTAAATCTGGTTATTCTAAGCATCTTACATTATTCTTATTATACATATATCTATAAAAAAGAAAAAAATCACCGGAGGCCCTTGTCGAAGGGAGGTCCTGTGCGGCGGCATAACCTCGACCGCCTCAGGACCGCCCCTGCTTCTACTTATATTTCGAAAAAACCATAAATTTTACATTTTTTCCATAAATATCATTATACATTTTTTCCATAAATTTTAGTATTCACCTAATCATATATTATTAACTATCAATCATATTCAATCATTATTTTATTATTATATATCAAATAGATTTTCATTACTACAATTTTATCTCATATCAATCACACTATTAAAATTTATTATTTATTTTTAAAAAAAGAATTCATTATCATTCTTTATCAAAAAAAAAAAAAAAATCAAAATGAAAGAATATTCAAATCGGAACCTAGAGTGCCCGTTTTCTCACAGGACCATGGAACTAGCCACTTAGCAATAAACAGAGTTGCCACGAAGTAGTTGGGCCCCATGAGGCATGACGAGAATGATTGACACGAGTAACAACTTGGGAGGTGAAAAATTATGTCTAGCATGTTCCGGGTATAATTTTTAACCAAAAGCCCTTTTATTCAAATTTGACTTTTATTTAGGAATTTTAACAAAGTAAAAATTTTCCGCCACTTCTTCTAAATGCTCCTGTAGTAAATTAATGGATTATGTATTATAAATTTTTATTGGATTGAAAAGAAAAGAGGAAATTAACTTGCAAAATGTATGTCTTAGACCATCTCTAACAGGAGATGCAAAATGGTTGCCCAGCACCAGTTACCTCTCATAGCACTGTGTTATTATGTGCGCTACTTTGGCATTTGCTACAGTATAGAGCCAAATAACAACGCCATTAATTTTTTTTTTTATTCTTTTGCTTTTCATATGTAATTTGTTTTGGGTTTATATAACTTTAAATATTATTATTAATGTTATATTTAAGTTGATCTGATAAAAATAATACTAAAATTAATTCAATTATGTGTTATTTTTTTAAACAATATAATATGTAATTTTATGAATTGTTATTTCAATTTTGCATTAATTTCATTAAATTTAATATTTTTTTTATTTGTTTAATTTTAAAAATAAAACATTTTATAAACATTATATTCAATAAAATTATTTATTTAATATTTTTATCAATTATAGTGTAATAAAAATCAGAATTAAATAAATAAAAGAAGAATCTTATAGAATATTCTTTTTTAGCCCAAAGAATAGTGCAAACTAATGGAGATAAAATGTAGATTCGCGCTAAAAAAATGCAAATTCCAGATCAAAAATAGTGCAGATCATCGTAGATGATCTTAGATTTTAGTTGAATATTATCCATAAAAGGAACATTTTTCTTTAAGTAAAGTGGTTTCTTGTTTACCAATAAAAAAAAAGTGGTTTCTTGTTGACTTCAAAATTTTCTCTTTCCTCTTTCCTTTTTCATTTTATATTCCATTTTTCTTAATGAATGACACGTGGTTTTGGATAAATATATGTTGATTATTTGAATTGTAGTTTATTCAATTTTAATTGAAACAAAATGTAGAGTCTTTCGCTTTTATTGTAAAGAGTAAAATGTAAGACAACAATAATGAAATATCGTACGGAACACAGGCTTAAGACATATAGGTAATATCCATACTATACAGCTATACTAGATTACTAGAGTAGGTGTACCCGTGTATATACACTTGGTGTGTGGATAAAGACCAAATGCCCCATATACTAAATGTACGTGTATGTAGTATCTACAAGACCAGTTATACATGTTCGTATACTGGTAAGACAGTGAAATGAAATGAAATTATATTCACTTTATGCTCGACTACTCGTAATACTTGGGTTAAAATGTGAACGATTAGCAAGGGAACTAGCTACCTCCAAAGGGTGGCGCTATTGGCACCCCCTTTTTTATGAGTACACCCATCTTCTTAGTACACCACCTCCCACTTTTTCAAATAGGGTACAATTGTTAAATACACCCCATTTTTTTCCAATTTTACCCTTTCATGAAAAAACGTGGCATGATGGCACGATGGGCTTTCTGCCATCATGCCACATGACACGATGGCAAAAACATAGCACGATGGCATTTTCACCATCATGCCACATGGCACGATGACATGATAACACGATGGCAAAAACATGGCACGATGGCCCATGTGGCACGATGGCACAATGAATTTTTTGTCATAGCGCGTGATCGTCTTTAAGTATAGCATCTTTATCGCTGCGGACAAGTATTTTTCAACCTGAAAATTTGAGAAATGACGTATTTTATGTTATAAACTAAGAATATACATTCATTATTTGGGGGTATGAATACTTTATTGTTCGAATCTTCAACAATTTGGGTGTTGAAAAAATCTTATATAAAAAAAATTGAGCTTTCTTCAAGAAGAAGAAGAATGTGGGTGAATGATGTAAGTGTATTGATAACTTCTTTAAGTAAGGGCAATATAATCTTTTAACTGAATGGCATTTTTGCAATTATATGAAGGTGAGTGTCTTTCATAAGAAAGGGTGTCAATCGAAAGCGCCACCAACCTCCAAATTCTTGAATCATAATTACAAAAGCATATAGTCATATCCTACATTAATGCATTATAAAAGGTTTCAGGACTTCACTGTATGCTTATTGAAACGTCAAATTCTAAAACCTTGATCTTAAGAATACCCATATATCCTGTAAGTTTGTCTTGTGCATTTTCAATAATGGGTACCGCAAAAGGACACTAAACTAATTAAGTAATTAACCCAATAAGTTTTTGCCATCAGGCCCTTTTGCTTTCATTTCTTGCTCTATTTGTATTTCCATCATTTTCACGAGTTGAAATGTTTTAACTTGATTTTTATGTAAAAAATAAATATGCAATTAGTTTAATGGTATAGAATTGTCGACGACTTTCATGAAATGTTATTTGTCTAATGTTCCAGAGGAATAAACATGTGTTTATCATATTCTAATCATGATGTGATAATTGGGCCGGGTCTCATTACTTTACTTATCTATCAATCTAATTATAATATGATGAAAAATTATAATTTAATTTATTGTGCGCCATGATACATTCATGCCACATTAATAGGAAAAAAATTATTAATATAGTTAATTATTACTTTATGATTTATCCTATTTGAACTTAATGAAAATCCTAGATATGAAAAATGGGCAACATGAACTTATAGGTTTGACAGAAAAGCTTTGAAAACAAAATCAACTGAGAGTTTTTATTCAAAAAAGAAATAAGCAAAAAAAAAAAAAACAGAAAAACGGGAAAAAAGAAAGAAAATAAAAACAAACATGGCCGACATCAACGCTGAGTATCCAAGCGTCGCCACAACGAAAAATACTCCGATCCAAAAGTCCAAACGGCTAAACAATTAATTACTGGACCCAAATATCACACTACTATTTCTTAAATGCCTGGACTCAAAACTTCTTAAGTTCTTACCATTCAAAGAAGTCATTTGGTTCATCACTTAAAATTAAGCAAAACTATCTATTATCAGTTATGCTTTCGCTTCCAAAAATAAAAACACGAATTACACCTCTACCAAAAACTGACGAGATTCAGCACCATCAAAACGCAAAATTCACAGACAGATATAAACCGGTATTTCGCAATTCAACCACTACTCTGTACATCAGTTCATACGTAGTGAATATTAGTAACATTAAGGGGGCACTGACCTGGAAATTGGAGAAATGTTGACGTCAGGCTCCATTAAATCATCGTGATTCTTCTAATTAACAGCGGCTTTTGGCCATGCGGAGAAGACGAAGAGTTGTCGAGAAGAAAGTGAGAAAAAGCTGGAAGCGAAGAAAGCAGAGCAGCTTAGCTTTATGTAATGGTGTTGGGTGCGGTGCGTATTGCGTATCAAATGTGTGTCTGACATAAAGGCATGTATGTATATGTTGTATGTATATATGCGTAGTGTGTGTGAGAGAGAAGAGAGAGATATTGGGGAGACAGTGTGGCGATATTTGATTTTTTCCTTTATATAGCGCCAGCTATTACAGTGCTGCCCAATCAGTTGGGAGGGAATTTGTTCCCCATCCTTTTTAAATTTTGACACAGCGTAATTTATTTTTTTTTTTTTTTTTTAAAAAAGCAAATCAAATTCAGGGAGGTCTCTTGTGAGTTGTGAGACCGTCTCACGGATCTAGATCCGTGAGATGGAACCCCATAATGTCAAACCTGCTAACCCGCTGGAAAACCCAAAAGCCAAAACCCTAAACATAAATCCAAGGCACCAAAAATCAGCAACCACTTTTTTATCTCTCCCTCTTTTTACTGCAAATCAACGGTCTCTCTCTCTCTCTCTCTGGGGAGTGGCCATCCCCACACCACACAATCTCCATCGCCGATCTCACGAGCGGGAGTGCTCTACCACAACACAGACTTTTCTACTATCCCTTGTCTCATAGTTAATTTGTGAATCGGTATGCTTTCTACCATTACAAACCAAGAAGCTGAAGGTAACACCAAGAAAAAAAGAAGTAGTAATCGTAAAGAGTATGACAATGAAGCCAACCATATCCTCGATTGTTTTAGTAATTTTTTGAATAGTTTTGTATTAAACTGATATTATTATTCTGTAGTTTTTTAAGTTGATGTTTCTGTAATTAGTGAATGAAATTTTGGGCCAAATTCGTCTGATGCTTTGTTATTAAAAAGTGATACTGTTAAGTAAAAAATGTGATAATTTTCATCTGCAGTTGTCCCCATTACAAAAAAATTCATGTAATATTACCAAAAACTACCACAAGAGTCGTGTGATACTTTGTTTGTAAAAAGTGATACTATAAGCACAAAAAATGATACTTTTAAGTAAATAAGTGATTCTATATGAAAGTATGTTAAAAGTGATACTCAGTTATGTGATATTTTTAACACAGAAAGTGATACTTTTAACACATAAAATGATAGTTTTCACATAATAAGTGATAAACAAATGAACAAATTAATACTATTAAAATGCAAACTGATACTTTTCACAGGAAAATTGATATTGTTAACACAAAAAGTCATACTTTTAACATGAAAAGTGATACTTCTATATGAAAGTATTTCTCATAACACATAAAATATGTTAAAAGTGATACTCAGTTATATGATACTTTTAATACAGACAGTGCTACTTTTAACATGAAAAGTGATACTTCTATATGAAAGTATTTCTCATAACACAGAAAATATGTTAAAAGTGATACTCAGTTATGTGATACTTTTAACACAAAAAATGATACTTTTAACACAGAAAGTGATATTTTTCACATGAAAAGTGATACTTAATTTTATATGAAAGTATTTCTCATAACACATAAAATATGTTAAAAGTGATATTCAGTTATAATTTTAGAGAGTTGAAATTGAGGAATTGCAACAAATCGGAGAAAAATTAGAGACAAATCGCGACAAAATTTTCGAATGAAAATTCTCAATTTCGAAACATATGAAACAGGGGAGAAAAAGCAGGGTTTAAGGAAAGAGAAAAAAAGGAATTTTGGGGTCTTGGGGGGTTTCAGCTGGTCTTAGGGGGTTTCAGCGGGTTTTGGGGCGGGTCTTGGGGGGTTTCAGCGGGGTTTGGAGGATTTCAGTGGGTTAATTAATAAATGGGGCTCCGTCTCACGGAACTAGATCCGCGAGACAGTCTCACATAAGCTTTTGTGATCATATTCGATTTGGATTTAAAGGATATGTGGATTTATTAGGTGATTGAATCGTCTGCTATGGGGAAAGACTCCACGTCTTTTATTTTACTCTATTGGATTAATAAGACGTGTCTTTAAAATAAATAAGTATCATTGAATGATGCTCCTAGAAACAACTCATTCCGGGTTAAGGTAACTCGAAGCAAAGGTAATTAAGTTCGAGCCGAATGTTCAATCCACGTGTAGAAAACCAGATGTAACACGCATCAAAATTTAAAGGGCACCATGTTGTTTCAGGAAAGCTCCTCTGATTCTTAAGCTAGCAAAGTATATGAGAATAATCCAAAATGCAATGGTATTAAGTGAGTAAATTGTACCCCCTCCTATTTAAAATAATTGAGAAAAAACACGTATTAAGAATTGTGTTAAAATACCAAATATACATTTAATTAATTATAAATGCTACTTTGGAGCAAACAAATGTATGCGCATTAGTGTTAGTTGGAAAACGAAACATTTAAGGGTAATTTCGGAAAACTTTTTTCTCACTAACCTTGAAATGTGAAAAGGACATTATTTTTTAAGATTTTTTCATGTGTCAAAAGGACATTTATTGTGAATAGAAATGAGTACATAATTGATAATGATTATGAATGGACTATTTATGCCTAGGATTGTAGGTAGGGGTATGCACGGGACTTGGAGATCACCGAACCTGAACCGATATCCGAACCAAAAAATATTTGAACCAAAAATATTCGTTGACTTTTTGACTTTCTCCGAACCGAACGTCCCAAAAATTTACATGGTACGGTTCTGGAGATTTTTCAAATATCCGTACCGAGAACCGTACCGAACCATACCGAACTGTACCGAACCGAATATCCGAAACTAGAACCGATTTTAAAATAATGTTTATATATACATATATAATATTTTTATCTTATTTATATATTGATATTAAATTAACTAAACATTCCTTTGAAATTAATACTATATAATACTAAAAATTATCAAATTAAAACTTGGCATATATTTTATAAATATATCAAATGAATAATTGAATATATATTTAATTCACTACTAGTTACGTCATATGCTCATATTAGTTTATTTATATGAACCAATAAATGAAATTATAAAATCATATTTTATTTGTATAAAATATTTAAATTTAATGATATTTTACTTATTAAGGATAATAACTAGACTCTCTAATCAAGAAAATTAATTGAATTAAAATTAGTTAAATGATTAGTACATTGCACATAAACTATAGTAATCATCTAACCAAGAAATTAAGACATTGAGAGTATAGGTTTTTGTTTCATATTAGTTTATCAAAGTTATTAGTCAATTATATTTTTCCTAAGTCAAGAGCCCATGACAATGTGTCAAGATTATAGAATATTATTGTGTAATAGAGACTACTAAATTTGTCATTCGTTGAGATTCTGCACTTTTACTACTATTACGAATAACTTAATATCTGAAACATATTATGTAAAATGCGAAAAGAAAAATCAATACTTTTAACGATAAATTAGATAAAAATGATTTAAAAGTTAAATTGATATTAAACTAATATGTAATATTATAGTCTATATCATGAAAGAAAGATTAGTAATTACCATATTAAAAATTTAGCACTTAAATATGAATTAAAGAAATTTTATGTATTAGTTAAATATAAAATATCAAAAAGTTAAACTCATATAGTACTAATAGTTTTAGTATGTATTTTTGAAATTGCACTGAAAAAAAGATTGAAAGTATGGCCGATTGATGATATTTACACTGGGTTTTCTTTTCAATTTTTTGTGTGTTTTATTTGTGAAAAAATTGAATCTCCGTTTCTCCGAATCGTCCCGAACCGTTCTGTACCGTCCCATTAGAACCGAATCTCCGTATCGAATCGTACCGAACTTTCGGGACGGAGATTTTTTTTATGGTTTGGTTCTGAATGTTTCTAAATCTCCGGACCGGACCGTGCACACCCCTAATTGTAGGTCTAATTGGTTTGATGTAATGAATTGGGCCTCAAAAGCCTAGTGTAAGAGGTTGAGTCTCCTTTAATGATTTAGCCCATTTAATAATAACTTTTATGGTAGGAATTGATTGTAACTCAATTAGTTGAGTATTTGTAAATCATGCTATTGAAATTTGATTAAATCCCACCACTCTTTGTACTTAAAAAAAATTATGAGCAACTATATATTAAAACTAAATTAAATAAGTAACTAATAATTTAAAAGAAAAATTAAGATTTTACCTTATCATTGATTATTTGAATGTATCTTATTTCATTAACACGAGTCATCATCCAAATAATAGAATACAAAATAGAATAGAAAACTAAATCAATAAAACGAATATTTATAAAAGATTATGACATAAAATAAATAAAATACTATTAATTACTGAAAAGATTTTGAAATGAAAAAAGAAATTTGGTTTTATATTAAAATGATACCACCTAAATGACACTAAAAGTTAAATTTCACCATTTGTTTTACCTATTTAATTGTACGTACTAATTAATTAGCATTTTAGTTGGCATTCCGAAATGCTGAACCATTGTATTAGGTACATTGTATGGATGTCCAAGTTACCAACAAGAGAAAAAAAAATGAAAAATTTCAACTCCTATATCCCCTGTTTGTCTGCACATATAAGGAAAATAAACAACTAAGACACAAGAAGCAGAAACACTATACATCCCTCAAGAATGGCAAGCAAAATATTCACCAGTTTCTTGTGCAGCAGCAACATTGAGTTACCATATCCATATGCAATCATAACAGGGAACCTGCACTTATCATCAGAAGGATCCTCATCTGTGATCATACCCAAACCCGAAAAATCGCAATCCCATTCGTTCTGGTTCTTCAGTTGATAGTACATGTTGAATGCGTACGTCGCATTTCCCTGCACGCTGAGATGATTACACGACGAGCCATAGCCCAACGCCGTGCAATCCGACAGGCTACAAGCGTAATCGATGTTGCCAGCCAGAAACTCTTTACCGTCCTTTAAACGACGAGGGTTCAAAACGCACCACCGTCTCACCATATATCTCACACCTTTTACAGCAACCAGGCCTTTATTTTCCTGCAAACCCGACAAATCCAACTCGTACTTGGGCTTCCCATCGAACTCGAATATTCCCCAGTGCCTTTCGAAGCTACCAGGATCGATGCTTTTCGTGTCCTCATCGATGAGGCTAAACAGATAAACATCTATTTCCCCTTTCCTAGCAGGTGTCCCTTCTCCTCTCAAAACATGCTGAATAAGACCCTGATTGAACCTCTTTGCATTCTGGATATTCGCGTGCTTGTAACCGTCACTCGGCCACCCCACTTCTCCGATTATGATCTTCATATCAGGGTACCCTGCTTTCACCAAAGCCCACACCAGAGTGTCGAAATTCGCATCAAACACGTTCGTGTAAACATTATTACCGTCCCTGACAGGCCGGGTCCGGTTTGATCCATCGAAAAAGGCATAATCCAGAGGAAAATACATGTTCCCATAGAGACTTAAGAAGGGATAAATGTTGACAACAAAGGGGGCATCATTTGAGTACAAATACTGGAGTATTTGAACCGTGAGGTCACGTATTTCGACCCTGAAGTCACCGGCGGAAGGAACTGGATTCGAATCCGGGGAGTAGTAAATATCGGCATTGAAGGGAACCGTCGCTTTGATTTGTGACCCGAGCCCAGCACGGTTAACGGCGTCTTGTACGTTTTTCAACGCTGGCAGTGTGTGTTGTAGGAAGGTGCCATTGTAGGTTTTAAGAAAAGGTTCATTCCCAACAGCAACATACCTGAAACCAAAAAAAAAAACATCAAAACTGATTTTTATTATTAAGAATGAGAAAAGATTTTAATTAGTAGCATTAATTGAACCTGCCTGATATCGACTCCTCCGGGATAAGCATAAGCAGTAACGTTAGCTTCGACCCAAGAAGCGGCGGCATCCGAGTTGAGGCTCATTTCCTCGAGCATGTAATTGGGTATTGCAAGCATCACTTGAATATCAGTCCCACACAATGCTTCTAATATACCCTCATCGGCGTCAAACAGCTTCACTTTATCGAAACCGTTGTCTTTCAGCATATCCACCACACTTTGAGCAGGCAACTGGTGCGTTGCCATTGTCCCCCAATTCACTCCCACGCTACTAGTTGTCAGTGTTACCATATTCATCAAGATGGCCAACATCAATAAAATCAACACATTGTGATGATGTTCTCGTAAATCTACTTTCTCCATCCTTAATAATACCTTTTTCTACCACGCACTGAATTCTTGATGTTTTCCTTGCTACGAAAATAAACGAGTCCTTTTCGCGATTAAAATAGTTGGTGTTTCTTCTCTCATGCGGAAATTTTCTGCAATTTAGATGGTAAAGATTGAAACAATTAAGTATAACAGATTCCTTTATTAATTCTGTTATTCAGTTATGCATGCAAGTAGACCCACTCAAAAAAGTGTCAGTGTCCTGACTTGGAATTGTATAATATAAAGACCAACATGCCAATCCCATGCTAAAATCAATTGTACCTTAATAAAATTGGATGCCATACATTCATTTTTTTAAGCCCTTCTACTTTTTCTCAGATTTATTTTTCGCCTTTGTGAAAATCTTGAAAAAGCATGAATAGACAACCAACACAACACAAACCCTGTGGGTTAAGGTAATGCCACTAGCGTTTGGTGTAGTGGCATATCTATATTCTATCCCTTCATCATTTTTTATGTATTCAAATTGATTGGATATAAAAAAAAATTAGACAAAAAACAGGAAATTAAATTCTATGTAATGTTATATCATTGCCATCAAAATTGTGGTTGAAAATTATTAATGTTACACCGTCATTTTAGGTGAAAATATTTTTTAGGAAGTTCTAAAATAAAGCCGTATATTCGAAAATTCCAAAAAGTTATAAAAAGATAAGCTTAAGGCATGAAGTAATTCTTAATTAAAAATATTTTTGGTTTGGCTTGGTATCATGATTTGATAATGATTTTCTTCATTGCTTTCATTTCAACTGTCAAAATTAATGGAAATTCGTTTTGGGAAATCCTATTTCTGCCTAACTTCGTTGTTTTCTAACAGTGCATTCCCTATATTTCATGTCTGCACGAATGTAAGAATACAAAGCAGAATTTTCTTCAAACTCTAAAAACAAATCATTCAAACTTTAAGAAAATATCATGAAACCATAAAACCTTACATGATTATCTACTTAATAGCTCAAATGATTTCATTATTGCATGAATATGGAACTATCGGAAAGAAAATGAGAAATCGAAATAGAGACTTCATTCAAGTAGCATAACAGAGGGATAAATTGTGTTTCCTCTGCACAATTATTACCAGTGACAGCATACAGTGCACAAAAGGCATGAAAGTGTGGCTCTAATTTGAACACCTAATTTTCTCAGTTATAACAGAGGTTTCTAGAAGTAGATAATATGAAAATAAAAGTTTTGTTAAATATCTGTGTATATGGATACAATTTAAAGAAGCCAAAATAACTGATGACTGCTGAAGAAAATGCTAACCAGATGGTGAATTTGAACAGCAGTCAGAGTTCCAAATCTGCCATTGATCCGACCAACAATCTCATGAACTTGGCTCGTAAGTTTTTGATCTATAGATATCAGAAAAGATAAACTAGATCACATGTCAACATGCAAGGAGAAAACACAGAAATTTTGGAAGTAAAATATGATGAAGCTATCTTAAGACCATACATTCATGAACATCAGTTCTTGTGCAATTTGCAGCAAAACAACCTTATCACGCCAGTATGGATTTTCCTCCAGAAATTTTCCAAATGCTAGTATCTTTTGATGGATTTCTTTTATCATATCAAGACGATCCACACCCAGCATTACCTGTAAGAAATATATACTTCAGATTTGATGAACAGAATTAAGTCGAATAACTTGTGAGAAAGGTCAAACAAATTACTAAGTGGAGACGAAAACGATGGAGTTGTATCAACAGGTCTGAACAATTGGGCTTCAATACAGTTCAAGTATACCAGATAGCAATTTCCCTGCATTTTGATTAGCGCAGATTGAGAACTACTCACAACAAAATCTCTCTCAAGCATGATACAAAGGATAAGTAGTAAATGCACAATTGTTTTCCACAAGCAGTAATTGCAAAGTTATGTATGATTATATCAATCAGTATTGGTTTTTCTTTTCCAAAATGAATGTCGATATCACCGACCTAAACCATTAAATTACTGGAATGTGCACCTCGAATATCACAATCACAAACATGCCATACATTTTCTTAAATAACTTAAAATGCCTAGACTCAAACTTCTTATCATTCAAATAATTCATTTGGTTCATCACATAAAATTAAGCAACACCATATATTCTCAGTTTTACGCTTTCGCTTCCGAATATAACCAAAAAGCACCAAAAATGGATATATTCATCACCAACAAAACTGCAAAATTCTCAGGCAGTTTCAAACCGCTATTTCGCAATTCAATCACTACTCCATGCATCAGTTCCTACGTAGCCAGTATTAGTAACAATAACGGAATAAAAAACACTGACCTGGAAATTGGAGAAATGTTGCCGTCGATCGGCTCCATTAGATCATCGGGATTCTTCTAATTATCAGTGTCTTTTGGCAATGGGGAGAAGACGAAGAGTTGTCGAGAAGAAAGTGAGAAAACCTGGAATCGAAGAAAACAGAGCAGCTTAGCTTTATGTAATGGTGTTGATTACGGTGCTTATTGCGTATCAGACGTGTGTGTGACATAAAAGGAGGGAATATTTTCCCCCTCCTTTTTCAAATTTAATATTAGTGTAGTCCATTTTTTGAATTGAAAAAAAAACCCAAATCAAATTCGTTTGGATTTTTTTTTTTAGGAAAATATGGAAATTCCATAAAACGATTAGGCATCAGCCTCAAGAGTTACAATATACTGGAGTGAGGGCGGAACCTCTCCCGAGTAATGTTCATTACAAGGAATAGAAAAGGCAAACCGAGCTAAATTATGAGCCAGATAATTGGCCGTTCTAGGAATAAACGAGAAAGAGATAGATTGAAACTCCGAGCTAAGACGTTTAATGTCAGAAATAATGCTTCCCACGTATGTCAGATTTTCGTGTTGTTGTCCGAGTTGATTCACTAGGTCCCTGCAGTCCGTCTCTATGATTGCCACTGTTATGTTGAGGCTCCGTGCGAAGATCAATGCTTCCCGACATGCTAAGGCTTCAGCCACGTGGATTGGATATTCAGGGGCAAGGTGTTTTGCATGGGTGCCGATGATGCGTCCCTCGTGATCTCGAATAGCTGCACCAGTACCGGTTCCCCTCAAGCTGACGACGGATGCATCCGAATTGATCTTGTATTTCCCTAGTGGGGGCTTTGTCCAAGTTTGGTTTCTATCCTCTGTAGTGTTTATCCGAGAGTGGTTCGATGTTTTATGGGTTGTTTGGTAGGATTGAAGACAATGCATTGCAACATCAAAGCTCTCCACATGGGTGAGTTCATTTCCTTTAAATTGGAAACAATTTCTTGCATACCATAGGGCCCATAAAAGTACAGCAAAGCAGTTCTAGGCATCGGTGTTATTGACTTTAGAGAATTCCACCAACATATCAGCTAAGGAGGCGTGAGGATCTCACACGGGGATCATCCCGCCCAGCGGGAGCGGGGAGCGCGCCAGTAGAAGGCCCTCCATCGACAATCTCGGAGGGTGTGTTCAATAGTTTCGATATCCATTCCGCATCTTTTACAAATCGGGCATATATTAGTCGATCGTCGTGCTAGTAGCGCATTAACGGGTAAAACTCCATAGGCCACTTTCCATAAGAAAATTCGAATTTTCGAAGGTACATGAAGGCTCCATATCCATTTCCAAATAGGTGAATGAGCTCCAGAGGGTGACGGTTGGTTCCTAAGGAGGTTCAATTTATTAAAAGCTAACCTATATCCCGACTTGACTGAGTAAACACCATTCCGTGTGTAATGCCAAGCAATCTGATCGTCACAAAATGTATTACGAAGTGGGATGGCCAGAATTTTGTCGGCGTCTTTCCGGCTGAAATTTTCCCGAACTCGTTCCACAATCCAACAGTGGGTATCCATATCAATGAATTCTTATACTTTGTTTTCCATGTTCCTATCCAAATTTGTCATTTGAGGTTTAAACTTACTGCAACCAGCAATCCAAGGGTCATACCACACCTTTATCTTCGCGCCATCACCTATAAGCTATCTAATTCCTTCATGTAGAACTTCCCTTCCTGTCAAAATGCTTCGCCAAGTAAAAATGGGGTTATAGCCATTTTTTGCATTTAAGAAGTTTCCATTCGAGAAATAGCGTGCCTTATAGGTTCGAGCAAGAAGGGATTTTTCATCTTGAAGTAGTCGTCAACCTTGTTTAGCAAGCATCGCCCTATTGAAAGAGGATAAGTCCAGAAATCCAAGCCCTCCTTCTGCTTTCGGGAGGCAAAGAGAGTGCCAAGATTTCCAATGAATTCGTTTCTCCTCGTTTTTTCTGCCCCACCAAAAATTTGCAATTAGTGAGTTTGTTTTTCTGCAGATGTCCTGTGGAAGCAGAAAACAGCTCATAATAAAAGTGGGGATCGCTTGCGCCACGCTTTAAATAAGAACCATTTTGCCGGCTATAGATAACGTTCTTGCCTTCCAATCCTTCAATTTTTTGCTGATTCTATCGATAACACTCTGAAATATCATATTCTTTGACCATCCAATAGATGTAGGAAGGCCCAAATAGATTGAGTGTTTATCAACCAGTTTAACGCCTAATTGTCCTGCCATTTCCGCCACGTCGGTCCTTCGAATCCCTTTGCTGAAGTAAATCTCAGATTTATCAAAATTTATTACCTGGCCTTATGCTCCACTGTATGCCATAATAATGTTTTTAGCTTGTTGAATCTCCTTTGTGCTGGCTCTCCCAAAAATTAGGTCGCCATCTGCAAAAAATAGGTGAGAAATGGGGGGGCGTGTCTGCAAATCTTCGCTCCGTGTATCCCGCCTGCGAGTTCAGCTTTACGGATAAAAGCTGAAAAAGCCTTTGCGCAAAATAGAAATAAATAAAGGGATAACGTGTCGCCTTGTTGAAGGCCCCGGGATGGGGTAAAAACGCTACCGGGGACGCCATTGGTTAAGACTGAGTATGAGACTGTGGTTACATAACGCATGATAGTATCAACAAAATTAGAACCAAATCCCATTTTTAGCATAGCACTTTTAAGAAAATTTCATTCTACCCTATCATATGTTTTGCTCATATCGAGTTTAAGAGCGAAAGAGCCCCTTTTTTTAGAGGTGTTATTTTTCATGGCGTGGAAAATTTTAAAAAACGAGTAGCGCATTGTCCGTGATAAGACGACCTGGGACAAAAGCTGTCTGGATAGGGTGGATGAGGAGGGGTAAGATGATTTTCAACCTATTAGCTATTGCTTTGGTAATGATTTTAAAAATCACATTGCATAAACTAATCAGATGAAAATCGCTAGGGGACTCCAGATTTTTAATCTTTAGGATTAACACGATATGAGTGTGATTCAAAGGGGTGGGGTCGACATTATTGTTAAGAATATCAAGTATAACATGTGAAATGTCCGTGCGAAGAGAGGGCCAGAAAGTTTGATAAAAAAGAGCGGGCATACTGTCAGGGCCGGGTGCTTTAGTCGGGTGCATTTGGGTTAGAGCTTCCGTAATTTCTGTTTCTGTGAAAGGCGCATTAAGGTGATCATGGAGCTCATCTGGGATCGTCGTGTCAATGCTCCAATAGCCTGTTCATGTCCAGAGCATTTGTGGAATGAAAAAGTTTTTGGAAGAACTCCTTTAGGACATATCAATTTGTTTCAGCAAAATAGAAGGAGGTTGATCATTGCATAGGATCATCAATATGTCTACCATGTTCGTCTTTAATCCAATCGATAGTATTCCGCTTCTTCCTTCCATTGGCGGTTCTATGAAAGAACGACGTATTTTTTTCGCCATCACGAAGCTAGTTAACCCGGGATCGCTACCACATAGTCTCTTCACGTTGCATGAGTGTTTCGATTTTCTTTTCCAAGCTTTTCATCGCTCTCATGTTGGCTGCCAATTGCGGAAGTTTTTGAATGTCCCCCAGTTGTTTTCTAAATGTTGAGATGAGGTGATTAATGTTTCCAAAGTGCGTTTTCTCCCATGCAAGCAAGGTTGTACCCACATTGCCTAGTTTCGATTTAATCGCCGTCGGGTTAAGCTCGGGTGTTGACGCAACCCATGTGTCTCGAATCAACGGCCTGCATCATTCATCGTCTAACCACATTTTTTCGAATCGAAAAATTTGTTTCTTCCATTGTCGATTACCATTTGCCCATTTAGACCAAGAAACCACAATCGGGTAGTGGTCAGAAGCCAAACGTATTTGGTGTTCAACTTTATAGTCCGAAAAGCGACTGAGCCATTGAATATTGGCGAGACATCTGTCCAATCGTTCTTGAATATTAGCATTGTCCGTTCGTCCATGTGAACTTGAAGCCCTCGAACCCCAAGTCATCTAGCTCGCAGGTCGCTATAGCTTCTCGAAAAGCCGCAATTTTTGAGTCATCTTTTGTTCTATCCCCGGTTTTCTCGTGATGGTAGAGGATTTTGTTAAAATCACCGAGACAAAGCCATGGTTGCTCCGAGGCGGTATGTAACCCCTTGAGAAGTTCCCATGTGTAGTGCTTAAGATTATCCTCAGGCCAACCGTAAACGCATGTCAGGCGCCAAGGGCTTTGCGAGTCACCCTCGGAGACGAGCGCATCTATTATATGTAACGAGGATAGCGAAACGAAACATTTATGAATCTTTCCAAAGTAGCAGGACTTTCTCTCTCCTACCACCCAAACTCATGTCACAATCAACAATATGGGAGCATTGTAAATTCAACTGTTTGCAAACTTGAGTCATTTCATCATTCATTAATTTGGTTTCCATAAGGAAGACCAAACTAGGATCTTTTCAATTGATTTCTCGTTTAAGCACCTGAACTGTCCGGAGGTTCCCAAGCCCCCGGCAGTTCCAACTCAGACAACTCATTGGGCTCGGTGGGACTGCCCCTCAGCAGTCTCCGCCGTTTGAGAATTAATGTATCAATCGTCCATGTCCGTGACTTTTTGTTTTTTCTCTGCAGGGTTGGGTGCGGAAGTCGGGTTCATGAGAAGGGTGCTTGGAAGCTTGCGTTTGTGTTGGATAGCTGTGGTTGTTGGTTCGTAAGGATTGGGGTTAGGGTAGTTAGGGTGTTTCGGGACTCGGCATATGGTTGAGGTTTTCTGTTTATGTGTGTGGTCTATTATGTGTGATGCCCTATAATTCTGCAGCAGAAACAGTATACGGGCAAAGATTCACATTTTAGCGGAATCCACATAGAGGTACCACTAACTTTAATTGTCAATCCTCTCGGGAGGGGCTTTGTGATATCCAGTGCTATTTTAAACCGTCGATTTACCGTATAGGCCTTCCTCCGGTGGGTCCCATGCTTCGAAAGTCCCTATTTGTCTTGCTATTAGTCGACCGATTTCTCGTTCATACACGCACGGGGAGATCGTAAGCTCTGGTCCAAAATGAAGTCGTTGATATATCGATTGTCGAGGTTGTTCCGTCCCCGGATATGCTTTTGATTGCGAATAAAAACCTTCGAAATGCCAGGGTTGATTTTGGATCACCCAATCTCGTTCCTTCACATCGTCACAAACGAAACAGATATAAATTCTTTCCCATTCCCTAGCCGAATATCCTTTTTTTGGTTTCCACGATTTTTTCATCACTTGAGCAAGTAGAAAGAGTTGATGGATTTGTGAGTGCATAGTTTGCCAACCATACAACGTCCTTGAGTGATGCGGACGTTCTGTATGTCCGCAACTTCAGCGTCAAGGTCTAGAACCCTGGTTTCTTGTTCCGTTAAATCTTCCATGGATATATTTCACAACAACTCTGAGACACGAAATTCCGCTTGAAAACCCCACTTGGATGACCCCAGAATCGATCGCATGTATCAACCTATCTGCACCTGAAACACAAAAACAAAAGAAGGAATAAGGAACAAAAAGAAGGAATAAAAAATAAAAAGAGGGGGGACAATCCTTAGTGTGTGTATCGGCCGTTAGTGGAGGGTAGAAATAGAGATAAGAAAAAGTGGAGTAAAAGGAGGAGAAAAAATCGTAAGTGGAATGCCAGGGTGGAATAAAAAATCAAAAAAGAAGAAAGTAGTTGTGGGGTCATGGGGACTGTTTGGGTGAGGGGGTGGGAAGCTAGAGCAACCTGGAGCAAGGATTTAGGCCAGAATCACGTTGGGGGTGGGGGTGGGTTATGGGGACCTAGGGATGTGTGATTGGGTGGTGGAATGCATGAGGGATTGAGGAGAATTTTCCTGACAGTAGGTTATGTTGTCTCCATGTGGTGACTGTAATGGTGCGGTCACCAATAGGAAGTTGAGATTGGCGAAGATGATGGGTGACTATCGGTGCACGGAAGTTGAGGAGACAAAGTCTGACAATTACAGAAGGACACTAATTTTTTGGTGCTTGTTGGAGAAACCCAGATGTCCCATGAGCTAAAAATCAGAACACGAGGGGCGGGGGGAAGGTGATGAACTAATCACACGGATGGAAATGGAGGAAGAAGGAACGGTAGAGAGATGGATGTGGTGGAGCTGTAAGAAGGACCCTGACGATACCCTAGAATGAACTAACTCCGATGGGAGAACCAGGACAAACTCCGGTGGGAGGACGGGACTCCTCAGACAAAGACGAGGAGGACTTTGGAGAGCTTTTAGTTCAATCCGTTTGGATTTAAAGTATATGTGGATTTGCACTTTTTAGGTGACGTTGAATAACTCTGTGGGAAAAGACTCCATTGTATGTTTTTACTAGTATTTCACTTGTGTGACGTACAGTATGGGTCGTGTCATTAGATGTATATCTAAAAAGTACAATGCTGAAACATATGAAAGTGTACAATACAAACAGGCGGGCTAGAGCTGGGCGATTGATATTGGGGGGGCTAATTAATTTTGGGGGGCTAAATTAATTAAAAAAATTATTCAATACAAAAAATAATATTTAAATATAATATATATATATATATATATAAAGTAAGGGAATTTTTGTAAATTTTGGGGGGGCTAAAGCCCCCAATTGCTCCTACAAGGAGCCGCCCCTGAATACAAACTTGAAACAAATCAAGTTAAATCACTAGATTCAATAATTATAAATTTTGAAACATTTTCTTTATACACAACATTATTCGTATGTTTGTTTTTCGATTTATTGTCACCACAACATTCTTTTAGACTGGGAAATATTGTCATTTCTTATACTTTCATAGATTCTATCACCCTGAAATAAGAAAACTTAAAATTTAAAACTCATTTATGCTATAATTAATTTAAATTTTTTAATGATATAAAAATAAATAATTTGATGGCCTTTGCATCATGAAATACACACTTCATGTTGTTCACATTGTTTCAATTATTGTATGTTGGTTTCTAGCGCCACTTTTTCTGAACGTAAGAGAAGGATTTGTAAGTCCAAGCGGCTACGATAATCTAGAGGGGGGGTGAATAGATTATCTCCATCTTTTCGATTTCGTCCTCTTTTAACAATCGAATGCTCAAACAAAATAATGAAGGTGCGGAATGTAAACAACACACGTCGATTTAAAGAGGTTCAACCCACCTAGGGCCTAATCCTCTACCACCCCAAAGATATCCAGGGATGGATTTCGAAAAGAAAAAGAATTTTATTAATTACCAAAATTAATACAAATTCAACTTACAACACCTTGAAGAGCACCACACTCTTCTTCAACACCACCTTTGGAGATTACCACAATCTCCTTTGAAGATTACCACAATCTTCCTTCAACGGCACCTTGTGAAGATTACCACAATCTTCAACCTTGAAGAATACCGAATTCTTCAACACCTCAAATAAGAAGATTACCACAATCTTCTTGTACCTATCACCTAAATCATCCAAGTGTGCTCTTACCACAAGAACACTCACAAGGATATCTTGTGTTTGAATGATAACCAAAAATCAAGATTACAACTCAATAATGAATAATACAATTTGAGTGCAAAGTGTAATCAAGAATAGCCTAGACCTCAAAGATGTGAAAGTGATAAGCTAGGCAATTTTACAACAAGAATAATGACTATGAAAGACCAAGTGTTTGCTTGAAGTGTATCTTGTTGTGTTGTATCTCAAAATGTTGTATTGGTTGCTCCAAAACTTCCTCTATTTATAGGAGATGATTGATCAAGCATAGGCTCCTCTTGGGGATTGAAAATCTACGAGAAAAATACAATTAAGATCAAGAATATAGTGTTAGAAATCAATCCCACATTTTAAGGAAAGTTTGTCTCATTGTCAAACGGTCATATTTTTTGTTTTCAATACATGGGCGGCCGGTCGCACAGAGATAAGAGAAAAAGAGAACACTTTGAAAATTACAACAGGGCACGGCCGACGAGGCTTTAACCGGCCGACCCTGTTTCAACCGGTCCCCCTAAACAAAAAACGAAGGGTTTGAGTCTGTTTCAAAAAAGAAACTTGCAGTGCACCGGTCGGTCGATCAGTTGGCGGCCGGCCGACCGACCGGTCGACGCCTGCCCGAGCACGGCCGACGCTTGTTTTTTTCTTTCCGTCTCATTTTCTGCATTTCTAAAAACATCTTCAGTCACGGGTTGCCTATAGGGCGACTTGTCGACCACGAGACGTAAATATTGTCCAATTTTTGTCGAAAATAAAACTCAAGAAATACTCCGAAAATTTAGTAAAAACATTTTAAACCGATCGGAAGTATTAGGACAACATTTAGAAACATCGTTTGAGAGTGAAAACCCAATAACATAAAATCATTAAAAGCGTTGTCCAATTTAGACGAAAATAAACTTTGAGAAAATACTCCTAGGAAAATATTAAAAACATTTTAAATCATTTAGGAGTATTTGGACAACCTTTAAAAACATTGTTTTGGTGATAAAATAAAATCATCAAAATTAAGATAAAAACATGTATCAAACAATCTCCCTTTTTGATGATTACAAACCAAAACAATTTTTACACAAACTAAGAGAGCAATTTTAGAAATGATTTTCCGGTAAAAACATTTGACCGTTTGGAAGCAACCAAAATTTTCAAAAATATTAAAGCAACCAAGTAGGGAGTAAATATTTTCAATAATAGGCACAAGCTCCCCTATCCACAAGACATCAAGAATAATGTAAGAGCAATAATCCATAAGCTAAAAGCTTTAGCTTTTACAATTTGTTCAAGAGCTTATAAGCTCCCTGTCACAAAACAACATTAAATAATAATATAAGTCCATCAAGCAACAATTGGACTAAAAATAAATCACAAATATACGGCTTTTATGAGCCATAGCTTATAGCTTTTATGACAAGCTTTTATTAGCTTCTTTGAGCTAATGAGCCAATATCCTGTTTTTCTCCCCCTTTGGAATCATCAAAAAGAATGTTAGGATGGTGAACACATCATAGAAGTATATCAAAGTGCGCCAAAGAAATGGTTTATCAACCATTGAGCAATGTAGGCTTAAAAACCAAGGAAAATGGGAGAAATGTATCATGATGAGTTCATACGCTCGTTTTGTTTCCCAAAACATGATCTCAATGAGTATTGAAGACTTGTGGAAGCGAGAGAATCATGTAGAAGTTGAAATTTTCATAGCGACATTTTAACAAACACCTGTGTGCGTGAAAAATAGAAGAGGTTGTATATAACCTTTGTAAATGGTTTAAGCCAAAAAAATTTCATATCATCAATCAACCTCATTTCAAAGCTCAAAAAAAATCATATGCACCATATGCAATAATTTGTTCATCAATTAAGAAGCTCAAAGTAGATTCTCAAGGTTCAACCCAATTGATTGAGATAAGCTAAGAATGATCAAGGCATTACAAATGCCAAAAATTAGAGCAACCATCAAGTAATAAGTCATGCTTTCAACAATACATGTATCAAATGTCCCAACATATTCGACTAAGCATAACAAAGCAATAAAAAAGCACTTTTACCATCAAGTACTTCATACCAATTATCAAACAATGCTTTAGAGTATTTTTACCATCAAATACTCCATCAAAGTCATGATTATTCACAAGTCATTATCAACTTGCAATATTAACCCTTTTAAGAAAAAAAGCAAATATCATTAGTACAAATGAGTTTTACAAAAATTCATTAAAAATACAAAGCAACTTAAATGAAAATACTAGAAAGTAAAGGGGTGGGGTAACATCATTCCTCATCCGAGGAGAAGCAAGTTAGGGTATGAGGTCCTTTATGAATTTCTTCAATTTGCCAATTGACTTCTTCAAACTAGAATTTTCCTTTTTCACGACCGGAGCTCTTTTCTAAGAGAAGCCACATCTCTAAATGTTTCTCTTTCCACTTTGGCCATTCTCTCTTTGATATTTAGATCTTCAACATCCAACTCGTCTTCATCTCCTTCCTCATTTTCTTCTTCCCTAATTTCTTGTTCATTTCCCACATTTTCTTCTTCATTTTCCTCTTCATCCCCCACATCATCTCCTTGTTCGTCAAACTCACCTCTTCCAATATTTTCAACCTCATTGTCATTAAAGAAATCATCCCGAGGTTGTTGTTGATGTCGGGAACGTCCCCTAGCGGCTTTGGTAGGAACCCGTGGTAAATGTCGTCGCATTCTTACCATTTGTAGAATGTTGGCATTATCAAAATCATTGTGACGAATTTCGGTATTCATTTCATTTTCCGGGTATCCCGATAAGTATAAGAGTCGGCAAATCAAATTTCCCAAGGTATATTTCTTCTTGGTAAGCTTTCTAGATTCTAACAAGCAATATACAAAAATTGCCCCATAATTTACTCTTTCTCCTCGAACAATCTTATAGGTGAGAAAGAGTTCGAGATTACTTGGAAGTTTTACTTCCTTTCCACAAACACAATAGGAGCAAATGATAGATATAATCCGATAATTTGGCGGCATTCCGAGTATGTCACCGGGATATACTCCTAAAAAGGTTTTCACATCATCTAGTGAGACATCGAAAATGTTATCATCCCAACGGGTGCAATTCACATTGACTACTCCATCATTTGGCACGTTAAAGTGATCACAAATATCGCCAATGTCCATGAAAAATGCCTACCATTAACAAATGTGTGAAGTTCCAAAGGATTATCTATCGTAGCATCAACAATCCACATATTTGCATAGAAAAGTTTTATAAGCTCGCCATCATAGTGCAAACACGGATTATTCCAAAGTGAAACCCATCCTTGAATTTCAAAGTAAGCTCTAATATCGGAAATTCATCATGAAATGCTTGAAAACGAACCATACGAGTGCACGCAATTTTCTTATCATTCAATCCAATATTCTCATAATGTTCCTCCGCAAGTTTATTTAAAAATCGAAATCTATTAGCTCTAGAGGGAGGCTCGTAGAGGAGTGATAACTTACTAGAGTCCCAATGAATGCTCGATTTTGAAACCCCGCTCTTAATTCGACAATCTCTCTTACGTAGTTTCGATTTTGATGGTCTCTTTGTAGAATATCATCTTGTTGGGGATTGGAAGAAGATTCACCCCTTTGCCTCCTTCTCCTCTTTTGAGGATTTCGTTCGGTAGAATTTCTTGGAGGTGCCATATATGTAAGATTCTTGTGAAAATAAGAAGATTAGCAACAAGAATCGTGAAAAATGATGAAGAATTGAAGATTTTAAAGAAAGGGGTGTTTACTCGTGCAAGGGTTTGGGAGATTTTATGTTCGCTTTTCGAAAGTGAAGAAGCAGGCCGTTTTAAGTTGCAAAAATAAACCAGGCGACCGGCGTCGAGGTGGGGTACGACCGGTCGAGGTGCAGTGCACGGCCGGTCGCCCGCTATGGCGACCGCCCCAGGTGATTTTTCTTTCCCCGGAGTTTTCCAAAATTCGATTTTTCACCCCAAAAGTTTTAAAACTTTGCAAAAATATAAGTTTGGACTATATCCAACAAATATGGGTTTTGGGAAAACATATAAATGATAAAAACGAGACTAAACACTTAGTGCCTTTTTAAAAGAAAACATTTGCAAGATCAATTAGGGCACTTAAGTGGTCAAAATGAAATATCTTGAAAGATATGTGCATAAGCATAATATCGAGTTTAAAAAAAAAGAAGATACGAGTAGACATACCTCGATGGTTTAAGAAACTTGATGGCGTAATAGCCAATATATGTCCTACACAATTCTTAGACAACATTTTCATAGAAAATTCAAGTGTAGACAAATAATATGAGATATCAAAAAGAGCTTATGCTATTAAGATTTCATAAGAGATAATAAGCCACATAAGTCTAATAAAATGCTCAAGAGGTTTTTGAAAAACATGCAAGGTCTCTTTTAAAAATATTGAAACTCATAAATATATAATAAAAACTTGAAGATACATTTTGCAATTAAGACAGAAAATAAAATGCATATACAAATGGGGAGATACGGTTTACCAATTATGCCGTTTCCATGGGTTGTGCCGTTCCCATTGTTGATGATATCTTCATTTTGAGAAGTCACTTTGTTGATGATGACTTCTTTGATTGCTCCATTTCCAAGGTTTGTTACCTTCCCATTGTTGATGGTCTTTTCTTATCTGAAAATCATCTTGTTGATGATGTCTTTGACATTTCCAAGGATTGTGTTTTTCCCATTTTTGATTATACGCTCTTTTTGGAAATTGGCTCTGTTGAGAGTAGTTTCTCCTTCTTTGATCAAATGAAACGTTCATTTGATATTTTCTTGGTGGCATGAATTTTCTCCGATTTTTGCTTTGCCGGGTACCTAATAGCACATTGTTTTGTGGTACCCTCATGTGTTTGGGTCCTTTAAGATTAGCTTTGAGACTTTTAGGTCTCCAACAATATTTAGAGCTATTTCTAGCCCGACACGAATTAGCCGTATGACCATTTTTGCCACAATAAAAATAAGTAATAATTCTAGGAGCATAATGACCAACGTGCTTAGAGACTTGATTCCTTTTCATGTGATAGACACCCCAGCTTATGATCAAGTTCTAGTTTGAATTATCACAACAATCAACAATATTGGTCATCTTATCGGTGACTCAAGTTGGATTTAGATAAATCATTTTTCAAGCAATTTATATCCTCAACAAGAGTACTATTTTATTTCTCAAGGTTTCTAACCTTGTCAAGAGTGGTGGTGTGAGCACATGATAGTGATTCATAGGAAGTAAATAAACTATCCTTATCATTCTTTAAAACAATGAATTCCTTTTTCAAATTTTTGTATTTAACAAGTAAGTTTTGGAATTCATCTTGTAGCTCATCATAATCATTTTGCAAGTCACTATATTCATTTTGCAATTCATTGTCATAAGAAGTAGAGGGTTTAGAACTTACTTCGTTTTCTTCTTCGATGCCCATGAGGCATTGTTCAACTTGTTCATCATGGGAGGTTGTAGAAGGCTTATACCATGTTGTTGAATTTGATGTTGTATTCATTTGTGAAGTAGATGTTTTTGAGTTGCTCCTTTCATTTGCATATACTTCATAGATGGCTTCTAATTTTTGCCATACTTCATGTGCCGACCGAATACCTACAACATGATCAAATTCCAAAGTGGTAAGTGAACAATGTAAAATATTAAGAGCTTTACCATTTAAGGAGATGATTTTCTTCTCTTCATCATTGAGCTTTTTGAAGCCTTTTGAGGTGTGTGGTGTATCTTTCATCGGAATGGATTCTCCATTGATGACGGTGTTCCAAATATCGAACCCGCAACCTTGTAAATAGCATTCCATTCTTTCTTTCCAAAATATAAAATTTTTGGAATCAAACCGAGGTGGCTTGGTGGAGGAGGTGCCGGAAAGTTGAGCTTCGTTCGTAGCCGACGATCGTTTCTCTTCACTCGCGATGTGAAATGAGCTTGCCAAAGAGTTTGGCTCGATACCACTTGTAAGTCCAAGCGCTACGATAATCTGAGGGGGTGAATAGATTATCTCCATCTTTTCGATTTCGTCCTCTTTTAACAATCGAATGCTCAAACAAAATAATGAAGGTGCGGAATGTAAACAACACACGGCGATTTAAAGAGGTTCAACCCACCTAGGGCCTAATCCTCTACCACCCCAAGATATCGGGATGGATTTCGAAGAAAAAAATTTTATTAATTACCAAAATTAATACAAATTCAACTTACAACACCTTGAAGAGCACCACACTCTTCTTCAACACCACCTTTGGAGATTACCACAATCTCCTTTGAAGATTACCACAATCTTCCTTCAACGGCACCTTGTGAAGATTACCACAATCTTCAACCTTGAAGAATACCGAATTCTTCAACACCTCAAATAAGAAGATTACCACAATCTTCTTGTACCTATCACCTAAATCATCCAAGTGTGCTCTTACCACAAGAACACTCACAAGGATATCTTGTGTTTGAATGATAACCAAAAATCAAGATTACAACTCAATAATGAATAATACAATTTGAGTGCAAAGTGTAATCAAGAATAGCCTAGACCTCAAAGATGTGAAAGTGATAAGCTAGGCAATTTTACAACAAGAATAATGACTATGAAAGACCAAGTGTTTGCTTGAAGTGTATCTTGTTGTGTTGTATCTCAAAATGTTGTATTGGTTGCTCCAAAACTTCCTCTATTTATAGGAGATGATTGATCAAGCATAGGCTCCTCTTGGGGATTGAAAATCTCTGAGTAAAAATACAATTAAGATCAAGAATATAGCATTAGAAATCAATCCCACATTTTAAGGAAAGTTTGTCTTGTCAAACGGTCATATTTTTGTTGTCAATACATAGGGCGCCGGCCGCACAGAGATAAAGAAAAAGAGAACACTTTGAAAATTACAACAGGCGGATGGTCGGCCGACGAAGCCACCGGTCGGCCCCTGTTTCAACCGGTCCCCTAAACAAAAAAAACGAAGGGTTTGAGTCTGTTTCAAAAAGAAACTTGCAGTCTGGTCGACCGTTGGGCGGCAGTCGGCCGAGCGGCCGGTCGCCCGGACTCGACGCTTGACGAAGCGGACGGTGGCCGACCGCTTGTTTTTTTTTCTTCCGTCTCATTTTCTGTTTCTAAAAACATCTTCGTCACGGGTTGCCCTATATAGGGCGACTGGTCGACCACGAGACAGTAAATATTGTCCAATTTTTGTCGAAAATAAAACTCAAGAAATACTCCAAAATTTAGTAAAAACATTTTAAACCGATCGGAAGTATTAGGACAACATTTAGAAACATCGTTTGAGAGTGAAAACCCAATAACATAAAATCATTAAAAGCGTTGTCCAATTTAGACGAAAATAAACTTTGAGAAAATACTCCGGAAAATATTAAAAACATTTTAAATCATTTAGGAGTATTTGGACAACCTTTAAAAACATTGTTTTGGTGATAAAATAAAATCATCAAAATTAAGATAAAAACATGTATCAAACAGGATTGACAAAAATTTATTAAGATGGCTTTTTGAAATGCAGAGAAATTTCACAGTAAGAATGATTGCATTTCCATATTTATATGTGAATTAATGAATATAACTAAGGTAACGTTTTAATATTTTTTTTTGCTATATATTGTAACGTTAATAGCAAATTTTTATTTCCTTTATCAAACTTTGGAATCTTGTAGTTAATATTATGTAGTTATTTCATAAGAGTTTTGGATTTGTAATTGAGGAATATATCTTATATTTTTGGAATATGTAGATAATATTATTACAAAAATATTAGGTGGGATTAATCAATAGTTTAAAATTTTTTATTATTTATCTAGAAACTTGATTGCAACCAACAAAATACTAAAACTTTTATAAATACTTGTTCAATTTACCATAATCAATAATTTTTGAATGAAGACACGTACGCGTCTTTAAGATAAATATGTGTTCTTGAATTTTGAATGTCTCATATTTCATGAAGACAAATCATCCAAGTAGTAGAATACAAAATGGAATATGAAATTTGAATTGACAAAAATGAATATTTATCAATAAATATAAATAAAATTATATGCTTCTCACATATTTGATCTATATCTGAGTGTATTAGTATGGTGATTGTCATGCCCTTAGTTATGATAATGAATGCGACGAAAGTTGTGATAGTTCATGGGTACTATTTGAGAATTGAGATAAACGAGGTTGTTTGGCAGTAGCCTGGGAATGTTGCACAACTAAGGACTTTTGGATATAATTGCTTCAACAACAATATGTTGCTCAAGTAGGAGATATTTATGCATTATTTATTGGACTACTAAGCGATTTAATCTTAATGGAGTTCTAAGATTACTAAATTTGATATGCAACAATAATTCGATACGTAATAGTACTCAACTTTGTGGATTATGCGAATCATAATTGAATGATATATAAAGATTTTATGATTAGGGTCTCCACTATACTATAATCACACACGCAGGGGCGGAGCTAGACCCAAAATATTGGGGGACTGAAAAATTTTGGGGGGCTTAATCAATAAAAAATAAGTATTTAGTACTAAAATTTAATATTTTAAATTAAAATATACATATAGATAATTGAAATTTCAAAATTTTTGGAGGGGCTAAAGCCACCCCATTCACAGCTGAGGATACGCCCATGCACACATGTAACGCCCGGGCCGAAAGAGGGGAGAGTGATCGCGGTGAAGGCACAAAGGTGCGGCTCGGGCAGCTTCTAAAGGCGGGGGACATGCATGAACCGATCCCACACCCGAAGAAGAGGAGATTCTGAGATTGTGTAGGTATGAGACTATATAGTTGATGAGAGCTTAAAAGATTTGATAGGTACTACTCATATCAACAAGATGTATCTTCTTTTCTGGTGCTCATCATGTAAAAACTCCGAAGTTAAGCGTACTTGGCCCGGAGCAATGTCATGATGGGTGACCCCCTGGGAAGCTGCTCTCAGGGTGCGCGTGAGTGAGGACAAAGCACGCTGGAAAGACTCGTGTTGGTTTGTGGAGATAGTCGTTGATCTGGAAGCCGGGTCGTTACAGATGGTATCAGAGCGGGACCTCTCCTAGTGAGGTGTGGTTCGGGGACGAACCAAGCGGAAGTTGGTGGGCATGTAACGCCCGGGGCCGAAGAGGGCGAGGAGTGATCGCCGGTGCAAGAAGGCACGGACAAGGTGCGGCTCCTAGTAGGCTTCTAGGCGGAGGGGGACATGAATGAACCGATCCCACACCCGAAGAAGAGGAGATTCTGAGACTGTGTAGGTATGGGACTATACAGTTGAGGAGAGCTTAAAAGATTTGATAGGTACTACTCATATCAACAAGATGCATCTTCTTTTCTGGTGTTCATCATGTAAAAACACCGAAGTTAAGCGTGCTTGGCCCGGAGCAATGTCATGATGGGTGACCCCCTGGGAAGCTGCTCTCAGGGTGCACGTGAGTGAGGACAAAGCGCGCTGGAAAGACTCGTGTTGGTTTGTGAGGACAACCGTCGATCTAGAAGACGGGTCGTTACAACACACGATTTTCTATTATTTCCATCGAAAATGAAAATGAATGACCCATTAAGGATTAAAGAGATTTTGGTGAGGAATGTCATAAACCAAACATTGTTGTGTTCGATGTGTTCATGGAGATTGGTTATCAAGAGATATTCCACATTAATGGTATAATCAATTTTGATGTATCAAAGTATTTGGTTATTCTATAAAAAAAAGATAATTACAAAAACACCCCAAAGGTTTGGGCTACTTAAAAAAAAAAACCAGAGATGTTTTAAAATTACAAAAAGCCTCCTCAGGTTTGATTTTGTCTTAAATTTAAGGGGTTAAGTGTAATATTTCTACAGATATCAGGTAGTTTTTTGAAATATTTTTTGCTTATGAAGGGGAAAGATGTAAGCAGAATCAAACCTTAAGGGTTTTTTTGTAATTTTCAAAAATCTCGATTTTTTTTGTAATTAGTCCAAATCTCAGGGGTTTTATGTAATTATCCCTAAAAAAAATGACGATCTTACCATGAATTATGTTTTAGAAATTTTCCCCCGTTCTAGGAAGATTATCCGATCGTAGTATATGATAAATTTTCCAACAAGATACTCAGAACATTCCATATTAGTCAATATTATGTATTTGTTTTTGGCAAAAACTTGTGTAAGACGGTCGTACGGTGCCACATGTGATACTTTTAGTGTAAAAAGTGATACCTTGTACAAATACATTAAAATATTCACTAAAAGTGTATTCAGGCAAAATATTAATTTTTACACTAAAAGCATCATTTTTTACACTAAAAATGTCATTTTTTACATTAAAAATGCAATCAATTGCACCGTATGACCGTCTTCCAAGAGACCTCCTCATTTTTATTGGGACGTAAACATAGGTGTTAAAGTCATCTTTTTTTTTTTGATGAAAATGTGAAAAATTCATTAAAAAAGTGAAAAATGTACAAAATTAAAAGGGGCATACCCCAGTTAAGGTGGAATGTAGAATGGACAGGCCCATTAAAATTTGTAGAGCAAAGACAACAATATCGGTCGATTGATCGATCAAGCTTCTAAAAACCTCAAAAGAGGATTACTAAAAAGACATGGGAAACAATCTCCAACCAATTAATTGAGCTAAAAGTGGGAGTAGAGTCACAACCTAACGGTCCCACTTGTATTTCGAAAAAGGGTGGCGAGAGATTTTACAAGAAAAATTACAAAGTGGAGATAGGGCATACCCTATAATACAATATCTCTAAATCCGCTGCCCAGGTGGATAGCCTATGTGGCAAAGGAAATTTGAGTCCCATCGAAATTTCAAAAACAAATATCATAAAAAGGGTAAACCCAGGTGTTCTTGGACAAAATCTTGGAAGCTCAAAGAAAAGGACAAAGCGTGCGTGTATAAGGGAGACCAGCGGCGGTGGAACCACAAGGAACCAATCGGCCATGGAACTTCTCTACACCGGTGAGTCAAAAACAAAAAAGCAAAGATGGGGCAAATGACGCCAAAAGGCCACACAACCACTTAGAAAAGAAGCCATCCAATGAGGGTAAAACCTTTTTTCAGTCAGCGGGTTCCGAAAAGGCTAAAATGCAGTTGCAAAGAGCAACTGAATTTTAAAACCTTTAAGAACACCATTAAAACATTGATATTTGGAAAATCAGCCCACACGAAAGAAAATTTTCATCATTTGGGAAAAAAACCTGGGTCCACAAAAAGCCATCCACCTGTAAAAGTAATCGGACTGGATAAGCAAAGCAAAAAAGGAGGAGCAAGCAAAGATCAAGCAGAGAAAGCCAATCACCCACCATCTAAAGACAAGTGAAAGGGAGGTCAAGAAGCGGGGTATGCGGGGAATTCCACTAATGATGGTTTATTACAAATTACAGTCCCAAAAAGAAAAAAAGACCCACACACGGGTCAAAATAAATGAAATATAGCCCTAACAATAGAGGACTAAAAATCGACCAGCTCAACTGGAAAATGGTGGTAAACAACCTTATATACATCTTTCTGAATTTTAAAAAACACGACATCTTCAGAAAAGTTATGGCCCTCGAATACCTGACAGTTACGGGCCTTCCAGATTTGGTAAATAGTGCGAAAAAATTCTACGGCTCGTCTTTTTTAAGAGCGGGGCAACAATTTCTTTTTAGTCCATTTTAGGCCCCAACAATGGTACCGTGGAATGACTATATCTCAACCATTTTTTATACGATCCCAAAGTAACCTGGTAACAATACAATCAAAAAACAAATGAGAAGCATTTTCAAGGTGGTTGCCACACAATTTGCAATTAGGATCAACATCCAAATATTTTAAGTTATTAATAGTAGCCAATCTATCATTAATAGCAAGCCACACACAAAAAGAGTATTTAGGAGGGATAAAATTTTTCCAAACAGCAGAGTGCCAAAAGGTTTTAGGCCCCGAATCTCTAAAAAGATCATACATCTTGGAGGAGCAAAGGCCTTTAGGATTAGAAAAGAGAGCAAGATGGGAGATAGCGGAATCAGGAGAACCAAACTTAGTCAAAATATCATTTCTGATATCGCAAATCCTTTTAAGAAGGCAGGAATCAGATTTTTTGGGGTCCCAAGTCCAGAAAGATTGATTTTTTAAGTAGAAGGAATGGACCCATCTGACCCAAAGAGAGTCAGCTTTAGAGTGAATATTCCAAAGAATTTTAGCAAGGAGGGCTTTGTTCCAAGAATGCACATCTCTTAAACCCAGGCCTCCTTCATCCGAGGGAAGACAGACTTTGGACCATTTAATAGGAGAGGTATTCTTCCCCCAAAGGAAGACTCTACAGAGTCTCTTTATCCTGTCAATAACAGTGATAGGGAGTGGGAAAATTTGGAGCCAGAAACATTCCACTCCCTGCAACACTGATTTGATAAGAAGGAGTCTACCAGCATAAGAGAGGGAGTTTGCAGTCCATTTATTAATGTAGGAGGCAATTCTGTCATAAAGGGGAGCATAATGGTTAACATTAAGCCTCTGAGCAGCTAACGGAACCCCCAAATATCTGACAGGGAGAGACCCTAGAGGGAAATTCAAGAGATTAAGGATATTGTCAAGTGCATCCCCAACAATCCCCGCAGTGAAGAGATTAGATTTAAAGAGGCATTTTTGAAATCATTAAGACAGTTAATCAGGATCTTGACAGAAAGAGGATCACCCTTAGAGAACAACATAAGATCATCTGCGAAAGCAAGATGAGTGATTTTAAGAGCTTCACATCTAGGGTGATATTTGAAGGACGAGTTATTAGTTCTCACTTTAAGGAGGCGGGACAAATATTCCATACATAGGAGAAATAAGGCGGGAGACATAGGATCACCCTGCCTTAAACCTCTTTTGCCTGGAAATTTACCCTGGAGAGACCCATTAATACAAATGGAATAGGAAGCACTGGAGACACACTCCATGACCCAAGAGGTGAAAATAGGAGGAAAGCCCAGTCCATTTAAAACTTGTTCAAGAAACGACCAAGAAATGGTATCATAGGCTTTCTTAAGATCAACTTTAATGGCACATCTTGGGGAGATTCTGACTCTAGCATAATTTCTGATAATTTCTTGAGCGAGGAAAAGATGTTATCGATGATATTACGACCACTAATGAACGCAGATTGTAAGGTCAATCGGTTTAGGAACCACGATTCAAGTTTAGAAGCTAGAATCTTGGTAATGACTTTGTAGACCACGTTGCAACAAGCAATAGGTCTGAAATCAGCCACAGAGGGAGAATGATCAGTTTTGGGAATCAAAGCAATAGCAGTGTGATTGATTTGTCTAAGTAATCTAGAAGAATCAAAAACTCGCATAATCGCTGCCGATCACATCATTGCCAACAACATCCCAAGATTTTTTAAAAAAACCCGAGGAGAAACCATCAGGACCTGGGGATCTATCATCCTCAATATCAAAGAGTGCATTTTTAATAGCATGGGGGGTAATAGGGTTAGAGAGCTGACTGAAATCATCCTCATCTATGCAAGGACCGCTTTGGAGAGTGAGAAGATCCACGGGCTAGTTTGGAACCGGTGCCAAAAAGATTTTTAAAATAGTTCACAAAAGCTTTGGATAGGTCATCAAAAGAGGACGTTTTGGAGCCATCCTCTAGAATAACTGAGTTCATCTGTTTTCTGAGAGAGTTCCTTTTAACAAATGTGAAAAAACTTAGTGTTCCTGTCATCGTTGTTTAAAAAATCACATTTAGCTTTTTGGGATGAGAAAGGATCTCTCGGCTTTGGCAAGAAAGGATTCTCAGCTTTGAGCTCTTTAACCGAATTACATAAAACGGAGTTAAGAGGGTCGACATGAAGTTTGGATTTGGGAATTTTTAAGAGCGAGTTTTCACCGCTTAACTCTAGAAGAAATATGACTAAAATGGTGGTTATTCAGTTCTTTCAGGGAGGGTTTAAGAGCTTTGAGTTTTTTACAAAGAATAAATTGGGCTTTACCCCAAAAGTTAAGATTCCAAGCAGTTTGCACATTGTGAAGAAAATCAGGGTGCAAGGCCCACATATTGAAAAATTTGAAAGGCTTTGAAAGAACTAAGTTCATTCAAAGAAGGAGACGACAATGGGAGAGTGGTCAGATACATTCCCAGGAACAGGGATGTCAGCTGAACAACTCCAATTTGAGAGAGACCAAGCAGAGTTAATCAAAGCTCTGTCAAGTCTACACCAAATGGTATTATTGGTCCAAGTATAGTAACAGCCAGAAGACTGAACTTCATTAAGACCAAGATAGGCACAAGTGTCATGGAATTCCTCAACAGATTTACTAGTAAAGGGTGCACCATTGAGTTTTTCATCAGCATTTTTAATAGTGTTAAAGTCTCCCAGTAAGAGCCACGGAGAATTTATAAGATCACCCAATTCCAACATTTTGTTCCAAAGTAACCTTCTTTCACCTACGGTATTAAGACCATAGATGAAAGAGGTAAGGATGGAGTTATGAGAGATTTTACAAGTCAAAGAGCAATGAATCAATTGGGGATCAGAATCTAAAATTTGAAGGTCAACAGTTGAAGGGTTCCACAGGATCAAAATTCTGCCATTTTTAATAAGATGAAAATTATTGGTGGCAAGCCAGCCTGGGAATTTGTTTTGAACAATAAAATCACAACGATCGGACTGAGACACAACCTCAGTCTCAAGTTTTGTTTCTAAAAGGCCAAGGACATCAACTTTCTTTTTTTTTACAAAATAAATAATGTTTTTATGTTTGATTGGGTTATTAAAACCTCTGATATTCCAAGAAACGACTATCATTGTGAAACAGATCTATTTTTTGGAACATTACTAGAAGAAGATATGGGAACATTAGATTTACTAACACCCAGAGAAGATATTCTAACACCAAGGTTGGGTTGAGAAGAAACAATACCAGAGCCTGAAGGGTTGGGACAAACACCTTCAGGTTTACCTGTTAAATCAGGACATGAAGAGCCAGATGTTGCCTCGTCTTTTTTGTTCTTTTTTTTCAACTTTTTCTTAGCACTTTTTGTAAGTGCATGGAAAAATTCAAGGTCATCATCATGAGATGTTTGACCAGGACAGTTCGCAGGAGAAGGAGGCCCGGAATTCAATTCAGCCAGCTTTTCAGCCTTATGAGAATATGATGGGCCAGGAGGCAATTTTGCCAATATCTCATATTTTGAGCTTCAAGAGAATCGAGAGATAGGCAGCAGCCTTGTTGTTTAGGGGCACTGACAAGATCTGTGGGAAGCGGATATTTTGTAAAATCATTAGTAACCAAAGGGGGAGGGACAACAACGGCTCCCCCACGTAAATAGTAGTTGTATCATGTACAGCCCAACAAGAATGTGAGTTTGAATAGATGCAGATTACGGACCTTGCCATCTTCCTTGGAAGAGAGGAGGGCAAGGTCTTGGGGTATCAATCCCGCCTTTACGCATCAACTCATCGTGAGACACATTCAGGGTAAAAACAATGATTTGGATAATTTTTTTACCATTATCCTTTATCTTTTTACCAACAAAATTCTTGATTTTTGTTGAGCTTTTTTAACACCACAATCATCCGCAAAATGGCCAAAATTTTTACATTTTTTACATAATGCGGGGAAAAATCAATCACAATCGATTGTTCAATAAAAGAACCATCTTTCTGTTTCAATAGAAGCGATTTAGGGGAAGTATAGTAGGTCAACATCCACTAATAATCTAGCAAAAGTGGTAGGCCGAGTTTTTTCAAAGGTAGGCCTATCACCGCAAAATAGGTTTACCAATTTTAGAACACAAACGAGCGAAAGGGTTCAGATTTCCCAGGTAAAAATGGAAATTTCACCCAAATTGGGATCGATGCACGATTAACTCCTTGAGAGGTTTTTCAAAATCAAAGATTTTCAAAAGGAGAGGCCTACGAAGACAATGGAAGGGTCCTCCTCAAGAATTTTTTCCATATCATCCAACCGGTCAAATCTGAAAATTACACATCCATTAACATAAGCGGAGCACTTCACACACCACATTCGAGTAAATTCACCGTTTTTTAATGTTAATCATTCCAGGCCATTTACACAAAAAAGCAAATTAAAAGACAATAACCCCATTCATTGGGTATATCACAAAGTTCATCATCGTTAAATTCAATGAAATCAGTATCAGTAGAATCGCATACCATAGGTTTTATTTTCAGTTCATCGCATTGTTGGACAGTTAAAAGATCAGCAAAAGATTTGCGTTTGAACTTACTTGGTATGCTTGGATTCGGATACTTAATCGAGGGGCCAGTGTTAGTACCATTACCATTACCATTTAGATTGGTATTACCGTCAGCACCTTTAGGGTCAGGCTTTAGACCAGTGCATATGCCCCCAGGATCGTGCAAGATAGTATCCTCCTCAGGGAGATTGATATCGCCTGTACAAGAAACAGATAAGAGGTCATCTTGTGACTGAGCAAAGGAATATGAGTCCGAATCGCCCAGAGTCTCCGATTCCCCCCCTCGATGGTACGGGATTTGGATTCAGAGGAGTCTGGGATCGGAGAATTAAAATAAATATGTTTTGTTCCCCCTTTTTCAGTAGCCTTCGAGGATTGCGGGTGTTTAACCATTTCAGAAGAAGGAAACAACAAGCACGCAAGGACTCGCAAAGAACACGAAGGTAGCTAACTCGGACCGTATTTAGGGTTCAAGAATAAAACCCAAAAAGCTCGGGCAAGAACCACATCAACCCACGGGATGCCATTCAATCTAGCCGGGGTGGCTCAAGAAAACCAAAGAAACCCACAATAAACCGCGTCAAAGACCTTCAACACCCTCCAGGAAGAAAGATCCAAAGAGGATATCAAGGCAACCTGATAGATGTGAGCTTGAACACCTGCAGGCCGAGAAACAACTGAGTTGATCGGTGAAGGTAGGTGTCAAGCCTGTAGAGTCAAGCAAAAACCTCACAAAGGTCGGTCTCGTTTGGTGGATAAAAACTCAGATCCTTCGGAGGAAGGGGGTAAGGAAGGAGGAGTAGAAATCCAAGTAGCCGAGAGGGTTGGAGTGGTCGGACGGCGCCACTCGGGGTTGAAACCCTAGCGGCGCGATAGAGGGATAAGACACCAGGAACCCTAGTTTAGGAAAGTTCTTGAAGAACTGAAGGAAAAACACAAAATTTGTGTTAATTAGATGCTGAATAGGTAAAGTATAATTAAAGGGAATAAGAAATGTATTAAGAGTTAGAGCAGCAATAATGCAAATCGTGAGATTAAAAGAAGTAACAAGTGGGGCGTCCCTAGAGAGGATTCTAGAGAAAGAAAATTCTCAAACCACAAGTCATCTTTTTAAACACGAGCTTGGTGTAATTACCCCACCCTCTCGGTCTCTTGTCATATCTCTCTTTTTTTTTTTTTTTAGGAAATTGTCATATCTCTTTTTCTATTTCACCCGCGTTTGTATTCACGTGAGCTTTTCTAAAATAAAAAAAAAAAAGGTGTGAATTTATGCCTTTCCCAAAAGTCACTTTGTCATGACCAACTTGGTGAAAAAAGAAAATTAATTCCTTTTTCTCTAATATTTTGTTTAAAAAATTGCATATAAGTAACATTTTTTTATTGAGGAAGTCTTATGTGAGACGGTCTTACCGGGAGACATCGTGATACGAACTCCCAAAAATAAATAAATAAATTATAAAAAACTGAAAATAAACCCTGAAGAAACAAAAATAAACCCTAGAATTGAATCCTTACAAATAAATCAGAAAAACAAAAAAAAAACAAATAACAAAAAACAAACCCTAAGAAAAATTTAAAAATCCTAAAAAACAAATCAATTAAAAAATAAACCCAAAAAATAAAAATAAACCCTAAAAAGACAAATATAAACCCTAAAAAAAAAAAACTCTAAAACTTCGTGAAGGGCTCCGTCTCATGAACTTTAAGTCCTTTGCCTTTTCATTTTTTTTTCAAGATAAGGTAAGAAAAGTGATATTCATATCCAATAAGAAATATTTAATAGCTTATATGACTAAGAAATTAAAACAAATGAAATTAAGTTCGAGTGTATATGATATATTTTAGTTTTCTATCCGATTCATTCATCTTTTCATGTGTTGACTCCGCCATTGCTGACAATTATTTTAAAGAGACACTTACGAAAGACCCCATGATGTTTGGGCTAATTACAAAAGAACCAGAAATTCTTTCTTAAATTTAAAGACGTAACTGTAATATTCATCGAAATATCATGATTTTTTGAAATAACTTTTTGCTTATGAAAGGAGAAAATGCAAGATGAATCAAACCTCAAGGGTTTTTTGCAATTTTAAAAAAATTACGGATTTTTTGAAATTAGTCCGAACTTCATTTTTTTTTAAATTATTATCCCTATTTTAAAAGAACAAAAAACATTTCCCCAACATAATATATGCGAAACAAAAGAGAACAGTTAAAAAAAGACAAGATAAAAGCATAATTTATACATCTCAGGATCTAGAAATGTGGTGATGTTATTACAAATGACGATCAACTGTTATCTACTTCATACCAAGATTCACAAGCAACCTAACAAAGCAAAAGCACTTAATGTATAAAAGTCAATAAATAATCCTTCGGATCAGCAAAATATAAATTAGGCAGCCAACACAACTGTCCATCTGACAGACCTACACCAGCAACACGAGAAAAAAACAAAACAAAAATCTAAGAAAATCGAAGGAGTCAGCACGAACTGCTTCTCAGTCTATCAACCTTCACATGAAATCAAAAATATGTATCAGTATCATTTTAGAACTTAAACTTTGCGATGAAATTAAATGATAGACCCTACCATGTAGCATGTCAACTTGTTTCCACAGAGAGTGGCAAGGGATAATTGCTCAGAGTCAGGCTGGTTGCTGGACACACAAGACACGAAGAATTTAACAAAGAAGTCAAAATTTTAGCCTAATTACAAATAATTTCACTTATCTTTCAAAATTACAAATACCCCCTTATATTACACAAACACAGGGTGCAATTTGTAAAATGGAAAGAATGATCGAGAGGTTATTTGTAATTTTCAAAGATAGCTGAGTTTTTTTTTATAATTAGATTGAACCTCAAGGGCATTTTTTGTAATTAACCCAAAGTTTAGATCTGTTCATACCTTCCGGTTCCATTTTCAGCCAATCGTGCCCGCATATCATAGCTTCTCTAGTATCTGGACTTAGTGAACTGTGATACTGATCAAGAACTCTGCCACTGTTGCTGAACGCTAACTCTGGTCCAAGAGTAGACACAGGAATGGCAAGTAAATCACGCGCCATCATAGACAAGATTGGATACCTCGGTGTGTGGACTTTCCACCAATTCAATATGCTGAAATCGTAATTACGGGGAAAAACAGGTTCCTCTAAATACTTGTCCAGATCTGATGACACGCTCTGACTTTGTGAAGTTTCATACAAAAACTTGTC
This sequence comes from Rehmannia glutinosa, assembly GCA_016081115.2. NCBI lineage: Eukaryota > Viridiplantae > Streptophyta > Magnoliopsida > Lamiales > Orobanchaceae > Rehmannia > Rehmannia glutinosa. Next base: position 155,104 of record JABTTQ020001258.1, read on the forward strand.
AAAGCCCTTAAGTTTATCTCTAGAACCATTGCTGCTACTGGGTAAACTGCTACCAGGTAGATTTGAATCTTGATCGAACGAAGATGAGCCCATTGAGTACTCGTTATAAAGTTCCCTAAGACCAGCAGAAACTTCTTTGATGCGATCGGGAGCAGCAGTACCGTAAATCTGCCGAAAATAATATTCGACCAACTTCATTTTAAAACGAGGATCTAGAATTGCTGCTATAGCTAAAACCAAACAGCACTTGCTCCAATACATGTCGAACTTGATTTTCATCTTCAACGCCACAGAACTAAGAAAATCATCGGGGCTCTTACACCACTCGTTTAATTGAATGTGCATATCAGATATTTCTGGAAAAAATATGTTGGCAGTTGGGTTTTTGTTTCCTATTACAATATTAGTAAACTCAAGAAGAAATTTCATGTAACCAGCGACAGAACTCGCCCATTCCCACTCGGTCTCAGATAAAGCCTTTGAGTTGGACGGATCATGCTCTTGCAGAAGACAAAAGGCAGCTTTGTACTCTATTGCTGATTCAAGCATCAAGTACGTTGAATTCCATTGCATCGGATAGTCGAGAACTAGACGCCTACCACTACTGATTCCTACTTGTTGAGCAAATTCGTTAAATTTTCCGAGTAATGCTTGTGTGCTTTTAACGTGCCTTATACTCTCGCGAACTTTATGTGTCACGTCCCGACATGCTTCCATGACTTCTTGCACAATGGACTTCAAAAGATGTGTAACACATCGCACATCAAATAACTCGCCATTCTTTAAAAGAGGCCTATTTTGGGATAGCCAATCTTTAATCTTAAACACCATAATTTCATAGGCAGAACAATCATCAAATGTCATGGAAAACAACTTGCGATCAATAGCCCAGTCTGTCAAACTCTTAATAATAACTTCTGAAAGTATATCATCAGTGTGAGATGGATCTAATGATATGAAATTAAGCATCTTCTTCTGTAGCTTCCAGTCCTCATCAATATAGTTAGCTGTCAGGCAAATGTAATCTGAACTCTCAGGTGAACCCCACATGTCAACAGCAAGGCTGATTCTACCATGCAAATGATGAATAGACTCATATACCTTCTGTTTCTCCTTCCCGTAGATGGTCATGCAGTCTAGTTCAATGGCACCATTATTGTTGACCTCAAACATGGGCTGCAGATTATTGACAAATATTTTGAATCCAACATGGTCCACAATGGCCAGGGGATAACCATGTAACATAATCATTCGAGCGAGATCCAACCGACTACGATCTTGATCAAATTTAACACTTCCCAGATTGAAAGTTTGGATTGTTTCTTCTTTCTTTTGTTCCTGCTCAAACTTAAGAGGTAAAGGACTGAGGATTTCATCTTTTATTTTCCCTTCTTCATAGTTGATGGTTGAAGGACCGAGATTACTTTGATGAAGAGGACTCTGACTAGTTTCTTTTCTCTTTCTCTTGGCAGAAAGTATTTGAGAAACATCATAATTTGATCTCTTAAGACACCTTAACAAATGATTCCTCAAATGAGTTGTACCACTATTACTGGACCCACTTAGTTTCTTTTTGCAATGGACACAAACGGCATACTGTGCGTCTGCCTTTCTGACTCTTTCGAAGTGATTCCACACAACAGAAGTCAACCTCTTCGTTTTCTTGGCAGGGATCTCATTTAATACTTCCATGACATGGACAAGTTATTAAGTATATCTAATCTGCATCAATTATATGAAGAGCTGCAGTCATAACAGAGCTCCTTTTTAAACAACTGGGAAATGGGAATAACATATAACTTTCATTCATATGAAAACTGAAGTAACAGTAATTATGACAACCATGATTACAATTTGACTACAACAGTTTAAACAAGAAGAGGCTTACAAAACTACATTTATGACAACCACGAGGGTTATTTGACTAAAATAGATTAAACAAGAAAAGACTTAGAAAACTATGTTAAAAAAATACATATAAGGAGCATCACTTGAGCTACCTGTGGTTTTGAACCACAGAGAATAGGCAGTGGACAGTGAAAAGCAGTCATGTTTACAAGCATGACATAATGCAATGAACAGGAGCAGCAAGGTCAATGCAATCAGCAGTTGGCCAGAGAACATAAAAAATTAAAAAGAAATACACCAGTAGCAAGAAAAATAATTTCTTGTAGAGTTGGTTTGAATTGAAGGATTTAGAGCTAAAGATTTTAAGTTCATAATAACAAATCCAATCTTGTTTGAACAATGTTATGCTTTGCCATGGGATTCCAAAATATTGAGGTCCCACCTATCTTTTTATAATGGATTTCAGATCGACCTAATATGGAAATCATGTGAAACCTTTATCCAAATCCTTACACCCAAGTGTCCAATGCAACTTTAGGTAACCTGGTCTTCATGTGTATGTCCACTGCTTTGTTCATCATGCTTTACATTTTCAAACATAGTACTATGTGATCAAAACAGACATTATTCCAGAAACTTGCAAACATCATCACGCCTTCAAAAATTCAAACTTGCTTTCATATTGAACAGTTGACCTCCGTGTTATTCATTTGAACGGATCATCTATCAACACACTTAAGTTCAAAAACATATGAAACATGAAAAGACAAAAAATGATAATAGGGTGTGCCAGATCATGGTAAGCAAACCGATAATCAAACTTCCGTTGCTCACTAAGTTTCATCTGAAAGGTTAACTTCCTTCCCATTCCCTCTTCTGATCCCATTAGACACGTAATGAAAAAGGTGCACCCAAACCACACAGCCCCATCTGGGACTACCATATGAACCCCTCTTTGGGCATCCCAAAATTACAAATGCACTAGAAGTCCACCCATTTTTGATAAATGGAAAAAGAAAACTACTTTATCAATACTCTATCAAGCAGGCTTATGAGGCCAAACTTAGCGATTCTTTTCCAAAGTTATTTGCTTTAGAGCCGTTATGATGCGCATTTCTACAACCTTCTGAAAGGAGCGACCTGAATCATATAATGATTGCATACGCATAATGAACTCACATTCCTCTTCGCATACTGGTGCTGAATAGATCAAGACTCAATCACCCGCTGATTCAACACACACAAACACACATACACACACACAAAGTGCAGCAGAGACAAATAATGCCCACTAACCGCTCATTTAGCCTAAAGCAATTCTACAACACTTGATCCGGGGGGGTTTTGATATGACGGAGCATCCAAAACAAACAAAAGAATTGCAAGAAAACACCCGATATCGCAGATAAACACCACTTAATACACAAAAAAATCATCTTCAAACTAATTCGTACAAGGAAAAACAAAACAAAAGTATGAATTTAACAACGGATCACCAACTAGAAAGAATTTCAGCTCAGAAATAACATCAGATAATCGTAATCGGGTCGGATCTGATGCGTAGATGGAAGAAAACGGAACCTGCGAGTGAGAATTCTGGCCGGTGGTGGATGTTGCAGAGAGAGTCCGAACGGAGGATCCGAAATGGCGTAAAAGGGTTAGGGTTTGGATTTCAGATATTTCGTAGGTTTGGATAATGGATACGATATGAACCGGATTTTTGGTTTTGGTAAGGAAACCCGGAAAATTGGATCCGCTTTACCATGGTTTGGTTTATAGTAACTGAAATCATACACGAGTTTTGGGTCGGGTTAGGTGGGTGGGTTACTATAAATGTGTAGGTCTAGTTTGGGAGTTGGGACTTTTGGTATGTGTTAGGAAAAGTTTGGTTTTAGGGTTAAATGAGGATTAACAGTAACTACACATCAATTATCCAATTTATTTTATTCATTTAATTCGTTGGTAACAGGTAGGGGTGTCAATTTAGGACCCGACACGCAAACCCGACACGAACCTAACACGAAATTAATGGGTATGGGTCCAAGCTTCGTGGGTCCGGATCGAAATTGGGTCGGACCCGACTAACCTGCCAATTAAATAGGTCGGGTCCGGGTCAACCTACTATGACCTGTTTAACCCGTCTAACCCGTTTGTGAATTTAAAAAAAATAAGTAAATAACTAATTGTAAGAAAAAAAATAACAAACAAGACATATCTTTAAACTTAAATGATAAAACCTCCTTAATTATGTATTTGTTATTATTATGCATGTCTTTTTTAATATTATTCTCAAAATATAATTAGTATGGTATGCTATTTATGCAATTATCTTATTTCTTTCTGTGTTGTTGTGAATTGTAATATTGTTTATTGATCGAATAGTGTGAGATAGTGATTGATTTTGAAATTTATTGATCGAATAGCATGAGATAGTGATTAATTTTGAAAAAATAAATAAATTTCTTCAGTTAAAAATATTAAATGAATATTAAAATAATTTTATTAAATGGGTTAAACGGGTCGGGTCTGGATTACCTGTGAAATAAGCAGGTCGGGTCTGGGTTCGATATTCTGACACGAATAATTAAACAGGTCGGGTCCGGGTCGGCAGTTTCTGACACGCCAACCTGCGAACCCGAACCCACGAACTCGGACCCAACCCATATTGACACCCCTAGAATGAGGAGAAGGCGCGATACATCTCCATCATCATTCTCCCTGGTGATTAATTAGGTTAAGGAAAATATGAGGCGACTCCATTTCCATTAAAGAGAGCATAGCATTAAGGATACATCGAGTCTCTTGGATTTCACGTCATAAAGCATCTATACCCGGATGAGCATATCGAAAAGAAGAAGCGATGCGCTTGACAAGATCTCCTTCTTTAATAAGCGATTGTCACTACCAAAGACAACAATCCCTACATTCTCATTCTCAAGATTTAAGGTTATTCCTTTCACACCTTTGTTGGAAAATTCAACCATTTCCCGACTTGAATCTCGTTAATCCATAAACACGCAATACCATCTCCAATCGAGACCACTCGACCGATCTCATCCACTTGAAAATTCGTGTAAAATTTGCTAATTCGACTTTCTAATAGAGTGGTTAGTTCTGCAGCTCTGGGAGAGAGTTCCATAATTCCATTTACAACTAGATAGAAGGGAGAATGTCGCGATAAAATAGAAAGGTGTTGATGGGAATATTAGCTTTTGAGGGAACGATTAAATTGTACTGAATGCTCTTCATGCTAGTCCCGATCACTAGATTTTCACTTCATTACTGGTGCTTAGCAGGCCCCCTACTTGAGACTCCAATTCATATTATTGATTCCCTCCTCTCCTGGCTTAGATATGAGAAAGACCGGGTGCGAAATAATTGGTATTGGAGTCGGAGTCCCATAACATCGTTAACCCGATTCACTTGATGTACAAGTACAACCGCCATGAGATCCACTCGGCTCATTGGCTCTGAGACCACGAAAAAAAGCTAAGTAAGAAATAGCAAAGAGTGCGTTATGACCCGATCTGTCCTAAATCCTAAAGTAAAGAGAAAGAAATTCCCTTTCAACGAAGAGAGATTTCACCGAAACAAAATCCGGAGAAAGAGAGGAGAACAAATCGCTAGATCGGATGCCGTTCGCGATTCCGATCGATGGGATAAGCGTTTGGGATTTGGAGTTGAGGATTTGATCCCACCCTTTCTTTAGAGGAGAGTCGGCCTGCTACCAACTCGACCGAAAGGTTTGGAACTAAAGGCATAAGGCAAAAATCCGGGGATTCTATTCCTCCCATTGTTCAAGAGAACAACGAGTAAGCGAGACTAGCGCGACTACCACGCCTAAAGCGAGACTACCTAGAAAGGTAGCAAAGATAAATGGATATAGAGATAGGGAATGCTTATAGGAAGAAAGGACACTTGGATGGAATGCTCCAACCAAGGAAGTGATCGAAAGGTGAGACCGAGTTGAATATCGTCACTATCCATACCATAGTTACATACAAGTATATAACACATAGAAATAGAAAGGCGGGATGTACATGATGCGTACGTGTGGGATATTGAACATTGAACATCATAACAACGAATATGAATGAAACGGCTATAGCTCCTATATGAACTCTTTGGGAAGATCATAGCGAAAAAGTCGAGACCTAAGAAAAGAAGTAAATCGGAAGTATTGCGAAAAGACCGGGATGGGAAACAAAGCAGAATGTACCGGATTTTTAGCACGTACAACCATCAAACCAGAGACCAAAGCAGACTCGACAAAACAGAAAGTATCATAGACGTCGTCCTTCCTCGAAATGGAACTTTCATGCTAGTTCTTGCTCCAAAGATGAAAGTCGATCTATTACGACGGTAGCGGTTGTTCGTATTTCATTTTCTTTTTCCAAGGCCAAAGCACTAAGTTACTTACGGAATCTCAAATTTGACACTGCATCCATCCAAATTTAATAATTATTAATTCATCCAATCTACTATCTTCTTAAAACTTCATGTTGGTGCCAGAAATTTACGCAACCAAGAAAACACGATCTCCGATATTTGTTCGGTCTTGACGCCTGCAAAACAATAGTGAGAATGAGACCAGAGAGTTTTTTCTGTGTATCCTTTCTGACGCTCAAATCAAAAATCTATTGAATGAGAATAATTATATAATTCATGTGAAGGGATCAACCTTGTGCTCCAGTGGTTGAGACTTGTGTTGTAAGGGAGAATAAACCGGGGTTCGATCTCATACGAGTGTGTGTGTCCCCTTCCCAATTTTTATCATTGTACTAAAAAAAATTCATGTGAAGAGTATTGTAGAAGAGAAGAGAATATAATACTCCTTTTGTATAGAAACCACATTTATAAGGAGAAAATAGTAATTATCATAAGAATTCCACCTCATCTTGTGGATAAGCATCACTTGGCCATCTAACTAGATAAATTTGTATATTTATCATCTATTCTTTAATATCAAATAAAAATCATTTTAGGGTTCTACCTATTACAACCCTAGTAGAGTTTATACTTGTATTTGAGCCTATAATTTTATTGATCAATTTAATAGTCCAAATCTAGGTCGTATCACTTCATGTAGTCAATACCCACTTCAAGTTTCTTTTCCTCATTTTTTTGGCATTTTTACTGGGATTCAATTGCACTTGTTATTGTTTGATACATGTTTTTATCTTAATTTTGATGATTTTATTTTGTCACCAAAACAATGCTTTTAAAGGTTGTTCAAATACTCCTAAATGATTTAGAATGGTTTTAATATTTTCCGGAGTATTTTCTCAAGTTTATTAAAAATGGACAACACTTTTATCAATGAGTTCTTACTCCTATAACAGGTTCCTAAATGTTGTCTAAATACTCTCGATTTGTTTAAAATGTTTTTACTAAATTTTGGAGTATTTCTTGGGTTGTATTTTCGACAAAAATTGGACAACATTTTGTCTCTAAGTCGACCGGCCGCCCTATAGGGCAACCCATACCTGAAGATATTTTTAGAAACGAGAAAAATGAGACGGAAGGAAAACAAACAGTCGGCCCGTCATCTGGGCGTCGGCCGTCCGGTCGGCCGCCGCCTCGCCAATCGGCCGACTGCACTGTAAGTTCCATGTTGAAACAGAACTTAACCCCTTCGTTTTTGTGCCTAGGGGACGGTTGAGATTTGGGGGTCGGCCGAATTCACGCCTCGTCGGCCGGCCGCCTGTTGTATTTTTCAAAGTGTTCTTATTTCGTGTGACCGGTCGCAGTATGTATTGGACAAAGAAAAATATGACCGTTTGACAGCAGACACATTTCCTTAAATTGTGGGATTGATTTCTAACAGCTATATTCTTGATTTTAATTGTATTTTCCTGTAGATTTTCAATCTCCAAGAGGAGCCTATGCTTGATCAATCATCTCCTATAAATAGAGGAAGTTTTGGAGCAACCAATACAACATTTGAGATACAACACAACAAGATACACTTCAAGCAAACACTTGGTCTTTCATTGTCTTATTTCTTGTTGTAATTTGCCTAGCTAATCACTTTCACATCCTTGAGGTCTAGGCTATTCTTGATTACACTTTGCACTCAAATTGTATTATTCATTATTGAGTTGTAATCTTGATTTTTGGTTATCATTCAAACACAAGATATCCTTGTGAGTGTTCTTGTGGTAAGAACATACTTGGATGATCTAGGTGATAGGTGAAGAGGATTGTGGTAATCTTCTTATTGAGGTGTTGAAGAATTTGGTATTCTTCAAGGTTGAAGATTGTGGTAATCTTCACAAGGTGCCGTTGAAGGAAGATTGTGGTAATCTTCAAAGGAGATTGTGGTAATCTCCAAAGGTGGTGTTGAAGAAGAGTGTGGTGCTCTTCAAGGTGTTGTAAGTTGAATTTGTATTAATTTTGGTAATTAATAAAATTCTTTTTCTTTGAAATCCATCCCGGATATCTGGGGTGGTAGAGGATTAGGCCCTAAGTGGGTTGAACCTCTTTAAATCGGCGTGTGTTGTTTATATTCCGCACCTTTATTATTGTATTTGAGCATTCGGTTTTAAAAAGAGGGCGAAATCGAAAAGATGGAGATAATCTATTCACCCCCCCTCTAGATTATCGTAGCCGCTTGGACTTACAAGTGGTATCAAAGCCAAACTCTTTGGCAAGCTCGTTTCACATCGCGAGTGAAGAGAAACGATCGACGGCTACGAACGAAGCTCATCTATCCGGCACCTCCACCACCAAGCCACCTCGGTTTGATTCCAAAAATTTTATATTTTGGAAAGAAAGAATGGAATGCTATTTACAAGGTTGCGGGTTCGATATTTGGAATACCGTCATTAATGGAGAATCCATTCCGACGAAAGATACACCATACACCTCAAAAGGCTTCAAAAAGCTCAATGATGAAGAAAAGAAAATCATCTCCTTAAATGGTAAGGCTTTAAATATTTTGTATTGTTCATCTACTAATTTAGAATATGAACATATTGTATGAATAAAGTCGGCACATGAAGTATGGCAAAAATTAGAAGCCATCTATGGAGTATTTGCAAATGAAAGGAGTCAAACAAAAGCATCTACTTCTCAAGATCATACAAGCTCTAATCTAAGGAATAAGCTTCCTACAACTTCCAATTATGAAGAAGTTGAATATTGTTTTATGGGCATCAATGAAGAAAATGAGGTATGTCTTAAGCCCTCTACTTCTTATGATATTGTTATTCAAAATGATTATAGTGATTTGCAAAATGATTTTGATGATCTTCAAGATGAATTCCAAAGCTTGCTTGTTAAGTATAAAAATTTGAAAAAGGAATTCAATATTTTGAAAAATGATAAGGATAGTTTATTTACTTCCTATGAATCACTATCATGTGCTCACACCACCACTCTTGATAAGGTTAGAAACCTTGAAATAGAAAATAGTACTCTTGTTGAGAATATTGATTGCATGAAAAAGGATTTATTAAAATCCAACTCGAGTACCAATAAAATGTCCAATATTGTTGATATTCATAATTGTGATAAAGGACTTGATCATAAGCCTAAAGTTGTTAATCATATGAAAAATGATCAAGTCACTATGCATATTGGTCATTATGCTCCTAGAATTATTACTTGTTTTTATTGTGGCAAAAAGGGTCATACGGCAAATTCTTGTCGGGCTAGAAATAGCTCTAAATATTGTTGGAGACCTAAAAGTCTCAAAGCTAATCTTAAAGGACCCAAACACATTAGGGTACCACAAAACAATGTGCTATTAGGTACCCGACAAAGCAAAAATCAGAGAAAATTCATGCCACCAAGAAAACATCAAATGAACGTTTCATTTGATCAAAGAAGGAGAAACTACTCTCAACAAAGCCAATTTCCAAGAAGAGCGTATAATCAAAAATGGGAAGAACACAATCCTTGGAAATGGCAAAGACATCATCAACAAGATGATTTTCAAAGAAGAAGAAACCATCAACCATGGGAAGGTAACCAAACTTGGAAATGGAGAAGTCATCATCAACAAAGTGACTTCTCAATGGGAAGATATCATCAACAATGGGAAAGACACAACCCATGGAAACGGCGTAATTGGTAAACCGTATCTCCCCATTTGTATATGCATCTATGCATACTTTTAATTGTGTCTTAATTGCAAAATGAATTTTCAAGTATTTATTTTTAATATAGGTCTCTCATATATTTATGAGTTTCAAATTTTTTTTAAAAAAAAAAAAAAAAGAGACCTTGCATGATTTTCTAATACTCTTGAGCATTTTATTAGACTTATGTGGGTTATTATCTCTTATGAAATCTTATAGCATAAGCTCTTTTGATATCTCATATTACTTGCCTACACTTGTATTTTCTATGCATATGTTGTCTAAGAATTGTGTAGGATACATATTTTATACTCATTGGCTATTACGTCATCAAGTTTCTTAAACCATCGAGGTATGTCTACTCGTATTTTTCTTTAAACTCGATTTTATGCTTATGCACATATCTTTCAAGATATTTCATTTTGACCCCTTAAGTGCCCCTAATTGTTTTTGCAAATATTTTCTTTTAAAAGGCACTACGTGTTTAGTCTCGATTTTATCGTTTATATGTTTTCCCAAAACCCATATTTGTTGGATATAGTCCAAACTTATATTTTTGCAAAGTTTTAAAACTTTTGGGGTGAAAAATCGAATTTTGGAAAACTCTGGGAGAAAGAAAAATCACCTGGGGGGACGGTCATAGCAGGGCGGACGTCGTCCGCACGTCGACCGGTCGCCCCCTACCTCGACCGGTCGCCCAGGCCTATTTTCCACATATAATCGATTCTGTCTTCTCTGTAAAACAGACGCAAGTTTTTCCCTAAAACCCTTATAGCAGCGATTGTTTTCCCCTTTCTTCAAATTCTTCAATTCTTCATCATTTTTCACGATTCTTGTTGCTAATCTTCTTATTTTCACAAGAATCTTACACATATGGCACCTCCAAGAAATTCTACCGAACGAAATCCTCAAAAGAGGAGAAGGAGGCAAAGGGGTGAATCTTCTTCCAATCCACAACAAGATGATATTCTTCAAGAAGACTATCAAAATAGGCTTACGGAAGAGGAGATTGCCGAATTAAGAGCCGGGGTTTCAAAATCGAGCATTCATTGGGACTCTAGTAAGTTATCACTCCTCTACGAGCCTCCCTCTAGAGCTAATAGATTTCGATTCTTAAATAAACTTGCGGAGGAACATTATGAGAATATTGGATTGAATGATAAGAAAATTGCGTGCACTCGTATGGTTCGTTTTCAAGCTTTTCATGATGAATTTCCGGATATTAGAGCTTATTTTGAAATTCAAGGATGGGTTTCACTTTGGGATAATCCGTGTTTGCACTATGATGACGAGCTTATAAAACTTTTCTATGCAAATATGTGGATTGTTGATGCTACGATAGATAATCCTTTTGGAACTTCACACATTTGTTAATGGTAGGCATTTTTCATGGACATTGGCCATATTTGTAATCACTTTAATGTGCCAAATGATGGAGTAGTCAATGTGGATTGCGCTCGTTGGGATGATAACGTTTTCGGTGTTTCACTAGATGATGTGAAAACCTTTTTTAGGAGTATATCCCGAAGTGACATACTCGGCAATGCCGCCAAATTATCGGATTATATCTATCATTTGCTCCTATTGTGTTTGTGGAAAGGAAGTAAAACTTCCAAGCAATCTCGAACTCTTTCTCACCTATAAGATTGTTCAAGGAGAAAGAGTAAATTATGGGCAATTTTTGTATATTGCTTGTTGGAATCTAGAAAGCTTACCAAGAAGAAATATACCTTGGGAAATTTGATTTGCCGACTCTTATACTTATCGGGATACCCGGAAAATGAAATGAATACCAAATTGGCGTCACAATGATTTTGATAATGCCAACATTCTACAAATGGTAAGAATGCGACGACATTTACCACGAGTTCCTACCAAAGCCGCTAGGGCGTGTTCGACATCAACAACAACCTCGGGATGATTTCTTTAATGACAATGAGGTTGATAATATTGGAAGAGGTGAGTTTGACGAACAAGGAGATGATGTGGGAAATGAAGAAGAAAATGAAGAAGAAAATGTGGGAAATGAACAAGAAATTAGGGAGGAAGAAAATGAGGAAGGAGATGAAGACGAGTTGGATGTTGAAGATCTAAATCTCAAAGAGAGAATGGCCAAAGTGGAAAGAGAGACATTTAGAGATGTGACCTCTCTTAGAAAAGAGCTCCGGGTTGTGAAAAAGGAAAATTCTAGTTTGAAGAAGTCAATTGGCAAATTGAAGAAATTCATCAAGGACCTCATACCCGGAACTTGCTTCTCTTCGGACGAAGATTGATATCCCCATCTCCTTTACTTTCTAGCATTTTCATTTAAGTTGTTTTTTACTTTTATGAACTTTTGTAAAACTCAATTGTGCTAATGATATTTGCTTGTCTTTCTTAAAAGGGTTAAAATTGCAAGTTGATAATAACTTGTGGATGATCATGACTTTGATGGAGTATTTGATGGTAAAAATACTCTAAAGCATTGTTTGATAATTGGTATGAAGTACTTGATGGTAAAAGTGCTTCTTTTATTGCTTTGATCATTATGCTTAGTTGGATATGTTGGGACATTTGATACATGTATTGTTGAAAGCATGACTTATTACTTGATGGATGCTCTAATTGTTGGCATTTGTAATGCCTTGATCATTCTTAGCTTATCTCAATTGGGTTGAACCCTTGAGAATCTACTTTGAGCTTCTTAATTGATGGACAAATTATTGCATATGGTGCATATGATTTTTTTTTGAGCTTTGAAATGAGGTTGATTGATGATATGAAAATTTTTGGCTTGAACCATTTACAAAGGTTATATACAACCTCTTCTATTTTTCACGCACACAAGGTGTTTGTTGAAATGTCGCAATGAAACTTTCAACTTCTACATGATTCTCTTGCTTCAAAATGTCTTAAAATTGTTTTTTGAAATCATGTTTTTAGCATACTAATGAGCTTATGGATCTTTTACGTTTCAATTCTCTCACTTTCCTTGGATGATTATGCATTAAATTGCTCAAACGGTTTTTACCGTCCATTTGGCATGTTTTGATATTATTGTATGGTGTTTTCACCATCCTAACATTCTTTTTGATGATTCCAAAGGGGGAGAAAAACAGGATATTGGCTCGTTAGCTCAAAGAAGCTAATAAAAGCTTGTGATATAAGCTATAAGCTATGGCTCATAAAAGCCATAAGTTGTGATTTGTTCCTAGTCCAATTGTTGATTTATGGACTTATAAAATTGATTAATGATGTTTTGTGACAGGGGGAGCTTATAAGCTCTTGAACAAATTATAAAAGCTAAAGCTTTTAGCTTATGGATTATTGCTCTTACATTATTCTTGATGTGCTTGTTGATAGGGGGAGCTTGTGCTTATTATTGAAAATATTTACTCCCTACTTGGTTGCTTTAATATTTTTGGAAATTTTGGTTGCTTCCAAACGGTCAAATGTTTTTACCGGAAAATCATTTCGAAAATTGCTCTCTTAGTTTGTGTAAAAATTGTTTTGGTTTGTAATCATCAAAAAGGGGGAGATTGTTTGATACATGTTTTTATCTTAATTTTGATGATTTTATTTTGTCACCAAAACAATGCTTTTAAAGGTTGTCCAAATACTCCTAAATGATTTAGAATGGTTTTAATATTTTCCGGAGTATTTTCTCAAGTTTATTAAAAATGGACAACACTTTTATCAATGAGTTCTTACTCCTATAACAGGTTCCTAAATGTTGTCTAAATACTCTCGATTGGTTTAAAATGTTTTTACTAAATTTTCGGAGTATTTCTTGGGTTGTATTTTCGACAAAAATTGGACAACATTTCTGTCTCGTGGTCGACCGGTCGCCCATAGGGCAACCCATACCTGAAGATGTTTTTAGAAACGAGAAAAATAAGACGGAAGGAAAAAAAACAAACAGGTCGACCGGCCGCAAAGGCGTCGGCCGACCGGTCGGCCGACGGCCGTCAATCGGCCGATCGCACTGTAAGTTCCATGTTGAAACAGAACTTAACCCGCCGTTTTTGTGCCTGGGGGACCGGTTGAGGCAGGGTCGACCGGCCGAAGCCTACGTCGGCCGGTCGCCCTGTTGTATTTTTCAAAGTGTTCTTATTTTCGTGCGACCGGCCGCCTGTGTATTGACAAAGACAAAAAATATGACCGTTTGTGTTGACACATTTCCTTAAATTGTGGGATTGATTTCTAACAGACTATATTCTTGATTTTAATTGTATTTTTCGTAGATTTTCAATCTCCAAGAGGAGCCTATGCTTGATCAATCATCTCCTATAAATAGAGGAAGTTTTGGAGCAACCAATACAACATTTGAGATACAACACAACAAGATACACTTCAAGCAAACACTTGGTCTTTCATTGTCTTATTTCTTGTTGTAATTTGCCTAGCTAATCACTTTCACATCCTTGAGGTCTAGGCTATTCTTGATTACACTTTGCACTCAAATTGTATTATTCATTATTGAGTTGTAATCTTGATTTTGGTTATCATTCAAACACAAGATATCCTTGTGAGTGTTCTTGTGGTAAGAACATACTTGGATGATCTAGGTGATAGGTGAAGAGGATTGTGGTAATCTTCTTATTGAGGCGTTGAAGAATTTGGTATTCTTCAAGGTTGAAGATTGTGGTAATCTTCACAAGGTGCCGTTGAAGGAAGATTGTGGTAATCTTCAAAGGGAGATTGTGGTAATCTCCAAAGGTGGTGTTGAAGAAGAGTGTGGTGCTCTTCAAGGTGTTGTAAGTTGAATTTGTATTAATTTTGGTAATTAATAAAATTCTTTTTCTTTGAAATCCATCCCAGGATATCTTTGGGGTGGTAGAGGATTAGGCCCTAGGTGGGTTGAACCTCTTTAAATCGACGTGTGTTGTTTATATTCCGCACCTTTATTATTGTATTTGAGCATTCGGTTTTAAAAAGAGGGCGAAATCGAAAAGATGGAGATAATCTATTCACCCCCCCTCTAGATTATCGTAGCCGCTTGGACTTACAGTTATTTGTACCAAAATACATAAAAAGATTAATATATTACATTCTAATGAATTTTCACTTCCAGTTTAAAACTTTAACATGAGATTTCGATAGTAGTCGAGTTTTAAAACTCTCAAGCCCAAATCAGAGGATTGAGATTTGATTCCTATTACCCATTCTCCCGCAAGATATGTACTCAAAAAAAAAAAGAGTTGACCACATGAAGTTTTAATTATAACATAAATTATCATATAAGTTTAATCCCCTGAAAAATTAAAATTTTTTTATATTATTGTCTTAAGAAGAAATTCATTTCGTTCCTCAATTTAAATTTTCAGAAAAATTTAATGCATTGTTCATGAGAAAAAAAAAGAGATCATACACTTTTCCATAAGAAATAAAGAGATGATACTTCACACAAGTTTATCGTGTACTTAAATCACATTCATTCTAAAGTAGATTGATTGACTTCTTTCTCTTGTAATAGTCTTTCAAGTTTTAGAAATTTATAAATTTTACCTGTAGATTATAAGAAGCAGCATAAAGTTAGTGCATTTTAAAAGAAGATTATGATGTGCCATCGATTCTGATATCTAAATCGTTATCCACGAATCTAAGAATCACCTATAAATGACTAGCAAAGTTTATCCTGTAAAAACTCTGGAATGTTCAAATAAGTAAAGGAATTTGAACAAGCATGTAAACATAAAAATGTAACAATACTATAATATGATTTTATTTTATGTCCATTTTTTGGTCGCATCGGTTCCAAAATACAAAATGTTTTACTTTCTCTTCAAACTAAAAAGATTATCATATCATTAGTTAGTTAGTTCTTTACATGCATGCATCATATGATTTTAGCAACGTATGGTCACTTTCAACACCATACCTTTTTTGACATTAATTAACTAAAACCGTTGGAAGTTAGGTTTTTATGTTCTCCATGGGAACATAAAATGCTGTAATAAAACAAAAACCATATAACTGAAAAGTTACAATGTACTTGGCCACACATTAAAGGCAAAAATTATATCAAGTGAAATGATTGCCACATTTCGACTTCTTTTTTACTTTGATATTTTATTTTAAAATTTAATTTAGAAATTCGTACATCGGAGTAGAGCAGTCAATTTTGGCCCGACGCAATTTTTTTATCGGACTGGGATGTGATTTTAAGGTCCAAAAAATATTGGGCCTGTTTGGCCGAGAAATCGGCCCGATCCGGTAGGACCGATTGTTCAGTGTAATTTCATGTACTGGGTCGGATTGAGCTCTAAAATTAGCGCCCCGATTACTGTTTGGTCCGGCTCGATCATTTTGACAGCTCTACCTAGGAGTGTAAACGATTCGATCGGAGACGAGTCGAGCTTTAGGTTGTTTGTCAAATATTTATTTAATTATATACGAGCTCGAGCCGAGCCTTTTCAGATTTTAAAAGCCTTGTTCGTGTTCGTTTGATAAAATTATTTAGTGTTTGAATTTATTCGTAAACATGTTCATTAACGCGTTCACATTCGATTTCGTGTTTATTGTGTGTTCGTGGTCGTGGACATTGAATAATTATGTTTGCGAACAATAAATAAACAAAATTACATTTGACGAGCTCGTGTTCACTACACATTCATGAACAAATTCAACTTCAATTCACATGTTAATGAAATTATTTTAATGTTGTAACTTTAAATCTTTTTCATACTATATAGAATTATAGATTATATATACAATATTATTTATATATGTTCAACTTTTTAATATTTATATTTAATTTATATGTAAAAATCAGTTTTAAAATTAAGTTACATGAGCTTGTTCATGAATATTTTATAAACAAAAACTAAACGAGCTTGTTCACAAGCTAATAATAAACGAGTATACAATTGTTCAAGCTCTGTTCATTTATTAAACGAGTCCTAAAATTTGTTTGTTATATGCTCGTTAACTATGTAAACGAACATAAATGAATGTTATTCAAGTTTGTTCACGAGTTATTTGTCGAACGCTCTATTCATTTACAACCCTATTCTTGCCTCTCAATATATGCATATTTTGTACTCGTAGTATTTGGATAACTTAAAATTCTTACGGCTCGTTTGGGAATCTGGAAAAGGACTGAAAAGTACATTTTCCTATGTAATACTTCATTTGATTCCAAAAAGTCCGGCCCATGATTACATGGTACAGTTGGCCGGTACTTTTTTCACCTGCACGCCTGATACCTTTTCAGGGGGTGGGTGTTATTAATTAATACGAACTTATCAGTTGATGTAAAATCCCCCTTGTACCCATAAATCCTACTGGAAAAAGACTAAATGCTCCCTGCTTGTTGTAAAAATTACATGAGTGGCGTATATAAAAGCAAATTGCTCTTTGGCTGAAGAACCCTAGTTCGACTAATTGCTTCGTAAGTATTGTCCGAAAAGAAAATTTCTTCGTCCGTTTAAAGTGTACTTCTTTGTAATGAAAAATATTCATCGATTGTATATTGTTCCTTTTATCTTACATGCCCTTGTATCTTATGATCTTTACAAAAGAAACTGATACCGATACCGATACCGTTTTTCTGAACTGAAGGTACGAATTTTATGGTCTTAAGCTGATGCTCTGTAAATGATTCAAAGAAATCTTGTTTAAGTGTTTACTTGACTGTGATTACTTTTTCCAGTAAGCTTCATTTCTAAAATTATGGTCGGTTTTGTCCCGAATGACGATGGATGTGAATGTATAAGTTATGGTATATATATGTCTTTTTCGTCTGTACGCATGAATTTCCTGGTTTCGTATGTATGAATGTTGAAATTTTATTTTGTATGGCTAAAAATTTTGTGGTTACTGTGCTGAGGAAGATAACGAAATGTTCTATCAAATCCTTTTTTTTATTTTGATGTTTAATTTTTATTCTTGTTTTAACCTTGTCAGTTAGTTTGGTTTTATAACTTTAGTTGTGTTAAAGGTCAGGTGTCCTGATGTATTCAGTAGTTTTCAGATATGAATGTTTGGTTAGGGTTTCGAAAACATGACCTTTGTTTACTAACGATTATAATTTTTGTTGGTGAAAATTATAGATGGATGAAGAATAAATTCGTGTTATTATACTTGTTGAGGAACTAATAACACCGCTCTATATATTATTTATCCTCTTTACTTTCTATCATCTGCATTTTATTCGAAGTTGTCGTCGTCGTAAACAAGTTGTAGCTCCTGCTCGATATATAATGTTTGATCGTGTACCCGATCAAATTAAACACTTGCATGGACTTATCCAAGATAGCGATGCCACATGTATCCAACAGCTACGTATGGATAGAAACGCATTTGGTAGGTTATGTTTTCTTCTAGAAAATTTGGGTGGGTTAAAACGAACAAGACATGTCCAAATCTCTGAGCAAATAGCAATATTCCTGTCCGTTTTGGCACATCATAAGAAGAATGTTGTCGTCAAATTTGACTTCAAGAGATCAGGTTACACCATTAGCACCCACTTTAACAATGTGCTTAAAGTTGTTCTAAGGCTCCACACCATTTTATTGTCGAAATCCGAACCCGTAGGTGATGACTGTACGGATGACAAGTGGAAATGTTTTAAGGTAAATTACAAACTAAATAAGAAATACTAGTTGTTTCTTTTTCTTAACTAAGAATCAAAATATTAACATGTTTCTATTTTAACATAGGGTTGTCTAGGTGTTTTAGATGGAACCTATGTTGACGTACGTGTACCTATAAATGAAAAGACACGTTATAGAAATCGCAAGGGAATCATATCCACAAATGTGCTGGTTGTGTGTGATCAAAACATAAAATCCGTAAACATTTTGTCCGGATGAGAAGGATCAGCTGCTGATAGCCGAGTTTTAAGAGATGTCGTGACTAGACCTAATGGTTTGCGAGTCTCCAACGGTTAAGTTTAAATTTCGAATTGGAATTATTTAGTGTTTATTAAAATAACATTTGTAATTGAAGTTGGTGAATACATTTTTTTAACAGATTCCCAATAATAAGATGCTAATTTCATTTCAGGCAATTACTACTTGTGTGACTGTGGATATACAAATGGATCTGGCTTTCTTACACCAACAGACATAGGCAAAGCTAGCTTAAGACGAGTGCGGTCGGTGGACCGTACTCGAATTCGGAGTGACCCTGTTAAATTGGATTGGACCGCACTGGAAATTCAATCGAAGGTTTAGTTCATATAAAAATTTGAGTTAAATTTAAAAAGCCAATAAAGTTTACTGTTTTGGCTCAAAATATTAAGAATTACCTGGTTTAGTTAAGGCATTTGGATAAATGATAGTCTTGATTGTTATGTATAGAGATATATGTTCCAAACTTGGTAATGTCCTTTTTGAGTATTTTTCAAATGAATTTTTGTATATAAATATATTCCATAATAATAATAGTTGTTTGATGGTTAATTAGGGATGGCGGTGGGCGGGAATCCCCATTCCCCGCATGGGAACCGCCCGAAGCAGGGGCGGGGATTCCCTGAATTTTTCCCCCGTGGGGAGGGGGATGGGGAAAATTTTATCCCCGTTGGCGGGGATGGGGCGGGGACGGGGATTGTGTTCCCCGCCCCGTTCCCCGTGGAGACCCGCGAATATGCTATTACAATAATACCCTTAATAAAATATATTACAAATATATTAAATTATGTATACTTTAAATGGTAAAACCAGGCTTTTTTTTTCTCTTCATCGACTCTCATTCTCACATCTCACAAGCGTCGCTCCATCTTCCACTCCCCACATCTCTAATCTCTCCCGCTCACCTCTAAGTCGAACGAAGAAATTTCGAGTATTTCACGAGACATGTGAAGAAATAATAGCGAAAAGAGACCTTCTCTGTTGAAGGCTTGAAGATTCCCAACTCCAAATCTAATGTTTATAGAAATCAAAAGCATTTTTTTATAATTTTATTTCCAACATTAGCAAGTGTTTGCTTGGAAATGTATATTTGTATGGAAATTGATTTGGTTTCAACACTCAATGTTGACTAGATTTGTTATGCCCTTATTCATTTTTTTTTTTTTTTTTTTTTGAGTACTGCTCTTGTTTTTGTTATATTAATTATTTTTATTTCTTATTCTCGTATGCTCAAAAAAGTATAATAGTATTATGCATTTGTGCTCATGTTTTTTTTTCTAATTCTCATAAGCATTTGCACTTCTTATGTTGTTTTTATTAGATCTATTATTTATGATTTCTCATTCATTTATTTCTTTTAAAGAAAGTGTTTTGTTACTTTTGTTTGTAATTTACGTACTTTTTAAATATTTATAATGATTGAAAATGCTAAAAAATATTATTTTTTCTTAAAAGAAAAAAATTTAAATCGGGGGGACGGGGATCCCCGCGGGGACGGGGATGGGGAACATTTTTCCCCCGTTTGTCTCACGGGGACGGGGACGGGGATTCCCCGCGATCGCGGGGACGGGGATGGGGATTGGTCCCCCCCGCCCCGCCCCGTTGACATCCCTATGGTTAATTTAGAATATAATTTTGGGGAAGTCACTTATCCAAAAAGTTCATTCTAGAGAAACCATAATTGAAGATTATGAAAACCCGCAAAGAATTGTTCAAGATACAACCTTCATATTTGCCTTTTTTTCTATTTTTTTGCAAATATCGGTCCAACATTCGTCCTGCCAAAATGAAAGAATTTCTGACCGCACTGGCCAGAAATCCTGGCTACGCCCATGCCAACAGAGACGTTAGGTACCATTTAGATGAGTGGGGGTCGGGATCGTCAGCTCCACAAAAATATAGAGAATTATTCAACCTTAGACATGCCAAGGCTCGCAATATAATAGAGAAGTGTTTTGGTTTATTGCAACAGCGGTGGGGTATCGCAGGGGTATCGCAACCTTAGATCATCTCCAATCCAACTCTAAAACCCACACCAAAACACCAAATATCTAAAAAACACCCTCCAACCCAACTCTAAACATCACACCAAATTTGGTGTAATGAATAGTGTTACACCAAATTTGGTGTAATACTATTCCTTTACACCAAATTTGGTGTAATACAAATATTCCCTCTTTGCCCTCCAATTTCTTCTACTTCAAACTTTTAATTCCTATTGTATCCTATATTTGATATATAATTCATTTGTAACATGGTTTTAGTTATTTAAATTTTGTATATAATTATTATTTTGGATGAACAATAGTTAACATTTACCAATAAATTATTATAACATAAACTTAAAATTTTGATAAACTAAAATAATTAATAAACAAAATTATAATTTAATTAAAATACAAAATTATAAAATACAAAACACTAACATTATAATTAAACTTGAATTAATAAACAAAATTATATTTTTTTTTGTCTTTAAATATTTGTTTTAGGTTTGTCGTTTTTTATTGTCTAGTGTGCAATTTAGTATTTTTATTTATTGTGATATTAGTTGTAATATTAATTTTGCAATATAATTAATTAATGTAATATTAGTTAAATATAAGTTTTTATTTAGTTACATTAATAATAATAAAATATAAGCAAAAGAAATAATTGCATAAACAAATAAATTTGCTATTCCAAAATGAAAAGAAATATTAAAATACTCATTTGGTGTAAGATTTAGTGTAGTGGGTTGGAGATGAGTTTTGCAAAATTACACCAAAACACCAAATTTGGTGTGATTTTCACACCAAATTTGGTGTTATGGGTTGGAGATGCCCTTAGACATGCCAAACCCGATTGCAAATCGTCCGAGTCTATCGAAATTTGAAATGGATCACACTCCCCAGGCCCAAAGCCCAAAAAGGCCAAAAAAGACTCGGGCACCATCCGGGCCGGATAACCCGTCAATGGATCGGATCTTATTCCCCGTTCCGCTTAGTCGGGGTTTCGCCTCAACTGCCGCGATTCATCTCATTTCCCAGCTAAAAAATGGTGAATCATCGTTCCCACTTGCCGCCCTGCCCAGGCAACTCGAGGTCTGACGAGTACCTATCAAAACGAGAAGACAAAAGGAAAGGAAAAAAATGGTGCGAAAACGATTGCTGTTGCTGTTGAAGCCATTTGATTTGTGCCTTTCTCATGAACTCGCCGCCCTCCCGTCCTCCAACCGCCGTAAGGTAACCTAATTTAAATGGAAACATAAAAAAAATCCATTTATGTTTATTGTATTGCTTGTCGATTGTTCGATTGAGTTGGTATCGACGTTCTGATATCGTTGCATTTTACGAGGAAAACATTATTTTTGGTTGAGTCGAGGAATGAGGTAGTAGATGAATGGAAGTAGAGTGTTGGTTCATTTCGGATGCCAAGGATTTTCATATTTTATTTTGTTTTATTTGCTCTTTTTTTTTTTAATTGAATCTCTTATTCAATAGGAGAGTGATGTGGACGAATTCTGAGTGGGCGAAATCACTGCTGTGTCTCGATGAGACAGAGAGAGAGGGGGTCAGGCATGCAACACGAACAGCACAAACAAGTGGTTAGGGTTCCGAGAGATTAAGGCCGAGTTGGTTTTGTGAATGAGAATTATAATTATCAAAAGTAAAAAACTTACACAAAAAATGAACTTTGAGGGTAGTGGATAAATTGTGCTAATGGTTTAATGGATGTGAATTTGTGAAATGACCTGGCAATATTGCATGCATGCATTCTAGACTAAGTTGGGGTATTGGTTTCTCATCTTCTTCTTCAAGTGACTCGACTCGAACTCATGACTAACAAGATCGTAAGTGTAAGGAAATTACCAACAGGATACCTTACCTATGGCGTTTAGAGCAATATGCCTTATTTCTTCTATTAAGCTACCCTCTTTGCCTTTCTTTTTTTTTTACTTTATTGTAATTAGTCTAAGAAGTTACTATCTTAACCCTATTACCAATGTAGGGTATTAGGGTGAAAAGAAGAAAAGAAAGAAAAATTATGCCAATGGGTAGTGCTAGTTTATGGTTCGATTGTTTGTTCAAGTGTTGGGGTAAATGCATCTAGGGTAACCTTCGTTTATGGCAAATCAGATTATGTATTCCAATTTAGTGTCATTTCCATGATACATATCTAATTTTTTTTTGGGGGGGTCTCTATCCATTTCATTCTCTTATACATGCATTAGGTGTACATATGTGATGAATGCTTTTTAGCTTGTTTAGGAGCACTTTTCAAATGGACCTTTGGATTTAAAAGTCCATTTTCCATAATAATAGTTGTTTGGTGGTTAATTTATCTTTTTGTTTTGCTTTCTTTTTCTATTGTATAAGGATATACAAGCTGAAATTGTTCTTACTTCTTATGGAGGTTGAGTAGTCATAGTTGATGGCTAAAACTTTGTAGTTCAAAACTTAATGCTGTCTCTGTGGCTTCGTTCCATTTATTCACAATGCCTTGTTCATATAACTTAAAGTTTTCTTCTCCTGAAGGCATTGCAGGTATTACGATTTCTATATGACAGGATGCTGGTTCACAAAAATTCAATTAACTTCTGCCGGGATATTTTGAGGAAAAAAGCCATTAAATCAAAAGTTGTTTTTCGTAGTGATCTATCTCAGCCAATCCGTGATGTAGATATGGTCATTACAATTGGAGGTGATGGCACATTATTACAAGCTAGCCATTTCTTGGATAATTCCATTCCAGTTCTTGGAGTGAATTCTGATCCCACTCGACCAGAAGAGGTTTAATTTAATTTTTTCGTACTTACAATTTATTTCATTGATTCAACATCTTCTATTATTCTTTTCGTACAGTATCCCCAAAAAACTAGTTGATGCAAGAAAATAATTGTTTATTTCACTTAGGTGGAGGAATTCAGTGAAGTATTCGATGCTACAAGGAGCACTGGCTATCTTTGTGCCGCCACTGTCAACAACTTTGAACAGGTGAGACTACAGCTTAAGCCGTTTTCTGTCTTTTAGACTTGTATATTGAAACTATTTGGCTGCTAGATTCCAGAGTATGCAACTAACTAAGTTCGAGGGAAGTGTTGATTTAAGTTCTTGTATAATCTCATCTTTTGTGTTGAGTCCTACTTGAATGTTAATTCGATGAACCTAGTTGCTACATCTGTTATATCCGGACTGTTATGTGTTTAATTTGACTGGAGAACTTGCGTGGGTATTCTAGACATTTGGAGATTCAAAAGTGTGGTTTTGAGCAAAAAATAAGCTTGTTACTAAATATAGAACTACAGTTATTGATGGGGCCATTTCGGAGGAAACTGGAAGACCTTTTGATCTAGAGCAACTTATTTGAACGTCAAAAGTGTCATCAGCCACCTATTCGAAATTCTCAAAATTCTTTACACTTCTTTATTTAGAAGAACAATATGCAGATACGTTGCGGTTTGCGAGTTAGAGGTCCAGAAACCTTGGATTGCCTAAACTCAATGTTTCTTAGCACCAGTTGCTAAAACTGAATCAGACATGATCCTTCGTAATGTATGAATCTAGTTATAATATAGTCTATGTACTTGGATAGGAGTAGATTAGATCCCATGTCCAGTACTTGGAATTGGATAGGAGTGGATTAGATCCTTTCGTAATGTATGAATCTTGTTATAATATAGTCTATGGACTTGGATAGTAGTGGATTAGATCCCATGTCCAGTACTTGCATTCTTGATTTTAATGTTACTTCATTTATACCTTACCCGCTGTTACTTCATTTATTTTAGGGATAATTACAATAAAACCCCTGAGGTTTGAGCTAATTACAAAAATCCAAAGATGTTTCCAAATTACAAAAAGCCCTCTCAAGTTTGTTTTTGTCTTAAATTTAAGAGGGTAATTGTAATATTTCTATAACTATCGTGGGGTTTTTTGAAATGTAGTTTGTTTATGAAGGGGAAAACGTAAGACAGAGTCCACATCAGGGGGTGTTTTGTAATTTTGAAAAACCTCTGGGTTTTTTTGTAATTAGCCCATACCTGAGGGAGGTTTTTGTAATTATCCCTTTATTTTATTGAAATTATGTTTAATGGATTGAAACACCTGACTAGACAGTTTTTCTCATGTCAGGTACTTGCTTCTTTTCATCCTAATAAGACATTTACTCATGATTTAACACAGTTCTTCTGAGCTACCATGACAGTCAATTGTGCAATAATTTTCTTGTGCACATTGAACTTGCAATAGGGAACTAGCTCTATTTCTGTAAACATAAACGGCAAAGAATTTTTCCTTGTATGTTTTACCCTTATGAGAAACTATTCCAGGTCAGAGGCATAAATTATTCACATGACTTTCTTTTGTAGATGCTAGAAGGAATCCTTGAGAATCGACTTGAACCTTCTGAATTAGCAAGAATGGCTGTTAGTCTAAACTCAAAGCTAATCTCAACTTCTGCTCTAAATGATGTTCTACTGGCGCATCCATGTCCTTCAGTAGTTTCTCGATTCTCATTCAGGTGTGGAAACTTTACTTTTTGTTAAAACGACCCAGAAGGGTGGGACTTCTAGTTACTTACCTTTTTTTTTATGTATATTCCTCCATGAACAGGATCACCCAAAACGGGGAGCCTTTGTCTAATTTGCTACACTCTAGATCAAGTGGCCTTAGAGTCTCGACGGCTGCTGGATCAACGGCTGCAATGCTTTCGGCTGGTGGATCCGCTATGCCCATTTTATCCAAGGAACTCCAATATATGGTAAGGGAGCCCATTTTGCCAGATCCTAACTCACACTTGATGCATGGGTTTGTGAAGTCCGACGAGACGATGGATATTACGTGGTTTTGCAGAGAGGGGCTTCTATATATTGATGGTTCTCATGTGGTTCATTCTGTTCAACATGGAGATACCATTGAACTCTCTTCCAGGGCACCAACGTTAAAAGTGTATTTGCCACCCCATTGTTATCCCACAATGTATGATACAGAAGTGTAAATGGAAGTATAGTGGATGAAAACTGTGATTGCATAGTAAAAATGAATGAACTGTTTGCCTACCAACAAAACTCCTAGGGCCTAAATTTGTAGTTCCTGGCTCTCGTCAAAAAACCATCTTACAAGGAACCCTTTACCCACCATGAAAGTGAAAAGTTCTCTGTTGATCGATCCACAATACTGACATTTACATTTTGTACGTTAATGAAGCTATCTTTAGCACCTATGGATAATGCACCAATAGCTGTATGTACTTCATTATTTATTTTTTTCTCTTTTCCTAAAATTCGAATGTAGATGAAGTTATTAGATGTCATTATGATCGAGAAATTATTATTTAATTCATTATGAATTTAATTATAGAATAAAAAGTATTATTTAGTTAGTAAGGTTGTAATAATTTAAAATTAGTGGACAATCACAAATTTGGATTAAAGACCCGACAAGCAAGACATGATAAAGATCAGAGACAGCAAAAATATTGGGCATATGCTTAGTAGGTCTCTCCATGACGAGAGAGGTACCGTTAATAACGCGGGAACACGCAAACATAAATGCCAGACTTCCAAAGAATGTCATCCCCTAAACTATACTCCTGAAGCTTTAATTTGCTGGAGAAATGGGATTTGACAAATGGAGTTGTGCCTTGTCTTTGATCAAGTATATACGAAAACTGTAAGGCTACTCAGAACTGGCTTAAGAATGTCAGATCTCTCCTATCTACAACCTGCAAAACAAGGAATTTGTGATAATCTAGAGATGTAGTAAGTAGTTAAACGTGGGAAAATTACAAATATTGCCATTGAAGTTTAGCTTAATTACAAAAACCCCAGTTATCTTTCAAGATTACAAATACCCCCTTGACTTATGTTTCTATTTTACAAATTGCACAAAATAGTTGGTGCCTTACGTGAACAATTGAGGTCGACTCCGGGAGAGCTGAGGTCTCCTTATTGGTGAAAGGATAAGGTTTCTAAGAGTCATTGAAGGATTGCCGGCCCCAGCTCCACTCCCGACACCAAAAGAAGAGTGTTGTGCTCTGTTTCCAGTATCTATTGGAACCCCCGACTGTTTGGCTGGTGCACCACCAGAGATGTCGAATGTAGAGTCAGAATTCTGTCTTGCTGGCCACATGTCCTCCCTTGGCCCTGGAGTGTCAGGAGTGAAAACCGACCAATCTGCGATAAATAAGTTATAACTAGTATTTTTTGGATGAACACGATGAAAAGTAAAATTGTGTTGATATTTAACACGTATACAAGATGAGCTAAAATCAAATGTGTATGGATAAATCAAAGGGTAAATTACAAATAATTACCCCTAAGGTTCAACCTAATTACAAAAAACTTCTGTTATCTTTCAAAATTACAAATACCCCCTTGTGGTATCCCTTTGAAATTTGTATTTCTTTAACAAATACACCCCTCTTGAGGATGCATTTTGTAAATAAAAAACAAATGTCAAAGATGTATTTGTAATTTTGAAAGATAGTTGAAATTAGGCTGATTTTACTGGTATGTTTTTGTACTTAACCCAACATCAAATCTTAAGTTCTTGACACACATTATTTGAGTAGTCCAGTAAATGGAAGCTTTGCAATAACTGGAAAATGTTTTGAACAGAACAGGGTTACCTTTCCTAATAGAATCTCTGTTGTCCATCCTAGCAGATGGATTTGAGAACAAATCAGGATCTTGTCTGGAGAAGCAGTGGTTCGCAGGCTGAATCGCGGATCGTTTCAATGACTCCATTTCGGTTCTTGCTATATCATACATTTCATCAAGTTTTCTCTTTTGCCTGCACTGATAAAAGCATTGTCAAGTTTTGTTTCGCCATTATACTGGACACTACGAGAGAAATCAAAAAGAGATTAACCTGCACTTCTCTGCAAATTTTTCTTGTAGCTCTTGCTTATCTTTGGACAAGCTCTCTATCTCTTGCTCCATCATCTGGCACCTCTTAGTCATTTTCTGGTAGGCAGTATAAACCTGCTCCAATTTCTCTGTAAATTTCTCTTGCATTACCTCACATTTCTGCCGGCACTGACCTACTATTTTGTTCATCTTAACTTGCATCTCCAACTCCTTTTGCCCGATATAAAATGACACACTTCTATATGCACTTTTCATCACTGGGAACATTCAGGAAAAAACAAATGGGATACATGCACTTTGAACAATTAAAACAGCCTATTAACAAATGTTCACATGCTAAACCAAATAATCAGACTTTTAAATCATAAAACAATTTATATGAATTACAAGATGAGGATACATATCTGAGGAGATACTCCAGCCATGGCCATCTGCAGAAGAAAGTAATATCATTTGAAACTGATAAAGCATATTTTACATGACTTTATAGATACAAATGCTGATTAGAAGAATATAAGAGATCTGGAGAGGACAAAAGAGTTCTTGGTAAGTTTCTTACATTAACCCATTCATCATTTGGATTGATATCAACAGGCTTCATAAGACTGACATGCGAAAAAATGTCTTGTCAAAATCGAGTGAAACCATATATATGCCACAGATAACTAGACGTCATACAAAGGGACAACCTGATCAAGTGTAAACAAAGGAATGTAAAATTGACTTCAACATTCATTTCACCGTAGTGAAAATAAACGGGTTTGCAGAAATACTAAAATAATAAAAAAAATCATAACAAGAGCCATTGAAATTTAAAGCTTATGAAGTCTCTAACCATCTACAGTTCGTTGACAATTTATAACCTGAGGATAAAACATTCTTAGAGTATTCACATACCTTTTGGAGAGCACTTGATCACAGATGGGGCAGGCACCATCATTGCTGAGAATCTTATTGGCATCTTCAGGGCCTTTTGAGGTAATTAAGGAAATCATACAAATTCACCAAGCACCACAAATATGAGAGGAATCATATATGGAAATTTTGAATTTATTTCAAGCTTATTGGATACACAAGAGGTGACCACAGGTGGTGGTAATAGCTCGTCCTTCCAATTCTCTCCAGCAAGCATTGCACCTCATTTCAGCCTTCACAATTATTATTTACATTCACTTTTCAATGGTAAAAAACCTGGAACTTGTGACATTTTTTTCTCAGTCTTGATTTTCATCTGCACTAAATTCAAATTCTTGTGGACTTGCGATACCATAGAACATAATAGAATCCAGAAAACTGATGCATCTAGACGCCAGGTAAGGTATGTAACAGTGCTAACTGAACTTGGTCTTAATAACTTAAGTAATCTCAGTGTATAATTCTGGAATTCACCCGAGTCACCAACTGCATTTGCTAATCCAATTTAAAAGAGAGAGAAGTACGGTTTAACTATAAACCACTTTGTGAAATTAGATCAGACAAATCTTCAGAATAATATCTTGGATAATAAACAAATGAGTCTACAATCAATTAAATACTTAAACTAGATCCGTGGCTGCCAAAGCACTCTCTCTACAAAGTTACACACTCTAGCCCAAACTGTAGCATCAGATTAAGGCATGTCGTCCCTGGATAAGTAGTCACTTTCATATGCATTTCATCATGAAATCACTATATCCTCCTGGAACAGCTAATTATCTTAATGTTCCTCACTCCTGAGCCGTCACGAACCAAAGACTGATGCTAATAAGGGGGAACACAGGTCTGCTCAAAAGAATGATTTTGAAATGAAATGGCTAAATGGTGGCTGGTGATAAAGCACCCAAAGAAAATTTCTAAATGCTGTCAATAATTTTAGAATTTCAACATCACAAGAGGTTGTAGAAACTAATAATCAATTTGCATCAAGTGCGGAATCGTAAAAAATACATAGAACAAATGACCTTTCATACCAGATTACAACATCTGAAGACCCTTCCAACAAAATTCACCCAATCATCATGATTTGAATTAAATAAAAATCAGTAAATCCAAGCCAGACAGCATATTGAAATATAAAACTATCATTACAGCTATTCAAACTTCAGACTAATTCTCTTTAAAAATAGAAAGATGAGGAAGAAAGATCAATAACTCGTTTCCTTTGGTTGGTCTTTTCCAATTCTATACAAAACCAAACGATAAATAAACAGAATAATACCTCATTACCTGAAATTATAAAATAAAAAATCTTCAAAAATACCTGGAATTTCGGAAAAAATGCAAACAAATAAGAATCAGGTCAGTAAATATTACACATATTCTGGAAAATCTAATCGTAGAACCACGATGAAACAAGCGCCATCCGCACCAAAAAGTCAAGAGTTCTCCGACAAAAGAAAAAGAAACAGAAATCCGAATCCAACTCAATCAACGGAAATGGACAGAGAAAACGAAATTGAGCATAAGTTAGATCGCGTACAACTCCGGAAATAGCCAATGAAGTCCGAAAATGTGACAAATTTGGATTCGAGACTCTCAAGTCTCAAGGCTGCTAGAATTGTCGAGTTTATTCTTCAACAGGTATTGAAAGACTGGTTCAAATAAGACTATTATTACAAACCCTAACGGAAAGGCTTCAATTTTTTAGGCAAAAGTTCTCAGAGATCAGTTATGATGAAAATGGCGGGAAAATGTGAGTTTCTTTTAACTTAAGAGTCGGGGGACCAATTTAATGATTTATTACCGTCTTGGCACTGATTTATGGCTGATTTTCTTTATTATTCTTTTACTCATGTTGTTTTGTATCACTTTTAAATAACAAATGATTGAATTGTGTTTAACCACTATTTTTATGATTTTAGTTGAAATTGCATTTTTTTAATAATCCAGCTATCTTAGGTTTTGCGCACTATTCCTGGAAGTTGATGATCTATCCTTGGTCATCTACAATGGTAAATATTGAGGGCTTCAGATGGCATTGTGGGAGGCTGAAACTCGATGGGAACTTGCGGTTGGAAAGAGGAGTCCGACATGGAGCAATCACTTGTGGGACGAGTCTTTTTACATGGTAGTTGAGGATATTAGGGACCTGAGAACCATTGTGCATTGCATTGCTCGCGGTTTATATGAGGCAGTTTCTGAGGGGCAAGGTTAATCCTCTATGCCACTTCACATGAGCTTGTATTTAATATTTGGCAAAAACTCATGTAGGATCGTCCTACGGGTCAGTGTTGAAATCAAAGAAGCCATAACATACTTGCATTCTTATTATGCAAAACCAAAGTTAATTACAAAAGAGAGAAAACGAGACTTATATAGACGACTAGAAAACTTAAACCTAAAAGGACTAGAAATCCTAACCATAAAAGAAATAAAACTAAATAAGGAATCCTAATATTATAATACTATATTTTAACACTCCCCCTCAAACTCATGATGCAACTGCAAGAAGCATCGAGAGTTTGTCAAACAAGAAACGAAAACGTGAAGTGGAATTTGTCTTGGTAAACATATCATTAATCTGGGCCGAAAAAAAAAATAAAAAGGCAACATGATGACATCACAGAGTACGCATCTTCAAGTCTTGAATACTTCTTCACCGAATAAAGGACAAGTCAACCAATAACCAAATCCGACAAAAGGAAAGATGATCCACAACCAATCACAAAATGATCAACCAAATTTTACTCCACATACCATATCAAATTCATCCAACTAAACCAACCACAATATAATCAACCAAATCCTGCTCCACAAACCATATCAAATTCACCCAACTAAACCAACAACCAAATTTTGCTCCATAAACCATATCAAATTCACCCAACTAAACCAACAACCAAATTGTGCTCCAAACCATATCAAATTCACCCAAGTAAACCAACCAAATCTGAACCAAAAAGGCCAGCGAAAACTAACCAAATCTGAAACAAAAAATTAGCGAAAACGAACCAAATTTGAACCCCAAAAAAAACTAGCAAAAACGAACGAAATGTGAACCAAAAAAGCTAGCAAAAATGAGTCAAATCTAAACCGAAACAACTAGCGGAAACAAACCAAATCTGAACCAAAAGGCTAGCAAAAGCAAACCAAATCTGAACCAAAAGGCTAGCAAAAGCAAACCAAATCTGAACCAAAAAGCTATCGGAAACTAACCAAAATCTGAACAAAAAAGCTATCTGAAACGAACCAAAATCTGAACCAAACAAAACGAACCAAAAATTTAGCGAAAACGAACCAAAAATAATTACTAATAATTATTCCTCAAAACCCTTTCTCACTTAAACCCCATCTTCTCCAATAACTGTCTCCAAGGATGAAACATCTATAATCCTCTTGATTTTCGCTGATTTCTGTCACTATTTTCTTATTCATCTCGCTCTCGCTTTCTTTGCGTGTTTATCATATTTTTTATTTGGTTTTTCTCGAGTTTTTCTTCGTACTTTCATAATCACCACTGAAGATCTTTCCACCTGGTGTTTTTTGCTCTTGGCCATTGTTTTCCATTGAAGTTTGCAGGTAATTAGTTTGACAAATTCTGAATTTTCTTGCACTATTTGTAAATATTTTTTGGGGATTTTTATATATTTCAAGTATTTCTTAGATTTTTACAGCTTACTGAAGTGGAATAATGCATAGATTTATGTTGAACATTTTATTAACCTACATTTGTTTGATTTGTTACTAGATGGTGATTGAAATTTTTGGATTTATTATTTTTGCCCTATTGATAGTACATGTGTTTAAGAATTTTTATTGTTGATTATGATATTTATAAAATGTAGATTGCTTGAAGTATCAGAAATTGACCTCAGGTATCGGAAATTACCTCAAAAGTACCAGTCTTATGCCAACGCATTTGAACATTAAACATATTTTCGTTAGACTAAATGTTTATTTGTTTGTTGTTAAATTGAACTTAATTGAAATTGTTAGATTAAAAGTATCTAAAATTGCCTCAAAAGTATCAGAAATTGTCTGAAAAGTATCAGTGTTTTCATATTTGTAGATGACTGTGCAAAAAACAATTGGTGTACAAGAGAGATAGGGTAAGAGGAAGGGGAAGGGGCAACCCGGAAAAAAGCAGCGTAGAAGAATGGACTCCGGAAAAATTTATGTAAAAGAAGAAAATTCGATGAAGAAAGTTAGCTCTTGCCTTGGAAAAGATTGCTGAAAGAAACCCGTCAAGAAGCCCAAAAAGAAACCAAAATAAAATAAAGCAAAAGAAATTGTAATTGTTGATATTATATGTTAACAAAATTCTTGTTATGTACATAATTTTTGTGAATGTTGTCAATCCTTTTGCCATTTTCGAAATATATTCATTTTGATGCTGAAAAATATCGTCTATGAAAAATATTTCTGGGGAGTCCATTAGTCCAATATGAATTGAAACAATCGAAAAGTACCAGTAATTATGTCAAAAGTATCACTAATTATGTGAAAAGTATCATTAATCTACATTGGGATATGTAAAATATTGAAACATAATTGTGCATGTTAAAAGTATCAGAAATTGTCTGAAAAATATCATAAATTTCCTTAAAAGTGTTTGTATTCTGCACTTGAATATATAAAGTATTAAAACATAATTGTGCATGTTTAAAAATACCATAAATTGCCTTAAAAGTGTAAGTAGTCTACTCAAATTGCTTAAAAAGTATGTCATTACAATCTGATAGCTAAAAAATATCACTATTTGGTGAAAAGTATCACTTTTGATGTTTACAATATTTAAAATATAAAAGTATCACAAAACATCCTAAAAATATCATATTTATTGCTCAAAAGTATCACTAGCGAGATTTGTGACTTTGTTGGAGGAAATATGGGAATAAAAAGAGAGAGATAAATAGATCTATTTGAGGGGACCACAAGATAAAAGGAGATAGAAAGAGATATATATTCAAAAGATAGAGGACCACAAGATAAGATGAGAGAGAAAGAGAGATATGCTCAAAAGATAGGGGACCACAAGATAAAAGGAGAGAGAAAGAGAAATATGCTCCAAATATCTAACAGTTGCAGCACATGAGTTCTATTTTGTGGCTGGTACCCGAATCTGCGGATTGTAGGATCCGTCTTACGGATTAAGATCCGTAAGACGGTCCTACAAGAGACCTTCTCTTAATATTTTTATAATCAAATATGTGATTAGAATGGTTGTTGATAATTACCACTTCACGAGAGGCTTAAATTTAATATATTTGATAATATGGACCGGTGACTATATTAATTGTCAATAAGCGGAAGCAGTTCAACAGGTCGAACTGTCGTTTTAACCATTTTAATAAAATTAACTATGTTTCTTTATTATATTATATAAAATAATGACTTAATAAACTAAGGGCTTGGTTCCACTGCATACGATAGTCTTGACTCCTATCAAGAGTGGTTCGTCCAAAATGCTTGGACTAAATCCTATGAAGCACTAAGGTCTAAGGCTCTAGATTGCTAGTTGCTACCGACTTCATAAGTAGCTTGACTGGGACAAAGTTGGGAGCCTCCATCTCTTGGTTGTGTTCCTCTGCCAGTCTCTGCCATAAGGGCTTCTCGAAGTCTAGGATACTCGTTATAGCTATAGCTTTTTTTTTCTTTTTTTTTTTTAAAGTTACGTTTCACTCCTTGCGCTCCTGTCCACGCCACGTGTCAATTCCCACTCGGCGCTAATCAAGGCCTGATTAGATACTTCAAAACCTAGGCAGTCACATTGCATGACAGTGTGTCCAACAAAGCCTACGTTGTTTCTCATGATATGAATATCTCATCTCTCAGAGGTGCTTATCTGGCTGAAGGAGGATTGATTATTCTCAAGCCTCTTCCGGGTGTTTGTGTCTTTGTTCTTGATTATCAGCTCCAGAGTCTGCCATTTGGGAATTAGTCTCTCTTACTCTAGACCAGATTTGCATTATCAGTACATAGGGTCGAACTTCCTACAGACGGCTCCAAAATGACACAACAAAATTCAGCAGGATCACCATTCATCACTCAAAGCTCCAAAAATAATAAATATTCAAGTTGAGATCATACCTGAAAACGAACAAATCGTCAGAAAAGACTAGGAGATTGTCCCGGAAAAGCCCTTCCAATCTTAAATCATTAAGAATTTTAAGAATACTCCAAATAGATTAAAGCACAGAGTAATTATCATTAAATGCTTACCTTGTAAATGATATAGGGTGAGATGTTTAAACTAAGAACTTTGGCCTCATATATCTTATTTAATGAATTGAGATTAATTGAGTAGTAACCCAAACGATTAAGAGCAATAATAATATATAAGTTGGATTTTAGAAATTAAATAAATAAACAATAATTAAAAATCAAAATTACCCGGTCAGTACTCAAAATGTAAAACTAGTTTATATTTTTAACATATAAAAGTAATAATATAGAAAAAATAATTTTTCAAAATTAAAACATGCATGCTTAAACTCGTCATTAACTAAGTTTTGTTAATATTATTTAAATTATGATCATAGGATATTATTTAATAAGTTTTTTTTGAAGGTCACTATTTAATAAGTTTAATAGATTCAATCCATCAATCTCCATTTGGGAGTTGGGACCAGACAATAAATATTTAGATTCATAATAAATATTAATGGGCCCAACCACCCACCCAAATGCTAAGAAGTAAAAGAGAATCCAAATTTAGCAGCTCCCAGAGGCCCACCATAAGAATTAAGAACACTGGCCTACCATCAATTTTTTTTTCCTTTTTAGAGTACTACCATTAGGGTGACCATTAACGGATGGGATCTTCTATTCCAAAATCGTGTTTCATCTCCTATTCCAATTGTGTGGATGATTGATACGTGTATTACACTTATCATATTAGAACCGCACAATTTATGCTTGAAAATAAACATGGTAAGTGCAATACACGTGTCAATCATCCACACAGTTAGAATAGAAGATAAAACACAATTTTGGAATAGAAGATCCCATCCGGACCACTAAGGTGAGTGTTTAATTTCGGATCAATTTCAGCTTATACTCAAAATTTATAAAAAAATAAACAAACAAATAAATAAGATATTATGTCTTAGACAAATTATTAGTATCATCGTCGTGTCACTTTCGTGTTAATTGTATTCGGATTTCTCGTTTTGATATTGAGTTTTTCTCAATAAGGTCAGGTTATTGTGTGTATTTAACAGTTGGTCACCCCTACCTAATTTCTGAACCAGAAAAAGAAAAAGAAAAATGAAATGAGCCCTTCTAGGCTTTAAGAATCAATGCACATTCTTAAACCTTCTTGTACGGTTGTACCACCCCCACTTGCTCTCCTTTCTTTCACTTTACTCAATGCTCTCCCCACTAGAGGTATCTTCTCACAGCCTGGATCGGATTTTCGAGCCATATTCCCCTTGGGAATTTGGGAGGTGGGTTTTGCTTTTGGATAAATTTTTGAGGTGATAATCTTGGTAAATCAAGATAAATGGTAGTATGAAGATTCAGTGCAACGTTTGCGAGGCGGCGGAGGCGAACGTCCTCTGCTGCGCCGACGAGGCGGCGCTGTGCTGGGATTGCGATCGGAAAGTTCACGCGGCCAACAAGCTCGCCAGTAAACACCAGAGAATTCCACTCTCTAGCTCATCTTCTCAGATGCCCATGTGTGATATTTGCCAGGTCTACTCGTATTTTATTTTGTGTTTTTAAATCAATTTTAATATCTTTTTTCTTTTTAAAATCTGGAATTCAGTTAGTTTCTTGTTTGCTGGTAATGGATGAATAATTGAATACCGATTAATTTTATGTTTTCTAAAAGTGCTGGGATACTGTGTTTGTTTGACTAGTTTGAAAAATATCTGGGGTGGGTGATTATAAACTTACTTAAGTTGTAGATAATATAACTATCTTATACAATATGATAATTGCTGTGACATATACCTAATTAATTTGGAGTTTTAGCAAAAAAATCACAAGTGTAATAGTTGTCACTTAGAAATTATTGTCACAATAATAAACTTTTAGCACTAAAGTCACAAGTGCAATAGTTGTGACTTGGAAATTGTTGTCACAAGAATAATAGTGATTAGGGAAGTTTTTTTTGTATATATATTTGGAAAATGGAGCGACGAGAACCACATGGGTTCTCTATTCTGTTTCTTTGCAGTCTTCTTATTTATCCGTCTTGATTTAAATTACATAAAACATACAATGATACACTTTGCAATTATCTATATAAATAAAATCTCATATAGTATAAAATATTATATTATCTACAACACGTTATCTATACAAAACTCTAGCCAATTCTCAACACTTTTGGTAAGTGTGGTAAGTTTTGTTTGTTTCTTGACATTATTATGGCAAACCTTGCAAAACTTGAATTTATTGCTCTTGATTGCTGGAAAAATTTATATGTCATGGGTTTTAGATGCTGAAACTCATTTAGATGCTAATGGTTTAGGTGATACTATCAAAGAAAGAATAGTGAATCACCACAAAACAAAGCCAAAACTATGATCTTTCTCTGTTACCATCCTGATGAAAATTTGAAACTGAATAACTTACGGTGAAAGATCCATTTTCAACTGGAAAACTTTGTGATGATGCTAAATTACGAACATATCACTTCAAGCTGAGGTATTCCGAGTTAGGATATCTGAATTCGGTCTAATAATTAATCCACGAGGAGGGAACTGGGTTAGAAGGGCTCCGTGGTTGTCTCGAGAAAATCCCTCTGATGCTTAAGTCAGTAATTTGTGGAAGAAAAGTCTAGAGCGTTAAAGAAATTTAGCAGTTAAATTGAATTTAATGAAAAATAATTAGGGAAAAGCTATTTATACTTGGGACTATGGGCCGCATAAGTTGAATATAACGATTTGGGTCTTTAGGTCAGGGCCTGGTATTATGAGTTGAGCTTCATGAGCTTAATGCGATGTTAAGCTCATGAGGTTAACCTCGCAGGCCCTTTTCATTGACTTGATTCAATTGATAATTTTTCTTAGCTAATAATTAATTAAATATAATTAAATAAATAATTAAATGGTGCAAAGGGAAAATACGATTTTACTCCTCATCAGTTTGAAAGAAAGTTATGACCACCTGAAGATGGTTATAATTCCATAGGCTCGGTAGAGATGGATCAAATTGAGATTTCAAGATTTTACAGCATAAGTGAGTATAACTCCTTGGTAAAGCATGTGCCTGGACATCATCTCTTTTATTTTTCTTTGATGCCTGGTACAAGTTTACAGGTGTTGTCGAAAGACGGCTGACTTTTAGCCCAATGTCTTAACATTCCACATCTGTTGCACAAACTACCACCAGATCTTTCCATAAGTATTTTTCGTTTATCACGATTTGTCTTATTTGGATGTCTTTGTTTGACCGCGTAGTTATTTTGGTGGGAATAATGATAACTATCTCAATTAGAATATTAAAACCGCTACTGTAATCTATGTTAGTGTTTTGATGGGGACCACCACGGTCACCGCCCCTACAACCACCACACCCGAGTTTTTACGCACAGCCTCTAAATCGACCCGTACCTCTACCGGAGCTAGCATGTGCTTTAGGCACTGCACGGGACCCGGAAGGTCGCATATCATCATTTATCAACAATAGTTCATTTGTCTTTTGAGCTGCAAGAAGAACCACAATCAATTTAGAATATCACTTTTGTAAGATCATATCATTATTTTATTCATTGTGCACATAACATTCCCCTAATGTATTAAACACCCATTAATAAGGAGTATATATACATATATATATATATATATATATATGGATGAGATCTCATGTGGCAGCCTCTTACCATGTGGCAGAATCCCCTTCAATCAATGTTTCAGATTACTCTTAAAAGTCTCATGATGCTGTGATGTATTTTTCAATGCTACATGCGCTACTCCACCTGGATTCATAAATTTGTAATCCTGGAGCTTGTTTTCTTCCTTTAACAATTTATATAAATACCTACCAAAAGGAAAATAAAATAAAATGTCAGTCGCTGATAGTTGATAGGAAAAAAAAGATTACAAATCTAACCATACTCCTAACTTACCGGATGTACGCAATAATACTGATTGCCGGAAATGGCTTCAACGGACAGAATGGAGTAATGTCGTCATGGAACACATATAGTCTACAACTATGACCAAACACATCCTTTTCTAACTCTTGCATCAAACCACGCCCATGGGTAAGAGCGCCTTTAGAATAACCAGACAATATAACAAGCATTTTTGGCATATTGATGAAATCAAGAACTTGATCTTTTTTTTAAGTTTTTTGTCAACTTTGTTTTTCTTAATATGCTACTAATAATTGAAAGTACAGTTAATTTAGAAAATATTAGGAATGTCAAAAATTTGATAATTTAAATAGATATATAATGTCACATTTACCTCATATTGCATATTAATCAAATGCACCGCCAGTTTACATGCCGTTAACCGCATCATCGATACTATCACAAGTCTTGGATTTGCACACGGTAGGTAACAAGCGCATTTTCATCCATTGCGTGGTCAATCGGACACACATGCGATTGGTGGGCATCGAATTCCACCAGCGCCAGGTCCGTTGTGAGAGACAATTGTCCATATCTTTGAAATATCATTCTTCGATTCCAACGACAATGCATTGCTTTTCCCCTTTGAGTATGTGAGCGAAAAGGAGAAGTTCGAAAGCTTATTTAAGACTCATTAAAACCAATAAATGTGTTATATTCATCTTTACCTTTAACCGGGACCTTCTCATGATGATGACATGGTCATGTAACTTCTCATCATTCGACAAACTCTTTCATATTCAAGTTCATCTTTGACGATATCACATCGAGATTTCATCATGCAACTAGCTTTTTCTCCTCGCGTGCTCATGTTTACTTTTTTATGCCCATCGCACAACAACACTTCTACTTTTTGTAGTCTGATTCGCATTCGAAACTTTTTCCTTGTCTCTATCAACTCTTTTTGGAGTTCGACTAGGGCTTTTCAAAAAAATAAAATTGATAGAGACAAGGAAAAAGTTTCTAAATGTGAATCAAGACTACAAAAAGTGGAAGCGTTGTTATACCGTGGGCATAAAAAAGTAAACATTGAGCACGAGGAGAAAGCTAGTTGCACAGTAAAATCTCAGTGTGATGTCGTCAAAGATGAACTTGAATGTGAGAAGAGTTTGTCGAATGATGAGAAGTTACATGACCATGTCATCATGATGAAGGTCCTCGAGTTAAAGATAAAGATGAATAGAACACATTTATTGGTTTTAATGAGTCTTAAATAGGCTTTCTGAAATTTTCGTTTTGCCTCACATACTCAGCAGGGGCTGAGCAGTTGCATCGTCGTTGGAATCGAAGAATGATATTTCAGCATATGGGACAATTGTCTCTCACAACGGATTTCTGCGTGGAATTCAGTGCCCACCAATTGCATGTGTGTCTCGATTGACCACGCAATGAATGAAAATGCCTTGTTACCTGTGCAAATACCAGGTACTTGTGGTAGTATTGGTGATGCAGTTGGCAACCAGTACATATGATTCATATGCAATATGAGGTAAATGTGACATTATATATCTGTTTAAATTATCAAAATTTTGACATTCCTAATATTTTCTAAATTAATGTACTTTCAATTATTAGAGCCTATTAAGAAGAACAAAGTTGACAAAAACTTAAAAAAGTTCAAGTTCTTGATTCCATCAATATGCCAAAAATGCTTGCTATCTTGTCGGTTATTCTAAAGCGCTCTTACCCATGGGCGTGGTCAGTGCAAAAGAGTTAGAAAAGGATGTGTTTGGTCATAGTTGCAGACTATATGTGTTCCATGACGACATTACTCCTTTCTTTCTGTTGAAGCCAATTTCCGGCAATTGTATTATTGCGTACATCTCGTAAGTTAGGGAGTATGGTTAGATTTGTACTTTTTTTCTTATCAACTAGCATCGACACATTTTATTTTATTTTCCTTTTGGTAGGTATTTATATAAATTGTTAAAGGAAGAAAACAAGCTCCAAGATTACAAATTTGTGAATCCAAGTGGAGTAGCGCATGTGGCATTGAAAAATACATCACGGCACCAGGAAACTTTGGACCAAAGGGCACGTTTTTAGCAAACAGATTGCTTGATACCTCACCAAAACAACTATTAATCGTGCCATGTAATGTGGGGTGATTAAGCTTTAAATTATGTCTATTGAAAACTTGTTAGTTAGTACTTTGTTGAATTATGAAAATTAATCTGAAAATTGAATTATGTCTATTGAAAATTACTTTGTGTTGTGTGTATATCAAGTGAAGTCCCTTTATATAGCCTAAAGTGGTGAAAAGAATGTTATGACAGAAAAAACAGTCTAAAATTATGCCCTCTGGTTCATTAATTAGGTATATATCAATTATCATAACATATATGTTGTTGAGTACTTGGTTTTTGTGGTACAGTTAAGTTGGGTGTGTGCTTGAGATATCTTAATGCTTATTGGCCTGCTGGTGCTGAGCTGTTTTGATGTAATTAATCCATTTCACATTTGTATGTATCCTTAATTTTCTTGTGGTCATTTAGTTTAGAAAAAGGAAAAAACAACACAGAGAAACATTTGTTCCTTCTGAGCTAGGTAAGAGGATATAATTCTGCCAGTGCAGCTGCTCAGTTTGAAACATGTTATTGCACTTAGCAGGAAACAGTAGGCTATTTCTTTTGCCTGGAGGACCGAGCTTTACTTTGCAGAAAATGTGATGTTGCTATACACACAGCTAATTCCTTAGTTTCAGCACATCAGAGGTTTTTACTCACAGGAGTTAAGGTGGCCCTTGAAGATGCTGAAGCTCATCCATCATCATCTTCAGGGAAGACAAAGACTACTGCGAAAATCTCCAAACCAGAAGCTCGTTCTCTTCCAAAGAGGACCACCCCAGTGTCATCAACTAGTCAATACAGTAAAAGTGTAATTGTCCAAGCTAGTGAATGTGGTGACTTTTCATCATTAAAGCCGCCTTTTTCTGGAGGTTCCTCTACTGGAAATATTTCACAGTGGCAGTTGGATGAATTTATTGGACTTGGTGAATTCACTCAGAATTAT
The DNA here is from genome assembly GCA_016081115.2 of Rehmannia glutinosa. NCBI lineage: Eukaryota > Viridiplantae > Streptophyta > Magnoliopsida > Lamiales > Orobanchaceae > Rehmannia > Rehmannia glutinosa. The sequence continues at coordinate 196,738 of JABTTQ020001258.1, forward strand.
AATTTCATGGACAGTGGCTCACCGAAGGTACTGATCATTTATTGCCTTTTGTCTATACCGTTAGAGGGTGGTAATGTGCATTCATGTTAATCACTTTTTATTCATCATGGGCTTCTTGATTTTAATTTTTATCTTTTCCCAGTAAAGAAGTACTAGTTTTCCTAACACACTATTGGACAGAGAAAATCTCTCTAGGCAATCTCTCACAATGTTTCCAATTTCCTTCTGATCTGCCCGTTTTTGGTAAGGGGTCAGCATTAATGAGTCTGACACAAGTTCTTGTTTTAAACTGGATTACGTCTTCACTATGTAGATGGCGCATGAGTTCAATTTGCAGCTCCTGGTTGAGACGGAAAAGTATAGCTAATAAATGGAGATTTATATTAGTAGTTTCTATTGTACTTTTTAAAGGCTATGATGGGCTCAGAGATCAACTTTTCTTTGTATCATTTAGTTTGTTATGCATTGCATCCTTGCTTGAGTAGATGAATCTTGAAGTTATGATGAATTACGTATCTTTCAAGTTCTAGAAAAATTGACACTCATATTGTTGTTGTTGTTGTTCTTCCTTCTTTTTCTCCGCCCCTGTTTTTATTTTTCTGTTTTTTGCCCCTCGTGTGCTATTTGGTTTTACTTTGCAATGCCTGAAAGTCATGAGTAGTTTGAAAATTTTATTCCGTTTATTCTATTAAACAATGTTTATATCCAATTTATGAACTTCAAAATGCTTCCAATGTGGTTTGTGCCTTTCATGAATTTTATAATTCATTCAAAGTAATATCTATTGAGAGGGCGATCACATACAATCATAACTATGTCTATCTTTAATACATTCCACCAGGCGGATAGCGGGAAGGTTGGAGATTTAAATTACTCCCAAATTCTACGAGCTGCTGATGGTGAATTTGACGGAATTGAGTGTATTGGCCAAGTGCCAGAAACATTTTGGGCCGTGCCACAGATTTCTTCTCCGCCCACAGCATCTGGACTTTATTGGCCCAAAAATTGCCAAAATTCATCCGACTCTGCTGTATTTGTGCCCGACATAAGTTTACAGAATTTCGACCACCATGATCAGTCACACGTTACGAGCTCAAAGCGGAGGAGGCATTTCTGATGCGGTAATGATTCGTTCAAGTTTCAGTTTTTAGTGAAGTTAACATAATCTGATAGAATTCTTGTAACTTGAATACGATCAGTGCATGGGATGTAGATGTATGTATTATAAATAAGAAGCTTGTGCGCGCATGTAAAAGCACCAAATTTTAAGATATAGGATCAACTTGTGATTGTTTTTGCAATAGGAAAAAGGAAGGGGTTTATGCATATTGAAGAGTGTATAGGGGTGTGATAGTTTGCCAGCTTGCACTATATCTCATGCTTGTTGGTTTTTATCCATGTTCTCAGTTTTCTGGTGAAAGTCGCGAATGTAAAATTCTATTCACTGCTGCTAATGTATTTTCATTGAAAAAGCTTGGAAGTTGTATGGTTTTCATTCCAATGAAAAGAATGATTTTCCAACCCATTGAGATAAATTTCCAACTTTTTATTGGAATTTAAAGAATGAGAGATTGGAGTACGGTGGGAAGTCGCAATTTTTATACTTTTGGGGCCTACAAATAATAACAAATTATTCGGATAAGCAAAAAAGGTAAAAGTATAGATGGTCATTCTTCATTTGTTGGAGCATAAATACTCCAAGTGAAATGTAGGATTTTATTTGTGTTTAATAATATGAGCAGCAAATTAAATTAAATTAGTTATAAAATGACACAGTTGAGATTTAACTACTTTTATATAAAAATAATTTTTTTTTTACCAAAAATTTAATTTTATTTATTAATTAACACTGGCAGCAATTAAATAATTAATTGTCATGAGACTGTTGTGGTTGAAGATATAGTTTAATAATAAAAAATATAGTATGGATGAATAATCTTAAATCTTAAAAATGGAATGTTTTGTGAAAAAAAACACGCAAATATTATATGGGTTAGTGAAAAAAAACAGATATGCCAAGTTTGGGTTACTGTTTAATCCCTTAACAATTTAACAAAGTAAATTACATGATGGAATTTATAGTTCACTTGGAAAGTTAAGACAAAATAATTTAATTGACATTACATTTTTTCAAAGTACAAGTTATTTTATTTTAGTGGATGTGTAATACATAAAAAAGACCAAATATATCTCTACACATAATTATTCTTAATTTTTAATTTTGAGGTGACGAAAGGGAAGTGCAATGACTTTAGCACGCGCCCGACACATGACAAAATCTTGCGCTACTAGTGGAATTGAGAATGCTAAGTGAAAATCAGACATATTTCATATGACAAAGTGGAAAAAACAGCTAAACTCCCAAAGTAATAAAATCTCCATATTTTGAATGGATGACATGTTTTTGTCCCTTAAAAGTTTTTGTAATAAAAGGGGATAATTGATGTAAAATTAATTAATAAAATGTACATTCAAGAGCCCACTTTGAACTATTGGAAACTCTCCCATAGACGCGCAGTTTCTGTCCTACGCTTTTAATTCAAACAACGAAAAGTGGGAAATTATCACATGTAATAAGTTGTTACCCCCACAACAGTATAACACACCGTCTTATCCGCTCCACGCCTCGCTTTATCTGCTTACAAATTTTTGCAGTGAGGAACGAGGAGCAGATAGAAAGAGAGAAATCCCATCAATGGCAATGGCGGTAAACTGCGCCACTTCTTCATTGTTGTTGACGAAACCCTCTAATAAACCCTCCTCCACCTCCCTCAAGAAAACGCCCTTTCTCGGATTCTCACTCCCAGCTGCATCCAAACCGTCCATTCAATTGAATAGGGTGTCCAAGATTTGCTGCCAAGAAAAAACCGCTCTTGTACCGGCTGGACAGCAGTGGATGTTTGACGATATCACTGGCCCGGTAAGAAATTGCCCATCACTTTATTGTTTAAGTGTGTGGTTTTTGCTTGCCAAGAGTTATTTTCTTCTCTCATTTTCGCATTTTACTATTTCCGTTTTCTGTCTTCAATTTCGTTGGTTTTTCGTATAATGCACATTTTCTGCAAGTTGAATGCTGAGAATCAAGTGATACATTTGTATTCTTTGCTCGGGGTTAGTTTTTTAGCTGGATTTATGCAAGTACAATGCCCTATGAAGATTGAACTTTCTGTTTGACGCAGCTTGCTTTCAGCCAATGTAAACATATGTTAGCTATAGTATATGACTGGAATTGAGAACTTTTGGAAAATTGAGACTGGAATTGTTGGAACTATTGACTGATAATTATCAGCATAGCTGATAGCTAAACTGCCAAGACTAAATGCATTCTTTTGAAGTGAGAAACTGGTCGAGCGGGCTTATTAATTCAATACTTGCAGAAAGTGACCTGCTTTGCTTATGCTTGCTGCCAATTTTCTCTGAACCACAAAAAATATTTTTTTAAAGTAAAAATTCAATTAAGCGTGTCAGGATGAGGAAATGCGTACTTCATTGCGAAAGTTGGAATCTCATGATGTTTGCCTGCTGTGGAAAGGGAATATATGGGGTTATTTTCTGAATACGATATTCCATTGAGTACAGAGAAAATGTCATTCTGCCAAGACTTTGGGATGGCAAACCTAGATTAAGAATCCAAAAGAAAGGGAAATGGGCCTTTACTCCATTAGCAGTTATCTGAGGGAATCTACTCCTCTATGAAGAGCAAAAGAATTTACTGTGTTTCTATTATGGTTGTATTGAAAGGTGTGAAATTTAACCTGGAGTGGTGAGTAAGCTCTTAAATAGTTTTTCTCCTCGCTGAAGAAAGTATACGATTTTCTTACCCAGTATTCAGTCAAGTTAAGATTGTACATTTCACTTACAGTTGCTTCATATTTCAGGATGTTTGGAACAAAACATGGTACCCCAAAGCTGCAGACCATATTAACACAGATAAGCCTTGGTACATAGTGGACGCGACTGACAAGATTCTTGGAAGACTGGCTTCAACGATAGCCATTCATATCAGGGGAAAGAATCTGGCGACATACACTCCTAGTGTGGACATGGGAGCATTTGTTATAGTGGTATGCTCATATGATAAAAAGACACTTTTTCTGCTTACGACGCACTACTATAATTGGCAGAAGAATCCAATTCACGTCCCTTGTATTATAATCCCAACTATTTCCCGAGTTTTAAGAAAATTATAAAAACATCCTTGAACAAATGGCATCAGGAATGATCTTCTGCATAACTTATGATGTTATACTCTATGCACATTTTAATCCCATATTTAATTTTTTTTAAATACAAAATGTAATGCATACAGAAAAAATGAAAATGATGTTTTCGTTTATGATGTCTATTATATCAGCAAGTAATTTTCAATTAAATTATGCACAAACGACCAAAATTTTAGCATTGTGCTCAGATATAGTTTTTCGATTAAGTTAAAATGATTTCAATACTTTTTTAATCCACTTAGTTATATAATTAATTTAGGAAAAAGACTCTTAAAAGTAAATGAACAATCATTTGAAACCTGTAACTAGATTGAACTCTACTAAGAGGGAGAAAATTGAATAAATCGAACAAAAAAAGTGGAAAACACAGTTGCCTTTTAGGAAATTCGATGCCCCTCATTTTTCAAAGATTGGGTCTCTGGAGCAATATCATTTAAACTTACAAAATATTCTGACTTGCACTGTTGGCATTCATGGATGATATTGGGAGTTTAACCTGAATATTCCATATTATTGACAGTGATTTTTTTTTTTATTGATGAATCTGCGCCCTCTCACTGTGTGTGTGTTAAACACTTCCAATTACATCTGCTGATATGTTGGTTTTATGTTCGGGTGGATTGTTATAAATCTGTGGGTTGAGATCTATGATATATGAGAATGTGTTACGATCCCTTTGTTAATCCTGGTGGCTGGTTTTGTTCCGTACTACTTTTAGTGGGTCTTCATAGTTCAAACTTTTGCAATTACTCTACTTATTGATGATATCTCCTATTATCATCTTAATGATGGCAATTTCCAAGAAATTGTGATCGACTAATAATCTACGCTCGTTCAAAGCTACCCTTTTCACTTCGAGATCTTTATTGCTTTGATCTTCTTAATTGATGATTTGAGCTGCTGAGCAGCCCCTAGTATCATTCTGATGTTTGCTTTTTTAAGTAGTGGTATTCGACGAAAAAGTTGATTCAACTTTAGTTTCATGCTTACTCAGACCTTGTTATTTTATGATGGCATTAAATAGGTCAATGCTGAGAAGGTTGCTGTTTCTGGAAAGAAAAGAACACAGAAACTCTACAGGAGGCACTCAGGAAGACCTGGTGGGATGACAGTGGAAACATTTGATCAGCTTCAGAAGAGAATTCCAGAAAGAATTATCGAGCATGCCGTCCGTGGGATGCTTCCGAAAGGGCGGGTAAGTTTCTTCTACTTTATGTGAAAAAATCTCTTTTTACTCTTAACCTAGGTAACCATGGCATAGTTATTAGGGTTAATTACAAAAATACCCTTGAGGCTCAGTCTAGTTACAAAATTACAATATTTGTCAGCTATCTTGAGATTTTTTTCTATTCTGCAAATTACACCCCCAAGAGGGGGGTAAATGTTAAGTAAATACAAACCTCAAGGGGGCGTTTGTAATACCTTTAAGCGGCCAGGGGGTATGCTTAATTTTGAAAGATAATTGAATTGTTTTGTAATTAGGACAAACCACAGGGGTAGTTTTTGTAAGTAACCCTAGTTATTTCCGGATGGGATCTTCTATTCCAAAACCGTGTTTCATCTCCTATTCCAACCGTGTGGATGATTGACACATGTATTACACTTACCATATTAGAACCCTACAATTTCTGCTTGATTTCTGCTTGAAAATTAACATGGTAAGTGTAATACACATGTCAATCATCCACACGGTTGGAATAGGAGATGAAATACGGTTTTGGAATAGAAGATCCCATCCGAGTTATTTCAGACTAGAATGGAAATGAGAATTGTTCTGCTTATCATGTTCAAAATTTTGAAATAAAAAACAGTTTTCTGGTGGTAGGCTTTTAAGTTTCATTTCCAATTTGGAGCAAGCCTGAAATCCTTTCTCAGAATGGTCACATTTGTAAACTGCTGGCATACTTATAAAGATAACTCATGGATAATTGTAAATACTACATTTGAGGTTTAGCCTATTATAATTACAGAAAAAAAAAACTCAGTCATCTTTCAAATTATAAATGGGATAATTACAAAAAGTACCCTTGAGGTTTGACCTAATTACAAAGCTAACTTTCAAAATTACAAAAAGTACCCATGAGGTTTGATTTATTGTTAAAATTAAGGGTTAACTGCAATATTTTTATAAATATGGGGGGATTTTGAAATATTGTTTTGTTTATGAATGAGGTAAATATTAGACAAAATAAAACCACAGGGTTATTTTTGTAATTTTGAAAGTTAGCTGGGTTATTTTGTAATTAGGTCAAACCTCAAGGTACTTTTTGTAATTAACCCATTATAAATACCCTCTTGACATATGTTTCTACTTTACATATTGGACCTATTAATGGGGTAATTTGTAAAGCAAATACAAACCTCAAGGGATACATATTTGTAGTTTTAAAAGATAACTGGATTTATGTAAGTAGGGTAAACGTCAGGGGTAGTTTTTGCAATTATCTCTATAGCGCTTATACAAGAATCTAAATATTATGCATCATGCTATAACATGAATGAATATTTCTCGTCTTTCTTTTGTGCCATATATAAGCAGTTTGTCAATTGCTTGCAGCTTGGCAGATCATTGTTTACCCATCTTAAGGTTTACACTGGCCCAGACCACCCTCATGAGGCTCAAAAACCGGTTGAGTTGCCGATAAGGGACAAGAGGATACAAAAGCAGACATAGATGTTTAGTATTCCATGAGAAATCAGTTAAGACTCCACTTTTGAGGTGTTTATACGCGTTCCACCATTCGATTTCTCTCTTGTAAGTCAAACATCAGCTAGTTCAACATTTTTCAGAGGCATTTAATCACAATAATAATTATGTTGACAGCCAAACTCCTCCATTAAAATCAATGTTGTAATTTTAGTATGCTTTATCATTCTTCATGATCATCTTCACCTTGTCTTGTTTTCTTTTCCTTTTTTCTTTTAGGTTATCTTAAGAACGGCAAGCGCTACACTTTTTTAGGGATAATTACAAAAAACTACCTTTGAGATTTAGCATAATTACAAACACTCCAGTTATCTTTTAAAATTACAAATCTCCCTCTTGAGGGGTGCATTTTATAAACTGGTATTTGTAATTTTCAAAGATATCTGATTTTTTTTAAGGGATAATTACAAAAACACCCCTGAGTTTTGGACTAATTACAAAAAAAATCTAGATATGTTTTAAAATTACAAAAAACCCCACAAGTTTGATTATGTCTTAAATTAAAGGGGGTAACTGTAATATTTTATAACTTTCAGGGGGGATTTGAAACATTTTTTGCTTATGAAGGGAAAAATGTAAGACAAAATCAAACCTCAAGGATGTTTTTATAATTTCCAAAAATCTCTGGGTCCTTTTGTAATGAGCCCAAACCTCAAGGGGTGACTAGGATGGATATCTCGTATCCGAAAACTAGCAGTTCGCCCTGTTAGTCCTCCACGACCTAAATAACATGTAGTTATCCCTTTTTTTAATAATCAGACTAAACCTCAAGGGTACTCTATTTCTTTTTTCAGACTTTCTGAAATTGTAAAACTAAACTTAGAAATGAAGAAGATACATGAAAACATCGACTCCATTTAAACTTGAAAACAAATATTTCATGCCAAAACCAATATCATTCTTACTTCCCAAAGGAAAACTTTTTCAACTCTGTAAAAGAATTGTGTACAAGAGTTGATTCCAGGTATCTGGTACACCAGCAAGACACCAGTGACTGCAATCCAGCCCTCCACCAGCAAATGTTGATGGATGCCCATCTTTTCTTAATTGGGTGAGCAAAACAATGTCAAGCAGAATTGCAGGTCTTTTCATGTTACTCACTACACTTTTCACCACTGCGTCTCCTGGAGGCTTCGTACCCGGGTAATTCGACCCCTCTACTGGTTTCGTTTGTCCTCTACAGTCCTGCACCCCAGGTTCGTTCCACTCCGCCCCACTGAAGTTCAGAAAGACGCACATAAGCTTCTACAATGCCTATTTTATAACGACTCGCTACGATAATACCAATTCAGGAAAGAATATGTGACTTAGATATAGTTATGAAGCTACAAAAGAATGTGAATGGACATGAACATTAAACTATTTAATACTTGACTCGATACCGATCATTAGAAGCTCGTTTGATTCCGTTAACATAATGACTTCAACTAGAACACATATTTCTCGTTTGATAAGAAGTGAAGTTCAACTCGAGCTCGATTCGTTTAGTGAAAAAAAACATGTGCAAAAATGTCAAGTTACTGAGGTCGATTTGATTAATGATAAAACTAAATTCAAAACATAATTCGTGAAAAGCGACAAAATTTCAAACAAATTTGAATATGCTGACTCTATTCGATTCGTTTATACCCTACTTACTGGTAATGGACAGTGGAAATTCCCTGGAAAAACACATGGGTTTTGGTGGGATCAATGTTGGAATCAACCCAGTTAGCCCATGTTGTGAGTGCTATCTTGTATGCTTCCATAACATCCATGTCTTTCAGTGTCTGGTTACCAATCTGGTAACTGTCCCACCTGGAATACAACACAAGAAAAGGGGAATTCATGTTAGTATGTTACCATTTTTACATGGATAGAAATTGGAACTGGAATTAGTTGTTTCATTTGCACAGAAACTATGAACTTACGTCCGAAGGCGTCCGGTGTGTAGCCACCAGTGGTAGCTGTTGAAGATTAAAACGTCGACGCCCTTCCACTCCTCGCTTCCACTGAGGGTGTCGAGCCGTAGGGTGCGGTTTTCCAGGCTCACCAAGAATCCATTTTTCAAGAACATAACCGAGACCCCATATTCCTTACAATAGGGAAGAGATTAAAAGGACCAAGGAAAGTTTAGTCCTCCTGATCTCTTATATTTGTGTTTCATCTTATATTCCAAGTATTACACATATGCCAAATATACATTGACGACGTCGTTAATACACTTGTGGTTTAATAAAGTACTTGAAAATATGAAATGAAACGCTATTTTGAAATAGAGGATACTGTATCTGCAAAAAAGTTAGCTTCATGTTTCTAACTAGGGATAGTTACAAAAACACCCATGGGATTTGAGCTAATTACAAAAAATCCAAATTTTTTTGAAAATTACAAAAAACCCCTTGAGGTTTGATTCCGTCTTACATTTTCCCCTTTCATAAGCAAAAAAACATATTTAAACCCCCTGTTCTTTATAAAAATACTACTGTTACACCCTTAATTTATCACATAATCAAACTTGATGGGTATTTTTGTAATTTTGAAACATCTCTTGGTTTTTTTGTAATTAGCCCAAATCTCAGGGATGTTTTTGTAATTATCCCTTCTAACTATATAAACTCTTTACATGGTCTTTCCTACATGATATTTCAGAGGAATAATTGTATTTTTGGTTATTTACTTTTGTAATTATTTCAATTTCAGTCTCTTTAATTTAAACGTTTGTCAAAATTAGTCTTGAATATTTCAACTTTCTGAGGAAAAGATAGTCATTTGGTGTCCAACTCTGTATGGTGGAACTGCCAACCACCAGGTATTAAAATTTGAAACTTTTCAAATTTAAAGGACTAAAGTTATAAGTATTCGAATTTAGAGGGCCGCAACATATTATCCTCAATGCTCATGTGCGTTCACATGTCAAAACTTGGTACTGTCGGCGTTCTGGTAAGATCGAAGCTGTTTTTGGTTAAGAATGTAAAATAGGGAAGTACAGTGATGAAGATTGCACTAAATGGAACCTTTGGCACAAATTAGGGGCCAAATTATAATCATCTCAAACTTCATTATTGCTCAATCCAAATTGATTTTTTATTTATTGAGTAAAATAATTTATTAAATTATTAATCAACTAATCATCTACTATCAAAACTATACAAATACTTATACAGATAAGATTCGAACTGATAAAATTCTGAAATGCCACATTTAAAATTTTAAGATTAATTGTTTTTAATTGACAACGTATATGTATATATATATATATATATTAATCATTTACCGATTTCAAGAATAATATAAAGAGATAATTACAAAAAGACAAATAAAAAACCAGAAATTTTCTAAAACTGCGAAAAAAACCTTGAGGTTGACTTTGTTTTACATTTCCCCCCTTCATACACAAAAAAAAAAAAAAAAACATTTCAAACACCCCCTCATAGTTATAAAAATATTACAGTCACCCCATTAAATTTAAGACAGAAACAAACCTGAGTGGGCTTTTTGTAATTTTGAAAGATCTGCGGATTTTTTTGTAATTAGCCCAAACCTGAGGTTTTTTTTGTAATTATCCCTAATGTAAAATCAGAAAGAACCCCACATTCTGATAACTTAACAGTATGAAAAATACTTTGACATTTTGCTTGAAATGGGATTCTTAGAGTTACAAGAGGGGTGAAGTAAATGAGAGGGCAAAAATGATGATTACCAGAAAGAAAAGAGTGGTGATCCGTCCTCGTGAAGCTAATGTATAATTGGCGTTTGGGACAGCAGCGTGAAGCATGCACCCCAGTGATTGCCACTGGTTATTACTCAGTGAGTCCCCCACAAACATTACCTTTTTGCCCCTGTGTCTTTCCAGAAATTCCTCACCATCAAACCTGTCACACAAATAAGTCACTAGTACTTAGGGAGTGGCCGAATAAGTGATTTATTGTAGAAAAAGTAAAAATATTTGAGAATAGGAAGTTGGTAGTCTTTGCAAACATAATCAGAAGTTGAGAGTGTTTAGTGCAAAAGTTGTAAACATGCTTATTTATTTGTAAAAGTCAAATGAATCAGAAATTTAAAGTACTTATCTCCCAACTTCTAGTTTATGATTAAATGAAGCAGAATTAGAAGCAGAAGTTGATATTTGCAAATATTAAAAAGTGATTTTTTAAGCCAAAAGTTGAAAAACACTTTTTTTTAGTGGCTGCAAATACTCTCGTAATATATATTTAGTGTGTAATGCTGATGCATGAAACACCATATGATTGGCATAAACAGGGGCATATCCTTCCTAAAAGCCCCCCAAAAATCTCAATTATTTATATGTATATTTTATTTTAAAATATTAATTTTTAGTACTAATATTTATTTTTTATTAATTGAGCCCCCAAAATTTTTATATGGATATCAAAAGGCAGCTTTTGGTCATTTAATAATAATGAAAGCATAAATATTTACCATATATTACTTTTGTATAGGTGTTTAATAACTTGTCATGCATATGTAACAACTTTAAATACTAATTATAATAGAAAATCTCATTGATTGCTTTTTAAATAGATTTTTTTCCATGATCCTAATAACTCTTTAATATTTATAGGATTTTAAGTACCGAATTACAATCGATTACCACCAAATCTCAATGTGGGCATAGCATATAAATCATAGCAATAGAAGCAACAACTTTCATTAATTTGCACAAAAAATAGAAGTGAAAATTAAAACAATATTTTCATAAAACATCATGGACTGTACAATACAATTGACATATATATTCACATTATTGAAATAAAAGATAACTAAAAAGGGTAAATTAAATTTTATTGCCAAAGAAATGAGTTTTACCTAGAAATGTCACAGCCAATGGGGTTCCATTTATAGTGAAGGTACAATGTGTCAGGCCTGCCATTGTTCTGACAGTTGAGAGCAGAGTCGATGAAAGGGCATTGGGATGCATCATAAAGTGGATAAGAATTGTCAAAAACCCAACTCCCCTCGAAAATATCACACCTATTATTTGATGGCTTTTCTAATTGCTCAGCTGCAACTAGTAGAAATGGTGTTGATGAAAGGGAAAGAAGAAGGGCCAAGAGTTGGCCAAGAGAAAAATATAGCCTTAAACCCATTTTTTGAGGTATGGAGTAAAGAAATATATGGGGAAGGATCAAATCAAACTTGGGCTTATATAATGACCAAACTCCACTTTTAAAAATACTTTTGTTCTTTTAAGTTAGGGGTAATAATAAAATAAAACATGAGGTTGAGCTAATTTAAAAAAAAAAATCCAGAAAATTTTGAAAATTATAACAATAAAAAGACCTTGAGATTGGATTTTGTCTTAAATTTTGGGTAATCGTAATATTTCTAGAAAAGTCAGCGAGATTTTTGAAATTTCTTTTTGCTATAAAAGGAGAAAATGTAATAAGAAATCAAACATCAAGAAGATTTTTTGTAAATTTCAAAAACCTTCGATTTTTTTTTAATTATTAAGTTATTGGACATATTATATCTTTAAATTAAAGTGTAATATTCACTCTATTAGAGAGAAATTTGGGATGAAAAATTTGTATTATCTGTACCTTTGATGATATATTAATCAAGTAAACAAGAAAAAAAAGAAAAAAAGGGAAGTCAAATTTTGATGCCAGATTGGAATTACATGGATTGTGACAATACTAAAATGTGTTAAATTCTGATGGATTGGTGAATAAAGTAAGACACGAGAGATGTAAGAAGTTTGTCTTGATGTAAATGTGACCACGTACCGGGCTCATGCTAAAATAAATGGCAATGGTATATACTAAACTTTATTCCTATCACATGAATAACTATTTTTTTAGTACTTTAATTCATTAATTGGAAAAAAAATCAACATATTAATAACTATGGGCTTAAGATAAACAATCGACTCTAGGAAATCTTGATTCTTTTTTTGATGCTCACTTGTGCGCTTACACAATGAATTGTTATGATATAAAAAAAATTGCAGGTTCGGAGAAACTCACTCAATAAAAAATTAAAACTAAGAGAATTGATAAATTTTTAAAAACTAGGAAAACCATTTTTTCTTCTCCATTTATATTAGAGCTTGCAATAAGTTGGAACACGCCACCCCGACCCAAGCCCATCAGAATAATTCACAACTGACCAAGCCCAAAATTTCAATGGGTTGCCATATCCTGTTATGGCTCAAGTCAATCCAACAACACTTTTACATTTATTTTTGGTCGGGCGAAAATATTTGGGCTGGCCCAAATGATCCAGTCATTTTGGGCTATTAAAAATAAAGACCAATCCAGCCTTATACGTGGGCTGGTTGTATTTGGTTCAATTTGCTAGCTCTAGTTTAAAGGATGAGTTGCAAAGATGAATATAAGTCAGAGAAATTGAGAGTAGTTAAATATATAGTTAATTATGAATATTTTTATAATGAAAATGCGAGAGTTTTTTGTATTTGGGCTCTTAGCTCTTCATGGTCTTAGTAGAGTATTGTAGCCCAACTCTGTGTATTTACGTTGAACTGTATAAACTTGGTCTATTGGGACTTCCTTTTCCATTACATAATTGATAATTCAAGTGTCTTTATTTGGTCTTTTTTGGGTTCAAGGCCCATCGTATGCATTTTCACCAATAGTTATATTTTTTTGAATCATTAATTCCTTAAATAGTATTAATATTACATTCATGAATATAGTTTTTTTAATCCTTAATTTCTAATTGATTTTGTATTCAGTACTGCAGAAAATTTAAGTTGATACATCCCACTTTTTTTTACTAGGACACTATCTACTTTATATAAATTAATTATGAATAATTGAATGTATAAACATAACGATACCATCATTATATGAAAAATCAAATATTAACATAATGCTAATTTGTAAATCAAATATATACAATCTCATAATTAAATACCCATAACTCACAAACCCCACTTTTTCTAACAACGCAAATGAAGTTGCCAAATTTCTGGTTGACCATCACCTCGGCGCCAACCCTATCCTACAGTTTCCTATAAAATATAATAAGATATACTGAGAAGGTTAATTGTTTGGTGGCCTCCTGTCTATATATTTCTTGCATTTATTGATTAAATTGTTATTTTAGTCATGGAACCAGGAAAGTGGTAATTAAATTAGTTCTTTTTATAATCTATTGGCAAAATCATCCTGCATCGTTAATAAAATTCTTGAATTTAATCCTCAATTTCCCGAAAATTTCATATATTGTCTGTAATATCTCATGTGAGTTGTATGTAAAGACAAAAATTTCAGGACTACTTGCGAATCTCTGGCCAAGAATTAGGGTTTTCACTGATCTTATGTGCTATTTAAGCTTTATACAATTTTTACAGTAATGTGAATATAATTAAGTAGAAGGAAGAGATTATGATGCTAATAAGCAAAATAATACTTTTTGTGATCCATTTTTTTAAAGACTTGATTTTAGATTTTATTTTCTTTTTATGGGCACAATTCTAATTGAAGAAGAAAAGGACAACACACACGGACAATGATAACACATGAATAGTGTTGCGCCTGCAACTATGGCACAACTCTATAGATGGCTCTAAAATGGCGTTTTATAAATTAAAAGATAGCATCAGGTTTAGAGTTGGTCTAAGTACTTTAATTTGGGAGATAGGTGGGCACCAATGTAATTAGTATGTTTTATAGTTGTAAGGATTCTAAAGTTAGGTTTGAAGTCTAAAAATCTGAAGTGAGAAGAGGTAGAAAAATAAAAGTAAATGAAAGGAAGGAGGGAATATGGTTTGTTGTTAGGGGTCTTGTAGATGTTGCACCTCAGCAGTACACTTGGTATAACATCCACCATTCACGTGCCTTATTTTTTAAGAGATGAGACACTCGATATTTATCCACTCACCACTTAAAACCTTGGCATTTATCCACTCACAAAGTGTATATACAACTAGTGTAGCATGGATAACACTAACACACTGAGATTTGGACTAGAGAGACAAATATACCCCTTGGCATATTAATTTTGTTTGTAATAGTGCAAGCCTAAAATTTGCTTTAGGGTGCATAGTTTGTAATTAGAGGGTGTACTATGCCAGTTAATTACCTTTGTATAGTTCACTAGTTTCCCCATCTATAAAAATGTTGTTCTAAACAAGGGTAATAGACTCACATTGAGCTCTTAAGTTTTGGAAACAAAATGGGAGAAGAAAACTTGCTGCCCAACAAACAAATTGTATTGAAAAATTACTTACAAGGTTGTCCAAAGGAGACCGATTTCGAACTTAGGACAACAAAAGTGAGCACAGAAATTCCTCATGGATCTAAGGGAGTCTTACTCAAGAATCTGTACTTGGCGTGTGACCCTTACATTTGCCACCTTATGCGTCCTCGAGGACTTTCTATTCTTTCCTCACATGGTTTTATTGTCCCGGGATCTGTAAGATAATATCGTTCCTTTCTTATTAGTTGAGTTTAATTGCAAAATTAGTCCAGTGATGCAGAGAGCTAGCAATTTTGGTACTGTAAATTAAATATTTTAGGCAGCAATTTTGATCCCATAAGTTTTTGAATGTTTGGAATTCTTAATTTGTGCAATTTTAGTCACAAGTGGATGTTGCGATATTTCATTTGCTTTAAGTATATACTCTTTCATTTAGCCAAAATACCCAAAAATGCCTATAACAATTAATAGTTAATAGTTATAAGACTGCAGTCGCTATTTTTACTAACGGTTAAAACCATTAAGAACCTAAACTGCCATCAAAAAGTTACAAGACTAGGATTGCCAACTCCTAAGAGTTGCAGGACAAATTACAATTAAGTCTTTTTAGCTTGTTGTTCATTTTAATTGTATTAATAAATTAAGAGTAAATGGTGAGAATTACCCACTTGGGATATGTGAGAGAGTTTTTTGACATGTATGATAAAAAATATAGTTTTCTACCCACTTTTGGGGTTCTTTTACAACAATACCCTTGAGGCTTTAAATGCAAGCCTTTAAAGTAGGTACTTGTTAAATACATACATACATACGATTCTTCCCCATTTGCTCTTCACTTTTTCTCTTTTCTTCTTCTTCTTCACAAAAATATCAAGAAGTTCTTTTATGGTCATTCGTAACCAAAATCGTGCCCAATATTTGTGCCCAATTTTAAATAGGGCACGATATCGTGCCTCAGTAAAAATTAGGCACGATATATCGTGCCCCATTTAAAATTAGGCACGATATATATCATGCACCAATTAAAATTAGGCACGATATCGTGCCCCATTTAAAATTAGGCACGATATATATCGTGCCTCATTTAGTATGTTAGGCACGATATATACGAGTATGCTTTTTTTTTTGAGTAGATACGAGTATGCTTGTATGCATGAGTATAATTTTTCCTGGCACACTTTACATTTTTATAACCAGCTGCATGTTGTTAGATAGCTTGGATTGAAAATTGGTTCCATATCATTTTTTTCTGACGTCTGTCTATTCTCCCTTATTGGTGTTTTTCTTTTTCTTTTTTTTTTTGAGGAAAAGGGCAGTTGATTTATTACTTTGATAGTTAATTGAAGAAATCATGGGGTTTGCAGAGAGGGGCAACCACCCTTTACGAACTCCTATATCCTCTCTGTAAACCATCATTCTTGGTGTTTTCTTATTCAAGGCTGAGAATAATGTTTTGTCGTGTTGTGCAACTATTCACAAACCTCGAGAAAGTGGTTTTTTAGACGTTGTTGTAAACTTAGGCACGATAAGGCTAAGAATAATGTTTTGTCGTGTTCTGCAACTATTACCAAACCTCGAGAAAGTGATTTTTTAGACGATGATGTTGTAAAATTAGGCACGATACGGGCACGGTATAGGCACAATATGGACACAATATATATATGTATATGTACATGGAAGTTGGCACGATATGGACACGATATAGGCGCGATATATGCACGATATTGGCACGATTTGAGCACGATATGTATATGTATATGTACATAGGGGTTAGGCACGATATATGCACGATATGGGTATACGATTTTATACATAGGTGTGTATTTGGGGGGAAGTGTACACGATTTTCAAGGAAATCATTAATTACATCAGTTTCAAATTTCAAAATCTCCAAATTAAAGGAGGGACATTTTTGTCAAATTGGGTAGAAAAAAGTTTTATTATGTCTATGGATAAAAAAGAATATACACTATCCATAGTGTGTACTTTAAAAATTCCCCCATAAATTAAAGTTCTATTATCAATTTGGCTTTGATTTATGTGTTAATTAGGTTGTGAGGGGATATGGGGTGGCCAAGGTCATAAAATCTGGTTATGAAGAGCTGAAAGAAGGCGAATACGTTTGGGGAATTACAAGTTGGGAAGATTTCAGTTGGAACTTTTATCCTCAACAGCTATTGATCAAGATAAATATCACCCACGATGTGCCTCTATCTTACTATGCGGGCATCTTAGGTACCAATACAGTTTCATTTACTATAAAAAAATAAGTTTAGTCATTTGTTATTTAATGTGTTTCTTATTCAATTATATAGAATCGAAAAGCATAAGTTGACATTTCAAAACATTAAAAACTATATATATATTTTTTTTACATCCAAAAAGGCAAAAACTGCAACATGCAATTTCAACTGTAGATGTGATAGAATTTAATCTGTGCAGGCATGTCAGGGCTTGCTGCTTATGTGGGCTGGAACGAAATATGTTGTCCTAAGCAAGGAGAAATTGTATATGTTTCTTCGGGTGCAGGTGGAGTTGGTCATCTCGTTGGACAATTTGCCAAAATGATGGGTTGTTATGTTGTTGGAAGTGCTAGCACCAACCAAAAGGTTATATTAATCCGAATCTTATATATATTGTACACATTTGATTGAGGGGTAACACGACTTATTTATGTGCTAAAAGTGTAATTAAGTACATATATATATGGTCCGTAAATTCAAGAACTTTTTATGAACTGATCATCTTGAGTGTTCACAGGTCGATCTGCTAAAGACGGAGCTTGGATTTGATGATGCTTTCAACTATAAACAAGGGGATTTGCGCTCAAAATTGAATAAGTTCGTTCCAAACTTTAGTTTGTAAATAGAGGTTATTTGGTTATAAATTACTTGATTCTACAAACATTTGAGAGCTTATATGGGTGTTAGGATCTTATAAGTTCCTTAAAATAAATTATTGAAGGTCCCAATTTGTCTCTAAAATTTCATAAACTCCTTTAGTTCGATTTGAAATATTATCAAAAAAGTTTCATTACTATTATGAATAAATAAGCCATGTATCATACTTTATAAGAAAATTTCAAGAACGGAAACTCTCGTGGATGTAGGTGGGTTTGTCGAACCACTCAAAATCTGCTTGCCATTTATTTTTCCGTCAATGTCATTTACTTCTGTCCGGATAAGTCAAATCTTGGGCCATGACACGCCTCCGCTACGCCCAACATATAAATTGTGGAGAATTACTAATTAAGGTGTTACTTCAGCAGTCTCTTAACAATCTATTACCAAAGTTAGTAATATGTAATTTCTTTGAACGTTTAAACAACTATCATGCTAGTGACTGCTGTTTTTTTTTAATAATTTTAAAAAATTTGTTGTTATAGGTATTTCCCAAAAGGCATAGACATTTACTTTGACAATGTTGGAGGGGAAATGTTGGATGAGGTTATGTTGAAAATGAACATAAATGGAAGAATTGCTGCTTCTGGGATGATATCTCAGTACAATCTGAAAGAACCACAGGGCATCCATAATCTGTTTAGTCTAATTGAAAAACGCTTGAGTGTACGAGGTTTCATGGTACTGGACTACAAAGAGAAATATCCCGAGTATGCTGAGTGGGCTGTCAAGAAATTACAGGAGAAGAAATTGGTTTATGTTGAAGATGTGATTACAGGCCTAGAGAATGTTGTTTCTGCTTTTGTTGGCATATATCATGGCCTTAATATTGGTAAACGGATTGTTGTTGTTGCTGAGGAGTGAAGACGGATATATATGTTTTATTTTTAGCAAGGGAAAAATATGACATCTATAAATTATGTGTCCATTTACTGTTTTATTTAATGCTACTTACTGTTTTATTTTCTTATCATTCTGTAAAGTAGTATGACTAAGTCGCTGTTGGAAATTTTGGTTTTGATAAAGTGGATGTCGACCCGATTTTGACTAATTTTTCGGTGACTAAATATTTAATTCTGGAGGAATTAAATTATATATTATTAATCTACGTTCCGAGTAGATGTTCGTAGTATTTTTTATTTTTCTCAAAACCGAATTTCGGTGAGTGAGAAATTAATACACGAAGGTAGCCACATAAATGGGCATTATGTAAAGATTATTTAAAGGGAGATGAAAGGCTTATGTCTTATCCCACATGGAATACAAATCATAGTTTATTTACTAGAAGGTGTAATTTGTTGTATAAACTATAACACAAGTGGATGATCACAAGTGGGCCACACGCGCACACGCCCGGCCCGACCTGGGCATGGGCCTGGGCCGGGGCGGCCCGGCCCGGGTCCATTGTAGGTGTCCAGATTCGTGTGACTGTTGGAGTTGTAACTCCTGCAGTGGTGGTCACCTGAAGTTAGCCCACTACATGACTGTTATGCAGTAGTGGGGTGTAACACCTTGGTTGTTACAAGTGATTAATGCCCACTACCCAGTTTTTTCTCCTGCAGGTGGATTGGTTGACTATATATATCATTTTGTGCATTGCAGTTTGAGCTACAGAATTCTTACTCCATAAAAAGCATACACTCATATATTCTGCATTCTGCACTAAGTCCAGCAACCAGTCTTCAGCACATTTCTAGTTCGCAGGTGCTTCTGTGTTAGTGGTGCTACTACACAGAAGACGTAAGCCGTTTCATCTTTGGAAGCAATACGTCAAACCGTGAGCACTAGCCGGGACGTAATTGCTTTGCGGAAAGAGATTCATCTCGACTAAACGGCTGGAAGTTCTATTAACCGATTGTAATAGTTAGTTCAATTTTCGTAATTTTCTTTTTACGTAATTTGCCATTTTGAAGGCATTCCCTATTCTGTAACATTGTACTCTACAATCGCAAAATAATTATCGAACTTCACGATGGCAAGCACAAGCAGAACCCCGATCATCCCTCCTGCTCAAGCTGAGAAACCCGAAAAATTCATGGGTTTCGACTTCAAGAGTGGCAACAAAAATATTGTTCTACCCGACTACCCTAAGCCGGCGAAGATCGACCGAGGACGCTCCTATTATTGTTGCCGAGAACGAAATGAATCTTTGAAAAACGCGCGCATTTGATGCATGGGGCCAGGGTGATTTCTGTGCCAGAACTATGTCCTAAACGGACTTAGTGATGCGCTTTACTGATGTGTATCAGGTTGTGAAATCCTCCAAAGAATTGTGGGAATCTTTGGAGAAGAAGATAAAATCGAGGATGCAAGACAAAGAAATTTGTTGTCGGTAAGTTCTTGGATTTTGTGATGGTTGATTCTAAAACCGTGATGGAACAAGTTCGGAAGTTTCAGATTGATCCTACATGAAATCTCTCGACGAGGGAATGGCTTTTTTAGGAAGCATTCCAAGTGGCCGCCTTGATTGAGAAATTGCCCCCAAGTTGGAGGGATTTCAAGATTTATCTCAAACATAAGCGAAAGGAGATAGGACTACGAGGATCTCGATTGTCAAACTCGGAATTGGGAAGACAATAGGAGGATTGACTCTAAGTCCAAGCTTGTCCCTATGGAGTCAAAAGCCAACTTGATGGAGCACGGCTCGTCAAGTAACTCAAGAAAAGGCTAACTAACGATAAAGGCAAGAAACCGACAAATTTGGAAAATTCCGGGAGCTTGCTACAACGTGGCAAACCGAACCACATGGCAAAAGGGACTGTCGTCACCAAAGAAAAAGAAAACCAAACCGCTGATCCCAATGCCAATGTGGTTGAAGAAAGGAGCCGGCTGCAGTTGACATGTCGGCGGTGGTGTTTGAAGCCAATTTGGTGGATAACCCAAAAGAATGGTTTGTGGATACGGTGCCACTTGCCATGTCTGCATTACGATAAGGATGCATTCTCTTCTTACATCCCATCGACCAGGAAGGAAGCTCCATATGGGGAATCACGCCTCCCGATGTTCCGGGCGTTGGAACGGTGGTGCTAAAGCTTACTTTGGGAAAGGAGTTGAAGTCGAAGGATATCGCATGTCCCGGACATCCGCAAAAATGCGGTTTCGGTTCGCTTTGGTCAACCATGGGTTTAGACTAGTTTTTGAGTCCGAAAAGTTTGTACTTAGCAAATTTGGACAGTTCCTTGGTAGGGGTTATCTAGACAAATGATTGTTCAAAATGAATGTAATGATCGACGCCGTTTTGGCGAGAATATGAATAAGAATGAATCTTTCTGTTTATATTCTTTGAGTGCTCTAATTTATGGCATATTAGATTAGGACATGTAAATCAATGCTATAAAAAGATTGGTAAATTTAGAATTGATTAATTTACTCAAGTAAACTCACAAAGAAAATGTGAAGTTTGTGTTGAAGCTAAAATGACTAAATTACCATTCCACTCGGTTGAAAGGAGCACTTCACCTTTAGAGTTGATACACACTGATGTGTGTGATCTAAAATTTGTGCAAACTAAAGGTGGTAAAAAAATATTTCATTACATTTATTGATGATTGCACAAGATTTTGCTACTTATACTTGTTAAGAAGCAAAGATGAAGCATTAGAGGCTTTTAAGAATTATAAAAATGAAGTTGAAAATCAACTTGGCGTACCGGATTAAAATAATTCGGAGTGATAGAGGTGGCGAATATGTTGCACCATTTGAAGAACTAGGTACCCATTCGGGCATAATTCATCAAACAACAAAGACCATATTCACTACGATCTAACAGTGTTCTTGAATGCAAAAACCGGACTCTAAAAGAGATGATGAATGCCATGTTGATAAGTTCCGATTACCCTGAATATGTGGGGGGAAGTCTTTTAATGACCAACCACATATTGAATAAAATACCACTTAAAGGGAAAGATAAGACACCTTACTTAATTGTGGAAAAATTGTAAGCCTTCTTATAAATACCTTAAAGTGTGGGGGTGTTTGGCTAAGGTAGCAATACGAACCAAAACAAGTTAAAATTGGACCAAAGGAGTTGATTGTGTCTTTGTGGGATATGCATACCAAAGTAGTCGAGAAAATCCGGAAATGATCAAGATACCATAATCGAATCAAGGAATGCTTTGTATTCTTTGAGGATGTCTACCCTTGTAGAGAAAAATTAGAAGTGAGTACTAATAAAAGAACTCACGAAAGCGCAAGTGGTTCAACACCAATTAGTGAAGAATCGAGACGCAGTGAAGAGGTCTAAGACAACTAAGTCTTTTGGGCCGGATTACATAACATTTATGTTAGATGGTGAGCCAAACTCGATTAAAGAGGCTCTAAGCGACCCGATGCTCCGCTCCGGCAGAAGCTATCAATAGTGAAATCGAGTCCATTCTGCAGAACCATACTTGGGAGTTGGTTGATCTCCCTGCTGGTCATAAACCTTTAGGATGTAAATGGATCCTAAAGAAGAAGTATAAAGCAGATGGAACTATTGATAAGTATAAAGCACGACTTGTAGCCAAAGGCTTTAAACAAAAAGAAGAATATGATTTCTTTGATACCTATTCTCCAGTAACGAGGATTGCGTCTATTCGGGTGCTTCTCGCGATTGCTGCTTTGCACAATCTAGAGATTCATCAGATGGACGTCAAGACGACATTTCGAATGGAGAGATAGATCTTTGAAATATACATGGAACAACTGAAGGGTTTGTTGCACCGGTCAAGAAAAGAAGGTGTGCAAGTTAATAAGATCCAGACGCGGATCGAAACAAGCTCCAAAACAATGACATCTTAAGTTTGACAATACGATGTTGTCAAATGGATTTAAAATCAACGAGTGTGATAAATGCGTATATGTCAAAGGGACATCAGATGCATTTGTCATAGTTTGTCTATACGTAGACGATTTGTTAATCATGGGCAGTAGTCATGATACTATCATGGAGACTAAAAAAGAATGTTAAAGAGGAACTTTGACATGAAGGATATGGGGACCTCCGATGTAATCCTTGGGATAAAAATCGCCAGAACTCCCATCGAATTATCTTGTCACAATCCCACTATGTGGATAAAGTGCTCAAGAAATTCAATGCTTTTGACAGATTAACGTCAAAGACGCCATTGATTTAAGTATAAACCGGTTGCTAATAAAAAGAACAGTGGCTCGGATGGAATACTCACGTATAATAGGCGGTCGATGTACATCACAAATTGTACACGCCCGACTTGGCCTACCTTGTAAATATGTTGAGTAGGTTCACGAGCAATCCAAGCCATGAGCATTGGAAAGCGTTAACAGGGTGTTAAAATACTTGAAGTATACCTTGGATTATGGGCTATACTACTCAAGATATCCAAATTGCATTTTGAAGGATATAGTGATGCTAGTTGGATTTCGATTCGAAAGATTCTTATTCAACTAGTGGATACATATTCACCATTGGAGGTGGTGTGCGGTATCGTGGAAGTCCAAGCAAACATGTATAGCTCGGTCCACCATGGAATCCGAGTTTATAACTTTGGATAACTGGTGAAGAAGCAGAGTGGCTTGAGAAACTTTCTCGGAAGATATTCCATGTTGGAGGAAGCCTATGCCTTCCGTGATGATTCACCGTGATAGCCAAGCGGCTATAGGAAGCGGCACATAGCAATATATATAACGGTAAGTCTAGACATATTCGTCGGAGACACAATACCGTTAGACAATTGATCTCAAATGGTGTGATGTCAATTGACTACGTAAAGTCAAAAGATAATTTGGCAGATCCTTTGACAAAAGGACTAAATCGAGATCAATTGGGTAAATTGCTAGAGGGAATGGGCTTGAAGTCCACAAAGTAAAAATAACTATCATAGTGGTAACCCAACCATGATGACTGGAGATCCCAAAAACTTGGTTCAATGGGAAAACTAAACTATGAAGGTTATGTTGTAACACTTGGAAACAATATTATAACCCATCCCTAGAAAGCAATACCAAGTGTTGAAACACCTGCAAAGTTGTGGTGAGGCTAAATCATTTGACTTTTAATGATTCCTACACT
The DNA here is from genome assembly GCA_016081115.2 of Rehmannia glutinosa. Classification (NCBI taxonomy): domain Eukaryota; kingdom Viridiplantae; phylum Streptophyta; class Magnoliopsida; order Lamiales; family Orobanchaceae; genus Rehmannia; species Rehmannia glutinosa. Next base: position 220,762 of record JABTTQ020001258.1, read on the forward strand.
TCGTTGAGGTTGAGTATGGCAGGATACTCGGATAGGAGATCACCTATATAAGTGAGAAGTGCGGGTTGCTTCAAAGTAACACTTATGAATCCAAAGTGGTGTCCATGGCCAAAACAGACACAAAACGTGAGAACAGAAGGTGTTGAGACCTTATTGTGTTAATACTGTTGACTCGGTATACACCGTGGAGGAATAGTTCAAGGCATTACGTCCACTAAGCCGCCAGTGTACCCGATGGTATTGACTACGGAAGGTTCAAAGCCATAATGTCACGTCCCGTGACATTGGGGTGTCTTTCGCTATGACTACTGGTGGATTATGCTGTGAATGACTGTATGTGGCTTCAGTCGGCTGGTTTGTGGGTACGTGTACATGACCCTTCGGATGTTCAGGTAGGCCTACCCGGTTAAGTTCGGGGAGCTTGTCGCTAGTCGTGGACTTGACGGTGAAGAAGCGGAATTGGCCATCCCTACCCAAACCGGCCTGGATCTTTGGAGCCGCATTCTCGATGAGCCCAAGACAGGCGAAACCGGTGGTTGTCTCGTGGATAGTGGCCCCGGTGACCGGGGCGCCGCTCGGGCATCGTGTGGGGGCCGAAATGGCTAGGCCCGTGACAGGTGGTATCAGAGCCCGGTTTGGGCGAAGTGTTGTGAAGTAGTACGCGATGGCATGTGAAGACATTGTGTCAGGTGTGACTGAGAACCGCGGGAGAGAACCAGTGCAGACACGAGACAGAAAGAAACGTGACCAAAGCAAAGTACGAGAGGGGACGTCTTTGGAACACGTTGTAGTAGAGATGGGGGAACGACTTGAGCGGGTAGAACATACTGTCGAGACATTGGAGGGCCATGTTCTCGAGCAGATAGATTCCCTCAAGGAAAATATCCAAACTTGTCTTGATGTCAACACCACACATGAGGAACGTCTTGCCAAGTTGGAGGCAAGGATGATGGATGCTATTCAGGCCTTACAAGCAAGCATCGAGGGGATGCGAGAAGATCTTGTCTTGTGCAAAAAGGTCGTTGCTAGCGGGGGAGCTAGCATCACCACGCCTAGTCCAAGGGTGGACTACCCCAAGCCGCTGTGGTTTAATGGCGTAAGGGACGCTAAAGTTGTGGAAAACTTATTTTGGCAAATGGAGCGATACTTCGAGGGGCTCGACCTTATCGATGAAGCATCAAAGGTAAGAACTGCTACTCTTTATCTTACGATATGCTACTTTGTGGTGGCGTAGAAAACATGCCGACATAGAACGAGGTGCTGTTAATTGATACTTGGGAAGAATTTAAGAGAGAGCTTAAACGACACTTCTACCCGTAAAATGTCGTTTATGTTGCTCGAAAGAAAATGCAAGAGTTGAAACATAGGGGATATATTCAAGATTACGTGAAAGAGTTCACAACCCTTATGCTTCAAATCCCTAACATGTCGGACGAGGACCTTCTCTTCTACTTTGTCGATGGACTTCAACACTGGCCAGGAGGGGAAGTACAACGTCGAAACGTTAGTACGGTGGATGAAGCTATCACGGTTGCCGAAGTCTCTCATTGATTATCAAAAGCTTGGAGCTTCTATGAGGGGGAGAAAAAGAGGGACTCTTCGGATGATGAAGAAGAGAGACACGGACATTATAAGATTCCTCTCATGACGAGTAAATAAACATCCTTCCGAGAAAAGAGTATGAGGCCAAGAAGACCACTTTTACGCCAAAGGAGGATCTACATGTGCAAAGGACCGCATCCCATACGCGATCGTCCTAAGTTAGGAACTTTGCATGCCATGGTAGAGGAACATTCAGGCTTTGAGGAAATAACACCCAAGAACCAAGTAGGATTGGGGCATTACAACTTCTCAATGCTCTTAATACCAGAGATGTGTATACTACATCAAGCAAGGAGTTGATGTACGTGGAGCGCGTATCAATGGGAAGCCTACCAAAGTGATGGTAGACACGGAGCTTCAAACAACTTTATGGATGTTAATGAGGCTAAGAGACTAGGCCGGTGGGAAAAAAAGGGGACGGATGGATGGATGAAGGTCGCCAATACGAAACCCATACCTATTAAAGGTACGTCTCAAGGTGTTGATCTCTGCCTTGGTGCTTGGAAGGGCCAAGCAAACTTTTCAATTGTTCCGATGGATGACTACAAGGTGGTGCTTGGGATGGACTTTTGGCGCAAGGTATGTGCTATTCCCATACCTTTCCTCAACAGTGTGTGGATTCTTGACAAGCATTCATCTTGTATAATACCTGCTACCACCGGCGAGCATCAAGATACAAAGAAGCTAAATTATTTCTCAGCCATGAGGTTGATTGAAGCCAACATGAAAAAGGCTCGTCGTCAGAAGAGAAAGAAGTCGACACGTGATATGAGTACGGAGACGAGGGCGTCGCCAGATTGGGTGGGGGAGAATGTCACGCAGTTGGCCTTTACGACTGATTTTTCGCCATCTGCCGGAACAAAAGGCTCACCACCATACGTGGTCCATCGTCTAGAATCACCTAGCATGATTCTAGAATAATCTAGAACAGTATAGAAGAACCTGGAATGTTCTAGAAGAGTCTAGAACATTTTAGAAGAGTCTGGAATATTTTAGAAGAGTCTAGAATATTGTAAAAGATTCTAGAATAATGTAGAACATTGTAGAATAGTCTAGAATGTTATAGAGTAGTATGGAACTAAGTAGAAGGTTGTAGACTAGAGTGAAGATTTATAGAATACTTGTAGAATATGTAGGAATCATGTGGAGAGTTCTAGAGAACTTCTCCCAACCGTTGGATCAAATGAATCACCACCATCCATTAAGAAGGTGGAGTAGTATAAATAGGAGTAGGGCCTCATTTGTAACCAACGAAGCATTGTAAGCAAGTGTGAGTGAATATAAGTGTTCATTTCCTAATTTTCTTGTGTGCTTATTACTTAGCCATCTTCTAACACTTCTTTACACACAAACACGTGGGAGAGGCTGACTTAGCTAATCGCAAGGGGCGATTGAAGGAGCTAAGGCCGCACGGTTCGTTGTTGAGGAACAAGTCCGTGATGGTGGTACGTGAGCCGTCCCGGCATTTGTATTTCGTGGTTGCGCCAAGCGCTCTTACCAAGAGGGTGGTGGGAGAGCGGGAGCGGAACATGTTGGGTGGCGATCATCCGGGAGAATCCTCTCCGGTCTCCGAGTGCGATTGGTGTGCGAGGCACACGCGGGCGCGGGGGGCGCCGTTGATGCACTTCGGGTGGAGTAGACCGTGCACGAGGGCGTACACCATCTGGGTGGGGAGGATGTCATGCCCCGTGACATTGGGGTGTCTTTCGCTATGACTACTCGGTGGATTGTCTTTGTGAATGACCGTATGTGGCTTGATCCGGGGGTTTGTGGGTACGTGTACATGACCCGGATGTTCAGCAGGCCTACCCGGTTAAGTTCGGGGAGCTTGTCGCTAGTCGTGGACTTGACGGTGAAGAAGAAAATTGGCCATCCCTACCCAAACTGGTCGGATGCTGGAGCCGCATTCCTGATGAGCCCAAGGCAGGGCGAAACCAGTGGTTGTCTCGTGGGATAGCCGCCCGGGTGACCGGGAGCCGCTGGCATCGTGTGGGGGCCGAAATGGCTAGGCCCGTGACAATAAGCTACCTTTCCGAATGCAATATTGTCTCTTGAGGACTGGTTTGTGTGTCTGCATTCATGCATACATTAATTTTCACTCATGTGGGGGATTGTTGGAAATTTTGGTTTTGATAAAGTGGGTGTCGACCCGACTTTGACCAATTTTTCGGTGGCTAAATATTTAATTCTGGAGAAATTAAATTATATATTATTAATCTACGTTCCGAGTAGATATTCGTAGTATTTTTTATTTCTCAAAACCGAATTTCGGTGAATGAGAAATTAATACACGAAGGTAGCCACATAAATGGGCATTATGTAAAGATTATTTAAAGGGAGATGAAAGGCTTATGGCTTATCCCATATAGAATACAAATCATAGTTTATCCTAGTTTATTTACTAGAAGGTGTTATTTATTGTATAAACTATAACACAAGTGTATGATCACAAGTGGGCCACACGCGCGCGCGCGCCCGCTCGTCCGGCCCGGCCTAGGCATGGGCATGGGCCTGGGTGGGCGGCGGCCGGCCTATTGGGCCCGGGTCCGGTCCACTCAAGTTTTCCCACTCGAAAATGGGCTTGGCCTGATTCAAGATTGTTGACTGTTGAGCCCAATGAATCCCGGACATTGTAGGTGTCCGGATTCGTGTGATCGTGGAGTTGTAACTCCGGAGTTGTTACAAGTGATTAATGCCCACTACCCAGTTTTTTCTCCTGCAGGTGGATTGGTTGACTATATATATCATTTTGTGCATTGCAGTTTGAGCTACAGAATTCTTACTCCATAAAAAAGCATACACTCATATATTCTGCATTCTCGCACTAAGTCCAACAAAGTCTTGGTCTTTCAAAGACATTTCTAGTTCGCAGGTGCTTCTGTGTTAGTGGTGCTACTACACAGAAGACGTAAGTCGTTTCATCTTTGGAAGCAATACGTCAAACCGTGAGCACTAGCCGAGACGTAATTGTTTTGCGGAAAGAAATTCATCTCGACTCGACTTCTGGAAGTTCTATTAACCAGTTGTAATAGTTAGTTTAATTTCTGTAATTTTCTGTTTCTGTAATTTGCCATTTTGAAGGCATTCCCTATTCTGTAACATTGTACTCTACAGTAGCTACACACCAACGATTATATTTTCAAAGCAAACATTTTTAGTTTGTCCACTTAAATGTTGAGTCAAATCGTGGATTTATCAATAATCTACGCACGACAAACTGTTGAGTGCCATCTCAACTGTTAAGAAACCTTGAACGTTGTTAAAATGGGCTTAACATAAATATTTTCAAGAATTTTAAAAACCCATAAATTGGTTGGCGGTCTACCCAACCCCTCCTTTTAGACTATTACTTTTGTTTTTTAATAAGTTGGGAGTACTGGTATGAAGGGAGGAGATCAATTTCAAATAATCTGAAATATTACTGGGTCGAACCCCAGTCAATACCCTATAAAGGGTGAGATATACCACTTGAGCTACAAGCTAGTGGTCTTTTAGACCACTGCTTGTCCCCTCTTTGAGTTGAGTTTTTGTTTACTTGTTTTCTTCCAGTAGTTGCTTGTCTAATCTGGTCATAGTTTCTCCCTCTTTCAAATCCCCTGTTTTTGTTTTCAAATCCTTTATATTTTCCTTCTCCTATTCCATTTGATTGTATCATATATCCTGGTCCCTGTTTGTGCAGTACATCAAACAGCTTCCCTTCCTTCAATATGGCAAACCTATTTGATTGGGAAGTTTTATCAAACACTTACTTGATCCTCATTTCCTGGCAGTTGAATTTCCTCTTGTTTCCATGTCCCAGCTTTGTCCACATTATGATGGAATTTTCCATATTTAGCGAAGGAATTTCAACGTTACTTGCCCTTTTTTTATTTTCTTTTTGTGTTTGTTTATCGTACCATACCAAATACAGATCTATTATTTTTTCATATTATATATATATATATATATATATATATAGGGGAGGATACAATGAGACCACATATTATAGTGAGACAATGCGGACTCATCTCAACTCTCCTTTATCTATATCAATGACTAAGATAAATAAGGGTTAAAATTATATTAAACATTTAATTAATGCAAAATAAGGCTATAATTGTCAAAACAAACAAATGGAGGACCATCCAAATATGAAATCAGTTATTAGGAGAGAGAAAATCACGTGAATAAAGAGAAAATCGCGCTGGGGAGAGAGAAAATCTTGGATGTGCTCTACCATGCAATATGTTGTACATTTATCAATGATTTGTTGTATACTTAACACTATTTTGCTGTATATTTAACATAATTTTAATGTATATTAAAATGGTCAAACAAAAATATGTGGGGACTGTGAATTAATGAATCAATTATAGAGAGAGAGAATCACGCTCATTAACATGTGTGGACCGTGGATTAAGTAAATCAATTATAGAGAGAGAGAAAATCACGCTCATTATTGTGTTGTATATTTATCATATATTTGATGTATACTTAACACTATTTTGCTGTATGTTTAACATAATTTTACTGCATATTACAATTGTCAAACAAAAATATAAGTATACAACAAAACACATATAAGTATATAACAAAAAAACATAAATATACAACAACGTAAATACATACATCAAAACACATTTAAGTATACATCGAAAAACATCTAAGTCGTAAACCACCTCAAACCCATACTACTGGTAATTCCCCAACAGCCCCGACGGCCCGCCGCCAGTCTCCGCCTCATTGCCGCCGTCCATGAGCATCACACACCAACCTTCTTCTTTACCTCGTCGTTAAAAAATTCATAAAAATAGTTCCTCCTCGGCATCACCACAATAGAAATACGAGTGTTTCGAATTTTCCAACAATGGCGTGTAGGCAAAATCAATAATATCTTCGTTCCCACTAATTTATGTTTCTAATGTATTCTAATCGGTTTTCAGTTTTTCAAACTCTGCCTCCACTCCATGGCTTCAGAAAATGCTTCTTCCCCTGCTGAAACCCTTCGTTTGCGAATTCCCATCTGTCCGAATCGATTTTCCTGAACCTCTATGAGTAATTGCATCACCAAGTTCCAATCAGTTATAAATTTCATGACATTTAACCAAGCCACAATATTTATCATATTACATGACACGAAAAACAACAACTGAAAATACACAAATTTTAGGGATAGGAAAAAAAGGGTAGGAAATTGGATTTAAAGAGATGGTATAACATAACTAGAGCCAGAGATAATTCAAGTCATCCATAAAGTGCAGTAATAAATTACTTAAATCATCCCCATTTTGCAAGAAAGAAAATGGAAATTACATAAACCTCGCAACAACACCACCCAAATGCAAAAAAAGACAACAGCGGAAATTTTCTCCATTACAAAAGCAGAAATTTTTCCCCAATCATAGAACGGCAAAAAAAAATTACATTAATTCCATTCCATGCACCAAAGAAACAACACTCGCCCTTTTCGGGGTTTGCGGCGCGATTTGCGAGCGGTGGGGCGGCGGAGGTGAGATTGAGTGAGCCAGGGTGGGAGATAGAGGAAGGAGAATATTATGTAATTGTGTAATTACAATTATGTCCTTTTCATGTTAAAAATAAATTGAAAATGATTATTAAATTGGATAAATCCCAACTATCTAAAATTACGACTTTGTGGTCGTGGATTAGTCCACACTGTCTCACTCACTAATTATCCGGTTTCATTTGATCATATTCCTATATATACAATATATATACAATATTTTATATTATTATATATTGTTTATCCGGTAAAATTTGAAAGTACAATAGTAATGAAAAATATTATTTTGATTGTAATGTTACATATTTTTTATTTCATTATTTTATTTTAAAAAAGGTTTTTGAATTAGGAACCGAAATATTGGGAAAAGAAAAACCAAGAGCTTGTACCCTAAGTTCCAATATTCTTTGAAATTTATCCCATCCACTCCAACCAATACTCTCAACTTATTAAAAAACAAAATATTGGGAAAAGAAAAACTGATAAAAACAAAACCGAACCGAATTTTGGCACATCAAATATTAAGTTCCGTTCGGTTTGATTAGTAATTATTATATAGTGATTACTATCATTACATGAAAAATAAAATATTTACATTTTAATACATCTACCCTATATACCAAAGAAATAACAAGTTGGCACGTGTCATCACCTCATTAATTTTAACACATTTGTTAACTTTTCTCATTCTCCTAATTTCACATGACAACTTAACATTTATCTATGTGACAACTTTATATTAAAATATAGCAAATTGAAAAGATAACAAATTTAATCAAGATTATAAAAGATAAAATATAATCCAAAAAATAAAGAATTTTTCACAATTAGTTTGGAAAAGATCAAATCTATCTGGATTTTTATTTTGAGAAATATTCTATTAGTTTAGAATATATATTTTTCAATTTAAACAATAACAATTTTAATAGATAAAAAATAATCTAAAAATCAAGATCTGTCTAAAATATCTTTTAAATTTGTTATCTTTTAATTGGTGACACTAATATTTTATCTTTGAGTAAATCCCGTGTGACACAAAGGTGTTATTCTAGTATAATACTAATTCTTAAATCAAATGTATACATCCTCATTAGAAAAGAGACATAAAATTTGCCGCCCGATGGGCCTAGCCTAACCAACCCACATTTATCGATGTACTGAACTTTATTTTTAGATGTTTGAAATGAACTGGGCCTATTTTGGCCCGACTCAAGTGACCCAAAGCCTGCTAGGCAAGAGCAAAAATACACGTGTTGGGTTGAGCCATTTTTTAATGTTTTATATGTATACATATACATATATATATATATATATATATATGATAGATGAAAAAAAAACTTTCAACTTTCAAATTTTAGAGGATTATTTCAAAGTTAATTATTTTCTCTTTATAACCGATCTTGTTCTTTTGCAGAAACCCAATTTGTAATTTTCAAAACCTTTGGATTTTTTGTAATTAGCCCAAATCATAGGCGGAGTTTTGTAATTATCTCTTAAAACCTTTCTCCGATCAACCATTTCACAAGAAAGATTGGATAAGTTAGTTATGTTGTCAATTGAGAAAGAAAATTGAACAACTTGATTATAAAGATTTGAACAACACTTTTGTCGGCAAAACTATGAGGCGAGATGTATTTAAATGATTACTTTGAACATGATTGTCATATTGTTTTAACTAATATTGTAAATTATACAAAGTCTATTTTTTAATATTATTTTATGTTGTGTTTAAATTTGTAAAAAAAAGACCCAATTTAAAGTTTGACTCAGGCCAAAAAATTACTAGACACGGCCACGCATATGAAGTCGCCAATTATTTGGTTCAGCACAATTAACTTGGGTGCCAACCCTACCCTCCAAGTGTTCCAATTTGCTATGTTGTAGTTTCCCATAGAGATAGATAGATAAGGTAGGTGGCCGTTTTCGCCTCCCTCTATTTTGGAAATTGCTTGCATATATGATATATGTTATAGCTATTTCACTAGTTTTCCCATCAATAAAAATGTTGTTATAAAATTGATCATGGCATTAATTGAAAAATTACGTACTTACAAGGTTGTCCAAAGGAGAGCGATTTTGAACTTAGGACAACAAAAGTCAGCACAAAAATTCTTCATGGATCTAAGAGAGTGTTACTCAAGAATCTGTATTTGGCGTGTTGTTCGCCTTTATTTTTAGCTCACTGCAAGTGTACGGTGTACGTTATAGAAAAAGGTAGCAAGGTCGTATCCACGGAGACTAATAAATTAATATGCTAAGTATTGAACAAAGATATTCTTATTTTTATTTAGACAGTCGTAAAATGATGGTTGTTGTGAGATTAAGACAATTAGGACTACTAAAAACACGAGATTAAGATAATGCAAATAATAGAAGTATCAAGATGATAAAATAGATTCCCGGGTTAAGGTTTCGATTAATATCCCTCTTGTTGTCCGATTTAACCAAAGTCAAGTTATTATCAATATTCCTATAAGACGATCGCGAAAATATTTTATCCTCCTTCTCGAGATGCATAATTGAAATACCTATGCTAGCATCTCTACTCAACATGAAGTATTTAACTCCTAAAGTTTAAAAGATCAAATGTCCTCACAAATATTTACAAACCTCTCGATTCATGCAAATATTTGTGTCGAGTACTCAAGATCTAATATTGAAACTCATCTCTCGAATTATGAATCAATATATCAAACAAGTTAAATCATTGATCAAGTGATAAAACAAGAATAAGCTCAAAGTACTCAAATAGGCTTCAAGACAATAACTTCAACTAAGATTAAAATATTCAATAAGAGTTCATTAATCTACTACCAAAAACCCGGAAATCTAAAGAGTTTAGCTACACATGATGTCTAAACAACTCATAAACAAATTGTTCAAAGTCATGACAAACTAAAATGAAAGATTAAAACTACAAGAGAAGCAAGAAAAACTTAGGAAAGTCGACAATCTCTCGATGTATCTCCGTTCCTTGAGCTCCGATGCAACCCAATTGTCTCCTTGATATCTTCTTCCAAGAATAGACATTTGTCTTGTGTTCTATAGCCAAAAATGTCAGAATGTTCCTTGGTGTGCGCCCCAAAAAGTGATTATATACCTTTTAGAAAGTTTTAGGGCACATTGTCGCTATCATCGCATTTACAGGGGACGCATGGGTTGCCGAGTCGCACCAACCCTGCGCACGGGTCGTGCGTAGACGCACGGGCTACCCGTGCGCATTGTCGTAGGCAACTTCCAAGTCTCAGTGGCGCACGGGTGGTGCGTGTACGCACGGGCTACCCGTGCGCATTGCCGTACCTTCAATAATTCATTCCCAGGGGCGCACGGGTCGCGCTCAGGCGCGCGCCCTACCCGTGCGTCCTCTATTTTGCCTCATTTGTGGTGTTTCTTCTTTTCTATGCTCGTATTTGTCTCCAAATTTCTTCAAATATCGTTAAATTCCTTCAAAACGAGCAAAGCATAACATCTTTCCCACAAAGAGTGAATACGAACCATTTCATATGAGTTTATGCATGTTTAATCACCATTTTTTGCCAATATTAAACCTTAAAAGACATGCAAAACTCACACCTATCACGTGTGACCCTTACATTTGCGACCTTATGCATCCCAAAGGACAATCTCGTCTTTTCACACATACTTTTATTGTCCCAAGATAGAGATGGGTGGGTTGCAATTAGAGTGGAACAATTCTTTACAATCATCTCAAATCATAATTCTATTTTGGTGCAACTTTTGCACTAAGAGCATCCCCAGCAGAGCTTCAAAATGAAGCTGGACGCCATTTTCCTGCCTCCAATAGTGTGCTACTTTACTGCGTCAATTTGGAGTTGCTACAGTACAACGCCACAAATGGCGCTGCACTGTAGCAACGCTATTTTTTCCTTTTTTTTTTTTTTTTTTTTCTGTTTTCTCCCTTTTATTTTATATGTTTTACTTAAATTTAATATTGTTATTAATTTCATATTTCAATTATCTAATAGAAATAATACTAGATGCAATTCAATTATCTGTGGTATTTTTTTTTAAAAAAAAGAATATAATGTATAATTTGAATAATACTATGTGATTTAAAATACTACACACAAAATTATAAAATTTACATAAAATCTTTAACTTTACATATTATATTATTTTGATTAATTTTGAAAATAAAAAATTTAATAAATATTATATTAAATAAGTACATATGTAAAATGTTATCAATTAAAAAGTAAAAAACAAAATAAATATTAAATAAATAAAATAAGGAATCTGCACCAAATTGATGCAAACTACTGGAGATGGTCTAAAATAGTGCAAATTCTGCATTTAAAATCCAGCTCCAACTCCTCAACTTCAATTTTCACTCTGAAAATAATATTCGTGGAATAGTACTCATTATTCTATTTACAATAACTATTTCATTTTATTAGATATTTATTAATATATTAACACAATCACATATCAACATGTATTTTATGTTTAGTTAATCAAATAACATAAGCTTTTAATAAAATATGATTTATGGGTAAACTGTATAATTTTTTTAGTAATATAAATATTTTAGAAAAAACAATAGCATTATAAACATCAATAGTTATTTAATTTTATAAAAACAAAATAACCTTTTGATATATTTTAAACACAAGACAAAATGTTAAATCTATTAACTAATTGAAAAAAAAAAATAAAAGAAAAAGAAAAAAGAAAAAAGAAAAAAGAAAAAAAAGACAACACACACGGACAATGATAGTACATGAATAGTGTTGCGCCAACTATGACACAACTCTATAGATGGCTCTAAAATGGCTTTTCAATTTTTCATATATTAAAGGATAGCGTCAGGTTTAGAGTTGCTCTTAAGTACTTTAATTTGGAAGATAGGTGGGCGCCAATGTCATTAGTATGTTTTATAGTTGTAAGGGTTCTTTTTTTTTTTTTTTTTGAGGAAAATAGTTGTAAGGGTTCTAAATGTTAGGTTTGAAGTCTAAAAATCTGAAGTGAGAGGAGGCAGAAAATAAAAGTAAATGAAAGGAAGGAGGGAATATGGTTTGTTGTTATGGGTTTTGTAGATGTTGCACCTGGGCAGTAAATTTGGTATAACATCCACCATTCACGTTCCCTATTTTTTAAGAGATGACACATTCGACATTTATCCACTCACCACTTAAAAGTTAAAACCTTGATATTTATCCACTCACAAAGTGTATACACTGGCGTAGCCAAGGGGGGGCCAACCTGGGCCCTGGCCCCCCCCATTTTTGTAAAAAAAAAAAATTTAATAGGTAAAAAAATTTTAGAATTTTTTTTTATTGAATATTTATATGATTTTTTTGGTAATTTTTTATCCTACGGCCACCTCATTTAGTGCAGATCGCCCACCCCAATTATTTCCTGGCTACGCCATTGAGTGTATATACATCTAGTGTAACACGGATAATACTAGCACACTGAGACTTGGACTAGAGAGACAAATATTAATTTTTGTTGATAATAGTGCAAGCCTAAACTTTGCTTTAGAGTGCATAGTTTATAACTATAGGGTGTACTATGCCAATTAATTACCTTTTTATAGTTCACTAGTTTCCCCATCTATAAAAATGTTGTTCTAAACAAGGGTAATAGACTCACATTGAGCTCTCAAGTTTTGGAAACAAAATGGGAGAAGAAAACTTACTGCCCAACAGACAGATCATATTGAAAAATTATTTGCAAGGTTGTCCAAAGGAGACCGATTTCGAACTAAGGACAACAGAAATCAGTACAGAAATTCCTCGCGGATCTAAAGGAGTGTTACTCAAGAATCTGTACTTGGCGTGCGATCCTTACATTTGCCACCTTATGCGTCCCAAAGGACTGTCTATGCTTTCCACACCTAGTTTTATTGTCCCGGGATCTGTAAGATAATGTTATTCCTTCTTTATTATATTATTGCTTAAAAATAATGGCATTTACTTTGTTACAATTTGGATCTTGTATTATAAATTTATAATTTTGTTTTTATGTAGTAAACACACCATACATGTACGTTATGCATACTTGCTTAATTTTAATTTCTTATAATGCATCTAACTGGTGTTACTTGGAGTACATTATCTTGATTGAGTTCTTATATCCAATTTGGCTTTTATTTATTTATTTATTTATTTATTTATGTGTTAATTAGGTTGTGAATGGACATGGGGTGGCCAAGGTCATAAAATCTGGTTACGATGAGCTAAAAGAGGGCGATTACGTATGGGGATATACAGGATGGGAAGATTTCAGTTGGAACTTTTATCCTGAAAAGCTGTTAATCAAGATAGATATCACCTGCAATGTGCCTCTATCTTATTATGCAGGCATCTTAGGTACCGAGACATTTGTTATTTGTGACCATCAAAAATATTTTTCAATTTAGAAAATGATTAATTAAATCATTTATAATTAAATCTTGGACTTTTTAGTTGTTTCGTACGTACATACAATATATTGGAAATTGCAGTCCCTATTTTTATTAGTCTTGAAAGTAAATATAACAATGCCAGTGCATTCTATATTAATCTTAATGTACAATATTATTATTATTATTATTATTATTATTATTATTATTATTATTATTATTGTTATCATATATGTCACTAATGCCCCAACTATTGAAAAAGAGAATTCGTCCCTGAGACATTTACAACTGTAGATGTGATAGAATTTTGTATGCAGGCATGCCGGGGCTCGCTGCTTATGTGGGCTGGAACGAGATATGTTGTCCCAAGCGAGGAGAAACAGTTTATGTTTCTTCGGGTGCAAGTGGAGTTGGTCATCTCGTCGGACAATTTGCTAAAATGATGGGTTGTTATGTTGTTGGAAGTGCTAGCACCAACCAAAAGGTTATATTAATCCGAATCTTATATATATTGTACACATTTGATTGAGGGGTTACACCACGTATTTATGTGCTAAAGTGTAATTAAGTACATATATATGGTCCGTAAATTCCAGAACTTTTTATGAACTGATCATCTTGAGTGTTCACAGGTCGATCTGCTAAAGACGGAGCTTGGATTTGATGATGCTTTCAACTATAAAGAAGGGGATTTCCGCTCAAATTTGAATAAGTTCGTTCCAAACTTTACTTTGTAAATAAAGGGTATTTGGTTATAAATTACTTGATTCTACAAACATTTGAGAGTTTATATAGTATTATGACAAAAATTGTGAGAAAAGAGCTTAGATGATGTTAGGATCTTATAAGTTCCAATAAATTATTGACGGCCCCAATTTGTCTCTAAAATTTCATAAACACCTTTAGTTCGATTTTAAATATTATCAAAAAAGTTCAATTACTATAAATAAGCTCTGTATCATATTTTATAAGACTTGTTGTTACAGGTATTTCCCTAAAGGCATAGACATTTATTTTGACAATGTTGGAGGCAAAATGTTGGATGAGGTGTTGCTGCAAATGAGCATAAATGGAAGAATTGCTGCTTCTGGGATGATATCTCAGTATAATCTGAACGAACCACAGGGCATCCAAAATCTGTTTAGCCTAATAACAAAACGCTTGATTTTGCGAGGTTTTGCGGAAATAGACTACAAACAGAAGTATTCTGAGTATGCTAAGTGGGCTGTGAAGAAATTACAGGAGAAAAAGTTGGTTTACGTTGAAGATGTGATTACAGGTTTAGAAAATGCAGCTTCTGCTTTTGTTGGCATATATCATGGCCATAATATTGGGAAACGTATTGTTGTTGTTGCTGAGGAGTGAGGACGGATATATAATTATATATGTTTTAGTTTTAGCAAGGAAAAGTATGACATCTATAAATTATGTGTCCATTTACTGTTTTATTTAATGCTACTTACTGTTTTATTTTCTGATCATTCTGTAAAGTATGACATCTATAATTTGACAATGCCTGGATAACTTCTGTATTAACAGATTCATTATAATTTGAAAATATATGCAGTAGATCTGGCTACACTACTTGTCCCCTCTTTGAGTTGAGTTTTTTTTTTTTTTTTTTTTACATGTTTTCTTCCAGTAGTTGCTTGTCTAATCTGGTCATTTTCTCTCCCTCTTTCAAATCCCCTATTTTTGTTTTCAAATCCTTTATTTTTTCCTTCTCCTACTCCAATTGATTGTATCATATTTTATGGTCCCTGCTTGTGCAGTACATCAAAGAGCTTCCCTTTCTTCAATATGGCAGACCTATTTGATTGGGAACTTTTATCAAACACTTGATCCTCATTTCCTGGCAGTTGAATTTCCTCTTGTTCCCATGTCCCAGCTGTGTCCACATTATGATGGAATTTTCCACATTTAGCCAAGGAATTTCCGTCTCTAAGTTTATATGGCGGATAATTGTTGTTTTACATTATCACCAACCAGCTTTTCTAAAACATTTGCTTTCCGTCTTATTCAAATACCGACGGGTTTCTTTTTAGAGCAAATGGTGGGATTTACCCACTTGGGATAGGAGATAGACTTTTTTGACATGTAAGATAAAAAACATAGTTTTCTACCCACTTTTGGGGTTCTTTTACCACAATACCCTTGAATTAAATTTTAGATATGCTTTTGTAATCAGGAAGCCAAAATTTTGACCTTGTAAATCAATTTTAAGAAAGAGCCAATGAATTCATTACGAATTAAAAAAAAAAATCAGCAATTCACATATTTAAGTCATTTATCTGTTTCGAAGAAAAGAAAAAAAATCATAAAATACACGCACAATCACACAACAAACAAACACACATATATACATTTATACATAATTTAAAGAAAAGAATGATGAAAATATAAATATATACCCAACAAGATAAGAATCGTAGGTGCCTTGGACGGAAAAATCAACAACCCCCAAAGCCTGTTGCTGCAAGAATCTACCGTGTCTAACCCGAGTACGGTCCCTGAGTTGACTCATCCCTACGGCACGATATATATCGTGCCCAATTAACTCTGTGGCACGATATATATCGTGCCAAAATAACCCTGCGGCACGATATCATGCCAATTGACCCTGCGGCACGATATCGTGCCCAATTAACCCTGCGACACGATATATATCGTGCCAAAATAACCTTGCGGCACGATATCGTGCCCAATTAACCCTGCGGCATGATATATATCGTGCCAAAATAACCTTGCGGCACGATATCGTGCCCAATTAACCCTGCGGCACGATATATATTGTGCCTCTTCATCTTCCTCATCTAATCGTGCCATAGCCGGAAAAAATACCCCATTTTCGAACACTAACCCAAAAATACTTCATCTATTTCGAACTTTCTAACAACTAAACTCAAATATTTCATATTATCAAGTATTTTATACATATATTCGAACATTCACAAATAGATTTCGAAAATTATCAACTAAACTTCATAGATTTCTAACATCATATCTATTTTGAACATGAGGGAGGATATGTAAATATTTGTATACGGTTTCTATACGATTTTTAATTGGTATAATAATGACTTCAGTTTCAAAATTCAAAAAACCCAACTTAAAAGTTGGGGCAATTTTGTCAATTTGGATAGAAAAGAGTTTTGTCATGTTGGTGGGTAAAAATGAGTACACACTATCCATAGTGGGTACTTTAAAAATTTTCCCTTCTTTTTATGTTAATTAATGACAAAATTCAACGTTATTTGCCTTTTTCTTTTTCTTTTTGTGTTTGTTTACCGTATCATACCAAATACAAATCTATTATTTTTTCATATTATATATATTATTTATCTTGTAAAATCTGAATGTACAATAGTAAAGAAAAAAAATATTATTTTGATTATAATTTTACGTATTTTTTATTTCATTATTTAAAAAAAAAAGATTTTCTGAATTACGAAACTGAAATATTGGGAAAAGAAAATTTTGATAAAAACAAAACCGAACCGAATTTGGAACATCAAATTTTAAGTTCAGTTCGGTAAGATTATTATATAGCGATTAATATCATTACATGGAAAATAAAATGTTGACATTTTAATATAGATAATGCTAATTCTTAAATCAAATGTATACATTCTCATTAGAGTTGATAAAATTTGCCCGGCCTGATGAGCCGGCCCAACCAACCCACATTTAGGGTTGTACTGAACTTTATTTTTAGATGTTTGAAATGAACCTGACCTATTTTGACTCGGCCCAAGTGACCGAAGCCTGATAGGCCCGAGCAAAAATACACGTATTGGGCTAGGCCACAAAAAACACGGCCTCTATGAAATTTCAAGACAACCCAATCGAACCGATTTTACAAGTTGGCCCGTTGCCCGACCAGACCCATTGCCAGCTCTAATCCTCATAAATGCCAATAATAAAAAACCACGCGTTACGACATATGAAGTCGCCAAATATTTGGTTCAGCACAATTAACTTGGGTGCCAACCCTACACTCTGGTGTTCCAATTTGTTAATTATCTTGTAGTTTCCTGTTTCCCGTAGAGATAGATAGATAAGGTAGGTGGCCGTTTTCCCCCGTCTATTTTGGAAATTGCTTGCATATATGTTATATATTCTACTTCACTAGTTTCCCCATCTATAAATATGTTGTTATAAATTTGATCATGACATTGCATGGTAATAGACTCACATTGAGCCTTCAGAAAGAAAACTTGCTACCAAACAAGCAGATTATAATGAAAAATTACTTACAAGGTTGTCCAAAGGATGAGTGATTTCGAACTAAGGACAACAACAGTCAGCACAAAAATTCCTCGTGCATGTAAGGGAGTATTACTCAAGAATCTGTATTTGGCGTGCAACCCTTACATTTGCCACCTTATGCGTCCCCAAGGACAATCTCGTCTTTTCAAACAAGGCCGTTTTATTGTCCCGGGATCTGTAAAATAATAATATCATTCCTTCTTTGTTATATAGGGAGTGTTTGCAAACTCTTAAAAAAAATTAATTGGTAAATCTGGATCGTTAATTATAATTTATTTTTAGGAATAGTTACAAAAACACCATAAGGTTTAGCTTAATTTCAATAAGCTCTAGTTATCTTGCAAAATTTTAAATACCCCTATTGTGTTAATAACGATCACTTGAGGATTGTATTTACCTAACAAAACAACCATCTTTTAGAGGTAATTGAAAGATAATTGGAGTTTTTTAATATAAATCAAAACCTCAGGGGTGCTTTTGTAATTATCCCTTGTTTTTATGCTGTATGTTTTTATACACACCATACATGTACATTATGCATATATGATTAATTTTCAATTTTTCTAGAAATATCACTGATATGCAATACAAAATTACAAAATTTACTCGTGTTTTGATGTTCATTTGTGGTCATTTTCAACTACGTACGTTTAAAACGTTGGGATACTTGATTGCACTCATTGTTTCAGACGGAGCAAATTTTCTTGAATCAAAATTGTTTACGATTTTATTATGAACCTAACTGTTATTTTAAAAAAAACAGATACCAAGGGTGCATTTGTAAGTTTGAAAGATATCTGTTTTTTGTCGTAATTATGCTAAATGTCAAGGGTATTTTTTGTAACTATCCCTAAGTTTTATTACTTGGAATTAATTCATCTTGATTGAGTTCTTATATCTGGCTTTGATTAATGTGTTAATTAGGTTGTGAGGGGACATGGGGTGGCCAAGGTCATAAAATCTGGTTACAAGGAGCTAAAAGAGGGCGATTACGTATGGGGAATTACAGGGTGCGAAGATTTTAGTTGGAATTTTGATCCTCAACAGCTATTGACCAAGATAGAAATCACCCGAGATGTGCCTTTATCTTACTATGCCGGCGTCTTAGGTACCAATACAGTTTCATTTACTGCAATATCTACCAGGTTTAGTCATTTATTATTCGTGACCATCAAAAATATTTTTCTGATTCTGACTCAATTATATAGAATCGAGAAGCATTAGTTGACATTTGAAAACATTAAAAACTATTTTATGTTATTTTTTACAGCCAAAAAGGCAAAAACTGAAATATGCAATTTCAACTGTAGATGTAATAGAATTTAATAGGCATGCCAGGGGTTGCTGCTTATGTGGGCTAGAACGAAATATGTTGTCCTAAGCAAGGAGAAGTTGTATATGTTTCTTCGGGTGCAGGTGGAGTTGGTCATCTGGTCGGACAATTTGCCAAAATGATGGGTTGTTACGTTGTTGGAAGAGATAGCACTAACCAAAAGGTTATTATAATTCGATCCTTATAATATATACCGACACCTTAATTTCAAGGGGTTACACGACTTAATTATGTACCATCTAAAAGTGTTACTACATATATATGTACAGTCTGGAATTATTATGAACTGATGTCGAGTGTTCCTTAGAGGGTGTTTGGCTAAGCTTATTTAAAACATCTTATAAGCTTCTACATCTGATAAGCTGTTTTAGGAGCTTATAAGATGTTAGATCTTATTTTAAAAATAAGTTGTCAGAGTGTTTGGATAAAATAAGATAGTTGAACTTATAAGCTGTTTTTTTATCTTATAAAATTATTAAGTATATTTTTGTCTTTTGAATGTTTAAAATAAGGAGCTTATAAGCTCTTTTAAAAAAAGTTGGGGTGGAGGTACTTTTTTTTAGGAGCTTATAAGCTCTCTGACAGCTTTTTTTTAGAGCTTATAAGCTCTTTTGGAAAAAAATTACCAAACACATTTTAAGAGCTTATAAGCTCTTAAACATCTTATAAGCTGTTTTTAAGAGCTTATAAGCTCAGCCAAACACCCTCTTAATTTGATGGGAGTCACAGGTGGATTTGTTAAAGACGGAGCTTGGATTTGATGATGCTTTCAACTATAAAGAAGGGGACCTGCGCTCAAAATTAAATAAGTTCGTTCCAAACTTTACTTCTAAATAGAGGGTATTGGTTATCATAAATTCTTCAGTCCGAAATTTGTTTAGCCATTTGATTCAAGGCAACATATTTTATAGCCATGTTTTTCAAACACATTGTTTTTAGATATTTTTAAGTTCAGTTGTTCATTTTAACCTTATATTCATTTCTGGGATCAGTACATTACTCGGGCTCGAGAAATGTATCGCATAAAATTTTAAAAAATGGTTATGAACTCACCAAAGAATACAATGACGATATGACTATCATTTTTTAGTCAAAATGACTAAAAAAATGTTACCTAAGTAGTCTCTTAACGATCTATTAATTATAAAATTAGTAATATGGTTTTTTGAACGTATAAACTATAAACTACATAAAACGAATTTTCTCTTCTCTTTTTTTTTTCTCCGTATTTTCTTCAGACTAGATATAACTATCATAAATGCTAGTGACTGCTGCTTTTGTTTTTTTTAATTTAAAAAACTGTTGTTATAGGTGTTTTCCTAAAGGCATAGACATTTACTTTGACAATGTTGGAGGGGAAATGTTGGATGAGGTTATGTTGAAAATGAACATAAATGGAAGAATTGTTGTTTCTGGGATGATATCTCAGTACAATCTGAAAGAACCACAGGGCATCCATAATCTTTTTAGCCTAATAACAAAACGCCTAAGTTTGCGAGGTTTCATAGAATCAGACTACAAACATAAGTATCCTGAGTATGCTAACTGGGTTATCAAGAAATTAGAGGAGAAGAAGTTGGTTTATGTTGAAGATGTGATTACAGGTTTAGAAAATGTAGCTTCTGCTTTTGTTGGCATATATCATGGCCTTAATATTGGGAAACGTATTGTTGTTGTTGCTCAGGACTGATATATAATGTTCGATTTTTAGTAAAGAGAAAATAAGACTATATATAAGTGAATTTATGTGCTATATGTTGAAATAAATATGTGTAATTGAGGATATTTGTTTAGTTTTCATTAAGTGGTGCTCAGGGCTTTATGCGATCGAGCTTTGTGTTTGGTTTTTTTTCCAATACATTATTGTATTTTTCACAAATTACTTATTCATAATTTATACTCAAGTAACAAATTTTCCTTTAGTTTCAATTTCAATGTTTTTTCATATTTAACTTCAAACTTAAATTTACCTAATTATTTATAGATATTAAATAGAACTAACATATATAATTATACATTAGTTTTTTTTTTTTTTTTGAGATGGATAATTATACATTAGTTGAAATAAAGTTAACTAAAAGATTTCATTGAGCACAGAACCGTGGCCAGATCTAACCTAAGTGGAATAAATGCTAGGGATAATTACAGAAAAAAAAAAAAAAAAACAATATGAGTTTTGGGGTAATCACAAAAAATTACAGAGGTTTTCAAAATTACATAACACTACTTGAGGTTTGATTCTACAATCTTATATATTTCCCCATCATAAGCAAAAAAATATTTCAAAACCTTTTTGTTGAAATATTACACTTACCCCTTTAATTGAGTTTTTTTACCTGCCTTTTTTTTTCGCCACCAGTTGCTTTGTCTGATTTGATACCAAGAGTCATAGTTTTTGTCCTCCTTCAAATCCCCTGTTTTTGTTTCCATTATTTTTTTCTTGATCTCCTATTCCAATCGATTGTATCACATTGTTTTCTGCTCGCTTTCTTCCTCCAATATGGCTAACCTATTTGATTGGGAACTTTTATCAAACACTTGACTCTCATTCGTGGCAGCTGAATTTCCTCTTTGTTTCCATGTCCCAGCTTTTCCACATTTACCTCATTTTCTGTTAATGTACTTCTACATGATGCAAAGTCAAAATCCCACATTGGTTTCCCACTCAAAGTTACACAGCTTTAAAACAACTTTGAAGTGAGAAATTTGCCAATTGAGGAGGGTGTGGGGCTGGGGTTGCACACGTTGGTAATGAACCCTAAACCGTCTCTGTTACGAGAGTTAAACGTTAAAATGGGGGTCGTTTCTCCGGCGCTTTGAGCCCCCCTCCAATGCTAATAAACGCCGATGCCCGTTCGTGTGCAATATCTCCAGAGTTGTGATAGATTGACCCCTCGAGTGGTTAGAAGGTGGCGCTGCCTGCTTGCGTGTTGTACACGTAGTTCGCGGTCGCTGGTTGTCCTCGCCACTCGGAGCACCCTCATTTTTCGACTTGAAATAATTATTATCATCTTTTTTTCTCTATAAGAGTTTGTTAAGTTTGAATGTTTTTGGATTTCTTTTTTGTTAGTTTAATTATATAATATATATGGGTGAAATGAATGAAATTGAGCTGAATACGTTAAACTTAATTATATAAAATAGATTAATCGTATACTCAAGTTTGAAATTGTATTTCAACTTAATTTGATTATTAATTGTTAATCAAATTGAGTCTCACTTCGGTAGTTTGATAATTTTTCGCATTT
This sequence comes from Rehmannia glutinosa, assembly GCA_016081115.2. Classification (NCBI taxonomy): domain Eukaryota; kingdom Viridiplantae; phylum Streptophyta; class Magnoliopsida; order Lamiales; family Orobanchaceae; genus Rehmannia; species Rehmannia glutinosa. The sequence continues at coordinate 243,084 of JABTTQ020001258.1, forward strand.
GTTTTAACATAGAATTTTTCGAATTCCAATACTTGTGTTATATTGAATCTAAGAAATTATGCAATTGTTCAAATTCCACTACAACTTCTGTTCTTATTTTTATTTAATGTTTAAAGAGTTTTAATTTCTTTACGCATAGACAAAATTCGATTCTACTTTATTAGCATGCATACATTTTCTTTAAAATCATAGTAATATACATTGGTTTAAAATTATAGGAATTGTTCTAAAATTTCCGGCCTAGGTAGCCCCCATTAGTCTCCATGCTTAGGCGACCGCTAGACTTTTTTTGTCCGCCTATATTTTTCTTCCTATTAGGAGGGTGTTTGGCTGAGCTTATAAGCTCTTCAAAATATTTTATAAGATATTTGAGAGCTTATAAACTGTTTAAATTTATTTTATAATATTTTTAGAAAAAGATATTATAAGCTCCCAAAATAAAATGTCAGGACCTTATAAACTAGGGATGTTCATTTTTCGAGTCAATTCGAAATTCGATTCGGCTCGAATTCGAATCTCAATTTCGAATTAGGATTTTCGAATTCGAATCAACTCGAATTTCGAATATGAATATTCGAATCGAATAACGAATTGAGGGATTTTTCTCGAATTCTATTCGAAAAATTCGAGGTGAAATTCGAGTAAATTCGATTCGAATATCGATTCTTATTCGTATTTCAATTCGAACTCGATTATAATCCAAATTTATTTTATATATTATATATTTTAAACACTATACAAATATAAATTGCTTATGAAAATAGAAATAATATAATTAGTTGATGTATAAATACATTTAGTTTCACATGACTATTATAATAAAATTATTTCAGTAAATTATAACTTATGGTAATAACTAGTTTCACAGTTCAGCCTTATTTAAAAGTTTCATGATTTTTATTTAGTTTTTGATAAGTCTTATTTAAAAGTTTCATGATTTAATTATTTAGTTTTTGATATGTGTTATGATGTATTTAAACTTAAAAATAAAAATATTTTCCTATTTAAAAAGAGAACAACATACTTTTGATTTTTAAGAGATTTCAATATTCGAAGTATTTTGTTTTTGTTTTTTGTAATATCTTTAAAGTAACAATGCGGTTTTGATAATTAATAAGATTTACTTATGTTTTGATTTCATTATAGGATTCTTTTGCATAAAGAAAATTGAAAATTTGCTTGAAATATGAGTTTAGGATCTGAAAAATATGTGCCCGAAATTTGATCATTGCACGATTTACCGTCAATTTTGGATTTTTGGATTGACTCGAATTCAACTCGAAGATCGACAAATCCAATTCGATTAAATTTGATTCGAAATAAATTGAATTAGGATTGAATTTTGAATTGGGCTTTTAAAATGTCCATTCGATTAATTCGATTCGAGGAAATCGAAGAATTCGAAATTCGATTCGATGAACACCCCTATTATAAACTATGTTTAAAAAAGTAGGGGAACCAACTTATTTTCAAAATAAAATCTTATTTCAATAATCTCCTTTAATTTTGACTATTTTAATGTAGGAGTTTATACGATCTTTTTAATAAGCTTAGCCAAACACCCTTCCGCCTAACTCCGTCGAGGCTCCGGCTATACGTTAGGCCCCAATCTGCTGCCCGTCTAATACCTAGCGCTTTTTAGATAGGTGACTTTATTTCACTTTTGAAAAAGATTAAATTGTTGAAATTAGTTATTTCATATCGTAAACTACGTACTTATAAAAAGCAAATGAAAAGTTGTTATACTTTTTGAGTAACCAAAATTCAACTAAACTGTTGTTTGGGTGGTTTACTGTTTACAAGAAAATGGCAAGTGTTTGGAAAAACTAGACAAGATTATAAGTCGAGGCATGTATTTAATACTAGTTTCCGCAAGACGAAATCGCCCCATATACAAAGTGCTTATGGTTCCCGCGATCGTTTCTAAGATACAACGATTTTTTGTTTTGACTTAGTAGCACTTGCAAAAGTCGGAACTACATCGAAATTAAGTGTATAAGGCTTTCAAGCTTTGAGGGAAAAATATCAATATGTTGATGCAACGACTCGATTTTTAGGCTTATTCTTTTTTATCGATTTCATCTGCAGGAGCCTTGTATTTATAGGCATCAAGGTGCCCGATGGAAAGGATGTGTCTTTTGGATCGAAAAGACATGTCTACAGCCAAAAAATGCACCTAGTTGCTTGAACCGGTGCAACAGTTCAGATGTGCACGTCCGCGCACACCGCGCGCGTGAACAATTTCGCTAACTATTCTGCGGTGCGCGCCCGCGCGCTCCCAGTTGGAATTAATTAATTAATTAAAAAATAATTAATTAATATTTTAAAAAGGATTTTTAAATAAATTTGGTCCAAAAAGTATAAGGGCCTTGAAGCCCAAGCCCACGACCCGGACCGACGGCGCGCCGCGTGTTTTGAACCAAACCCACAAGCATGTAGGTCCTCACCCCTTTGGGCCCCAACGGCCCAAACCAACTTGGGATTTATAATTGGGCAAACTTTGGTTTTCTACTCTATGTGGGATGGAGCTTTTCTCCTTCCCCACATTTTCCATACCGTTTTCTAATTTTACGTGATTAATTTCTAACATTAATTTTCCATTCACCCGGAATTGGTTTTGAGAAATTACAAATGACAATTTCATCTACCCACTTAGTAGAATTTTTACAAATAATTTATTTTATTTTTCACTAATGGAATCCATTTAGATATTTGGTCAAAGTTGGGTCAACACCCAATTTAACAAACCAAGTTCCAACATAAACTTGAGAATATAATTTCAAAAAATTAAAGTATTTAGATTTTCCAGATATATAGTATAGGATTTTCATGTACATTTTTTGACTAGCTTGGTTCATCAAAAAAAAAAAAAAAAAAAACGAAGCAATTAATTTTCATGTACAAAACTATTATCATGCACTGAGTATTGACTTCAGTCAGGTTCGGTAAGATTTTACTGAATGAACACTTATATACGCGATGCCATCATTACATGACAAATATTATATTGATTAATTTACATAATACTAATTCTTAAAATTAAATATATGCACCCTCATAAATGCCAATAATAATAAACCACACTTTACGTGACCAAATTTTTGGTTCCGCACAACTTGGGTGCCAACCCTACCCAATTTATAATTATCTAATTATAGGTTTCCCATATAGATAGATATATAGACAAGTTCGGTGGTTTTCGCCCCTGTCTATTTCTTGCTTTGGATAAAATTTCTAGCATGTTATAGTTCACTAGTTTACCCATCTTTAAAAAATATAAAATGTTGTTCTAAACAAGAGTATAATTTAATAGAATCAAATTGAGCTCTCTAACTATTGGAAACAAAATGGGAGAAGAAAACTTGCTACCAAACAAGCAGATTATATTGAAAAATTACGTACAAGGTTGTCCAAAGGAGGGTGATTTCGAACTAAGGACAACAACAGTCAGCACAGAAATTCCTCGTGGATCCAAAGGAGTGTTGCTAAAAAATCTTTACTTATCGTGCGATCCTTACATTTGCCATCTTATGCGTCACGACAGTCAATCTCTTTACATACTAAGTGCTATTGTCCCGGGATCTGTAAGATAATATCGTTATGTTTATATGATAGTTTCAAGTATACTTTTGAGAGATAATTGCATTTTGTCTGCCAAATTATCGTGAGTTTTGCACTTTGCCTATTAAATTTGGGGAATTTCTTTTTTGCATGTCTAACTTTAATTAACATTTTGCACTTAATCATCCTGGAAGCTATCTTGGACCTATCATGAGTTGTCACACGTCAACTTTTGATTCGTTCAGTGGGTAAAGCGTAACGTAACATATAGTTCAAATTGCAAAATATGTATTTTCAAAGTTCAATGGGCAAAATGCAAAGAAGAACATAGTTTGGAGCGCAAAGTTAATTAATCCTACTTTTGACCAAATATTTTATACATATGTGAAATGAAGTACAAAATTTACTATAAGATTATAGCTGACTTCTATATGAGGTTGACCATTAAATTTTAGGGTTAATTACAAAAGTTACCCAATAATGAGATTTCTAATTACAAAAAACCTCGAGCTACCTTTCAAATTAAAAGCACCCCTTTTTCATAATTTACACCCTAAAGGGAGGGGGGGTGTATTTATAAAGATATAATTGATTGTTTTTGTAATTAGGTATAACCTCAAGAGTATTATAATAACCCTTAGTCTCACTCGTGCATGTTTTGATGTCCATGAAGTTTGGAGTCATTTTCCACTACATAAGGTTGGTTATATATTGATTGAGTTCTTATATCCATTTATGTGTTAATTATTAGGTTGTACGGGGACCTGGGGTGGCCAAGGTCATAAAATCTGGTTACGGGAAGCTGAAAGAGGGCGATTACGTATGGGGAGTTACAGCGTGGGAAGATTTCAGTTGGAACTTTAATCCTGAAAAGCTGCTAGTCAAGATACAAATCACCCAGGATGTGCCTTTATCTTACTATGCAGGCATCCTAGGTACCAAGTACAATTTCTCGAGTTATTGCCTCAATATGTCAATTGACTTGGACGATATTCATATAAGCAAATTTGATTTCCAAATCAGCAGGTTTAGCAGAAAATGTGGATAAAAATATTTCAAATTTTGGGACCAAAGACTAAAATCGATAGTTATTGAAAATTTATATTTTTCAATTTTACAAAATGAGAAATGAAATCATTTATATTCTTCAACGTTTTAGTTGTTGAGTACTATATAGGAAGTTGCAAGTCCTATTATTATTATTATTAGTGTTGAAGTTTCTCTACAATCTTGGTTTACAATATAACTTTAGGGGTAATTACAAAAGCTATCACTAAGGTTTAGCCTAATTACGAAAAATCAGTTTTCTTTCAAAACTACAAATACCCAATTTGTTTTATTTTACAAATTGCTCCCTCAAGAGCGGGTGATGTTTGTAACACCTTAACGGTTGTATTGTAATTATCCCATTTTGAATGTAATATACCTCTAAAGCACCAACAATTGGATAAAAAACACTTGAAATAAGTCAGACTGACAATAACTATATGTAGAGTTGTCAAAATCAGTCTGACCCAGTGAAAGATCGGGCTTGACCGCAAAACTACTTGGCCCGATTATTTTAGTTGTTTCTTCTAAACATGGATCGGCTTGGCTTCAAAAAATTAGTGGCCCAGTTACTATTTGCTGGCTCGGCTCGGTTCATTTGATAGGTCTAACTATATGGACCCCGAATATCCAATTATGAATCCATTTTTGAGACAATTTTATCCTGATGTGATTTGATGGAAATTTTTATGCAGGCATGTCAGGGCATGCTGCTTATGTGGGCTGGAACGAAATATGCTGCCCCAAGCAAGGAGAAATTGTATATGTCTCTTCAGGTGCAGGTGGAGTTGGTCATCTCGTGGGACAATTTGCCAAAATGATGGGTTGTTATGTTGTTGGGAGTGCTAGCACTAATGAAAAGGTTTATAATCTCTATAACTTATAAGGACACCTTTCAAGGGGTTACACGACTTAATTATGTTCTAAAAGCATTACTACATATATAAATTCCATATTTTTTTTATGAACCGATGATCTCTAGTGTTCCTTAATTTGATGAGTCACAGGTGGATTTGCTAAAGACGAAACTTGGATTTGATGATGCTTTCAACTATAAAGAAGGGGATTTGCGCTCAAAATTGAACAAGTTCGTTCCAAATTTTATGTTTTAAATAGAGGGTATTAATTTGGTTATAATATTTTTTAATTTTACAAAATATTTGGGAGTTTATTACGATGTTTTGACAAAAACTATGAGAAAAAGTGCTTGTTTGATGTTAGGATCTTAAGGTCGTGTATGGTTATGTTTCTATGGTCCATTTTCAATTTCTAGTGTTGAAAAATCAATTTTGAGAATTGTGTTAGAAATGGATATATCTTAAGATAAATGAATAAGAATGAGTAGTTTTATATAAGTTTGGAAATAAGATTATGTTCGGTTGAGTAGTTCAAGAACATTTTATGTATGACCCACACGGGTTGGCCTAGTTGGCCTGGGGTTGCATTTGCGGGATTGCGTCTCTAGGTCCTAGGTCTACTTTAAAAAATTGATAGTAGTGGGGTTCATTTTTAATATTTTAATAAGAGACGGTAATTTGCTTCAAATTTTAATAAACTCCTTTAGTTCGATTTTAAATATTATAAAAAAAAGTTCCATCTTTCATTTTTCCTCTGTTTGTTTAATTTTTTCTAATTGTTGTTACAGGTATTTTCCTAAAGGCATAGACATTTATTTTGACAATGTTGGAGGGAAAATGTTGGATGAGGTATTGCTGAAAATGAACATAAATGGAAGAATTGCTGTTTCAGGGATGATATCTCAGTACAATCTAAAAAAACCACAGGGCATCCATAATATGTTTAGCTTAATTGAAAAACGTTTGAGTTTACGAGGTTTCATGGGTCCGGACTACTTAAATACGTATCCACAGTATGTTGAGTGGGCTGTCAAGAAATTACAGGAGAAGAAATTGGTTTATGTTGAAGATGTAATTCCAGGTTTAGAAAATGTTGCTTCTGCTTTTGTGGGCATATATCATGGCCATAATATTGGTAAACGGATTGTTGTTGTTGCTGAGGACTAATATATATTGTTTTATTTTAGCAAGGAAAAAATAAGACACTATATAAGTGAATTTATGTGATTGAAATAAATATGTGTATTTCAGAATATTGTTTTAGTTTTCATCAAGTGGTGCTAAGGGGCTCTACTCGTGCTTTGTGTTTGGTTTTAGTTTTCGAAGCTATTGTTGCATTTTTAGTTAGAAAACGTGTTAGTTCGGCTACGAATCCATATTAAATAAAAATATAATTATGATTATAATCTTTATATATCTTTTTATTATTTCATTATTTTATTTAAAAAGATTTGCCGAATTATGGAACGAAAATGCTAGAAAATAAAAGTTTGATTAAAACAAAGCCGAACCAAATTTTGGTGTACTAAATTTTCAGTGTAGTTTGGTACGATTTTACGGAATGAACACTTCATGGACATTTCTATATAGTGATACCATCATCATATGAAAATAAAATATTGACATATTTCAATTCCTATATATGAATTGGTTCAAATGAGACCAATTTCTCAGGTGAGACAGTAGGAGTTATGTTGATCATGGATTTATAATTTTGGATAGATCATATTTGTTCCCTTATTTTAGGTTAGTGGGGAGAGAATTAACTATTATTGAGGACAATTTGTAATTTTCAATATGACCATATTTTTAAATGTGGCAATTTTGTCTATATATACTATAAGAAAAATGGTCTATCCTAACTGTCACGTCCCAACTCAACGCGACGACGATCAATCACTTAAGTAGAAATAATTCAACAGTCTAAATGTTAGGAATTTTATTGTTTAGATTTTGATGAATGCCATGTAAAACTTAGAATAGAAAGTTGGCACCCCGATTCTTCTTTGTAAAATGTATTGTAACAATTAGAGTGGCAAGCCGAGTTAAGTCACCTACGCCATAACATGCAAGAAGACACCAAGAGACTGGAAGGAAGACCTTTTTGTAAACAATTTGAATATGGCAAAGAAGAGTAGACGGAACTCTATCAAGAAGCGGTGAGATGCGGTGAGTGGGGCATCGATCAAGTCAACTCAAGAAAAGCCAAGTCTCAAGTTGAAGTGTGAAGAGTCATCCATGATTGGAAGCGACTCTAAGTCACCTCGGGGAAAGCAAGGAAAAGATCAAAGTCGAGATAATCAGAAAAGAACCGTTCTTGTAAATCAAGAGATTTACTTAAACAAGTAATATCTCCATACCACCTTTCTTGGAGTGCTCACCCCGAAGCGTGCAAAAGGAATGAACAATGGGAAGCACTACACCGTGTCGAACTACGAAAAGGTGAAAGAACAATTCATACGAGGAAATGACAATTCCAAGAAGCGCAACAAGACAAGCCAACGATTGCCAAGTGACTTTCAAAAATAAGCCTATCTCTTCAACGGGCAAATTTTTGAAAGTTCACTATAAAAGGTCGAGGAGCTTGTTTGAGAAAAAAGGGATACATGTATGAAACACACGTGAGATATACAAGCACATCGAAAAACCGAAACACTCTCAATCCTCAAACTACATTACGAAGTACATCAATCCAACACTCACCGTGAAGGAAAGAGAACTTCAATTAGTTGAAGAGGAAACTATTGATTACAAGGGGTCTACATTCCGGAAGGATTGTAGGAAGGTTCAAGGTTGAGCAAGTCTTAAGCTTTTGGAGGCTTCGTGATCAAATCCAAAGAGCTTGAGCAAGTGAGTCATGTAGCAAGCAAATTTTTATACTGTGTGAAGAAGCCGAGTCGCACGAGAAGCCTTTTGAGTGATCAAGCGTCTCAGATCGAGTCCTTAAGGATCAAGTCATTTGTTGTGATCAAGACTTGTATCTGGATCATTACCACTTTGTAAACCGATCATTACTTAGTGGATTCCTCCGGGAGTTGGAGAAGAGAGGAGTAGAAGAATTACCCCATCTTGAACCTCTATAAAAATTTCATTGTGTCATTTACATTTCAAAGACTTTAATTCTTGCAATTTTAATCGCTTATATCTCACGATAAATTTGCTATCCACTTGATAAATTATAAGTACTAAACCAAGCACTAAATTCTTACTTAATCAAACTTAAGGGTGTTAAGTCTTCCGCTGAAAATAAAAACCACAACGGTTGAGTTAAAATATAGTTAACGGTGAGTTACTCCATCAATGTAAACTCGGTGAGTCTCATTGAGAGATTAACTCTCTTGAGTGACTAATTCGATTGTCCATCAAGGACACAACGGTGTGTAGAATCAACTCGTAGATTTAAAAGGACTAAATCGAAAATTTGGTAAGGTTTATTCAACCCCCTTCTAAACCTTACTCTTACACCCTTGGGACCTACAAGTGGTATCGAGAGCGGTTGGTTCATTGAACCCTCCGCACAAGTTCTTGAACTAGATCTCTAAACTTTTCAAAGTCCGCTTTAGTACTTAAATCTTCAAAACTCTTTTTATTATTAAAAATTATTATCATGGAAGCAAATTTGACACGCATCCCTATGTTCACTATTGAAGAATTTGATGATTGGAAAATTCGTATGCAGCTCATCTATCAAAGATTACATGATGAGATGTGGATAGTGATAGAAGATGGGCCTCTCGCAAATCTTAAAGGTGAACACAAACAGCACGAAGAGTTGCAATTTGAAGGAGAAGAAGATGTTGCTCCTAGACCAGTCATGGTTGAAAAACCAAGAATCGAGTGGACAAATGATGAGAAAAAAGATATAACTCGGACAATGTAGCCAAGGACATCCTCTACAAAACCTTGGACAAAGCCATGTTCAATAAAGTCAAATCATGCAAAACGGCTAAAGAAATCAGGGGATGTTCGACATTGATTTGTGAAGGCTCGAGCAAATCAAAGAAAACAAATTATCGGTGGTCGTACAGAAATTTGAGAACTTCAAAATGATCTCGGGAGAGAACCTGGATCAACTAGGCGCTCGGTTCACGAAATCACAAATGAGGTCCGCACTTGGAAAGGAATATACACGTAAGAAAATGTGTATGAAGATCCTAAAAAGTCTTCCAATTTGAATGGGAAATGAAGGTCATGGCATCGAGACATTCCATGGACCTATCAAAGACATCCAACCATGAGTTATTCTCGGACCTCAAAGCCTACGAGTTTGAGTGAGAAGAAAAGACGAGGAAGAGACGGATGTACCCAAAACAATTTTGCACTAATTGTTAAAGATGGGAAGAGAGAGTTTGAGGTCAAAGAGGTCATTGACCCGGAAGAAATAGCCCCGATGGTTAAGAGGTTCAACAAGTTCTTCAATAAGAACTACAAGAGATGAAAGGGTGAATCTTCGAGGAAGACACTCGGCTCCTCCAAATCAAGGGAAGATAGACCAACCAAGAGAACAGATCATCAAAAAGTTGAGTATCAAAGGGCCGACAATCCAAGAATGGAAAGAGCCGATCAAAAGGTTGAATATCTATCTTTGGAATCAGACAACCAGGTCACTATGCCATTGATCGGTCCATATCCTGTAGTCAACAAGACATGGGGATGAAGAAAGAAAGGAAGATCTTGAGAGAAAGAAGAAAGAAAAGAAAAAGGCAATGATGGCTCCGAGATCGCGAAACAACCAAGTCAAGAGAAACAAGTGATTGAGAGAGAGCAGTTGAAGCCGACTACTCAAGTGACTCAAGAACAAGCCTTGATCCGCTTGATGGCCAAAGAACAAGATCAAGAAGATGAGGTACAATCGACTCAACAAACTCGACACTAGTGATAGTGATCGTGACACACACACTTCATCACCCACTCCGATCTTTATGATTCATTAGGCAAAATGATGAAAGATTTTGAACACATTAAATCCTCACACACACTATTGAATGAGGAAAACAACCTACTCAAAAGTCAAAACTCAAAGTGACTAAGGAGCCGAGTACTCTAAGTCAAATAGCCGATGAGAATGAAAGTTTAAAAGTGAAAATGCTAAATTAGTAGCGAGTAAATTCTCGCTTATAGAAAAGAGGAGAATGACCTCAAGAATGTTATTGCCTCATTCACTAAGGCATCTAAATCATTGGATGATCTTATCATGAGTCAAAGAGAATGTGGAGACAAGACAAAGCTTAGATTTAATTTTTCCGTGCTATGTCAAACCTCAAAAGTAATTTTGGAAAAAGGATCTTCAAGTCATGAAGAGTCCGAAAAATCCAAAACTCTAAATGTTGCACACACATTCACTCCAAAGCACAATAACAAGCAAACCTGGCCTTGGTTACAAAGGAAAAGGAAAAAATGAGTTGAGTGTCTTGAAAGGGCAGTGAGAAGAGATTCGGTAGAGTCCCCAAGCTCCAAGCTCCAAAGAAAATACTCAGAAAGAAGAAGCGAGCTACCAAACACCCCAGAAATCCATAAAAGAAATACATATGATGGGAATGGTAGAAAATATCCAAGCCAAGTGATTGGAATAATGTGAACCATCAAAGATAAACTTATGGAATATAAGCCAAAATGGCAAAGGCCAGAACTCAAGAAAGGCCATTCCAAAAGTATAAGAGCTTTCATCAAGACACCTATGCACCTAGGCATCACACTCAAAGTCACCACAACTACCCAAGAAAGGCAATTGCTAAAACACATATACGAGCATACTACAGAAAAAGAGACAGATGTATGAACCTAGAATCCCCAAGCAATTTGCCAGGATTAATTATGATTATGGCATCGATAGATGGCAACCCCTTAGAGTCAAATCATTTGGCTATAAGTTGGTTGGATCATCTTACAATTCTAACCCTCGGGACCCGCACAAGTATGGGTACCTAAAACTTAATTTCCTTGATTGTTCGGGAACAAATTGAAAGTGAGTGCGGAACCTGGTACATGGATAGTGGTTGTTCGGATACATGACAGAAACAAGAAAAATCAGTCAAAATTCAAGGAAGTTAAAGGAGCAAAAGTCATATTTGGAGGAAATGAAGCTCCGGTGAAATAAGAGGCATTGGAACCATCAAGAGGAATGGATTAGAAATCACAGGACGTTGCATATGTTGAAGGACTCAACTTTAACCTGCTAAGCATCAGTCAACTCGTGACAAGGGTTACAACGTTGGATTAAACATGGGAATATGCCAAATCAAAGATATTGAATCAAATGAAGTTGTCTTTGCGCAAGGATGTAGACAGAAAAATATGTATGTAGTGGATTGGTCAATCGCAACACCCGAGTGACTGTCTACTAGCAGAGAGCACAATTTGAATCAAGTTGGTCGTGGCACAAAAAGCCGAGTCACCCGAATTTCAAAACAATTAACAATGTCGGGCAAGAAGTCATCTTGTGGAAGGATTACCAGACTCAAGATACAAAAAGGAGAGTATATGTGACGATGTCGAAGAGAAAACAAATCAAGTCGTCATTCAAAGAAAAGACATGCCCATCCTCAACAAGAATATTACATCCGCTTCATATGGATCTATTTGGCCCAAGTGGAACCAGCCAAAAGATAAGTGGAAAGAAATACACCTTGGTGGTAGTAGATGACTATTCAAGATATACATGGACAATATTCATGTGTAAGAAGAAAGAAACTCTACAAAAACTACCACAAATGGTGATGAAGAGGATTCAAAACGAGAAGAGTCAAACCATTATCAAAATAAGATCGACAGAGGAACCGAGTTTGTCAATGGAATAATAACTCGATTGTATTGAGAATGGTATTGGTCATGAACTATCGCAGCAAGGACTCCACAAAAAATGGAGTTGCAGAAAGAAAGAATAGAACCCTCAAAGAAGCGACAAGGACCATGTTAGTCAAGCGGGGTTACCAAAAAGATTTTGGTCAAGCAATCAACACAACTTGCTACACCCAAAACAGATGTATGATAAATAGATAAAGCGGTGACAAAGACTCCCTATGAGATCCTGGACTGGAAGAAAACCAAATGTTGCATATTTAGAATATTTGGATGTAAATGCTTCATCCACAACAATGGCAAAGACAATCTAAAGGCTTTTGATGCTAAAGTCGATGAAGGTATCTTCTTAGGATACTCGGTGAAAGCAAAGCCTAAGGAGAATACTCAACAAAAGACCTATGGTTACGAAGAATCCATTCATGTAGTATTCGATGAGCCAAAGGTAAATGTAGAAGACATTGAAAGAGTGATAATAAGTTTGAATCATCCAACCATACGAAGAATCCCTATCTGACGCCGAGCTGTCGAATCATCAATTGAAGAAGATGAGATAGTGAATCTCAAAAACAATTTGGAAAATTTGGCTAAGTGATAACGAGAGAGAGCGACCACAAAACACAGTTGCAAGTCGATGAATCCGGCTAACTTACTCCAACTGATGTAAGATGGCCGAGAGACCATCCACGAGAACTTGTCATTGGAGATATAAGAGAAGGTGTCAAAACAAGATCCGAACTCAACAAGAAGCCATGTTCACATGCTTCATCTCACAAATAGAGCCCAAAGATGTGTCCCAAGCATTGGACGACACACATTGGATTCAAGCTATGCAAGAAGAGTTGAATCAGTTTGAGAGAAATAAAGTATGGGAATTAGTGCAAAGACCCATACATCAAAATGTTATTGGCACCAAATGGGTATTCAGAAATAAAATGAACGAGGAAGGCTCTGTGGTAAGAAACAAAGCAAGACTAGTAGCCAAAGGATATTGCCAAGAAGAAGGGATAGATTTTGATGAAACATTTGCCCCAGAGCAAGATTGGAAGCTATAAGGATGTTTCTTGCCTATGCACTCACAAGAATTTCATTGTATATCGAGATGGATGTAAAAAGTGCATTCCTAAATGGTTTATTGGAAGAAGAAGTGTATGTTGAACAACCTCCGGATTTGAGCGGAAGACTCTTGGAGACAAGGTATACAAACTCAAGAAAGCCCTGTATGGATTGAAACAGGCACGGAGAGCATGGTATGACACCTTGTCACAATTCCTAACCGAAAATGGATTCACAAAAGGAAAAGTAGATAGAACACTTTTTAATTCAAGACAAGAAGAGTATTCTACTTGTTCAAATATATGTTGATGACATCATCTTTGGATCCACAAACAAAGAGTTTGTGTGAAAAGTTTTCAAACCTCATGCAAAGTAAATTTGAAATGAGCATGATGGGAGAGTCGACATTCTTCCTTGGACTCCAAGTGAAACAAGTGAAGGATGGAACCTTCATAAGTCAGACAAAATACACACCAGAGATTTAATGAAAAAAATTTGGAATGGAAGAGAAGTCTTCGTGAAAATACCAATGAACACATCATCAAAATGGATATGGATGCGGATGGCAAGCTTGTAGATCAAACAAGATCTGAGCACTTATTGGATCATTGCTCTATCTCACAAAGAAGCGAGACGGACATCACCTTTGTTGTAGGTGTATGTGCAAGATTTCAATCTGCTCCAAAAGAGAGCCATATGACAAAGAAAGAAAGAGAATATTGAGATACTTGAAAGGAAGCCAAGAAGTAGGCCTATGGTATCCAAAGGAAGGTGGATTCAAGCTAATTGGCTATTGATTCTCGACTATCTTTGGATGCAGAGTTGATAGGAAGAGCACTTCGTGCACATGTCAAATGCTTAGAAACAGTCGATATCCTGGTTTAGCAAGAAGCAAAACTCAATAGCCACCTCTACAAATTGAGTGCGAATACATAGTTAGGGCAAAACATTCATTGTTGTGCTCAAGTCCTATGGATGAGACAAAAATGAGAGACTATGAAATTGAGGAAAAGAAATTCCAATAATGTGTGATAACACAAGTGCAATTGCAATTACTCAAAATCTGTGTTGCATTCAAGAACAAAGCACATTGATGTCGATATCACTTCATAAGAGATCATGTTGAAAAGAAGGACATCATCCTGGAATATATCTCAACCGATAAACAACTAGCCGACATCTTCACAAAACCATTATGTGAGTCAAGATTTGAAGAACTCAAACATGAGTTGGGGTTAATTGGTGAGTTGACACTCAGGCACGAATCAAAGAAGAGAAATGGAAAGAAAAGGGGTGAAAAAGAGTTGAAAATGTAAATCACCAAGAATCACCGGTTTCGGAAAAGACGATTACAGTCAAGTCGGTGATAAATTGAGTCACTAAGAGAATCTGTGAGAAGTAGAGTTAAATCGGCTAAGGGATGTTTTGAATAACTTATGAGCAAAGTGACAAAAACATCGTGTTTTGACTAAGCGGGAATGTTTTAAGGAATACGTCAGCATAATGATGATGTGTACAGACATAAAGCTGCACACCAAGCTTATGATTGGATATAAATGATGCCGCATTAAATACGAGACATGAAATGCTCAATAGGCGTGCGAAATCCAAGCCGTTGATTTCGATCACATTTCAAAAACCACCCGCACGTCCTTTCATAAACCATATTTAAACCATTTTCGTCCGTTTTCTCTCTCACACTTCTAAAAAAAACTGCTATTCATCTCTTTTCTCAAAAGCAAAGGCAAAATACTCTCGAAACCCTATCAATCTTCAAATCATTTTCTGAGTTTTTCTTTGAAATAATCCTGAGAAATGGCACCAACTTATGACTTTACCAAGTTAGGAAAGCAAATCCACACCGGCTCTACGGTGGATTTCGACGGAATGATGAAACAGTGGGTCCGACGACACCCTAGTGAAGAAAATCACCGAAAAGTTAGAAACGTCCGATCCGAAACCGTTTCGGCGTTAGAATAGCCGATGACATATGTGGAGGAAGTCGACAATTCTACGTGAATGCCGAGATTCACGATGAAGGAATCAAGTCATCTGTTCACGGAAAGCAAGCGGTGACTATCACCGCCAAGGATTTGGTGAACATTGCTCACTACCAGCCAGAAGGAGCATCCGAGATTAAAGAAGTTTCGATGTAAACTTGGCCGACGCGATGGAAAGAAATAGCCAAGTCCGACTTTCTTTGATAAAATAGTATACACAAACAAACAAGAGATCTGAAGGAGGATTATCACAAGTTGTTGGACATAGTTGTCAAATGTATTGACATCAAATTTGGCGAGCTTTGACCAATCAAAGGCAAAGCCGATTGTAATGGCCGCAATCATCGAAGAAAAAGAAGATAAAACTGGCCGAAGTTTGTCTACAGCAGACTCGCTTAACGTGGGAACAAGTCCTTCAAAGAAGATGGTTCATTTGGAGGATCCCTAGGATATGGCCCGGTGATTGGCCGGCTATTGGAGGTGAAAGGAGTCCCTCTTAGACATGGGAAGGCATTCCATGTTAACAAGAGGATGTTGAGCAAACCTCTCTCGGCGCACTGAAGAGAAGAGCTTACGCAAGAAGAGAGGCGACACTGTGTGGGGGAATCGGTGACCCAAGATACTGTTTGTTTCCTCTCCACCAAGAAGAAAAGCGCTCGCCCGCACTGCTAAGAGAAGATCACGCCCTGCAGAAAGAAAACCAAACATGCTCGCCCCTGCGCAGAGTCACCGCCCCAAAGAAGCCGTGTCTCCCGCCAGCTGGGCCGAGAAGGACTCACAAATACCTTCTCCGATCGTCAAGAAGAGAGGAAACGAGAAGCCACGACGGCCCGCTCCTCGAAAAAGACACAGCAAAGACGCCCCACCCGCACAAGACTCGAGAAGACAACATCTCTCGAACAGAAATTCCCCAGTACAAACCAGAGACGAAGAAGAATCGTCAAGCGATCCAATCGGAGAAACCAGTGAGTCGATTACTCGGCCTAGCACAAATACGGGAGACTTTGGAGAAGAGAGTCTCCGATGTAGTTGATGAAACAGCCCAAGTCTGAAGGCGATCGCAGAGGCAACCCTCAAGACACAATTGTAGCTCACACGGTGAAGCACAAGAAAGAACCGCGGAGCGGATAGTGATGTAATGATCCTATCTCCACCTTACCCGGACATCCAAAATCGCCTCGTGAGTGGAGGAAATGGAAGTTGAGTAAGTCAAGGGAACAGTTCCAACGGCCCGAGTTCATAGAAGAAGAGGAATGCTAAATTTCCTCGATTAACTAAAGTGCTCCAGCTACTGGATGAAGACAATCGCATGACATCCTGCAGATCTACAAGGACAAGGAGAGAGAAAAGCGGTGAAGAAGGCCGAGAGACGTGAGAAGGCAAGCATCCGCCCTATCTCCGGCACCACGTAACACACACATCCTCTCCTTGATGTCTTCTCGGACAGTGATGAGGATCGAGAGAATCTTTCCGCCGCTACGAAGAGTTGCAAATGCAGCAAGTATTGCACGAATCAAGAATCCTTCACGAGCAAAGATTGATGGAGGGACCAGGAGAGTCCTCCGAACACAACCGAAATTGATCCAATGGGAGTGGTTCGAAAGAATCGCCAATGTTGTTCTTTGCTACCACTTCCCCACTCCTTTCGGAAGAAAGCAATAAGGAAATGGCGATGAAACCGGGACAATGGGGACCCCAATGAGCAACCCCTATTGAAGGTGTGTTACCACCGCCCCAATTTGAACAATCAATCGAACAGGGAGCTTGAGACGAGTGACCCCATTCCAAGTCACTCACCGGTGCGCGCCACCGAGGGGGAAACTCCCCTCCACCGCAGCAAGGTCGGAGGATGCAGATGACTCCACAACGAATCAAGGAGGCGAAGTAGAGAAAATACAAACACAAGAAAAATGACAAGTTGCCATCAACGAAGCTCGCATGGAGCGATTGAGACTGCTCATCCGGAGGTGCCAACCGCTTTCGAAAGTGCTAATGACGATGCGATGCGTCGAGGCACTGAGATGGAACGCCCGGGAGTTAACACTGGCGATGAAAGTGCAATCCATGGGGTTGAGACTCCAATGGATGCCACCGCAGAAGACCCTAAGGCAGTGACATCGAAAAGCCGAAAGGAGGACCAATGCCTCGCCGCAGAGAGAGGCTTTGGAGGTAATGAAGGCCCACGGGGAGGTTGAGACTTAGGGGTAAAGAATCAAGAAGTAGAGAACATCCCTCCCGCTATAATCGACCCATCCGAGAAGGAGATAAGCGCACTTCATGATTCCGGATAATCCCGATGTATCCTTTCGGGATCGGAAGGCGAAGAAGTTTCGAGTCATCCCGGTGCAAATCCAAAAGACTCACCGGGTGTTCCAAGCACGAGTAAGTCGATCCCAAGACTACTCGTCAAACCTTTAACTTTGATGATGAGCCACCAATGGAAATCTCATCATCGTCCGATGACGCATCGATAAGGCCAAGAGTCTATGCAATTGGAAAAATCATTGAGACCAACGAAACATTAAGACAATGAGGCTCAAGAACCGAGACCAACGGTTGTTGAGATAGCCGAGGCTCAAGACAAACCGACTACTTCACAACAAAACCCGGTGAACCAAAGATCCACCGAAAGCGAGCTCCTCAAGTCGCAGCAGGATCGATTCCCAAAAGAACCTCATGCGCACCGCTCATCATTGAAGCATCCGATTGGCGGTGATGAAACTTTTGTAGAATCTTTTCCGTTTTCCCCGGAGGTACCCGAACTCCATGAAGAGTCGAGAATGAACGCGCACGCTATCGCGCATCAGCCTCCCGTTTTCTCTTCGGATACCATTGTTCCAACCGCTTATGACTTTGATGTTGTATGGCCGTCACCGCAATGAAAGTTAATCATTAAGTCCGAGAAGTGTTCAAGGCACTATTTGCCGAGGTTGAACGGATGGAGAGGCATCGGCCTCTTTGGATATGCGATCGACACGACAGATGCCACTTACGTACCACGAGAGGCATAAAAATCAATCAGGGAATGGTGGCAACAAAGAAGAAACAATGCGCGTGGAACAAGTCGATTCTTCAGACATTGCTCAACAATTTCTTTGGTATGGAGAGCGAAAATGCCGATGCAAAAACAAAGTTCGAGAGAACATATTGAGCATATGTGAAGCTCACACCGCCGAGATAAAGTAGCTGCGTGAGCAAAATACAAATGATCTACAAAGCGTTTGGAAGAACACATGACAAGAAAATTCAGCCTTCTCATGGCCGAGATGAAGTCGATTTCATTGAGAATCCAACGCTACTCGATCCGAATTCCGTCCGCTTACAACGCAGCAGACTTGAAGCAGAACTCGACTATCCGCAGCTCGACTTCATGCTTGCCAAAGATGTTCCCCGGGGTTCATCTATCCTTTGATGATGCCAAAAAAGGGGAAGAGGAATACCTTAAAGCAAAGAAAATCATTTGAAAAGAAAGGAGAAATTGAGAAGAACAAATTGAGAAGAAGGAAAATCAATTGAGGAAATTTTGAAACAAAAGAAAGAAATCACTTTGAGGGGGAAGGATCAAAAGATATGACCTTGATGATTGCACAAACCCTCAACAGGTCCTGTCACGGTGACATTATAAGCAAAGCAAACTCCCGTGACTCTGCCCACCCAACACTCAGTATCTATGGTCGAAAAGAGAAAAACAATTGAAGCGGGGATGAAGGAAGTGGAAGGAAGAATGGATGCCCGAGTCATGAACATCTTGAAAGAACACGGAGGCATTCCAAAGAGACAGAGACACCTATGCCATCTCGGATGTCGGGACAGAGCCACGATCAGTTGATGAATTTAAAACGCTCGAATCGGGGATATTTTGCAAATATGTCCATGGCTCAAGCTTGGGACTTGTTCGGGAAAAGTGGTCTCACGTTATGTGAAGAAGCCGACAGCAAAGAGACTTCCGATCGCTCTCACTGGTCACTCTCACGGGTCACTCATTGGGAAGAAGAAGACCCAAAGACAATATACGCCCAGGTAGAGAAAGAAGCGATGAGTGGAGGAAGAAGCTTGGACTCCAGGCCGCCCAAGAATATTGAATACGTAGATCCGGAAAGAAAGGAGGGATCTCTTTGGGCTGGGCTTGACCAAGTGGCAAATTTGAAAGTGGCTAAAACTAACGCCGAGTATGCAAAAAGAATAGAAGAAGAAAACAAGAGACAAACTCGGCTATGGCGGGAGAGACAGGAAAGAATAAGAAAAGATGAAGCTGCCAGGAAGGCATATGAGAAGAAAAAAAAAAAGCGATTGACGACGAGAAAAAGAGAAGAAAGAGAAGAAGATCTTGATCAAGATGAAAGAAGGAGACAAAGGAGATGAAGTGTTGTTGTCCAACCCTTCATGTATTTTATGTAAATACATACAATGTAAGTCTTCCGTAATAAAGCTATAATTTCTTTATTTTCGGTGTAGACAAATATGTGCTCGATACACCTTGTAAACATTGTGTAAAAGAACAGGGAATGATATGATCAATAAAAGATCTATTTTGCGCATACATTCTATGTCAATACACTATCTGTATGTATCTTTTGCCGTTTGCATTTTTGAATGATTTAAGTTTTGGCATCATCAAAAAGGGGAAATTGTTAGGAATTTTATTGTTTAGATTTTGATGAATGCCATGTAAAACTTAGAATAGAAAGTTGGCACCCCAATTCTTCTTGTCAGAAATGTATTGTAACAATTAGAGCCGCCAAGTGGTTAAGTCACCTACGCCATAACATGCAAGAAGACAACCAAGACCGGAAGGAAGACCTTGCCGTGAAACAATTTGAATATGGCAAAAAAGAAGAGTAGACGGGAACTCTATGAAGAAGCGGTGAGATGCTTGGTGAGTGGAGCATCATCAAGTCAACTCAAGAAAAGCCAAGTCTCAAGTTGAAGTGATGAAGAGTCATCCAATGATTGGAAGCTCGACTCTAAGTCACCCGGGGAAAGCAAGGAAAAGCGTCAAGTCGAGATAATCAGAAAAGAACCGTTGCCAGAAATCAAGAGATTTACTTAAACAAGTAATATCTCCATACCACCTTTCTTGGAGTGCTCAGTCCCGAAGCGTGCAAAAGGAATGAACCAATGGGAAGCACTACACCGTGTCGAACTACGAAAAGGTGAAAGAACAATTCATACGAGGAAATGACAATTCCAAGAATCGCAACAAGACAAGCCAACGACGCAAGTGACTTTCAAAAATAAGCCTATCTCTTCAACGGGCAAATTTTTGAAAGTTCACTATAAAAGGCCGAGGAGCTTGTTTGAGAAAAAGGGGGATACATGTATGAAACACACGTGAGATATACAAGCACATCAGAAAAACCGAAACACTCTCAATCCTCAAGCCTACATTACGAAGTACATCAATCCAACACTCACTGTGAAGGAAAGAGAACTTCAATTAGTTGAAGATGAAACTATTGATTACAAGGGGTCTACATTCCAAGAAGGATTGTAGGAAGGTTCAAGGTTGAACCAAGTCTTAAGCTTTTGGAGGGCTTCGTGATCAAATCCAAAGAGCTTGAGCAAGTGAGCTGTAGTGTAGCAAGGCACCGCCCTGTGAAGAAGCTCGAGTCGCACGAGAAGCCTTGGTGAGTGATCAAGGCATCTCAGATCGAGTCCTTAAGGATCAAGTCGTTTGTTGTGATCAAGACTTGTATCCTGGACTGCTACCACTTTGTAAACCGATCATTACTTAGTGGATTCCTCCAGGAGTTGGAGAAAGAGAGAGTAGAAGAATTACCCCATCTTGAACCTCTATAAAAATTTCATTGTGTCATTTACATTTCAAAGACTTTAATTCTTGCAATTTTAATCGCTTATATCTCATTGATAAATTTGCTATCCACTTGATAAATTATAAGTACTAAACCAAGCACTAAATTCTTACTTAATCAAACTTAAGGGTGTTAAGTCTTTCAATGAAAATAAAACCACAGTTGAGTTAAAATATAGCCAACAAAAAGTTAGTTACTCCATCAACGGCTCAGTCTGTTGAGAGATTAACTCTACCGAGTGACTAATTCGATTGTCCATCAAGGACAAATTTGCATAGTAATCAACGCCGAGATTTAAAAGGACTAAATCGAAAATTTGGTAAGGTTTATTCAACCCCCTTCTAAACCTTACTCTTACACCCCTGGGGACCTACACTAAACCAATGATACAAAACTCCAAGTGAAATAGAGTCTAATGCAGCGGAATAAAATACACACAAGTACGAGTTACATCTCAAGGTCCGACAATATCCAAATACAACCCATCAGAATATCCGAATTTAAACTTACAGTCCAAACTAAAACAGAATGAAGGAGTTCAACAATAACAAAAGCAAAAGAAAATGTCGCTCGACATCAATGATTATAAGAACTAGTACGACATGCGGAGCACGGGATTCAGTCCGTGGTAGGTTCGACGTCTTCAACGTACTTCTTATTTAAAGGTTAGAAAACGGGAGGGGATGAGATAGAAATCTCAGTGGGTGGGGTGATCGTGTGAGAGTGTGGCGATGTATATAGTTAATGCGAGAAAACGGTTGTATGAAAACGCGTGAGGTATGATGCATATTTTCACACATAGTCCACAAGCGTCGTGATAAATATATATTAAGTAATATACTTATACAATTTAAGAAATAGTTCGTGGTCACACAAGCACTATGATTCGTGCAAGAAGACGAGTTGGATTGCGATCGAATGTAACGCCAATCCTATGCAAACGAGTAAAGGTTGCGTACGGATTTGTAGCGCCAACCAACGCAATACAAGTAGCGGTTGCGTAGGAATTTGTAGCGCCAACCAATGCAATACAAGTAGCAGTTGCGTACGGATTTGTAGTGCCAACCAATCGGGTCCGTTTAACTACAGAATCGTGTAGATCAGACAGCGATTCCTTCGTTCTTCCTTGTAACTCACCGTTCAAGATGGTCCAAGACCTGTCACCTTATCGCTCTTTAGGCAAAGACAAAATCCACATTGGAGCTTACAAGGCTCGGATTCGTCATAATCATGATTATACCTCAAGTACTATGACCCGTTTCCCTTGGACAAACTCCGTCCCTCAGTTGCGGGATTAGGACGATGGGGTAGGAGAGTGGAATAGCAAATTGTTTGCCGATTCCATCCCCCGATGTATCC
Organism: Rehmannia glutinosa; assembly: GCA_016081115.2. NCBI lineage: Eukaryota > Viridiplantae > Streptophyta > Magnoliopsida > Lamiales > Orobanchaceae > Rehmannia > Rehmannia glutinosa. Next base: position 265,575 of record JABTTQ020001258.1, read on the forward strand.
ATTTCGACTGTGAGCTCGACACACCAAGTTGACTTAGACAAGAAATTAAATACAAGTTCAGGTAGTCAACCAGACAGTCGAGTATTATTGATTTAGGGAAGCATTTTAGGAAAGTTTTCGAAAATTTGCGCAAGGCAATTATAGCGTTGGTGGAGTCATTTGGATGAAGATGATTATAGGGAGGATAAGCAATCTTCGATATCTTGAAAGATTAGGTGGAACATAGGTCCATTATATATTCGAAATCGCAAGACGATGAAGTCGCTCCACGATCGCGTATTAATCGGTCAAGACGATCGATAATTCAGGGGATTTTTGAGAAAATAAAATATTTTAATCAATAATTAAAGTCAGATAGTCCAGGGCTGTTTCTTTAAAATAAAAATAATTCGAGTTAGGTCCTTTTAAAAAAAATTACAATTAGCCCCGTTTTGTAAAAACCAATTCTGTTGGGGCTAAAAATTAAATAAATAAATGTCCCGACCTTGAAAAATTATGAGGTCAGTTCCTAAATTCTCTAAATTGTTCAGAAATTCAGGTTTTTACAGTTTTGAGGTCGATTTTTTATAAAATTCTCACATTAGCCCCAAATTTGTTAAAAATTGTCATTTCGGTCCCTAAGTTTAAAATAATTGGAACTCACAACCCGGAAGGGCTTTTAATGTGATTCCAGTTGAAAAATGTCACTAAGGTTAGTGGGATATTGGGACAAAAACAGTTTTAAAAAGAAATAAGTATAGGTCCCTTAACTTTTGAAAATCTCATTTTTGTCCCATTTTGAAATAATTGCCTTTAAGGCTTTTAGGGGTCCGATTGTTATGAAATTTGAACCTTGGGTCCAAAATATCATTATGTTACAGTTAAATTAGTATTTCTAGGTGCATGGACTGCATAAGTCCTGGAAATTTCATTTTGGTCCTCCATTTTAATCTTTTACAATTTGGTCCCTCAAGTTTTATAAAATTACTTTCCAAGCTCTAAACACTTGGATTTTTGGAATACACTTAAAATATGTTATTTCCAGTCCCTTAAGAGTTAAAATTTCAAATTTTAAAATTAGGGTCTGGTACAGTTTCGAAAATTGCAAAATAACCCTTAAACTTCTAAAATTTTACAATCTAGTCCTTGGACTTTTAAGGGTTATTTTATTTATCTAAAAACTCTTAAAACTTTATTAAAATGTCAAAACATAATTTTTGAACCTGAGTTCAGTCCCAAAAATTGAAAATTACAGAGGGGTCCCTTAAGTTTTATTTTCTTGCAATTAAGTCCACCAACTTTTCATTTTTGCATTTTAAGTTCAAAAGTTGAAATTTAATCATTATGCTCGACTTGTCCAGGTTATAAATCATTCAAAACATAGATTTCAAGAGCCATACACATACATATCCTTCTCATACAAAATTTCATCAAGTATAACAATAAAGTGTACATGTATGCCCTATTTTTTGATAAATCGCATTTTTTAGCAACACTTGAGAATTTTTCCAACTTGATACAAGAAAATAGCATGCAATACATAATGTATATCGCAAGTGCTCAAAATCAAAATACTACATGCATTTTTAAGTAAAACACCTAGAAGTTGAAAGGATTTTTCAACCCACTTTAAAATTGATTTGTTGGTGAAAAATGGAATAAATCACTCTTGATGAAGAATTGACTTAGGTCAGCCCCTAAGTGAAGGAATATCAAAAAAATATAGGAGTTAGAAAAATGAGGTTAAAATTTAAGGAGAAGAAGAAGATGGTGAGAAATTGGAATTACTACACTTACCTTGTGTAGTGAGTAAAGTGTGACTAGAAATGACCTCAAAATGTAAGATTTTGGTCACCAATGTAAAGTGTAGTAAAGTGTAGTAAAGTGAGTAAAGTGTAGTGAGTCAAAAATTAAATATTAAGTTTAAATTTCTTAAAAAATTAATAAATAATTTATCTTTAATAAACTTTACAAAAGCTAGAAATGTCAAAATTCGTCATAATTTTAATGACACCAATTTTTAAAAGCGTCGCGACATTAAAGACGCTTAATATTGTCCCTAAATTTAAGAATGCTTTTAGCATAAGCAAAGCTTCATTTAAAAGATATTAAATCTTTATTAATTTTGACCCACATAATGATATATTTGATAAAAGTGGCAGGAAATGCGATTACCTATAATTAGATCTTGCGTCACAGATATTTTCGTGACATCAAATTTAACAACACAACTCATGACGCGTTCAAAAGCATAGGTAATATACCTTGTGATGCTAATAAGTATCACCAAATAAAAATTTTAGCGTCACTAAAAATAGTTTTTTTGTAGTGATAATACTAATTCCTAAATCAAATGTGAAATGTCACCTCATGAATGCCAATAATAATATTAATAAACCACATTACGTGGCCGAATTTTGGTTCAGCACAACTTGGGTGCCAACCCTATCCCAATTTGTTATCTAATTAATTTACCATAGAGATAGAATAAGGACCTAAGGTAGGTGATTTTGCCATTTTGGCTCCTTAATTTATATCTTGCTTCTTGAAATTGCTTGCATGTTATACCTAACTCACTAGTTTCCCCATCTATAAAAAAGTTGTTACAAAATTGATCATGGCAATATTGCATGTTAATAGACTCACATTGAGCTCAATAGTTTTGGAAAGGAAAAATGGGAGAAGAAAATTTGCTGCCCAACAGACAGATTATATTGAAAAATTACTTACAAGGTTGTCCAAAGGAGACCGATTTCAAACTTAGGACAACAAAAGTCAGCATGAAAATTCCTCATGGATCTAAGGGAGTGTTACTCAAGAATCTGTATTTGGCGTGTGACCCTTACAGTTGCCACCTTATGCGTCCCCAAGGACAATCTCGTCTTTTCACACATAGTTTTATTGTCCCGGGATCTGTAAGATAATATCATTCCTTCTTAGGATCCGTCGGATTTTTGGTCTTTTCTCTATAGCAAAAATATTTACTAGACATATTATTGTTTTTCAAAAACATATTTTTTAGCCATTTTTAAGTTCAAATATCCATTTGACCCTTTTTCTCATTTTTGGGGACTACTACATAACTCGGTGCCGAGTTACCACTGCATCAAATTTTGGAAAAATGGTCAAGTACCTTTATGGAGAATATGACATATATGACCATCAATTTTTTTAAATAGACTAAACCTCAAGGTAGTTTTGTAACTATCTATCCCTAAGTTTTATTACTTGGAATTCATCTTGATTGAGTTCTTATCTCCAGTTTGGCTTTTTTTTTTATTTATGTGTTAATTAGGTTGTGAACGGACATGGGGTGGCCAAGGTAATAAAATCTGGTGATGAGGAGTTGAAAGAGGGAGATTATGTATGGGGAATTACAGGGTGGGAAGATTTTAGTTGGAACTTTGATCCTCAACATCGATTGACCAAGATACAAATCACATATATGCCTCTATCTTACTACGGAGGCATCCTAGGTACCAACACACTTTTATTTGCCTTTTTAATTTGCGATTAGGACTTTAAGTTAAAAAATTTGGCACATTGAAGACAATTTTAGCTGGAAAAACAAAAAATGGATGGATTGCGCACAAGGGATCAGATTCTCTATTCCACTTAATTCTTATTCCATTATTGGTGGATGATTGACAAGGTAAATGCATCTAAAATATCAACATCACATGTTTTGAGTGGAATAGGAGATCACATACCAAATTACAGATGTGGCCGCCATGGGCGTAGACAAAGGGGGGCCTCCCCCACCACCCCAAATTTTCTTTTTGTCCTTTTTTCTGTGGAAAAAAATGAGAAAAAAAATTATATGTATTTTTTTAAGGGTAAAAAATAATTGAGCTAGGAGAAAAAAAATTGGGTTAGGGGTAACCATGCGGCCTGGCTATGCCCCTGGTGGCCGCCACCTCACCAACCCAAATTGGGGACTTTTAATTTTCCTGCAAAGTTTGTATTTAAATTATTTTTGAACTTAATAATATTAATTAATACATATGAAAAATGCAAGACATACTTGTCTTCGTCAACATCCAAATTGCTCCGAAAATTTGAAAGTCCCCAATTTGAAGTAGTGAGGTGGCTGTCATACCAGCAACCCGACCAATTTTTGAATTTTCTAGCCAAAATTGTCGTCAAGGTGACATTTTTTATAAATTAAAGTCCTAAAATGCAATCAATCCAAACTTATACGACTAATTTTGTAATTATACCCAATCCCTATTATTATTAGTCTCGAAGTAACTCTATAATTTAATCATGGTGTACAATATAATTATAATGTAATATTCTTTTAATTAAAGCGCCAGCAATTGGGAAAAAAACACTGAGATTCAAAGACTAACTATTTGATTGGACATTTTCAATTGTAGATGTGATGTTATAAAATTTAATCTATGCAGGCATGCCAGGGCTTGTTGCTTATGTGGGCTGGAACGAAATATGTTGTCCTAAGAAAGGAGAAACTGTTTATGTTTCTTCGGGTGCAGGTGGAGTTGGTCATCTCGTCGGACAATTCGCCAAAATGATGGGTTGTTATGTTGTTGGAAGTGCAAGCACCAACCAAAAGGTTATAATCCAAGTTATACGACTCTTATATTATATGGACACATTTAATTCCAAGGGGTTACGAGACTTAATTAAGTGCTAAAAGCGTTACTACATATATAGTCCGTAGATTTCAGAACTTTTTATGAACTGATCTCAAATGTTCCTTAATTTGATGGGAGTCACAGGTAGATTTGCTAAAGACGGAGCTTGGATTTGATGATGCTTTCAACTATAAAGAAGGGGACTTGCGCTCAAAATTGAATAAGTTCGTTCCAAACTTTACTTCTAAATAAAGGGTATTGGTTATTATAAATTCTTCAGTCCGAAAATGTTTGTGTCATTTGACTTAAGCCAACATCTCTTTTAACCATATTTTTCAAACACATACTTTTTTAGCCAATTTTGAGTTTAATTGTCCATTTTGCCCTTATTTTCATATATTGGGATCAAGACATTTTCGATGTTAACAATGAAGATAAAAAAGACACATATCATGAAACAGAGAAACCGAACTTGTATTATTCATGACTGTAGGAGTTTATATAGACAAGAAGAGAAAGCTACAACTAATCTTTATTAAAAAAGATTACATAACTAACTCAGAACTAACACTTTAACCGCTTTAACTAACTAGCTTCTAGAACACGCTAATACGCCTTCCTCAAGCCGGGAGTGGGTAAGGAAGATATGGAGAGCTTTTGACAAAGGTACATCAAACCGGGAAATCGACAATGGTTTGGTAAGGATGTCGCGACCTGGTCCTCGGAAGGAACATAGCGGATATCAATCTCATCCGCTTAATACGATCATGGATGTAGTGAACATCGATTTCTATATGCTTGGTCTTGGCATGGAAAACAGAGTTAGAGGCAAGAGAAATAGCACTCTCATTGTCGCACCAAACAACGGCGGGGAGAACGAAGATGCACCCCAAGTTCGAGAAAAGAGACTTAATCCAAGTGACCTGTGGTGACAAAGAAGCAAAGAGATCTATACTCCGCCTCTGTCTTTGCTGCGGGCAACCACGGGTTGTTTCTTGGAGCTCCAAGCAATTAAGTTAGGGCCTAGAAAAACACAGTGGCCACTAGTGGACTTACGATCATCAAGATTACTCCCCCAGTCAGCATTAGAAAATGCCGTGAGAGAAAGCTGGGAAGAAGCCTGAAAGAAGAGGCCAGTGGTAGAAGAGCCTTTAAGGTATCGGAGGACTCGCTTGCAGGCAGTCCAGTGATTGACAGTGGGAGCCTTAAGAAACTGACTGAGCTTGTTAACAATAAAGAAGAGGTCCGGCCGTGTGATAGTAAGATATTGAAGGGCACCAAGAGTGCTTCTATACAGAGAGGGCTGAGAGAAGGGTGCACTATCCTGAAGTTGGAGCTTCTGATTGGAGCAATAAGGAGAGGAGCAAGGGGTACAACCAGACATATTTGTCTTTTCCAAAAGATCTGCAATATATTTTGTCTGATTGAGAAGCAAGCCATGAGAGGATCTGTGAGCCTCAAGTCCCAAAAAGTAATGTACCTCCCCAAGATGCTTAAGAGAAAAGGCTGCATTAAGTTGCTGGATAACTGAAGTTATGTGACCATCATCCTCACCAGTCACAAGTAGATCATCCACATAGACCAAGATGATCAAGAGAGAACTCCCAGTTTTCAAAAAGAAAAATGAGGAGTCTGAATATGATTCCAAAAATCCCAGAGACAAGAGAAAAGCCTTGAGCTTTTCAAACCAAGCCCGAGGGGCTTGCTTAAGGCCATAGAGTGCTTTCTTTAAGAGACAGACATGAGAAGGTTTAGTGGCATCAATATAGCCCTCAGGCTGCTGCATATAAACTGGCTGAGAGAGATCCCCATTCAAAAATGCATTATTGACATCGACTTGCTGAATCTTCCACCCTTTTGACACGGCCAAGGTAAACACAACCCAGATTGAAACTGACTTGACAACTGGACTGAATGTTTCAAAATAATCAATACCAGGACTTTGTTGAAACCCCTTTGCAATAAGTCTGGCCTTAAACTTGTCAAGAGAGCCATCAGATTTCTGTTTCACTTTGAATACCCATTTATTCTCGCAAGACATTCATGGTAGGGGATAGAGGAACTAGATCCCGTGTCCGATTTACGAGTAAGGCTTGAAACTCAAAGATCATGGCGCCCTCCATTAGGATCATTTAGAGCATGAGAAAAGGAGAGGAGGGTTCGGGGAATAGAAGAGATGGTAGAGAACACTTTAGGTTTGTATATGCCACTTTTGACCCGGTAGTCATAGAGTGAGATGGCCGAGATGGGGCGGAGGAGGAGAAGGGGAAGGGGATTTGTGAAGGGGGAGGAGAGGGAGACGGGAGGAGAGGGGGAAGAAACAGGCAAAGGAAGGATAGGCAATCGAGAAGAGACAACAGGAGAAGTAGTGGAGGAGGAGGGTGGAAATAAAGAATCATAGGGAAAGTCGGCTTCATTGAATGAGACAGTGCGGGCAATGTACATGCGACTTGAAGGGCTAAGGCATTTGTAGCCCTTATGAAGTGAAACTACCACTTTAAAAATACATTTCTCGAGACCGAAATCAAGCTTGGAGGAGGTGTAGGGACGAAGGAAAGGATAGCGAGCACACCCAAAGACTTTAAGAAAAGAGTAGTGGATGGTTGCTTAAAAAGAAGCTGAAAATGAGAGACATTCTCAAGTGTAGGAGTAGGAGCCTATTGATGGTGAATACAATTAAACAAAAGCATCACCCAAAATTTGGAAGGAAGGTGGGCGTGGCAAGAAATGTGAGTCCCATTTCAAGGATATGTTGGTGTTTGCGTTCGGTTTGCCATTCTCGTTGATGAGTATGAGGACAAGAGTAGCGAATTTGAATGCCAAGTGAAGTGAGAAGAGGTTTAAAGAGGTCGATACTCACCACCAAAATCGATTGAAAAGATTGAATCGACAATTAAAATGATTTTTAACAGGCTATGAAATTGAACAAATGTGTTATACACTTCACTTTTAGTTTGAAGAGGATACAACCAGGTGTAGTTAGTAAAGTCATCTAGGAAAATGACATAATATTTGAAACCATGTGTAGAAGGGATCAAGCAGTCCCCACACATCGGAGTACACCAATTAAACGGCGAAGCAGAGTATGAGATTATCTCAAGAAAAATTCATATTATGCATCTTGCCAAGTTTACATGGTTCACGAACAAGTAGAGATCAAGAGAACTAGTACAATTTATTTGTCTAAGAACTTGAGACAGTAATGCAGTTACATGGATGGCCAAGCCTCTTGTGCCACATATTGACATCTTTATTAGTACAAGCAAAGGTACAAAAAGAGTGTGGAGATTGATTGAAAAGATCTTGAAGAAGAAAACACCAGGAGAGTTGGAGGAGATGAAAAGTGCCTCAAATCCGGTGGTAAAGGCCATCCTTGATATCACCCTTCGGGGAGGATTTGGTGTGTATGTTTGTCCTGACAAAAAAGAAGAGGGTGAAATTCAACAACAACATGATTATCAGAGGTAAATTGAGATATACTTAATAAATTTTTAGTGATATCCGGGACACAAAGAATATTATTGAGCATAAGAGATTTGATGGGAATGAGACTAGGAAAAGATGAAGTGCGGTGTGAGAGATATGAAGTTGAGAACCATTACCTACTACCAATTTGGAAGAGCCGGTGTAGGGAGGGCCGAGGTAAGATTTAGAGGAGTGGGAGTAACATGGGAGGTAGCTCCACTATCCACATACCAATGATTATCAGTGCGAGAATAAGAGGGACCAAAGTTTGCGTAAAAAGCGCTCGAAGAACCAGGAGACAAAGGTACCTCGAGCCACCGATCGAGGAGTAGTGAACCATATGAAGGCATGGAAAATCCGAGTTGCCAAGATTCGGATTGGCCGGGCCGATCGAGATGAGCCATAGGAGGAGAAGATGTACCAATTCCTGGAAAATTTGTATCAAACCTTTTAAAGCACTTGAAGCCAAATGATTTTGCTTCCCACAGATTTGACAGATAGTCGGAATCTATTGAAGCGACCACGTCCTCTGCCTCTAAAAGGACTACCACCACGATTAAAAGATCCACCACCGCGTAAGAGGAATCGAGTAACCGGGGCGTTTACCATTCGTATGTGTGTTAAAAAAACTGATAAGGCATATCAAGACTAATACCATTCAAGATCGAAGAGTCAAGCAACCTCATTTCATGAGATTGTAGGGCAAACTGAACTTCGGGAATAGTGAGAGTCTCATCTCGAGATTGTAGATTAACAACTACTGATTCAAACTCGGATCCAAAGCCAGCAAGTATGTAAGATACCAAATCATCATCAGGAATATGCTTACCTGCGCAGCACTGTAAGCTATCCGCAATTCCAACCATTTTTAGAATATAATCTTCAACCGATAAGTCACCTTTTTTGGTAGATGGAGCAGAGATCGAAGATGATTAACACGAGCCCATTGTGTGTGAAATAAAGTTTCCAATACAGACCAAACTTCAGCGGCTGTGGAACACCGAGTAACATGACCAAGCATACATTCCGCCATTGAAGACAACAACCAGCTCATAAGAAGTTGATCACGCCTCATCCAATTAGAATATGTAGGATTAAGACTGCGTAGGGAACCAGTGGAAGATCCATCAAGAAATTGAGGAGGAGCAGGGGTAGTACCAAACAAAAACTCCTCAAAACCGTGAGCACAAACCGTAGTAAGAACCTGAACGCGCCAGTAATTATAATTTGTTCGATCCAATCGGAGAGTAAGAGTTGTGAGAGAAGGTAGGGAAGAAGAAGTAGTAGCCATAGCCATGGCAGAGAAGAAAAAATCAGAAGTGAGTATCCTGTGCTCTCGATACCATGTTAACAATGAAGATAAACAGAACCGATCAAAAAAAAAATGAAGATAAACAGTACACGTATCATGAAACAGAGAAACTGAACTTGTATTATTCATGACCTGTAGGAGTTTATATAGACAAGAGAGCAGCTACAACTAATCTTTAACAGAAAACAGTTACATAACTAACTTTGTAACTAACATTTTAACCGTTTTAACTAACTAGCTTCTAGAACACTCTAATACTCGACACCGAGAAACTTTTCTCGGGCTCGAGAATCATTTCTTGGCATCGAGATCATTTATCGGGAACAAAAATCATTTCTCGATGTTGAGATATGTACTGCATCAACTTTTCACAAAATGGCCAATTCGCCAGGGCCGGACCTGTGCTTCCCAGGCCCTAATCGAGATTCTAAAACTAGGACATTTTTTTTAATAATTTTAAAAAATTGTTGTTACAGGTATTTTCCTAAAGGCATAGACATTTACTTTGACAATGTTGGAGGGGAAATGCTGGATGAGGTGCTGCTGCAAATGAACATAAATGGAAGAATTGCTGTTTCTGGGATGATTTCTCAGTACAATCTAGAAGAACCACATGGCATCCATAATCTGTTTAGCCTAATAGAAAAACGTTTGAGTTTACGAGGTTTCGTGGTAGGGGACTACAAAGAGAAATATTCTGAGTATGCTAAGTGGGCTGTCAAGAAACTACAGGCGAAGAAATTGGTTTATGTTGAAGATGTAATTCCAGGTTTAGAAAATGTTGCTTCTGCTTTTGTTGGCATATATCATGGCCTTAATATTGGGAAACGTATTGTTGTTGTTGCAGAGGACTGATATATATTGTTTTATTTTGAGCAAGGAAAAAGTATGACTATATATATAAGTGCATTTATGTGCTATATGTTGAAATAAATATGTGTAATTGAGGATGTTTGCTTAGATTTCATCAAGTGCATGGTGCTATATTTTTAAGAATATATTTTTCTAAAATTATTCACCAAGTCTTTTCAATAATTACATGATTCTATTTTCAAAAAGCATTCTTTAGTTTAAATTAATTAAAATCACTAGCTGATCAACTCAATTACTTATTAAACTTTGTTACAGATCACTGAATTTATGATTACAAACGCTTTTTGAAAAGAGTCATTAAATACTTATCTATAACGACTCTTTTTGATAGTGTCATTAAATTAGTGTTGGGATAGACTTTTTTTTCTTGTGCGATCTAAAGTTTAGATTTTCTTTCACGCACTCAAGAAGTTTTTTTAATAACACTTTAATTAAGAAAATAGTTCCACTCTTCGTGCTTATAACTAAATGTAACCAACATAATGGAGTCTTAATGTTAAACCAAACAAATTTTTTTCTTAAACAATTTATTATTACAACATAACTTCCCTTAATTCCTCAATATTTCTATGATCAATTCCTTCAAAAAGTTGTGTTGCCAATCTTAATTACCTAAAGACAAGTTTCTAAATAATGAGGCTATAAAGAATTTGATTCCAGGTATCAGGAACTCCAGCGAGACACCAATGGCTGCAATCCATTCCAGTCCTTCCACCAAGCCCATAAATGGAAGGATGTCCATCTTTTCTTAACAAAGACAGATTTGTTATGTCCAGCAATTGAACAGGCTTCTTCATTGTCCCCAAAACTTTCTTCACAACTGATACAGCTGGTGGTAATCCTCCAGGATAAGTTGATCCAGGCACGGGATATCTCTGTCCCACGCATGATTTTGCACTTGGTTCATTCCATGAGCTACCACTGTTTTGTTGTTGAAAATCAGTAATTTATTATGGGGTTACATTTGAAAAAATTAATATTAAATCTTAAATCGATGTCGATTTGGACCAAATGAATTCTTAATGCTGATAATTATATAGAGAGATACTGTTTGCAAAAACTTCTGCTTTTAGAAGACGTGATTTATTGTAGCATAAGCAAAATAGTTGAGAATCATAAATTAGGTAGAATCATAAATTGAAAATCAGAAGTTGAGAGTATTTAATTTGGTGAAAATTTTGTAAAAGTACTTATTTGTCTGTAACAGAAGTAGAATAAAAAATCTAAAGCACTAATTTCTCTACTTTTAGGTTCTGATTAAAAGTAGAATTAGAAGTTGAAGTTGACATTTACAAATACTGTGAAGTTGTTTTTTAAGCCAAAAGTAGAGAAACGCTTTTTTTATTGATTGCAAACACTCTGAGAGTCAACAGATTTTAAAATTACTTACTTGTAATGAGAAGGAGATATTCCCTGAAAGAAAACCTTGGTCTTGGCAGGATCAATGTTGGCATCTACCCATTTAGCCCATGTATTTAAGGCTTTCTCAAAGGCAACAATTCTGTCCATGTCTTTGTAGTACTTTCCTCCTACTTCAATATAATCCCATCTGCACAACTACAATCATTTAAATTCCCTGTTGTATCTTGTATTCCATTTTTCAAATTTATGGGATAATTTCAAAAACTACCCCCAATGTTTGAGTTAATAAGCAAAAAAAACCAGAAATTTTTTAAATTACAAAAATCCCCTTTAAATTTGATTTTGCATTATACTGTGTCCCTTCATAAGCAAAAATATTTTTTCATTTAACGGTCTGAATCCAAAGTCGGAAAAATAAAGGACTGAATCTCCGAGAAACTCCACTTAGACGACTATAAAACTATTATGTCTTCCTTTTCTGATTGTTAGTGACTATTAGTTAGAATTGCAAGCTTAATCCGCTAATCATCGGGTGCCTAATGACAAACTCATAGTCATAAGGTACAACTTACGGTTGTTTAGGTCCTCGGCGATTCCACCAATGCCATGTGTTGAAGATTAAGGTATCAATCCCCTTCCATAGCTTGCCTCCCTCAATTGAATCCAATTTCAAGATTCTACCTTTGGCTTCTTTAACAACATCCACTAAGTATACACTTCGATCAAGCATCACCTTTACTCCATAATCCTGTAAAATATTTGTGTTGACATTTAAATTCATTGGATTTCATCATGTATTTCTTTAGTCTAAGCTCTCATTGTCATCTAAGTTTACGTGTTACTTGGGCATGATTTCAGCATGTATTATGCACTAAAACAGTGAAAATAAATTACAATAATAAAAAGAAAATTTCTTGTAGCGCCAAATTTAGATGGAATGAATCTCAAAATAAGAGTCGAAGAATTGGCCTAGCGGCCAGGGATTGCATTTGCAACTTCAGATCCTGACTATCATGGAGTGTGGTGTTGGGGTTGTCCCTCCTCTCCCTAGAGATTAGGACCACCCGTGAGAAGAACAGATGTCTCATAAATCCGAATGAAATGTGGGGTCTGTGCCCCTAAGTGGTGTGGAAATACTCTGGGTCGTCAAAAAAAAATTATTCGAACAAATTCAATGGATTTATTATTATGAATTTGAAATTATTCAAATTCAAATCATTCAATCTAAATGCAACTTTAATTCTAGTAACATTATGTTTTAACCAAGATTATAAAAATCTTTTGGAGCATTTATACATATATGTGTATGACTAACCGTAAATGTGAAGGTAGAAACATCGCCTGATGTTGTTTGAGTGTATTTTGTTCCAGGAACAGCCGTATAAAGCAAGCATAACAGTGATTCCCATTGATTTCGACTAAGGGAATCCCCTACAAACATTATGCTTTTGCCCTTCAATCTCCGCAGCAGCTCAACCCCATCAAATCTGCTCAAAAATAAAAATAAAAGATAAGAAGGAACTGGTTATATAGATATATATAGGGATTGGTTCAAATGAGACAAATCCCTTTAGGTTAGTCCATAAGAACACTTATGGACTCTTGATTCAAAATTTTGGATTGTGTAGATCATTTTAGTTAATTTAGGCATATAAGGGTATAATTGTACTTTAATATTTAATTAGTTATGTTAATTGGACGGTTATTAGCTATATTTAAGGAAACATAATCCTACCTTTTCAGTTACCCGATTTTTAGGGAGGAAAAATCATCAACTTCAAGCGTTTTTTTCAAAATTGATAATTCTTTCCGCCATATTTGTGAACAATCATTTTATTGTATACTTAGTTCAATGGACTTGTATACTTAGTCATGTTTTATTGTATATTTAGTTTAGTGGATTTGTATACTTGGTTCAGTGGAATTGTATTCTTAGTTAGATAAGTAGTTTAGTAAGTAGTTTAGTGAATTTGTATACTTAGTTATGTGGATTTGTATATTTAGTTCAATGGAATTGTATACTTAGTTATATAAGTAATTCAGTGTAATTGTATATTTAGTTTTTTTTTTTTTTGAGAGGTAATTGTATATTTAGTTAAATGTTTCTGTATTACTATTTGGATGGTGTAGATTTGGTCCTATGGACTAACCAGAGAGGGGTGGTCTCACAAGATCCTCTATATATATATATATATATATATATATATATATATATATATATAAATTCTAAAAATATCAAGCAATTGATTTCGGTGACGCTTAAAATTTTATATATGATATTCTGTACGTTGTAATAATATGTAAGTGAGTTAGAAACTATGGAAGTCTTAAAAATAAAATGTTAATATATGTAATTCAGTTGCAACTTCAAATAGTATTTAATTAAGTGGGCAATAATTATCTAGACAAAAAATTCGTATCTGATTTATATATTATTCCAATCTATATCATTACAATATTTCAAAAAAAAAAATCTAAGATCATTACAATAATAACTAAATATGGTCTAACATGACTGGGCACATGCTACATCTGTGTATTGTGTATCAGAGCCTTGCGTATTGTTTTTCCCCCAACTATATACAATTTTTCAATCTTCATATGTATTTTAATTGTAATTTACTAATAAGTAATAAATGGCATGACATTTTTTAGGAAAAATATTTTTTTCGTCATTTAACTTGGATTATTTTGAGATTTAATCCTCTAAGTAACCTCCTATAAATTTTATTCCAATATCTTATAAAAAAATTGTACATTTAGATTTAGTCTTATTTTGACCGAAATTGTATGATTTTGTCTGAAATAATATTTATTGGGTTACAAAAATAAGGATTTTGATGATTTGGTGCAAAAATTGCCACATAATTAAATATTAAAATTCTCAATTTTGTGTGTGCAATTTTTTTATTTGACGTGACAATATTTGCGTCAAATCAAAAAAATCTCTAAATTTCATAGACACATTAGCACTCATAGGTTCTTGTTAGAAATTACGGTAAAATTACACAATATCAGTCAAAATCAAACTAAATGTCCAAATTTTTTAAAGATATTGGACCAAAATTTAAATGTGACTATTTAGAGTACTAAATCTCCAAGTAGTCCAAGTTATAGACAAAAAACAAAACCATTTTCCCCATTTTTTACACTATATGTGGTACATTATGTTTTGAGTTTGTTATTTACCAATCACTAAAACCACAAATTAAGCACAACTACTACTCCAAACAACTTAAAATCTAATTACCACTTGTAGTTATTTTTCACCCATCTTAGTAACTAAAACTATTCTAGGTTCTTACATAAACCGTGGGACTAGCTAAGGCAATTATAATTATCAAATAAAATAACAATACCTTGGTAAGCTACAGCCATGGGGTTGCCACCTGTACTTAAGGTACAAGTCATCAGAGCGGCCATTCTTCTGGCAATTGAACTCTTTCTGAATAAAGGGACACGATGTGGAGTTGTACAGTGGGTACGAAGAATCTTGTACCCAACTCCCCTGAAACACATCACAATTTTTCCCTGCATTTGATTGGTGGAAAGCAAAACTACTTGAAATAATCACAAGTGCTGCAAAGTACTGAATCCAGTACATACTCATCTTAATTAATTCTCTCTAAAATTAAAATGACAATATAATTAAGAAAACAAAAATGGCTAGAGAGAGAGAGATATGAATGGTCCATTATATAGTTGTATTTCTTGAATTTCTTGACCTGAACTAAAATGGGATGTAAGAAATCACATGCATATATTTCAACAATTTAACTCTAATTACTGGATTTAAGATTTTGTGAATGACATAATTATGAAGCAGTACATGCACTTAATTGGTGGAAGGCTTACTATTAACAAATGAAACTTAATTTGAATGACATAATCAAATTAAATAATCCACAACTTCATCTTATATATATTATATATATTCTTGACAAAGTCAATGTTACAGATATATTAAGCAGTCAAAGCCCTAAAGTTTGGCAATATTAATGATATGGGCCATATGGCCAGGTTAATTCGAGTTAGTAAAAAGATTATTGACTAGCCAGATGAATTTTATTTGTAATATTATCTCTTAACATATGAGATTTAATACATGATGATCAGATCATTGTAGTATAAGGAGTAGTTGTTAAAAATGTCTTATTTTCATTACTTTAATAGTCATGTTTTTTTTTTAATCGGTTTAATAGTCATATACTTGATTCTTGATTGTTGCGACAAAAAGAGAAGGTAGAATTAAGAATCAAGATTAATGTGTTGTTATTACGTGCCCTAAGACTTGAGAAATCTAAGAGGAGAGGGGATAGACGCACACGTATGAGATCGAACCCTGGGTCAATCGTCCTTACAACATAATATTCTACCACTAGAGCACAATATTGATTATATTGACTATTTTCTATTTAACATTAATGTTTCTATGAATTATGATATTTCCATTAATAGCACAAATTTATTATTAATATTTATGTATTTTAATATAATATATTTTAGATCATATTATATTTTTGATTTATAATGAGTAGAAAACTCATAAGCTATTCAGATTTTAAGTACGATAAAATTTTAAACAACTTAATGCTAGTATTAGTTAATCAAGTCAGTTTTTTTTCCCTCAAACCACCTAGAGAATTTTTAGGGGAATATGCATTTCACAATCTTCATGAAACTAAGTCAAAAAGAGTTATTATAACATAAATACAAATATATATTAATTTTTAGCTACCTTTATCATTGTGTAATATTTTATACGTAGATAATGAAGATAAATATTAAAAAAAATTATCATATGAAACATCCAATATCTTAGAGATTGTTGAAGAAGATAATGAGGAAGGAATATAGAAAAAGAATGTGATATGGATGTGATAGTTATAGTATTTTATTTATTTTTTTTTGAAAATATATAGTTAATGTATTTTAGAGAACTCCATTGGTACTATTTATTTGGTTATTTATATTTTATTTAATATTATGTACTCTTTATTTTTTTTAGCTATTATTATTGATTGTCAAACTATTTAATTGAATGTAATGAATAATATATAAATTATAGATGGAATATGAATATGAATTTTTTTATTTTTTTCTTCAATTCTTGGTGGGTTGGCCCGTCTAACCCACAAATCAAGATGGATTTGGGTTTTTCCAACGCGTCCTGCATCATCTGTGGGTTGTGGCCTATGAAACACAGACTCTTGATAAGATGATGTGTATCTTTGGATACATAATGGATATGATATATTATCTCCATACTATGTGGATACATAGCTATAGTATCCAAGTGAAATAAATCCGGCCTAAACATCACAATTTAAAAGAAACAAAGTCATATCCATATGAATTCTTATAAATCCACATACAGAAAAAGATAGATTTTATTCTATTGTTGATACTGATATTTTTAGCATGTTTTTAGTGTGTCTATGTGAGGAATCACATATTTGAGTATTTATGAAATTTTAGTATTTTAGGCTTGAAACATTAATTTTTCAAAATTGTATTTAGTACATTTATATTTTTAATTATAAAAATATGTAATTATATATATAAATATATATCGTACACGTATTTTTAATATTTCAAAAATACAACGTATTTCCCTATATGTATCATATTGTACCCATGTCTCGTACTCGTATTAGTGCTTCATAGGTTGTGGTATGTGTTGGAAAAAACCAGTTGGTGTATACCGAATGGCAGAAAAAACAGTTGAGCAGAGTAACGGTAAAATCAAGACGTCGAGGCAAGAGTTGGACTCTTTCTCTTTAAGACGATATTGCCCCGCTCACGGTGCTTACTTTAATACAAAGAATCGTCTCCCAAGATACTAACGACGAACTACTTTGCGATAGTTGCACTACAAATCGCAAACAACAACGAACACTTTGATGCTCTTAAACTCTCTTTTACAATGCGAGAAATATGAAGTGAAATTCGATTTTGATGTGTTCAAATGAATTCAGGGGGCTGGTTTATATAGAGCTCCTGGTGCCTCTTCGCACGGTGCATCCCCTGGTCCGGATCGATCTTGGCCGTCGCCGATCGCGCCCGTGGTTAACGATTTGCGATCCGATGGTCCCGATCTATCTGCTGAAGGAGCACACCTATTAGCATGCACCCATTCACACCGGGATGACGCGTCGATCACCACGGTGCCCTTGTCATCGAACAGACGCATCCAATCGGCGCCACGTGTCACCACTCGTGACGATCCTCGCCAAGTCATCGCCACCCGAAAGCCGCCCGCCACGCCACCAAGCCACCGGATCAACCCTGGTTCGATTTTCCAAAACTTTAAGGCTCCTCTCGACGATGCGTGCGTGCGAAGTGCAAAGTGCGCCGAAAGCGCCAATGCGACTATGTGCGACGTGGCGGGCGGCCCGCTCCGCTCGGGACGGTCGCGAGTTTTGAGCTAGCCAAAGGCTAGTCAAAATTGACTTGGTCCACTAGGGTGTACCATAAGGAGTTCCACTTGATTACTCCTTATTAGTGGTGAAGCTCTTTATTAACTAGTCAAACATTTAATATGTTTCCTATGTGGGATATGGCTTTCCATATTCCCATCCTTTTATATTCCATATATAAAAGCATTTTAAGTGGCCAACTTTATGCATTTATTTCTCATTCACCCGATATTGGTTTTGAGAAATTCAAAATGCTAAACTCATCTACCCGCGGCGTAGATGACGTTTATCTCATTTATTTCATACTTTGAATAAATGACCCCACTTAAATAATTGGTCAAAATCGGGTCAAAAACCCAATTTAATAAAACCAATTCCAACAATCCCCCACATGAATGAAAATAAATGCATATGAGTATGCAGACACTAAGAGAGTTCAAACGGAAAGCTATTGCATCGGGAGAGGTAGCTTGTGGCTTTGAACCTTCCTTAGTGGAATACTATCGGAGTTTACTTACTAGCCGCATGTGACGCGATGTCTTGAACTGTTCAGTTGTTTATGTAAACCAAAACAACAGCATCCACACAATATCTTTCCTAACACCATTTGGTTCTCACGGTTGTGTCCATTTTGGCCCTGGACACCATCTTGGATTCATAAGTGTTTCGTTGAAGCGGCCCGTCTTCACACTTATATAGGTGATCTCCTATTAAGAGTATCCTGCCATACTCCACTTCTTTAAAGTATAGGAATCATTAAAAGTTTATAACTTAACCTCACCACATTAAGAGGTTTTTCTTCTTGGATAGGAATGAGTCGTAATATGCTCAAGTGTTTATCCGAATATTCATAACTTAGTTGTCCCATTGAACCAAGGTCTTGGGATCTCCAATTCACAAGGTTGGGTTACCGTTATGAACACTCTTATTTTGTGGATTTTAAGCCCATTCCTTTCGATAAGCGATAAAAGATATTTGATCTCTATTCAAACCTTTAGTTAACGGATCCGCTAGGTTTTCTTTCGATTTCACGTAATCGATTGTAATAACCCCATTTGAGATCAATCGCTTTAATGGTGTTATGTCTTCGACGTATATGTCGAGACTTACCGTTGTACATACTATTTTGAGCCTTTCCTATTGCCGATCGACTATCACAATGTATCATGATTGATTGCCACCGCTTAGGCCGCAAGGAATATCCTCTAAAAAGTTGCGAAGCCATTTCGCTTCTTCACCAGCCTTTATCCAATGCTATAAACTCGATTCCATCGTGGATCGAGCTATACAAGTTTGTTTAGAGGATTTCCATGACACCGCTCCACCACCAATGGTAAAAACATAACCACTAGTGGACTTGGAGTCTTTTGAGTCGGATATCCAATTAGCATCATTGTATCCTTCTAATACGGGTTGGATATCTCGAGTAATGTAATCCATAATTCATGGTGAGTCTTAGATACCTAAGAACCCTTATCAATGCCTTCCAATGGTCATTTCCTGGATTACTTGTAAATCTACTCGGTTTGTTAATCGTAGGCAATATCCGGACGTGTGCGATTTGTTACATACATTAGGCGCGCCAATGATCCGAGAATATTCTAGTTGAGATATTGAGGCTCACCTTGATTTTTAGCTAAGTGTAAGCTTAAATCAACAGTGTTTTATTTGGAGGACTATCATAAGCATTGAACTTTCAAATCTTGTCTCAATATAATGAGACCGTGATAAAACAAGTCCATCGATGTTTTAGAGATCTTAATTCCCGAATAACATCTCGCTATACCCATATCTTTCATATCAAAATGTTTTATTAACATTTTCTTAGTATTCATGATTATTTCATGATTACTACCCATAATTAACATGTCGTCAACATAAAGACAGACAATTACATAAGCATTAGGTGTGTGTCCTTAATGTAAACACATTTATCACACTCGTTAATTTTGAAACCATTTGACAAAGATAGTTCTGTCAAATTTTTCGTGCCATTGTTTCGGAGCTTGCTTAAGGCCATACAATGACTTAACGAGTTTGCACACCTTCTTCTCTCCTCGTCGGGAGCAACAAACCCTTCGGGTTGTTCCATGTAGATTTCCTCTTCTAATTCACCATTTAGAAAAGCGTTTTCACATCCATTTGGTGTATCTCGAGGTTATGCAATAGCAATGAGAACTCTAATAGATGTGATTCTTGTCTGGTGAATACGTATCAAAGAAATCAAGGCCTTCTCTTTGTTTAAATCCCTTAGCTACTAACTGGCCTTGTACTTATCAATAGTTCCATCACTTTATATTTCCTTTTAAGGATCCACTTGCATCCTAAAGGCTTATTTCCGGTGGGAGATCTACCAACTCCCAAGTATGATTTTGCATAATGGAATCTATCTCACTATTAATAGCTTCTTTCCGAATGGAGCTTTCGGATGGACAATGCTTCACCAATTGTCTTGGTTCATTTTCTAACACATAAGTTAGAAAATGCGGACCAAAAGACTTAGTTGTTTGGCCGCCTCTTTATCTGCGTCTTGTTCTTCATCACTTTGATGATCACCATCGGCAAGAGATCACGTGTTCTTTTGCTAGAACTTGCCTCTTTCCTTTCTTGACAAGGAAACACGTCTTGAAAAATACAAAGATTCCTCGACTCAATAATTGTACCTTCTTGTACATCCGGAATTCGATTTGTGCACTAAAAATCGATATGCACCTCTTGTTATTTGCATATCCAATGAAAATGCAATCGATTGTTTTAGGCCCTATCTTGACTTGTTTTGGCTTAGGTATTTCTACTTTAGCCAAACACCCCCACACTTTCAGGTATTTATATGAAGGTTTTCGACCTTTCCATAACTCATGCGGAGTTTTATCTTTATTTTTGTGTGGTATTTTGTTAAGAATGTGGTTAGCCGAGAGAATTGCTTTCCCCCACAAATTCCGAGGTAAACCGGGAATTTATCAACAAAGCATTCATCATTTCTTTTAGAGTTCGGTTTTGCGTTCAAAGAATACCGTTTGATTGTGGTGAATAAGGAGCATCGTTTGATGAATAATACTTAATCCGAGCAAAATTCATCAAAAGGAGCTCCATATTCTCCACCTCTATCACTTCGAATTATCTTAATTCGTTTGCTTAGTTGATTTTCAACCTCATTCTTATAGCTTTTAAAAGCTTCTAAGGCCTCATCTTTACTTCTTAAAAGATATACATTGATATTTTGTGCAATCATCGATAAAAGTAATAAAATACTTTTTCCCACCTCTAGTTTGCACAAACTTTAAATCACATATATCACTGTGAATTAACTCTAGAGGTTCTGTTTCTCTTTCCACCGAGTGGAATGGTGTTTTGGCCATTTTTGCCTCAACACAGATTTCACACTTGTGATGTGAATCTATTTTAAAGTTAGGTAGTAATTCCAAGTTTACTAACCTTTTCAAAGTGTTAAAATTCACATGTCCTAATCTAACATGCCATAAATTTGAACACTCAAGCAAATAAGAAGAAACATTAATTTTATTGCTTTCAAAGTTTTGAGTACATTCATTACATTCATCTTGAATCCATTATCTAAGTACCCCTTCCCTATGAACTGTCCATTTTTCATAAGTACAAACTTTTGAGCCTCAAATACTAATCTAAACCCTGCCTTAACCAACAACGATCCTGACACTAAGTTCTTCCGAATGTCTGGAACATGAAGGACATCAACGAGGGTCAACTCCTTGCCCGAGGTCATCTTCAGCACCACCTTGCCGAGACCGACAATTTCAGACGTTGCATGATTCCCCATGTATAGCTTCCTTCCGTTGATAGGAGTATACGTTGAGAACATGTCTTTGTCGGAGCATATGTGGCGTGTAGCACCTGTGTCCACCCACCATTCTCTCGGGTTCTCCACCATATAGCATTTGTTGCCTTCATACACAACAGCCGGTAGAGATCAAGCTCGGACATATCAATTGGTATCGATTTGTCCTCGGTCACATGCACTGGTTCCGATTGGCCTTTTTAGGAAAACGACAATCTTTAGCCTTGTGATTCGGCTTTCCACGATTGAAGCGATTCCTTTGAACTTTTTAGCCTTCCCCTGCTTTTGATTATTCCCCGGGTGCTTTCTCTTCTTGCTAGCATTGGGCTCCACCAAGTTTGCCTTTGCCTCCATAGGAAGCTTGCCAGACTTAATCTCAGACTTGCGATTGTCTTCTTCAATTCGCAATCTGACAATTAAGTCTTCAAGCCCCATCTCCTTCCGCTTATGCTTCAGGTAATTTTTAAAATCCTTCCACGAGGCGGTAGCTTCTCGATTATAGCGGCCTACTTGAAAGGATTCACTCACCACCATACCTTCTCGCAATTATATCATGCAGAATTAACTGGATCTCTTGAACCTGGCTGATCACCGTCTTGGTGTCAACCATCTTGAACTCAAGGAATTTGCCGACAACAAATTTCTTTGTGCCAGCATCTTCCGTTTTATACTTCTTCTCTAAAGAGCTCCACAGCTCTTTAGCAGTCTTTACCGAACAATACACATTGTACAATGTGTTGTCGATCCCGTTGAGAATGTAGTTAAAACACGGGAAGTCGCTTTGACTCCAAGCATCGAACGCCATCCTCTTCTCTTTATCGATCTCCTCTTCCCCCACGGTTGGGGCATCCTCCGTAAAGGAAAGCGAGCAAGGTTCGTGAGTCGTAAGATAGAACAACATTTTCTGTTGCCATCTTTTGAAGTCGAACCCCAAACTTCTCGGGTTTCTCTCCGGTCTTTGGTGCTAGTCTTTGAATCAAGACGTCGAAGCCATTTGATATACACGAAAATATCGTCTTAAACTGTTGGATAAAACCAGTTGGTGTATACGAATGGAAAAAACTTTGATTGAAAGCGGAGTAACGGTAAAATTAAGACGTCGAGGCAAGAGTTGGACTCTTTCTCTTTAAGACGATATTGCCCGCTCACGGTGCTTACGAATACGGCAATCGTCTCCCAAGATACAACGACGAACTACTTGCGATAGTTGCACTACAAATCGCAAGTACAACGAACACTTTGATACTCTTAAACTCTCTTTTACAATGCAGAAATATGAAGTGAAATTCGATTTTTGATGTGTTGAAATGAATTATGGGGGCTGGTTTATATAGAGCTCCTGGTGCCTCTTGGCCGGGTGCATCCCTGGTCCGGATCGATCTTGGCCGTCGATCGCGCCTGTGGTTAACGATTTGCGTCCGATGGTCCTAATCTATCTCTGCTCGAAGGAGCACACCTATTAGCATGCACCCATTCACCGATGACGCGTCGATCCCGGTGCTGTTGTCGTGAACAGACGCATCCAATCGGCGCCACGTGTCACCACTGCGATCCGCCAAGTCATCGCCACCAGCCGCCCCGCCACGTCATCGAGCCACTGGACTGAACCCTGGTTCGATTTTCCAAAACTTTAAGGCTCCTCTCGACGATGCATACGTGCGAAGTGCAAAGTGCGCCTCGAAAGCGCCAATGCGACTATGTGCGACATGCGCGGGCTCGGCTCGGCTCGGCTCGGACGGTGCTCGCACCGTCCGGTGTTTTTTGAGCTAGCCAAAGGCTAGTCAAAATTGATTTGGTCCACTAGGGTGTACCATAAGGAGTTCCACTTGATTACTCCTTATTAGTGGTGAAGCTCTTTATTAACTAGTCAAACATTTAATATGTTTCCTATGTGGGATATGGCTTTCCATATTCCCATCCTTTTATATTCCATATATAAAAGCATTTTAAGTGGTCAACTTTATGCATTTATTTCTCATTCACCCGATATTGGTTTTGAGAAATTCAAAATGCTAAACTCATCTACCACATGAGCGTAGATGCGTTTATCTCATTTATTTCATACTTTGAATAAATGACCCCACTTAAATAATTGGTCAAAATCGGGTCAAAAACCCAATTTAATAAAACCAATTCCAAAAAAGTATGTTGCAGATCTGCACTTATCTACTGTTTTGATAGCTCTATTGATGAGCTATGCTTCTCGTGATTTTTCAATCTCTAGATTCCCTGAATAAAATTTCAAATTAAGTACTTTTTTTTTAAATAAGCGTAAAAATATATAAAAGAAAAGAAAAAGTCATGATCACAAGCTGATCAGGTGGCTTAAGTATGGGCCTCGTTAAAACCTACCAAGGTAAAACCAACCATTGGTAGAAAAAAGGTACCCTTGAAAGACAAAACATTCATACAAGAATGCATAAATAAAAGCACTAAACAATTACTCTAAAATACTTTGTATCAGATGAATCCGCTTCATCAGCATAGTCCTCCCACCTTTTGGTAGCAGCCACGTTTAAGGATTTGAAGCTATCGGATTGAGCATCGTCCAAAAGAGTGAGATTATAAATTGGAGGAGTCAGGCCTTGTTGAACATCACAAAGAAGTTGTTGTTTAGAAGCCTCCAACGACTTATCCCGAATAGTCTGACAAAGAAGACGAATGGGCTTGGCCAACTTGTATTGAACTGTCCGCGGCCGCCTCTTGATATCAGAAAAAGTGGGCAAAGTGTCTCTCGTGAAGAGTGGGGGTACCATAGATGCAACAGTTATTGCGATGTTATCCAATTCTGAATGTGCATTCAAAGAAGCCAAATACACCAATGGAGAAGGCGAAACCAAAGATGGACTGACATATTCTTGTATAACAACCGAAGTGTCTTCCACGGAAGTAGAAGGCAAGGCTTTATGAATGCGTATTTTTAACAGTTCATCTGTGAATTTGCATGTTCAAAATTCAGAATTTCTCGGATATAGAACACATAAAATTGCACCAAAAATAAATAATAATTAAAAAAGAACTCTAAATTAACTTGGAATTCGAAAAATCCATTAGACGCGGGATTGTGTGCCAATCACAATCGGGGCTTGTCCCTGACTCTTGTCCATGTGATAACTGATAACAACCAATAATCATATCACAACACCATTGTGAGAGAATTTATGCTGACATGTGTTGAAATGTGTGTAATTCTGCAGTATAAGTTATCCTCAACCCCTGATAAAGATGGATCCTCTGGTTAAAACAGAGTACCACTATAGCTACTTAGGCTGCCTATGGCAATTTCAGACATCATAGAGTCATTTTTCTTGATCTGTTAGTTTGTTCAATAACATGGATTTAACAAGGTTGGAAAAAAAATTAAAGTATATTGAATTATTTAATTTATTAATTTTAGACATTTACTTATTTACAAAATCGACCATTTACAGTCAGGGTTAATTACGAAAAAAAATATTTGAAGTTCGATCTAATGAAAAAAAAACTCATCTATTTTTTGAAATTACAAGAACTCCCTTTACATTAGTTTCAATATTACAAATTGCAACCTAAAGAGCGGGGTTATTTGTTAAGCAAATACATATTTCAATGGGGTGTTGGCAATATATTAAATGGGTATTTGCAATTTTGAAAGAAAATAATTCTTTTTGAAATAGACTAACATGGGTAGTTTTTGTAACTTGCCCTTTATATTTATGTTGATATACATTATATAGTCCATTAACTAAATTAATTATATGCTCCTCTGGGAATAATTGCTTACTTTTTTTCTACATTAAATCTGATCAAACCATGTATTATCTCGTATTCCAAATATCAATTATACAATGCTAAGTCTAGGGGCATAGCCAGTTGGCTCTATTACCCTAGCCCAAAACAAAATTCCCCCTAGCTCAATTATTTTTTTCCTATTAAAAAAAACATATATATTTTTTTATTTTTTTTACCTTATAAAAAAGTAAAAAAAAAAATTGGGGGTAGGGGGGGGACTGAAATCATTAGTTTATACTTGAAATACGAGATCAAACACAATTTCAAACAGAGGATCAGACTGAAATCTCATTGGCAAAGAAAACAATAACTGCAAATTGCATTTCTTCCACATGGGACATGACATTTGTTACTATATATTACTACCCCCAATCGGTAAGTCCACTTGTCTTTAGCATCCCAAGAAAAAAACTTAAACGCCAAATTTATCATTCTTTTACCTATAAAATGGGACACTAACTGGTAAATCTCAATTTTCCCACAAGAAACCTTTCTTTCAAAGATGCATTATTTTATCATAACCTGAAATATTGAACCAAGCCTTATTACAAGTATCATCATCAATGGATGACTCTAAAAGTGCTCATGATGACATTGGTGATCACCAAAATTTTCTTGATTTCACACACAAACATGAATTTTGTTCACAAAATTTTCTAGCCAACTTGATGAAGCAATCTTTACTTCTCGGAGCAGATAAGTTGCTAATGGCCCGAAAACTCGGCCCGGCCCAATTATCCGATTTCGAGCCTCAAACTGATAATGCACCAAACAACCCTTTCAAGAACAGTAAAATTAGAGGCGAAAAATATGCTAACAGAAAGGTCAAAAATGGAAGGTACAACTCTTCCAGCATTGAGTACAACCCCTTAATGGAAAGCAGCAACAACAATGAATTTCCATTTAACTTTATTGCTTTTGTGACAGTACTAGTGTTTAAGCTGGCTACCTTTCAAATAAGCCTATTTCTAAAACTATTTACATTTCCAATTTGGTTTTTCAACTCATGCCTAATGTTTTTCATGTTCCCATTTCAAATTCTAACACATGTAAGATCTCACGTGAAGAAAAAGCTTGTAAGAGCATTAAATGTCTCTTACATGAGCCTTATTTCATTCATATGTAACAAAATTAAGTCCCAAAAGTCTGTCCTAAAACTTGGTGTGAGATTCGGCAAGGCCTGTTTCTGCGCGGTATTCGTATTTTTCGTGCTTGTCGGGCTTCTGGTTTCGGGTTTTGCGATCGGTGGTGTTGTAATGAGAAATTTGGTTGAGGAATCTGTGCTCAAAACTGAAATTTTGAATTTCGATTACACGAAAACTAGCCCGGTCGCTGTCGTGCCTATATCGTCGTCTCTTGTGAATGGAGTGATTAATTCTAAGTATCAGACGGTGTTTGGTTCGGACAATCATCAGGGCCAGCGTGCTATTCCTTATAATCATAAGTTGAAGGTTACTGTTTCATTGACATTGCCTGAATCTGAGTACAACAGAAAACTTGGTGTTTTTCAGGTATGTCTTTTCATTTCCTGCCTCTGTTTTTTTCTTACTTGGCTAATTTTATTAGCGTACAATCGTAAGGGCTTGTTTGGTTTTGTTTTCGGTGCCGAATTTTCTGTTTTCAGTATATCCAGCGGAGTTTTCAAAATTGTATTGGTTTTGTACAATAGAGAAAATATGTTTGGTTGTGTTTGATTTTATATTGGAATTATATTATTTTAAGGGATGATTACAAAAACTACCCTTGACGTTTGGGGTAATTATATAAAAAAAAAGCATAGAAGTTTAAAAATTACAAAAAATTAATTATATTATTTTAAGGGATAATTACAAAAACTACCCTTGACGTTTGGGGTATTTATATAAAAAAAAACATAGAAGTTTAAAAATTACAAAAAATTGCCTTTAAGGTTTGATTCTGCCTTAATTTTATGGGGTTTAACTGTAATGTTTATATAAATGAAAGGGGGAGTTTTAAAACAATCTTATAAAGGGAGAAATGTACGACATAATCAAACCTCAATGAGTGAGTTTTTTTGTAATTAATCTAAACCTCATGGATAGTTGTTGTAATCAAATCATCCCTTATTTCAAAGAGTATAGATTATTATATTATGTACTCACTCCATCAATAAAATAGGCAAGTAGAGTATTTCACACAGATTAAGAAAACACAATAAATATAATTAGGATCATAATCTTTTTTCATGTTTTGGTATATGTGAAGGTAAGAGTAGAGACCCTATCCGCCAACGGAAACCCGATTCTCGGGTCGAGCTATCCGACGATGCTACGTTTCAAGAGCCAACCAATCCGCGTCGTCGAGACACTATTCAACAGTGTGCCTCTCATCACCGGATTGAAATCCGAAGTCCAAAATCTGAAAATCGTGATGGGCGATTTTAACGAAGGATACGAACCGACGTCGTTTTTTAAGGTGATTCTTGAGCAGAGAGCAGAGTTTCAAGCCGGTTCGGGCGTGCCTGAAATATATGCTGCATCGCTGGAAATATCATCTGAGCTTCCTAAATTAAAGCGTGTTTTGTGGAGTTGGAGAAGAACGATTTTTGTGTGGATCAGTTTTGGCGTTTTTATGGCTGAGATTACGGTTTTCTTGATTTTGTTTAGAGCTGTTATTTTTCCAGGGGGGAAGCCAAAGGGTGTGGGAAGTAAGAAGAAATATAAAATTCCAGGGCAGAAAGGAATTTGAGGGACACGGGTGTTTTAATAATGTGTTATGAGTTCGGGTTAAATAATTGTGACAATTATGTTTTTATTGTACTTTCATGTTTGATGATGCTTATGAATGAAAATGAGATGGATTGCTGATATATGGATTGGAATATTAGGTACTTGTAAACAAGATCAGATCTCTCATTCCACATTTCTAGGCTTTTCTGAAAAAATGATGAATAGATAAATAGAATGATTCGTTATATCATTACATCATGATTTAGTTGATTTTATATACCCACTAATAATGAGTTAATTAATTGAAAGAAATAATGAGGTGATAATATAACAATGCAAAGTGTGACAATTATTTACACGTTTTAGTGAATTTGAACGCATAACTTTGTATTTGTCAATTTTAGGGCGTTTTAAACATGTTAATGTGCAAAATTTGATGCCAATGGCAATTCCATGTTTCTCAATGTACATGAGGTTGAAACTCGCTTAAATAGGTAGCAATTTAGATTTGGATAAGATCTCATGTTTCACTTTCTCTATTATGCTTCATATTTCATAGGGATAATTTTACTTTTCATACCCAAAGTTTACTGTCATTTCGATTTTGGTACCCATTGTTTCTACTTAATCAATATTGATACCCAAAATTGGCAACGTTAATCAAAATCCATACAAACCGTGAAACGGCCGTCCAAAACACACGGTCCACCCGCTGTAGTAGGTAAAAAAAGTGTAGAAAACCTAATGAATCGGTCACTGTTGGGATAATTTCATTTTTGATACCCAAAGTTTACCACCTTTTCGCTTTTGATACCTAATATTCCAACTTAATCACTACTTGTACCCTAAGTTATGTAAAATATTTAAATTCTAAACTAAAAAACTCAATATTATTTCCAAAAGTTATATTCAAAAAAAAGTGATGTTTTAAAAATCTAAAATATTGTTTAAAGAACTAAAAGTTGTGTTAAAAATCTGACAACTATTTAAAAAAATGAATTCAATATAAAATTAAAAATCTGGAAATTTTCTAAAATTCTGAAAAATGGATTAAAAACTGTAAACTATAAGATTTTGAAAAAATTAACCAAAAAATCTGATTGAAGTGGAAGAGAAGAAAAAATAAAAATTAAATAAAAAATCAGATTTTTTGGTTAATTTTTTCAAAATCTTATAGTTTACAGTTTTTAATCCATTTTTCTTTAATTTTAGAAAATTTCCAGATTTTTAATTTTATATTGAATTCATTTTTTAAGTAGTTGTCGATTTTTTAACACAACTTTTAGTTCTTTAAACAATATTTTAGATTTTTAAAACATCATTTATTTTTGAAAATAACTTTGGAAACAATATTGAGTTTTTTAGTTTAGAATTTAAATATTTTAAATAACTTAGGGTACCATTAGTGATTAAGTTGGAATATTATGTACCAAAAGCGAAAAAAGGTGGTAAACTTTGGGTATCAAAAATGAAATTATCCCAACAAAGGACCGATTCATTAGGTTTTCTACACTTTTTTTACCCTACGATGGGTGGACCGTGTGTTTTGGACGGTCGTTTCACGGTTTGTATGGATTTTGATTAACGTCGCCAACTTTGGGTATCAATATTAATTAAGTAGAAACAATGGGTACCAAAATCGAAATGACAGTAAACTTTGAGTATGAAAAGTGAAATTATCCCTATTTCATATATTGGATGAAATACACGTGTATCATCTTGTATATGTGTCATTCACCTGATATCATCTTGTACACGTGTCAAACTCGCTATCACTAATTTTTCTATAATTTGTGAAGACAAAGACTTGGGCTAGACCGACTAACGGGTCTTTTCTGTTAGAAGGATCCAACTGGCCTGAGTTTTATTGTAATTTCATGCACCGGTGATATTTTTGTAATATTTCGGGGCGGTGCTATAGGATCTCCGGACCGGTGGTATTTTTGTAATATTAGGGGTCTTTAAAAGTATTAGTTTTTCCCCTGAAAAGTATTAGAAGTACATCTGAAATGTATTAATAGTACATTTGAAAAGCACTGATAATCTCCTTTAACAATATTTTTAGTAGCTTTCATTAAAGTATTGATTTTTTGCCTGAAAAGTATTAGTAATTCACCTAAAATGTATTATTTATCTCCTTGAAAAGTATTAGTAATTCACCTAAAATGTATTATTTATCTCCTTGAAAAGTATTAGGCAGTGACGTAATATTAGGCAACCCTCAAAAGTATTAGTTTTTCCCTTGAAAAGTATTAGCAATCTCATGGAAAAGTATTAGTATTCCCCTGGAAAAGTATTAGTAATCCTTTTTTTTTTATTTTTTTAAGTAATCCTCATGAAAAGTATTGGTTTTTTCTCGCAAAAGTATTAATGACGTATTAATAATCTTATTGAAAAATATTAGGTTTTTCAATTAAATTATTTTAGTATTTCTCCTGAAAAAGTATTAATAATCCTCTCAAAAAGTATTAGTATCCTTCCTAAAAGGTATTAGGAGCGGTCAGCGAATATTGTTGTTGTGATGTTAGTGATTATGCGGGTCAATAGACAGATTAACCGCGGACTGGATATTTGGATCCGTCTGAGAGGACACTAACCCATTTGTGAATTGTATGACATCAACATGAGAGAAAAAAATCTCATACTCTCAAGCATGATTGATCAAATTCTAGTACATCAAAAACTTTAAAACAGGATAAATCAAAACTTCGTACTCTTAAATTACTAAAACAAGCTCCGAACGCAGAAACACTCCCAGATCATGCTTTAGTGAGCAACCAAATTCACTATACTTAATTTTCAGTTTCAAATAATGTTTAATCTTTAATTTCAATAATATTAAACACATTATTAATATCGTTCGATGCACTTGATGTATATTAGCACCATTAAATAAAAAATAACACACCATTAAATTAGAAGAATCAGCTTACTCCAATTTGAGTTCTTTAAAAATGCATTTGAATAGAAAGATTTGAAGTTAACAATTTCAAATTCATAATAACAAATCCAGTGTTTGTTTAGACAATTTCATTGTATAATAGATTTCATTACCCTCAAATTCCAAGTTATTTATGAATCATTGTGGTGGATTTCAAATCCGCCTTATAAACAATCATTTGAAATCCTTCCTTCCCCAAAATCTAAATATTTCCATCCAAATGCATCCTAAATAATTATTCCAATTTCAGGTTACACCTTCACGGATTTGATGAATTGGATTTCTTACTTGAGATAACAGTCGAAAACACAAACTTGATTTCTTTCTATTCATGCATTCGCGGAAAAGGGAAAACAAGTGTGGTAAATTACAGTAGCATAAGCTTACAGAACAGACTCTAACAAACATACATTGTGCTGAAAGCTATATATACAGTTAACTGGACTGACAGTCAAAGTAAAAGAAGAAAATAGACAAAAAAAAAAAAAGGTAAAAAGAAGAAGAGGTTAAATCTCAATACCACTATTCAACTGGACAGAGAAAGAAGGCCTGCTAAAATTGCCAAGAGGAGTTTCAACTTTTAAAACTACACCTGTGTTCCCAACATTTCCATTCCACTTGGACCTGCCAACCTGCATTCGGTGTTTGAAAAGTGAAAAAAAAAAAAAAAAAAAAAAAAAAAACAAGAACAATTTTGGAAACAAAAGAAAATGAGGACAGTAGCTACTTATATTCTGTACTTAAAAATGGCTTACAATTACAAATAACTCTGTACTCATGATCAGCCGTTCTATTTTGACCCATTTCCACTAATTACAAATATATGTATAGTCAAATATTTGCTGACATAAATCAAATATTTTATAATTACATCCTCAATTTTTCTAATCTAAATATTATAAATAGCCCAAACTTTACGTCTTTCATTTTACAATTACATCCATCAGCTTTTCTAAATATTACAAATAGTCAAACGGAAAGTTGAAGTTAATGTAATATTTAGAAAAGTTGAGATGTAATTGTAAAATATTTGATGATGTCGGCAAATTCCATCAGATGAACCAACGCTAACCTAACGGTTGGGGAAAATGTAAAATGGAATCAAACCTCAAGGGGATTTCGGTAATTTTGAAAATTCTTTGGGTTTTTCTGTAATTACCCCAAACCTAAGGTGTTCTCTTTTTTTTTTTTTGTCAAAAAAAAAAAAGGTGTTCTTTTTTTTCAATTATCCCTTTTAATATTTCAAAATCCCAATGACATAAAAGAGTTTAGCCACATGCCATGAAAAAAATACACCAAAGATGTTCAATCAAGCCATCAAGGAAGTCACTATTGCTCAAAGTCAAAGAAAACATTGTGATCTGCAAGATCAACATTCATTACTGAAGGAGTAGCACGCTACTTCAGGCTGCTCCACTTCGGCAGCAACCTTCTGAAGCACAACAGACACCGGGGGTAGATTGAAAGTTTGTTTATAAGAAAGATGAGTATCATGTGCTAAGGAACGCAGCCAGTATTCCAGTTTGCAATATTAACCATTTTTCATGCTAAAGAATAAGAACACCTTTTTTATTTTCCTTGCAGATGCGGATTCTTAGAATACACTGCCCAAATAAAATTTAAAACACAAACCAATATAATTTTCAACCATGAGTAACTTACAGCTATTGATGCAAATGCAGAAGGATGTGTGACAAGGGCACAGCCACAGATAAGATTCAATTCCTCCTTCACAGAATGGGTAAGTTCCATCCGCAACCCAGGACAGCTTCCACCAAATGTAGGACATAAACTGAAAATAAAGAATCACACAGAAATGAACTATGAGTCTTCTAGGATGCAAATCGAAGGCAGATGAAGCATAAAAAGATCCATAGTCAAAAACAAGGTAAAAGGGTTACTTCCAAAGGACAGCCTAACAAAAAAAATCCTACTGGCTCCATAAAGAACAATTAGCATAAAGAGAGATATACAATAAAGAACGAATGAGATATTATTGATAAAACAAGGAAAACATGGAAGAAGAACTATTTGTGTGGACTTCCAATATAGGTAATCACAAACAAATCAATCACTACCTCCCCCCACCCCCACCCCCAAAAGAAAAAAGAAAAAACTAATAATAATTATTATTACTATAATGATAAAATCCATCACCATTACCTGAACTGGATGGTTGGCCTCACCATGAGACCAGATCTCTTCCAAGCCAATGACTGCTCCAAGCCCAAGGCAAATGATTTGTCAGGCCACTGCAACATTGGTGTTACGCGCGTTCCCCACTTATTCTTCAAAAGTTTAACAACAATATCAGTGCTCAAGCAGAAGAAACCAGGTAGCAGTAATTAATTATCTAAATGACCCTAGCCAGAGTAAATAAAATCAGATAAAAACATTTTCATAGAAAACCACATTCACACCTTGCAAGAGAAACTGAACTTCATTTCTCCTGGATATTGACCCTGTGCTTGAAGTAGTCCCCCGCAGAGGGGCAGAAACGCACTAGTTGATAAACCCTCGCCAGAAACATATGTAACCTGGCCATTTGGGAACTGCACATCCATGAAAGACTGCAAGGAAAAGAAAATTTGGAAGCCAATTAAGTTAGCAGTTCTTTACAGTGGAGTTCCATGGTACAACCAACCAAATTCAAAGTTAATATAAAAACAATCAAGTCAATTGTGCATGTGGTTCTCTATTTGGGCAAACTACCATTCATTAACTAGCATTGAGTGATTATACCTTTTTTTCTTTCTGTACCGTGTACACATGTAAAGAGAGAGGCACAGTGGGTTGCAATGAGATTGGATATGAACCTTTGATCATAATAAAATTTTAAAAAAAAAACATATATTCGAAGTTCTCCTTTTCTTTATTTCGATGTGTCTACATGCACATAATTAAATAAAACGAGAGAAATTTATTTACAACAGAGTACTGATGAGAAAGGCGAGGTGTGTGGCAAATTAAGATCGAATGCGAAGTTTTTCCCAGGAATAGATAAACCACTGTCCAAGGATCTAATTCCTCTTTATTTTGATGTGTCATCTACATGCACATAATTGACTAGAAAAGGGAAACTTTCCACATTAAATTGACAACAATTATATAAATGATAGATTCGGGCTTACACAAGCCAAAGGGTTGAGGCAGATCATTGACATCAACAGCCACCTTCTATGCTTTGACCACACGGCTGGACAAAGAGAATGCATTCCATTCTGTGTAATGTTAAAAGAGAACTATTAAATTTGCATTAAGAGAAAACACAAACATGGCAACCTCCCCCGCTCCCCAACCAAAAAACTCCAAAGAGAATAACAAAGGAAAATAAAGAATGACGGAACAACTGGGTGAACAGTGTCTCCAAATGTTGGAACAACTACCAAATGAATAATAAGAACAGTATGAACTTCATCATGTGCATATGTTATACACCATTATTTTCAACATAATTGTTGCCAAATATCATATATTAGAATCTCAACAAATTACTCGATAGCCAGGACATACAACATTATACTTTCATTTAAACCACAGTAGTTCTGCCTCACCCACTGTGACCGCAAACTGATTTCACTACAATTTCCTTTCACTATGGCCATTTAAGACTGCACAGAAATACTCTGGAAATGTCTTTGTACAAGCTACACATGTAGTACCAAATTATTTTACCTTCAGAATATGGATATCTCATCCACCTGGGACATCCAATTTAAGATTCTGGCATGTATTCAAGTACTAAACCAGACAAATAATAGTAGAGAAGTTGGCTTCATAGTAAAGACAATATACAGATATTGCAGAAAATGTGTAAAAGGCTCTCCTCAACAACAGTCACAGATATGGAGATCTAACTATATTCAGTCACTTCAGTGCCAAACATTATCTGTCTTTTCTTTGAGTTATAGAGATGGAGTACCCTAGAAAGGATGCCCAGCAAAAGTATGCCTCTCACAAACACACTGACTAATTTAGGGAACACACATAAACCACAGTAATTCTGCCCACGAAGACAATCGCAACTCAACAAATTATCAATTTGCAGTAACATTTGAGAACAGCTTGATAAGTTTGGCGTACCTTCCTATCATAGCCATACCAAAGCAGATGCTGCTTTGACAAATGGACAGGCAAAAGAAGTGTGGAATCACGAACAAAAAGTACGGGCCCAAGCTGGACAAGGAAAAGGGATGAACTCTCATTTCCAGATGTTGAACTTCCTTGTGATGCTTCTACTCTCCATAAATCTCCCCTCGCAACCAGAGAACTTTCAATGTTGCTAGTTCTACTGTCATAAGTTGATGTCACATTGATAGTACCCTGCACTTGGATAAAATATGGAACTTAAACAACAAGAAAGATGGGAAAAGTAGAGGGAGGTGACTGGAAAAGGAGGAGACATAAGAGACACACATACATCAATATGCACAATTTAGGGATGTCTAGAACTGTGGCAACTCTGCTATGTGGAGACACCCATGCCAGAGTGGTCAGCAATTCATTACATACTTAGCAAGTGCAAATTGATATGATAATTCTGAAATTTGGTATACCGAGATATGGGACATTACACACAGTCATATGCATTATCCTGTTTTATAGCTTCCTTCCTCTTGCTCATGAGACAGAAATGTTGAAATGAAAAATTAATTCAATAGCTCGAGAATATAACCAGAAGACTAACACCACCCAAATTACATTCATAAGCACTTAATAAGGTGCTCTAAGGATTGCAGAAACCATTGATGAAGTGACCTAATGAAGCCTACTCTAGCGTCTGCACCAAATAGCAAAATGCAATCTAAATGGTATACTGAAACTAGCAACAACTCACATACACATAAAGCATATCACCAAAGATGACAATCACCAAGGATATGAAATCAATTACAATGTTAATATCCAGATGGCCATTCGAGTATATGTCTTACATCCACATCACTATCTTGAGTCAAACAAGTGATGATAATTTCACCACTAATTTTAGTCCAGCAGTGACTAACCCTATACTCACATCTACCTGGAAATTGTGAACTGAAAAATCACTAGCATCATCAGTTCATTTGTCTGGTAAATAACAAAATGATTGTTCCATGACACCTATTTTCATGAGGAGCTTATATTGAATATAGTCATAGGCTGGTACAAAGCCAGTGTATGTTAAATCATAAATCAAGATTCATAAAGTTCACTTATTTACCTTTGAACGACCCAAATGTTTCAATGCCTTTGCACTAACACCAAAGGTCTCGTCCTCTGTTGAACCCTCTACAACTGCAGCCCCATTTTCAGAGAACCCATAATCCTTGAATCGCTCTGCCAATGATCCCAAATCCTCCTGCAGGGTAACACCCACATTTGTCCTTGGGCCATGACCCTCTGCTCCCAGTGACACCCCAACATTCTCATCATGACCGAAAGGCACCGGCAACCGCCTGAAAAAATGCTGAACCACACCATTTATACCAGCCCCAAAATCAGCCCCCGCCTGTCCTATTTTGTTCCCGATATCAAAAATAGCCGTCACACCATTAATCGCAGAATTATCTACCGAGAGCCCAAAGTCATTTTTAATAAAATTCTGCATAGGAAACTCAACTTCAAACAGCTTCGGCGTAGGTGGATTTGGCCATGGGAACGAGGGTGGAGTAATATGAGAATGGATTAAACCAGTGAAACCCTGCGCAAACTTATCAGCCAAGTCCAGCCCGTGCCGCTGCACCTCCTCCCATGCTTCAAATGATCTCTCCACTGACATCATCCGGACCAAATTACTATTTTCAAATCACAACCCTGAACTTTTATAATTAATCAACACGTAACTCCACGAAAAGAAACAATTCCCCACAGTGGAAACACAAAAATATCACAACAAGAAACAATCAAAGATTCCAATTTCCAATCATCAGCAGAAAAAGGCAATCCGGAAGACTGATTCACAGTTTCAACCTAAACCCAATCTTGACCCGATTCTTCAATCCAATATCAGAATCCCGAGACCCAACATATATTTTTCATCCGACTGGCTGAGATACGATTGTTGAACAACAAAACACTAGAGTATGACCGACTGAAAAAATTAAAATTATCAAAAGATACTGAAAAAGAAGAAACGAAAAAAGAAAAAAGAAAGCGGAAATGGTCAAGCTATATACTCGTCTGCTATCAGAATTCAGAGCTAGGGTTTCAGATAGAGCTTTTCACCGAGAAGCGCCTAAAACTCCACAATACCAATCTGCTGATTCTGATCTTTTCAGTGTGTGTATCTGTGTGTGTAATTGTGCGTGTTGGAGGGATAGAGATTAGAGAGGTATGCTTTGGGGGTGGGGGAGGGGGGGGGTGGTTAGTGCGCATACATTATGCGTTTGACGCCACGTCGGTTTTAAATCCCTTGTGGCTATGAAGATAGGAATACACATTCGGATCCCGCTGTTGCCCGGACCGACCCGACAATAGTATCGAATTAAGACCATCTCCAACCCATAACACTAAATTTGGTGTAAAAACTACACCAAATTTGGTGTTTTAGTGTAATTTTGTCAAAATCATCTTCAACCCATTACACCAAATCTCACACCAAATAAATATTTTAGTCTTTTTTCTTTCATTTTATAGTAAGCAAATTTATGTATTTATACAATTATTTTATTTACTTATAGTTTATTACTATTGATGTAATTAACTAAAAACATATATTTAATTAATATTAAATTAATTAATTATATTAAAAAAATAAATATTACAATTAATATTAGCATCTCTTTAGTTTAAATATCATTTTGTTAATTATTATTATTTATAGCAAATATTAATTAATTATTAGAACTATAAAATGAGGATACAATTGGAATTTAAATTTGAAATAGAAGAGAATTGAATGGTAAATGGGGGATATTGTATTACACCAAATTTGGCGTAAATGAATAGTGTTACACCAAATTACACCAAATTTGGTGTAAATGAATGGTGTTACACCAAATTTGGTGTAGTGTTTAGAGTTGGATTGGAGATACCTTTCTGCATATTTGGTGTTATAGTGTGGTATTTGAAGTTAAATTGGAGTTGGCCTAAAGTCGTCGACGGATATTTTTTGCCCTGGCATTTTAAAAAAGAAAGACCCGCATGGGCGTCAATCCGACCCTTGTGGGACGTGATGTTTTATCTTCCCACAACGTATAGTCGAAAAATATACAAAAATTAAACCAGGTGGCTTAGCCCATTGGCCCACAAGCAATTGTGGGATGTAGGTCGAGGGGTTCAAATCCCGCTCCATCAAATTGTTTGTGGGGTGGAGATCGGGGTTCATATCCCTTCTCCATCAAATTGCTCCGGGGCATATGCGAAATTTGGTGAAGATTTGGTGGGAACTCATCTTGAATAACATCGGTGTGGGTTCGATTCGGGAGAGATCGTTATTAGTAGATTGGGGGTCGAACATAATTGTTCTCTTTACCTCAGGAGGATCTGTTGTACGTCGTGACCGTCGAACACCAATTATTTGCCAAAGTGCGTGCACATCCATGATTTACCTTGGCGGCGGCAATGAGGAAGCGGAAATTTTGTTGTCTCCAAGATAGTCGCAGTTCGTAAGCGCAGGCTGAGTTATCAAAAAAAAAAAAAATATATATATATATACAAAATTAAGTTAATACTAGAATTTTCTGTGGGCCAATTTTTGGTTCTATATTGGCAAATTGAGATTATTATTGGTCCAGTATGGGCAATATCCTAAAAGAGAAGTTCGATGCCTTTTCAATTATAAGAAGCTTCCAACTCAATAAATTATTAAATTTCAATTGCATGGACCTGCGTTAAGATATTACTAGCTCTGGTTTAAGTGTAAAATTCTTTTTTTTAATAGAATCAAATGAATTTCATCCATTCACAATAATAAACTTACAACTGATTACAATATTACAAATTATATAGAATCATAAACCTATATATACCTAAAAAAATTAAACCTAAACAGATCTAATTGATATGTAAAATCAGAACATTTCAACGAAGGCGTGGGCAAAACACGTATCAATAAACTTGATTTCGCTTCTGTCACATATCGTCAGTTAATGACTCATCTGATCTTATGAACAAAATCCCACATATAGGACAAACTTGTTAACCGAAAAAAATCACCTATCAAGGGACAATAAAAGCCACATATTGGGGGATATATACAAGTCGGGTTGATATCTCATATTCCACTTTTCCTATTCCACTCTTTATTCCATATGTTGGATGGAAGACACGTGTACAATTGTAACATCATCTTGTACACGTGTATTCATCCAATGCAATGGAATAGAAGTGAAATAGCACAAGTGGAATAGGAAAAGTGGAATAGAAAATTTCATCCATAAAAGTCATATATTGGGGACAAATTTATCGATACTAACAATAATGGAAATTACTTCATTCATCCTCCTATCCACATCCTCCTATCCACATCCTCCATAAGAGAAATGAGGGAAGCAAAAGAGAAAGAAGATGTAGGAGCAAATGGACTAGAGATTTGAGAGCTCTCCTAATTTTGTTTGGTGTGTAAATTTCTTATCGAAACAATCCCGACACTCCAATAATTTGTTATATAAATATATATCGCAAATAAGATTTTACACAATAATTTAAAAGAATTTGTGAAGATTTCACTTTCATATAGCGAGCACCTCGCCATATTACTTATGAAACACTAATTAAGAATTGAAGGAGTATATTTGCAGCGAGTTCTCTATCAATCATTTTCATTATCCCTGCAATATTATTTCTCTATACTTAATTGCTCTGCATAATTTAATTCTTGAATGTGATGTTTTGAGTATTTCAAAAAAAAAAAGGTGATGTTTTGAGATGGTACAACAGCCACTTGGATCATTACTCCTGGTTATGTTCAATTGTTCACATTCTAAGAGGAAAATAAAATATCTATTCGTCCTATAAAAAATAAGTTAGGTTAAAATCGGTTTCACATTTGTGGTTAATTCTTTTATTTTTCTCTACAATGAACAAAACTTATTTTTTTAAGGGTGGCGCTATTAGCACCCCCTTTTTTTATGAGTACATCCACTCTCTAAAATTTCAAAAATACCATTAAGTTAAAAAACTATAACACATTTACTAAAAGTCAAGTTCTAAATACACCCTTCCCAATCTCTAAATACACCCACATCATTCACCAACATTCTTCTTCTTCTCGAAGAAAGTTAAATTTTTTTTATACAGACCCTAGATTTTTCCAACACCCAAATTATTGAAAGATTTGAACAATAAAGTATTCATATCCCCATATAATGAACGTATATTCTTAGTTTATAGCATAAAATATGTTATTTCTCAAATTTTCAGGTTGAAAAATCTTTGTCGCGACAAGATAGCGATGCGATATAAGGCACGATCACGCGCTATGACAAAAAATTCAGCATGCCATCGTGCCACATGGGCCATCGTGCCATGTTTTTGCCATCGTGCCATCATGCCATCGTGTCATGTGGCATGATGGTGAAAATGTCATCGTGCCATGTTTTTGCCATCGTGCCATGTGGCATGATGGCAGAAAACCCATCGTGTCATCTTGCCATCGTGCCATGTGCCCATCGTGCCATCGTGCCACCTAGGGTTTTTCATGAAAAGGTAAAATTGGACAAAATGGGAGGTGTATTTAACAATTGTGTCATATTTGAAAAAGTAGAGGGTGGTGTACTTAGAAGATGAGTGTCTTCGTAAAAAAAAAAAAGTGCGAATAGCGCCACCCCTTTTTTTTTTAATCTATTTTTGCACGCGAGAGTAAACAGCCCATCTCACACTCTTTTTCTTTTAGAGCACACGGCCCATCTAAAATGTGTGTGAACTGCAATTAAAGAACCCAAAAACTATGGATGTAAACAAGTTGAAAATTGTAAAAATGGTTTATTTGCATTATTATATCATATATCAATGCATGTAAGATGTAACAAGCATTGGCCATTGGGTAGCTTCAATATTAAGTTGCATACTCATAATTCAACATGTTTACCTTATTTCTCCTCAAAATAAAATTAGGGATAATTACAAAAATACCCCGAGGTTTAGGCTAATTAACCTGAGATGTTTTAATTACAAAAAAATCATTGGATTTGATTTGTATAAATTTTAGGAGGTAGCGATAAAATATTTATTAATGTTATGGAGTTTTTGAAATAATTTTTGCTATCATAAAAAATATCAGTTTTTTTTTTTTGTAATTAGCCCCAACATCAGGTTTTTTTTTTTTTTTTTTGTAATTATCTATAAAATTATGAAAAAAGTTGAGGAACTAAAGTATAAGAGTATATGTGTAAGTTGTAAATCTAAAGATGTCAATAAGTATTCGGACCCTAAGGGCAATACTAGCCCGACTCTAAAAATCTTAGGGCTAGTCCTGTATTTTATAGGTCTTTATTAAATGAGGGCTTTTAGCCCGATTTTAATAATTGGCCCAGGGGCCGTCTAGGGCTAGGGTAGGACTGGCCCTTAGGTTTTTTTTCCTGATAATTTTTTTGTATTTTATATATTTATATTCAAAATTTATGCTTGTAATATTATTAACCTATTATTTGATCTCATTTGTCAATTACCATTTATCTTAACAAATTATCAAATTTGATCATTGATCTCATTTATAATTTAGTCTTACTAAATAACTTAGTAGGTCTTGTTGGGAAATTTATTGTTTAGATTTTGATGAATGCCATGTAAAACTTAGAATAGGAAGTTGACACCCCGATTTTTTGTGAATCGCATTGTAATAATTAGATGGTCAGTGAGTTAAGTCGGCTATGCCCAAACATGCAAAGAAGACAATCGGAGACTAGAAGGAAGACTCATTGCAAGACAATTTGAGTATGGCAAAGAAGAGAAGGAGAACTCGATCGAAGGAAGCGGTAAGAAGCGGTGAGAGGAGTATCGGTCAAGTCAACTCAAGATAAGCCAAGTCTCAAGTTGAAGTTCTGAGAAGAGTCATCCATGATTGGAAGCGACTCGACGAGTCACCTGGGAAAGCAAGGAAATGCAATCAAGTCGAGATAATCGAAAAAGATTCGTTGCACGTAAATCAAGAGAATTACTTAAACAAGTAATATCTCCATACTACCTTTCTCGAAGTGCTCGATCCCGAAAGCGTGCAAAAGGAATAAACCAATGGGAAGCACTACACCGTGTCGAACTACGAAAAAGTGAAGAACAATTCATACGAGGAAATGGCAATTCCAAGGATCGCAACGAGACAAGCCAAGCGACCACAAGTGACTTTCAAAAAATAAGCCTATCTCTTAAACGGGCGATTTTTGAAAGATCACTATAAAAGGCGAGGAATAACTCGAGAAAAGGTTACGTAGGTTACGAAGATTACCTTGACCATACAAGCAAGAAAGAAACATTTTGTAACCTGAAATATTCTCAAGTTATTAAACGTTCAATCCTCAAGCCTACACTACTACGAAGAACATCAATCCAACACTCACCTGTGAAGGAAAGATAACTTCAATCGGTTGAAGAGGAAATTATGAAGAATCAAGCGGGTCTACATTCCACGAAGGATTGTAGGAAGGTTCAAGTTGAACTAAGTCTTGAGTGTTGGAGGGCTTCGTGATCAAATCCAAAGAGCTTGAGCAAGTGGGTTGTAGTAGCAAAGCGGGTGCCCCGTGAAGAAGCGAGTCGCACG
Source organism: Rehmannia glutinosa (assembly GCA_016081115.2). Classification (NCBI taxonomy): domain Eukaryota; kingdom Viridiplantae; phylum Streptophyta; class Magnoliopsida; order Lamiales; family Orobanchaceae; genus Rehmannia; species Rehmannia glutinosa. Next base: position 308,476 of record JABTTQ020001258.1, read on the forward strand.
AGAAGCGATTGAGTGATCAAGGCGTCTCAGCATCGAGTCCCAAAGGATCAAGTCATTTGTGTGATCAAGACTTGTATCCGACATTACCACTTTGTATCTTGATCAATACCTAGTGGATTCCTCCGGGAGTTGGAGAAAGAGAGGAGAAGAAGAATTACCCCATCTTCGAACCTCTATAAAAACTTATCGTGTCTTTTACATTTCAAAGACTTTAATTCTCGCATCTTATTTGTTTAATTCTGCGACATATTTGCTATCCAATTGATAATTTCTAAGTACTAAATCAAGCTTTATATCTCTCGCTTAACCATAATTAAGGGTGTTAAGTCTTCCGCTGAAAAACAAACCACAGTTGAGCTAATTGTCTTAACAGTGAAGTTATTCTATCAACGGCTCATCAGTCTGTTGAGTGACTAACTCTACTTGATTAACTAAATTGGCATCCTCCAAGGACACGGTTGTGTAGTATCAACTCTGAACTTTTAAAATGACTAAATCAAAAATTTGGTAAGGTTTATTCAACCCCCCCGTTTTAAACCTTACACTCACACCCCTTGGGACCTACAAGTGGTATCAGAGCGGTTAGTTCATTGAGCCTTCCGCACCGGTTCTTGAACTAGATCTCCAAACTTTTCAAAGTCTGCTTTAGTACTTAAATTTTTAAAACTCCTTTTATCATTAAAATTCATTATCATGGAAGCAAATTTGACACGCATCCCTATGTTCACAATTGAAGAATTTGATGACTGGAAAATTCGTATGCGAGGCTCATCTATCGGCATTACATGATGAGATGTGGATAGTGATAGAGGATGGGCGGCGCAAATCTTAAAGGTGAACATTTTGTAGAAGAGCATTTGAAGGTGAAGAGGATGTTTCCCTCGGATCACTATGGTTGAAAAACCAAGAACTGAATGGACAAATGATGACGAGAAAAAGATACAACCTGGACAATGTATCAAGGACATCCTTTACAAAACCTTCGACAAAGCCATGTTCAATAAAGTCAAATCATGCAAAACGGCTAAAGAAATGGGACAAACTAACATTGATTTGTGAAGGCTCGAGCAAATCAAAGAAAATAAATTATCGGTGGGTCGTACAAAAATTTGAGAATTTCAAAATGATCGCAGGAGAAAACCTGGATCAACTGGATGCTCAGTTCACGTAAATCACCAACGAGCTATATGCACTTGGAAAGGAATATACACGATGAAATGTGTATGAAGATCCTAAAAAGTCTCCCGGTGAATGGGAAATGAAGGTCATGGCACCGAGACACTCCATGGACCTATCAAGACCTCCAACCATGAACTATTCTCGGATCTCAAAGCCTACAATTTGAAATGAGAAGAAAAGATCGGAAGAGACGGTTGTACCCAAAACATTTGCTCTAATTGTTAAGGATGGAAAGAGAGCCGAGGTCAAAGAAGTCATTGATCCGGAAGAAATAGCCCACGATGGTTAAAAAGGTTCAACAAGTTCTTCAATAAGAACTACAAGAGAGGCAAGGGCGAATCTTCCGAGAAGACACTCGGCCCCTCCAAGTCAAGGGAAGATAGGCCAACCAGGAGAACAGATCATCAAAAAGTGAATATCAAAGGGTCGACAATCCAAGAATGGAAAGAGTGATCAAAAGGTTGAATAGCTATCTTTGAATCAGAGGCAACCAGTCACTATGCCATTGATTGTCCATATCCTGTAGTCAACAAATACAAGAATGAAGAAGAAAGAAAAGTCTTGAGAGAAAGAAGACAAGAAAAAAAAAGCAATGTTGGCTGCAGAGATCACGAGAGGCCAAGTCAAGAGAAGACGGTGATTGCAGAGAAGGTGAAGTTCGACTACTCAAGTGACTCACGAAGAAGAAGCCCGATCGTTTGATGGCCAAGGAGCAAGATCAACTCGACCAAGAAAATGAGGTACACTCTAACTCATCAAACTCGATTCTAGTGATAGATTGTGACACACACACCTCATCACCCACTCGATCTTTATGATTCATTAGGCAAAATGATGAAAGATTTTGAACACATTAAATCCTCACACACACTACTAAATGAGGAAAACAACCTACTCAAGAGCCAAAACTCAACCCATGACTAATAAGGGTACTCTAAGTCAAATAGGCGATGAGAATGAAAGTTTAAAAATTTGAAAATGCCAAGCTAATAAGCGAGTAAATAGCCGCCATAGAAAAGAGGAGAATGACCTCAAAAATGTAATTGCCCGTTCATTCACTAAGGCATCTAAATCATTGGATGATCTTATTATGAGTCAAAGAGAATGTGGAGATGAGACGGGTTTAGGATTTAATTCTCTCGTGCTATGTCAAACTCAAAAGTAATTTTGGAAAAAGGATCTTCAAGCAATGAAGAGTCTAAAAAATCCAAAACTCCAAAGGGTGCACACATATTCACACCAAAGCACAATTACAAGCAAAGCTGGCCTTGGTTGTAAAAGAAAAGAAAAACGACCCGATTGAAAGTATTTGAAAGGGAATGAAGAAGAGATTGATCGAGTTCATCAAACAAACTCCAAAAAGAAAATACTCAGAAAAGAAAAACAGAGCTACCAAAAACCCAGGAAAATCTATAAAAGAAATACATATGATGGGAATGGTAGAAAATATCCAAGCCAAGCCGATTGGAATGATGTGAACTATCAAAGATAGACTTATGGAATATAAGCCCAAATGGCAAAGGCCTTAACTCAAAGAAAGGCCATTCCAAAGGTATAAAAGCTTTCATCAAAGACACACATATGCACCTAGACACTACACTCGAGACACCACAATTACCCCAAAAGAAGCGATTGCTAAAACACATACACGGGCATACGACAAAAGAGAGGCAATTTGTATGAACCTAAAATCCTCAAGCAATTTGCCAAGATTAATTATGATTATGGCACTGATAGATGGCAACCCCTTAGAGTCAAATCCTTTGGCTATAAGTTGGTTGGATCATCTTACAATTCTAACCCCTCAGGACCGGACAAATATGGGTACCTAAAACTTAATTTCTTGATTGGGTTGATAAAGTGAAAGTGCCAAGGAACCTGGTACATGGATAGTGGTTGTTCGGACATATGACGAGGAAACAAGAAAAATCTGTCAAAATTCAAGGAAGTTAAAGGAGCAAAAGTCATATTTGGAGGAAATGAAGCTCCATGTGAAATAAGAGGCATTGGATCCACAGTTGATGAAGAAAATTCAAAATGAAAAGAGCCAAACCATTATCAAAATAAGATCGAGACAGGAACCGAGTTTGTCAATGGGATAATAACTCGAGTATTGTGTTGAAAATGGCATTGGTCATGAATTATCCGAGCAAGGACACCACAAAGCAGAATGGAGTTGCGAGAAAGAAGGAATAGAACTCTCAAAAAAGCAACAAGGACCATGTTAGTGACGGGGGTTACCAAAAAGATTTTGGTCAAGCAATCAACACAACTTGCTACACTCAAAACGGATGTATGATAAGCAGATACGGTGACAAAGACTCCTATGAGATTTGGTGGAAGAAAACCAAATGTTGCATATTTTAGAATATTTGGATGTAAATGCTTCATCCATAACAATGGCAAAGATAATCTAAAGGCTTTTGATGCTAAAGGCGACGAAGGTATCTTCTTGGAATACTCAAATTTGAAAGAAAAGCCTACAGAGTACTCAACAAAAAGACTATGTTTACGAGAGGAATCCATTCATGTGGTGTTCGATGAACCAAATGTTAATGGAGAAGACATTGAAGAATCGGTGATAAATTTGAATCAACCAACCATGCGAGAAGAATCCTATCTCTTTGAAATCGGAATTGTAAACTCGAGAAGAAGATGAGATAGTGAATCTCAAAAAGCAATTTGGAAAATTTGCGGCTAAGTGATTACGAGAGAGTTGATCAAAGCAACACAATATTTGCTAGACGATGAATCCAGCCTAACTTACTTCAACTTTGATGTAAGATGGTGAAAGACCATCCACGAACTTGTCATTGGAGATATAAGAGAAGGTGTCAAAACAAGATCCATAACTCAACAAGAAGCTATGTTCACATGCTTTATCTCACAAATAGAGCCTAAAGATGTGTTACAAGCAATGGATGACACACATTGGATTCAAGCTATGCAAGAAGAGTCAATCGGTTTGAAAGAAATAAAGTATGGGAATTAGTTCAAAGACCCACCCATCAAAATGTTATTGGTACTAAATGGGTATTCGAAACAAGATGAGCGAGGAGGATTACGTGGTAAGAAACAAAGCAAGACTAGTAGCCAAAGGATATTGCCAAGAAGAAGGAATAGATTTTGATGAAACATTTGCTCTCGTAGCAAGATTGGAAGCTATAAGGATGTTTCTTGCCTATACGCTCATAAGAATTTTATTGTATATCGATGGATGTAAAAAGTGCATTCTAAATGGTCTATTGGAAGAAGAAGTGTATGTTGAACAACCTCCAGGATTTGAGCGAGAAGACTCTTGGAGATAAGGTATACAAACTCAAGAAAGCTCTGTATGGATTGAAACAGGCACCTGAGCATGGTATGATACTTTGTCACAATTCTAATCGAGAATGGATTCACAAAAGGAAAAGTAGATAGAACACTTTTCAGAATTCAAGACAAGAAGAGCATCTTGCTTGTTCAAATATATGTGGATGACATCATTTTTGGATCCACAAACAAAGAGCTATGTGAAAAATTTTCAAACCTCATGCAAAGCAAATTTGAAATGAGCATGATGGGAGAGCTAACATTCTTCCTGGACTCCAAGTGAAACAAGCGGAAGGATAGAACCTTCATAAGTCAAACAAAATACACCAGAGATTTAATGAAGAAATTTGGTATGGAGGAGAAGTCTTCGTGAAAATACCAATGAATACATCATCAAAATGGACATGGATGCGGATGGCAAGCAAGTCAGTAGATCAAACAAGATATAGAGCACTTATTGGATCATTGCTCTATCTCACAGCAAGCGAGGCGGACATCACCTTTCTTTGTAGGTGTATGTGCAAGATTTCAATCTGCTCCAAAAGAGAGTCATATGACAAAGAAACGGCTAAGAGAATCTTGAGATACTTGAAAGGAAGCCAAGAAGTTGGCTTATGGTATCGAAGGAAGGTGGATTCAAGCTAATTTTGGCTATTCGGACTACGACTATGTTGGATGCGAGTTGACAGAAAAGCACCTCGGGCACATGTCAAATGCTTGGAAACAGTGATTTCTGGTTTAGCAAGAAGCAAAATTCAATAGCCACCTCTGGTGAAGCAGAATACATAGTCAGGGCAATTTCTTTGCTGCCCAAATCCTATGGATGAGGCGGTGAGAGACTATGAAGTTGAAGAAAAAGAAATTCCAATCATGTGCGATAACACAAGTGCAATTGCAATCACTCGAGAATCATGTGTTGCACTCAAGAACAAAGCATATCGATGTCGAGATATCACTTCATAAGAGATCATGTTGAAAAGAAGGACATCATATTGGAATATATCTCAACTGATAAACAGTTAGCTGACATATTCACAAAACCATTATGTGAGTCAAGATATGAAGAACTCAAGCATGAGTTAGGGTTAATTGGTGAGTTAACACTCGAGAAGACTCAAAGAAAAAAATGAAACACAAAAGAGAAAAAGGATTGAATTCTCAAAATCACTAAATAAATCACCATGTCGGAAAAGACTGACTATACCGAATTAGTGCCAATTTGAGTCACTTAAGAGAAGCGTGACCAAGAAGAGTTAAATCGGCTAAGGGATAAGGTGAGTCATTTATGAGCAAAGTGACAAAACGCAATCGTTTTTACTAAGCGGGAATATTTTTAAGAATGACGTCAAGATAATGATGATGTACGAGACAAAAAGCTGCATACCAAGCTTATGATTGGATATAAATCTCGCGCATTAAATTCGAAACATTAAATGCTAATCGCGTGCAAAATCTAAGCCGTTGATTTCGATCACATTTCAAAAAAACCCGCACGTCCTTTCGAGAAATCATACTTACCCCATTTTCGTCTGTTTTTCTCTCACATATCACCAAAACGGTTCATTTTTATCTCGAAGCAAAGGCAAAACTCTCTCAAAACCCTCTCGAGTATTCAAATCAAATTTCTAAGTTTCTTTTAGGTGAAATCTGAAAAATGGCATCAACCTATGATTTTGTCAAGCTAGGAAAACAAATCCACACAGGATCGACCGTGGATTTTTGGGCATGGTCAAACAAGGGGTCCGATGACGCCCTTATAAAGAAAATTTGAAAAGCTCGAAACGTCGGTGAAACCATTTCGACGATGGAGTTCTCGATGACCTATGTGGAAGAGGTCGCACAGTTCTACGTGAACGCCGAGATTCACGATGAAGGATAAAATCATCTGCATTCACGGAAAGAAGTTCACCATCTCTCGCAAGGATTTGGTCAACACCGCTCATTACCGAAGCGGAAGGAGCATCGAAATCAACGGTGATATAAACCTGGTTGCTTGGAAGGAAGTAGCCAAGCCCGACTATCTTTGATAAAATAGTTTACACAAGCAAACAAGAGAACATTTGAAGGAGAATTACCACAAGTGTTGGACATAGTTGCCAAATGCATAGACATCAAATTCGGGAGGCTTTGACCAACTATCAAAAGCAAAGTTGATCGTAATGGTTGCGATCATTGAAGAAAGGAAAATAAACTGGCCGAGTTTGTCTACAAAGCAGACTGCGCGAGAATGTAGGAACAAATCCTTCAAGGAAGATGGTGCATTTGGAGGATCCCTAGGATATGGCACAGTGATTGGCGGTGATGGAGGTGAAAGGAGTTCCTCTTAGACATGGAAAGGCGTTCCATGTAAACAAGAGGATGTTGAGATCAAACCTCTGCGGCGCCTGAAGAGAGCCTACGCCAAGAGAGCGACACGAGTGAGGGGGAATCGGTGACCCTGAAGATACAACTGCTTTCTCTCCACCAAAGAAGAAAAGCGCCCATGCGGTGCTAAGAAGAGCGATGCTCCTGCCTGAAAGAAAAAAACAAACTCCTCGCCGCCTGCCTGCCCAAGTCCACACCGCCCCGCGCAGTAGTGTCTCGCCCAAAGAAATAGTGGTCGAGAAGGACTCTCAACTACCTTTTCCGATTGTCAAAAAGAGGAGCGAAAAGCAAGACGGCGGCTGCTCCTCGAAGAAAAACACCAAGGCCCCCGCCGCCCACGACTCGGAAAACTCTCTCGAACGGGAGGTCCTCCGTACGAACTAAGAGACGACGAAGAATCATCAAGCGATCCGAGCTTGAGAAACCGTTGAGTCGGCCACTCGATTGGAGCAAATACGTAAACTCGAAGAAGTAGAGTCCCCGGATATAATTGATGAAATGTGACTAAGTCTGTGAAAGGCGTCAAGAGGCAAATCAAGACACACTGACTATAGTTCGCACGGTTGAGACACGAAGAAGGCGATAGAGATGATAGTGATGTGATGATCCTATCCCCACCTTACCCGGACATCCAAAACCGTCGAGACCGGAGGAAGTGGAAATTGAGTCGATCAAGGACCGGTTCAACGGCTGAATTTATAGAAAGGAAGAGGAAGGCTGCTGAACTTCCTTGGATCGACCTCTGTGATCTCAAAGCCTTTGGATGAAGAAAATCGCACACGAGATATCTTGCGAGATCTTCAAGGACAAGGAGAAGGAAGGAGCGAGGAGGAAAGGCGAGGCACGAGAGAAGGCCAAAGATCTCCGCCTCTCACTGGCACCACAGAACATACACATTCTCACCTCGACATTCTATCGAGAAAGTAATGAGGATCGAGGATCCTGCCGCCACGCCACGGAGAAGAGTTGCAAATGCAGCAAGCAATGCATGAATCCCGAATTCTTCATGAGAAAAGCATGACGGAGGGACCATGAGAGTCCTCCAAAACACACTAGAAATCGATCCAATGGGAGTAGTGCGACCAAATCGCCACCGTTGTTCTTGCCACCACTTCCCAGCTCACTGGAAGAAGGAATTAAGGGAAATGGCGATGAAGCGGGTTAGTGGGGACCCCGGTCACGAGCCAACCCCTAATGAAGGTGTCTTACCACCGCCCCAACTGAACACTCGGTAAACAGCCAGGAGCTTGGAGACGAGTGACCCCATTCAAGTCACTCGGTGAAGCACACCGGTGAGGGGAAACTCCTCCACCGCAGCAAGGTCGGAGGATCTGCGAGATGACTCCACAACGAATCTAGGAGGCGAAGTGGAGAAAGTACAAACACAAAATAAACAAGCAAGTTGCCATCAACGAAGCTCAGACGATTGAGACTATCTCGGTGAGGTGCCAAGCTGCTCTGAAGGCTAATGACGCCGCGATGCGGTCGAGGCACGAGGAAGGAACAACCCGGGAGTTAACACTGCTGGGCGATGAAAGTGCAATCCATGGGGTTGAGACTCCAATGGATGCCACCACGAAGACCCTAAGACAGTGACACTGTCGAAAGGGAGGTCGAGCCTCGCTGCGATTGAGACTGCAGGATGTAATGAAGGCCAACGGGAGGTTGAGACTTCCGGGGTAAAGAAAGGCTGAAGTAGAGAACATCCTCCTGCTATCATTGATCCATCCGAAAAGGAGATAAGCGCGCTTCATGATTCCCAGGATAATCCGATGTAACCTTTCCGGGATCGGAAAGCGGCGAAGAAAAGCCGAGTCATCCCCGTGACAGATCCAAAAGACTCGGTGAGGATGTTCCCGGCCACGAGCAAGTCGATCTCAAGACTACTCGTCAAACTTTCAATTTTGATGGTGAGCCACCAATGGAAATCTCATCATCGTCCGATGACGCTTCGATAAGGCCGAGGACCACCCACTCAATTGGAGAAACCGGTGAGACCAATGAAGGTTGAGAGGCAGTGAGGCTCAGCAACTGGGTCCACTTCACAAAAGACCCAGTGAAACAGAGTCCACTGCGCAGGCTCCCAAGTGCAGCAGAGTTCGACTCAAAAGGAACTTCACGCGCACCTCTCATCATTGAACAAATCCCGATTAGCGTGATGATTCCTTTCAGAGAATCATTTCCTTTCTCTCGGAGGTACCCGACCTCCCCGACGAGTCGAGAACGATCTCGCGCTTCCACGACTGAGATCTTGTTCTCCCATCCGACACCATCGTTCGGTGACTATGACTTTTTGATTGCATGGCCGTCGGCTGACCTACAACGGAAGAAACTAATTTGAAGTTCGGGAGGTGTTCAAAGCATTATTTGCTAAAATTGAACGGATGGAGAGGCACCAGGCCTCTATGGACATGAGGCTGGATAACGAGAGATGCCAACCTTACTCCCGACTTGAGAGGCATAGTCTTAATCGTGGAATGGTGGCAACAAAGAAGAAACAATGCGTGTGGAACAAGCTAGATATTTGAACATTGTTCAACAAGCTTCTTTGGTATGGAGAGTGAGAATGCCGATGCAAAAACGAAATTGAGAGAACACATTGAGCACATGCATGAAGCTCACACTGCCGAGATAAAGGCTGCTGCGTGAGCAAAATAAGAGTGATCTCCGAACATGGAAGAAAACATGGATAGAAAATTCGGCCTTCTCACGGTGAGATGAAGCTAATTTCAAGCAGAGTCCAACGCTACTCGCTCACGAATTTCGTGCCGCATACACCGCAGACGGACTCGGCGAGAACTTCGGCTATTAGCGAGGCTCGACTTCCCGCTTGCAAAGCATGTTTCAGGGTCCCCTCTCCTTTGATGATGCCAAAAAGGGGAAGAGGAATACTTTAAAGCGCTAAAGATATCCGAAGAGGAGGAAGCATTTTGTGAAGGGAAAACGATTGAGGAAGTGTCAAAACAAAAGAAAGGAAAGTCTGTTGAGGGGGAAGGATCGAAAGATATGACCTTAATGATTGCACAAATCCCCAACAAGCTTGTCACGGTGATATTATCAAAGAAACTCCCAGTGACTCGCCACTCCAACACTCTGCTATATCTATGGTGAAAAGAGAAAGACAATTGAAGCGAGGGATGGAGGAAGTGGAAGGAAGAATGGATGCCCGAGTTATGAACATCTTGAAACAACATGGAGGCATTCCGGTGAAGACGAGAGACACTTATGCCATCTCGGATGTCGGGACCGAGCCACGATCAGTTGATGAATTTAAAACGCCGCATCCGAAGGATACTTTGCAAACATGTCCATGGCTCAAGCTTGGGACTTATCTCGGGAAAAGGGTCTCACGTTATGTGAAGAAGGCGACGAGCGACGAGACCTACCGATCGCTCTGTTGGTCACTCCGGTCAGTCACTCGGGAAAGAAAGAAAGACTCGACAATACACGCCCAGGAGTAGAGGAAGAAGCGATGGTGGAGGAAGAGGTTTCGGACAGGCCTCCGCCCAAAAACATTGAGTATGTAGATCCGGCAAGAAAGGAGGGATCTTTGAACGGGCTAGTCTTGACCAAGTAGCCAATTTGCAAGTGGCTAAAAGCAATCTTGAGTATGCGAAAAGAATAGAAGAAGAAAATAAGAGACAAACTCGGCTATGGGAGGAAAGACAAGAGAGATTAAGAAGAGATGTCGCTGCCTAGGAAAGCATATGAAAAAAAGAAGAAGAAGGTGGTGGAGATGAGAAAAAGAAGAAGACCGGAAGATGACGGAATCGCGAGGAAGATGAAAGAAGGAAGCGGCGAAGGAGATGAAGTGTTCTTTGTCCACCCCTTCATGTATTTTACTATGTAAATACATACTATGTAAGTCTTACGCAATAAAGTCTGTAAATTCTTTATTTTTTGTGTAGACAAATGTTTGCTCACGATACACCTTGTAAACAGTTGTGTAAAAGAATAAGAATGTTATGATCAATAAAAGGATTGATTCTACGCATACATTCTATAGGAATGCACTATATGTATGTATCTTTGCTATTTACATTTTGAATGTTTTAAGTTTTGGCATCATCAAAAGGGGAAATTGTTGGGAAATTTATTGTTTAGATTTTGATGAATGCCATGTAAAACTTAGAATATGAAGTTGGCACCCCAATTTTGTTGTAAAGCGCATTGTAATAATTAGAAATTTGGTCAAGTGAGTTAAGTCACTATGCCCAAACATTCAAGAAGACAATTGGAGACTAGAAGGAAGACTCGCTACAAGATTTGAGTATGGCAAAGAAGAGAAGACGGGAACTCATGAAGGAAGCGACTAAGAAGCGGTGAGAGGAGTATTAGTCAAGTCAACTCAAGATAAGCCAAGTCTCAAGTTGAAGTTACTGAGAAGAGTCATCCAATGATTGGAAGGCGACTCGAGTCACCTGGGGAAAGCAAGAAAATGCGGTCAAGTCGAGATAATGAAAAAGATCCGTTTGCGTAGAAATCAAGAGAATTACTTAAACAAGTAATATCTCCATACTACCTTTCTCGAAGTGCTCGATCTAGAAGCGTGCAAAAGGAATAAACCAATGGGAAGCACTACACCGTGTCGAACTACGAAAAGTGAAGAACAATTCATACGAGGAAATGGCAATTCCAAGGATCGCAACAAGACAAGCCAACGACCACAAGTGACTTTCAAAAAATAAGCCTATCTCTTCAACGGGCAGATTTTTGAAAGATCACTATAAAAGGCCGAGGAATAACTCGAGAAAAGGTTACGTAGGTTACGAAGATTACCTTGACCATACAAGCAAGAAAGAAACATTTTGTATCCTGAAATATTCTCAAGTTATTAAACGCTCAATCCTCAAGCCTACACTACGAAGAACATCAATCCAACACTCACCTGTGAAGGAAAGATAACTTCAATCAGTTGAAGAGGAAATTATGAAGAATCAAGGGGTCTACATTCCACGAAGGATTGTAGGAAGGTTCAAAGTTGAACTAAGTCTTGAGTGTTGGAGGGCTTTGTGATCAAATCCAAAGAGCTTGAGCTTGAGCAAGTGGTGTAGTAGCAAAGCGGGTGCCCTGTGAAGAAAAGCCGAGTCGCACGAGAAGCCGATTGAGTGATCAAGGCGTCTCGGTCGAGTCCCAAAGGATCAAGTCATTTGTGTGATCAAGACTTGTATCCGGGATTACCACTTTGTATCGATCAATACCTAGTGGATTCCTCCGGGGAGTTGGAGAAGAGATGAGTAGAAGAATTACCCCATCTTGAACCTCTATAAAAACTTATCGTGTCTTTTACATTTCAAAGACTTTAATTCCTGCATCTTATTTGTTTAATTTCTTGACATATTTGCTATCCAACTGATAATTTTTAAGTACTAAATCAAGCTTTATATCTCTGCTTAACCATAATTAAGGGTGTTAAGTCTTCCGCTGAAAACAAACCACAGTTGAGCTAATTCGGTCTTAACAATTTGAAGTTATTCTATCAACAGCTCGAGTCAGTGCATTTGAGTGACTAACTCTCTTGATTAACTAAATTGGTTGTCCTCGAGGACACAGTATTGTGAAGTATCAACTCTGAACTTTTAAAAGGACTAAATCAAAAATTTGGTAAGGTTTATTCAACCCCCCCTTTTAAACCTTACACTCACACCCCTTGGGACCTACAGGTACAAAATTAAAGTTGGTATGTAATTGATAATGATTATTTAGTACGTTAATAATTATAAAAAAACTAAAATATATTTGGTATAGACTATGTGATTATTACCCTAAAAATAAAAGACTATGTGATTACTAAGATAAAAATGACAAATTTTGAATATTTTAATCCAAATGGAATCTAAGAGTTACATTGCATTATTTTTATAAAATAAGAAATTCGCAAGTTAATTTTTCCATCATGATGCAATGTTTTAATTTAGATGGAATAACTTCATCAAAAATATTTAAAAAAAAATCATATGTCAGACCATGGCCCGACCCTAAATCTATAGGGCTAGGGCTAGGCTTAGATTTTTCAAGTCTTTATGAATTTATGACTTTTTTAGCCCTAGCCCTTAAGGGTGAGGGTCTCTTAGAATTAGGGTAGAGCTGGGTGGGCATACCCTTATTCATATCTCTAGTTGTAATTCCCTACATGTAGATCCAATTGAAGATACACATGGACTTTTATGTATTGAGATTGCATATATATTTTTCAACAAGTGTTAGTCGTACTGAGAGTAATATAATATATCAATCACTACATTTACAATTTTTATTTTATTTTTCAGAAGTAAATCAATTGGCTACACGTAATTAATAATTGATTGAAACAAAATAGGAGGTTGTTTGGCTAAGTTTACTTAAAAGTCTTATAAGATCGTACATCTTAGACCATCTCCAACTCAACTCTAAAACCCACACCAAAACACCAAATATCTAAAAAACACCCTCCAACCCAACTCTAAACATTTCACTAAATTTGGTGTAATGAATAGTGTTACACCATTTGGTGTAACACTATTCCTTTACACCAAATTTGGTGTAATACAAATATTCCCTCTTTGCCCTCCAATTTCTTCTACTTCAAACTTTTAATTCCTATTGTATTCTATATTTGATATATAATTCATTTGTAACATGGTTTTAGATATTTAAATTTTGTATATAATTATTATTTTGGATGAACAATAGTTAATATTTACCAATAAATTATTATAAACTAAACTTAAAATTTTGATAAACTAAAATAATTAATAAACAAAATTATAATTTAATTAAAAAAACATCAAAGTCTATCATAAAATACAAAACACTAACATTATAATTAAACTTGAATTAAACTTGAATTAATAAACAAAATTATAATTTTTTTTGTCTTTAAATATTTGTTTTGGATTTGTCGTTTTTTATTGTCTAGTGTGCAATTTAGTATTTTTATTTATTGTGATATTAGTTGTAATATTAATTTTGCAATATAATTAATTAATGTAATATTAGTTAAATATAAGTTTTTATTTAGTTACATTAATAATAATAAAATATAAGCAAAAGAAATAATTACACAAACAAATAAATTTGCTATTCTAAAATGAAAAGAAAATATTAAAATACTCATTTGGTGTAAGATTTAGTGTAGTGGGTTGGAGATGGGTTTTGCAAAATTACACCAAAACACCAAATTTGGTGTGATTTTCACACCAAATTTGGTGTTATGGGTTGGAGATGCCCTAATTAGGGCATTTCCAACCCAACTTCAAATCCCACCTTATTACACCAAATATGCAAAAATCCCTCTCCAACCCAACTCTAAACCTCACACCAAATTTGGTGTAGTGAATAGTATTACACCAAATTTGGTGTAACACTATTCATTTACACCAAATTTGGTGTAATGCAAATATCCCACATTTGCCCTCCAATTCTCTTCTACCTAAAAATTAAATTCTAATTGTATCCTCATTTTATATATAATTAATTTATATAACATGATTTTAATATTTAATTAATATTTTCTATAAAATTTAATAAATAACAAATAATTATAACGTAAACTAAAAGAAATACTAATATTAATTTTAGTAATATAACTATTTAATTACATTAATAATAATAAAATATAAGTAAATAAAATAATTGTATAAATAAATAAATTTTGTTACTATAAAATGAAGAATAAAGAATTAAAATGTTCATTTGGTGTAAGATTTGGTGTAATGAGTTGGAGATAGTTTTGACAAAATTACACCAAAATACCAATTTTGGTGTAGTTTTTACACCAAATTTGGTGTAATGGGTTGGAGATGGTCTTAGAAGATGTTTTTAGAGCAGAACTTAGAGACGAAGGGTATATTTTGTGTAATTAAAAGCTTAAAATTGAGATTTCGTTATAATAAATTTATAGAATATGGACTTTAGCACAATATTTGTAGTCTAAAGTTGAAAATTCTTTTCACATGTGCAACTACTACATAAATTTGGTAGGTGAATTTTGGCTATAAATATGTCATAGTTTTACTTGTAAATTACACACAACAATATCAAAGAGAAATAGAAAGAATTACTTTCTCTCTACAATATTTTCTCTCTCTAATATTTATTTCTTAATATTTTGATAGTTCTATAATAATTCTCTTGTGTTCTTAAATTGTTGTTCTATAACACGTTATCAGCACGAGTCTCTACCCGATCGTTAAAGTTTTTGGTGAGTACGGTAAGTTTTATTCATTTCTTAATTTAAAATATTATTATGGCTAACCTTGCAAAACTCGATTTTATTGCTCTTGATATTCTTTGGAAAAAATTATATGTCATGGGCTTTAGATCTTTGAAATTCATCTAGACGCTAAAGGTTTAGGTGATACTATAAAAGAAGGAAATAGTGCATCTGCACAAGATAAAGCTAAGGCTATGATTTTTCTCCGTCATCATCTGGATGAAAATTTAAAAATTGAATACCTCAGTAAAAGATCCATCCTTCCTTTGGAAAAATATGAAGGAAAGGTATGACCACCTGAAGTTGGTTATACTTCCAAAGGCCCGATATGACTGGATAAAATTAAGGTTTCAAGATTTCAAATCCGTAAGTGACTATAATTCTATGTTATTTAAAATTTCTTCAAAGCTGAAATTATGTGGAGAAAGTATTACGGATGGAGATATGATTGAAAAGACATTCTCTACTTTTCATGCTTCGGGTTTGCTCCTGCAGCAGCAATACCGAGAAAAAAGTTTCACAAAGTATTCTGACTTGATTTCGTGTCTTCTTGTGGCCGAACAAAATAATGAATTATTAATAAAAAATCACGAATCCCAGCATACTGGTTCTACTCCATTCCCTGAAGTGAATGTGACTAGAGCTCAAAATGTTAATAATTTTAGAGGTCGTGGGAGAGGCCGTGGTCGCGGTCGTGGTCGTGGTCGTGGAAGATTTACTCCATATAATCGTGACAATCAGAATAATTCAAATCACGGAAATACAAGTAACAACCTGAAGTGGAACAGAAATGATAAGAAAGGAAAAGAGAAAGTGATAAATCCAGAGAATGGTGGAGAGAAATGTTACCGGTGCGGAATAAAAGGTCATTGTGTTTGATACATGTTTTTATCTTAATTTTGATGATTTTATTTTGTCACCAAAACAATGCTTTTAAAGGTTGTCCAAATACTCCTAAATAATTTAAAATGGTTTTAATATTTTCCGGAGTATTTCCTCAAGTTTATTTTCAATAGTATTGGACAACACTTTTAATGATTTTATGTCAATGGATTTTTACTCCTAAAACAAGATTTCTAAATGTTGTCTAAATACTCCCGATTGATTTAAAATGTTCTTACTAAATTTTGGAGTATTTCTTGAGTTTTATTTTCGACAAAAATTGGACAACATTTCGTCTCGTGGTCGAGGTCGCCTCTATAGGGCAACCCGTACTGAAGATGATTTTGAAATAGAAAATGAGACGGAAGAAGAAAAATCGGGGAGTCGGCCAAGTGCATCACAGGCGTCGGCCGTCGGTCGGCCCGACACTGCAAGTTTGTGTTGAAAGCAGTTGATTTTTTACAACAAAATGAATGAGGGGGACCGGTTGAGGCAGTCGACCGTTAAGCCTATGTCGGCCGGTCGCCTGTTGATATTTTCAAAGTGTTCTTCAAATCTCTTATTTAAATGCGGCCGGCATCGTGCTTTAACTGACAAAAAATATGACCGTTTGACAATGAGACACATTTCCTTAAATTGTGGGATTGATTTCTAACTATATTCTTCATTTTAATTGTATTTTTCGGTAGATTTTCAATCCCCAAAGGAGCCTATGCTTGATCAATCATCTCCTATAAATAGAGGAAGTTTTGGAGCAACCAATACAACAATTAAGATACAACACAACAAGATACACTTCAAGCAAATACTTGGTCTTTCATTGTTATTATTCTTGTTGTAAATTTGCCTAGCTTATCACTTTCACATCCTTGAGGTCTAGGCTATTCTTGATTACACTTTGCACTCAAATTGTATTATTCATTATTGAGTTGTAATCTTGATTTTTGGTTATCATTCAACACAAGATATCCTTGTGAGTGTTCTTGTGGTAAGAACACACTTGGATGATCTAGGTGATAGGTGCAAGAAGATTGTGGTGATCTTCTTATTGAGGTGTTGAAGAATTTGGTATTCTTCAAGGTTGAAGATTGTGGTAATCTTCACAAGGTGTCGTCGAAGGAAGATTGTTGTGATCTTCAAATGGAGATTGTGGTAATCTCCAAAGGTGTTGTTGAAGAAGAGTGTGGTGCTCTTCAAGGTGTTGTAAGTTGAGTTTGTATTAATTTTGGTAATTAATAAAATTCTTTTTCTTTTTGAAATCCATCCGGATATACTGGGGTGGTAGAGGATTAGGCCCTAGGTGGGTTGAACCTCTATAAATCGGCGTGTGTTGTTTACATTCGAACCTTTATTATTTTCTTTGAGCATTCGGTTCGAAAAAGAGGGCAAAATCGAAAAGATGGAGATAATCTATTCACCCCCTCAGATTATCGTAGCGCTTGGACTTACAAGTGGTATCGTGAGCCAAACTCTTTGGCAAGCTCGTTTCACATCGCGAGTGAAGAGAAACGACGCGTCGACTCTGACGAAGCTCATCTTTTCAAGCACCTCCACCACCAAGCCACCTCGGTTTGATTCCAAAAATTTTATATTTTGGAAAGAAAGAATAGAATGTTATTTACAAGGTTGCGGGCTTGATATTTGGAACACCGTCATAAATGGAGAATCCATTCAGATGAAAGATACACCACACATCTTCATAAGCCTCAAAGAGTTAAATGATGAAGAGAAGAAAATCATCTCTTTAAACGGTAAGGCTCTAAACATTTTGTATTGTTCATTTACTAATTTGGAATATGAACATATTGTAGGAATTCGATCGGCACATAAAGTATGGCAAAAATTAGAAGCCATCTATGGAGTATTTGTAAATGAAAGGAGTCAAACAAAAGCATCTACTTCTCAAGGTCATACAAGCTCAAATCTAAGGAACAAGCCTCTTACAACTTCCAACTATGAAGAAGTTGAATATTGTTTTATGGGCATCGAAGAAGAAAATGAGGTATGTCTTAAACCTCTACTTCCTATGATATTGTTATTCAAAATGATTATAATGATTTGCAAAATGATTATGATGAACTTCAAAATGAATTCCAAAGCTTACTTGTTAAATACAAAAATTTGAAAAAGGAATTCAATGTTTTGAAAAATGATAAGGATAGTTTATTTACTTCCATGAATCACTATCATGTGCTCACACCATCACACTTGACAAGGTTAGAAACCTTGAAAAAGAAAATAGTACTCTCGTTGAGGATATTAATTGCATGAAAAAGGATTTATCTAAATCCGACTTGAGTACCGATGAAATTGTTGATTGTTGTGATAATTCGAAACTACTTGATCATAAGGTTAATATTGTCAATCATATGAAAAAAAATCAAGTCCCTAAGCATGTTGGTCGTCATGTTCCTAGTATTATTACATGCTTCTATTGCGGTAAAAAAGGGTCATATGGTAAATAATTGTCGAGCTAGAAATAGCTCTAATTATTGTTGGAGACCTAAAAGTCTCAAAGCTAATCCTAAAGGACCCAAACACTTGAGGGTACCACAAAATAATGTTTTATTAGGTACCCGGCGAAATAATGATCGAAGAAAATTCATATCGCCAAGAAGGTATCAAATGACCGTTTCATTTGATCAAAGAAAGAGAAACTATTCTCAACAAAACCAATTTCCAAGAAGAGGGCACAATCAAAAATGGGAAGAACACAATCCTTGAAAATGGCAAAGACATCATCAACAAGATGATTCTCAAAGAAGAAGAGACTCTCAACAAAGGGAAGGCAACAAACCTTGGAAATGGAGTAATCAAAGAAGTCACCATCAACAAAGTGACCTCTCAAGGGGAAGATATAATCAACAATGGGAACGCCACAACCCATGGAAACGGCGTAATTGGTAAACCGTATCTCCCCATTTATATATGCATTTTATTTTAATTCTATGCATGCTTTTATTTGTGTATTAGATGCAAAATGAGTTTTCAAGTATTTTATTTTAAATTAAGGTCTTCAAAACTTATTTATATTTTCAAAATTTTTAAAAGAAGACCTTGCATGATATTTCTAAAAATCTTGTGCATTTAATTAGACTTATGTGGTTTATTATCTCTTATGAATTTTTATAGCATAAGCATTTTATTGTAATATCTATTATTGTTTGACCTACACTTGTCTTTATCATATCTTGTGGAAAACTTGTCTAAAAGATTTGTGTAGGTTATATATCTCTACTCATTGGCTATTACTTCTTCTAAGAGATTCTTAAACCATCGAGGTATGTTCACTCGTACTTATCTTAAGAGCTCGATATTATGCTTATGCACATATCTTTCAAGATATTTCATGTTAACCTCTTAAGTGCCCCTAAATGATTTTGCAAATTTTCTCTTAAAAGGGCACTACTTGTTAAGTCTCGATTTTCTCGAATATATGTTTTCCCAAAACCCGTATTTGTTGAACTTGATCCAAAATTATCTTTTTGCAAAGTTTTAAAACTTTTGGGGTGAAAAATCGAATTTTTGAAAATTCTGGGAAAGTAAAATTGTACTAGGACGGTCAAAGCAGGGGCGACCGGTCTCCCGCACGCCGTCGGCCGGCCGCCAGGCATATTTTACAAGGTTAAAACGTTCGTCTTGATTTTAAAGAGCGAGAAAAATCCTTCAAAACCCTTGCGCGAGAAACGTTTTCCTCTTTTCTCTAAAATCTTCAATTCTTCATCAATCTTTACGATTCTTGTTGATAGTCCTCTTATTTTCACATGAATTTCACATATATGGCTCCTCCAAGAAATTCTACCGGTCGAAATCCCATCTCCAGCGTAGAAGGGCGATGAGGGCTCTTCGAGAAATCGGCAGAAGAAGCCGAACAACGGGATATTCGAGCCGCCGCAGAAACGTAGCTCAAGAAAGTGATGATTTTCAAAATCCCGTACTCTCTCGGGCACAAATTACCGAGCTCCGTGGAACAATTTCGCTCCAAAATTGCCGTTGGGCGAAAGGTAAAAAATCTTTTATTCCTCAAGCTCCTCATTCCCACAATGTTCTTAATTTCACCAATAAGTATGCGGAATAGTACTATGAGGATTCGGGGATGGGAGGAAAATCTATTGCTTGGACTAAAATGTGTCGTTTTAGTTCATTTACAAATGAATATCCTACCATTAGAGGATTCTTTGAGGAGCAAGGTTGGATGTATTTATGGGAGCATGCTTATGTTTTGTATGATGATGATATTATCCAACATTTTTATGCTAATATGTGGGTGCAATATGATAATGAGAGGAAATAGGTTCTTTGTGAATTCGCTAATAAGGGGTCGTCATTTTAGATGGACTCCTAATGATATTTGTCGGCTTTTACATGTTAGAGAAGGTGGTTGGGACTATTTCTCTTGTGGTACTTGGAATGATGAAATGTTGGGGGTGTCCATGAAAGAAGTTAAGACATATTTGGGCGTATGGCCAAAGTATTCATTGTTGGCAATGACACTTGAGAATCGTATTCTATCGGTCATTGTCGCATATTGCATTTGTGGTAAGTCGGGAAAGATGCCTAGCAACATGGATTACTTTTTGACTTATAAGATTGCTAGGAGGGAACCACTTAACTTTGGCGCCATACTTATTGATGTCTAATTGAGTCCATCACTCAAGGTAATAAGAAGTTGGTTATGGGAAATTGGATTTGTAAACTTCTTATTCAATCGGGACTACCTTCGTCGGAGTGTAACTCGGAGGTATTTCAAAATGACTTTGACATTGATAACATCTCCCAAATAGTCACGATGCGCAAGAATATGGACATCCGACCAACTAAAATGGCTAGAGGAAGAGGTCAAGAATCCCCCGATCCAAATGACTACTTTGATGACGCCGAGGCCGCAAGATTGGCGGAGGAAGGTGAACCGAGCAATCCGGAGGGTATCAGGTGCTCAACCGCCAGGAGGTATACCCAAGCCGAATTTGATGAGATGAGGGCTTTTCATGAAACAAGGTATGAGGCTTTGGAGCAAAAGACCTCCAAAATGCAAAAGTCTATCGACAAGTTGAAGAAATTCATCAAGGACTTTATTCCCGGATCTTGCTTCTCCTCGGATGAGGAATGATGTTCCCCACCCCTTTACTTTATAGCATTCTCATTCATGTTGCTTTGTATTTTCATGAACTATCTTATAAAACTCTTTTGCACTAATGATATTTACTTGTTTTCTTGAAAGGATTAAAATTGCAAGTTAATAATGACTTGTGGATGATCATGATATTGATGGAGTATTTGATGGTAAAAATACTCTTATATGGCATTGTTTGATGATTGGTATGAAGTACTTGATGGTAAAAGTGCTTCTTTTAAATACTTTGATCATTATGCTTAGATGGATATGTTGGGATATTTGATATATCATACATTGTTTAAAGCATGACTTGTATTACTTGATGGATGCTCTATTTTTTGGCATTTATAATGCCTTGATCCTTTTTGGCTTAAATTATCTCAATTGGGTTGAACCCTTGAGAATTTACTTTGTTTATGCCTATTATGTGTTGGATACATGTTGAATATTGCTTTTGGTAATGGTATGAACAATTTGGTTTGATTATTTACAAGGGCTATATATATCCTTTTCAAATTCTTGATGCCCGCCAAATGTTCGTTATAATGCTTCAGTGAAAATCTCATCACATACATGAATCTCTTATGTTCAAATGTCTTAAAATCTTTTTGAGATCATGTTTTTTGGATAACTAATGAGCTTTTGGATTTCTTATGTCACATTTCTCCCACTTTCCTTGGATTTTAAGCATAAATTGCTCAATGGTTGATAAACCGTCTCGTTTGCGCACTTTGATATATTTGTATGATGTTTTTATCATCCTAACATTCTTTTTTATGATTCCAAAGGGGGAGAAACAGGATATTGGCTCATTAGCTCAAAGAAGCAAATAAAAGCTTGTTATAAAAGCTATAAGCTACGGCTCATAAAAGCCATAAGTTATGATTTATCTTTAGTCCAATTGTTGCTTGATGGACTTATATAATTGTCTAATGATGTTTTTGACAGGGGAGCTTATAAGCTCTTGAACAAAATGCAAAAGCTAAGCTTTTAGCTTATGGATAATTGTTTTTACATTATTCTTGATGTCTTGTTGATAGGGGAGCTTGTACTTATTATTGAATATATTTACTCCCCTACTTGGTTGCTTTTATATATTTTGGAAATTTTGGTTACTTCCAAACGGTCAAATGTTTTTACCGGAAAATCATTTCTAAAATTGTTCTCCTACTTTGTGTAAAAATTGTTTTGGTTTGTAATCATCAAAAAGGGGAGATTGTTTGATACATGTTTTTATCTTAATTTTAATGATTTTATTTTGTCACCAAAACAATGCTTTTAAAGGTTGTCCAAATACTCCTAAATGATTTAAAATGGTTTTAATATTTTAGGAGTATTTCCTCAAGTTTATTTTCAATAATATTGGACAACACACTTTTAATGATTTTATGTCAATGGATTTTTACTCCTAAAACAAGATTTCTAAATGTTGTCTAAATACTCCCGATTGGTTTAAAATGTTCTTACTAAATTTTGGAGTATTTCTTGAGTTTTATTTTCGACAAAAATTGGACAACATTTCTGCCTCGTGGTCGACGGCCGTCGCCCTATAGGGCAACCCGTGCACTGAAGATAATTTTGAAACAGAAAATGAGACGGAAGAAAAATCGGGCGGTCGGCCAGGCCTCAGCCGGGGTCGACCGGTGCACTGCAAGTTTGTGTTGAAACAGATTGATTTTTTACAACAAAATGAATGAGGGGACCGGTTGAGACAGTCGACCTGGCCGAAGCCTATGTCGACCGGGTCGCCTGTTGATATTTTCAAAGCGTTCTTCAAATCTCTTATTTACGATGCGGCCGCCATCTGTGCTTGACAAAGAAAAATATGACCGTTTGACGAAATGAGACACATTTCCTTAAATTGTGGGATTGATTTCTAACAGACTATATTCTTGATTTTAATTATATTTTTTTGTAGATTTTCAATCCCCAAGAGGAGCCTATGCTTGATCAATCATCTCCTATAAATAGAGGAAGTTTTGGAGCAACCAATACAACAATTGAGATACAACACAACAAGATACACTTCAAGCAAATACTTGGTCTTTCATTGTTATTATTCTTGTTGTAAATTTGCCTAGCTTATCACTTTCACATCCTTGGTCTAAGGCTATTCTTGATTACACTTTGCACTCAAATTGTATTATTCATTATTGAGTTGTAATCTTGATTTTTGGTTATCATTCAACACAAGATATCCTTGTGAGTGTTCTTGTGGTAAGAACACACTTGGATGATCTAGGTGATAGGTGCAAGAAGATTGTGGTGATCTTCTTATTGAGGTGTTGAAGAATTTGGTATTCTTCAAGGTTTAAGATTGTGGTAATCTTCACAAGGTACCGTCGAAGGAAGATTGTGGTGATCTTCAAGGGAGATTGTGGTAATCTCCAAAGGTGTTGTTGAAGAAGAGTGTGATGCTCTTCAAGGTGTTGTAAGTTGAGTTTGTATTAATTTTGGTAATTAATAAAATTCTTTTTCTTTTGAAATCCATTAGGATATCTTTGGGGTGGTAGAGGATTAGGCCCAGGTGGGTTGAACCTCTATAAATCGACGTGTGTTGTTTACATTCCGCACCTTTATTATTGTCTTTGAGCATTCGGTTCGAAAAAAAGGGCGAAATCGAAAAGATGGATATAATCTATTCATCCCCCCTCTAGATTATCGTAGCCGCTTGGACTTACACATTGGTCACGTACTTGTCGTACGGCCAAACATTTGGTGGAGCTTTATCAAGCATCAATTCGCAAGAAAGATAAAAATGCCGAAGCAAATTTCACTTCTGATCATCCTGAAGATGATAATTTTGATGACTTGAATGTGGATATTACACATCTGGATGTGGCTGATTTCTTTGAGCATCCAGAAGGGAGGATTGATCACTTAATTGGTGATGGAAATGTTTAATCAATAATATGTATGCTTTAAATTAGTTTCAAGTAATTATGTTGGTATTGTAAAAGTGAGAATATTTTGATTGTGCTTATATGTATTTTCCCGGAAATATGTATTTTCGGGTTAAACTTTTTATATGAATGATATTTTTATCACAATATTTGTGTTTATTATTCAATCACAAAATATCATTATAATTCCACTAAATCATTCACAAATTTCAAATTCAAAATTTCTCCCCCCCCAACGGTAATGTAACGGCTATGAACAATATTTTTTATCTATAAATATACCAACATTTCATTCAGCAAATTCACATATTCTCTCATCTATCTAAAAACTTCACATTTCTTTCATTCCAAGAAAATGGTTAACTTAATTGTAGTTTATCTCATTACATTGGTCTTCTTGAACATTATCTTACTTTTTATTTGGGAATATCCTCCGGAGCATTTTTGGCTTATGATTAATCTTCATATCTTCATGGTTTTTCCTTTGTTAGCATGGGCAATTATTTTTAACATGTAATAGTTAGATGATTATGTATGTCTATCTCATTTATGATTTGAATAAAATCTTTTATATTTAAATTTTTATTATGCCTCGATGTTATTATTTAACTTTGTTTCATGATGATCGATTTTTTTATAAATATGAAATCATAAACATAATTGTATAATATTAATTCAATAATGTTATATTAGGTGTATATGGGAAACACCGAGAAGAAAGATTATTGTCTACTTGTGGTGCAACAACGCACTCAATATTAACGAGTAAATCATATTTCTCGAGTGTAAAAAGCTGTGCAAGGCACAAGTTACAACTATATCTGGTCCCGTTGAGATTATTGATGGCTCAGGAATGCAACATTAATATTGCTTAATGGTACAATCCTCCAGATTGAAAATGCATTATTATCTAGTAGATCAAAAAGAAATCTACTAAGTTTTAAAGATGTGCGTGATAATGGATATCATTTAGAGACACTAAATGACCATGATAAAGAGTGTCTATGTATCACATCATGTAAAATGGGCAAGAAGAAACGTCCATGAGAAATTTGAAGCGACAATTTCGGATTGTATTATATCTCAATTAAAGCTTTTGAATCCTACGCCACCATGCCTTGAAACGGTAAATCGATATATTTGGGTTATGGCATGATCGCTAGACACCCGGGGAACTACTATGATGCGTAGGATTATTGAGCATACCAATGGACATCCATTGAAAGGTACAAAAATGTTGATTTGAAAGATTATTTATGTGAATCGTGTTCACAAGGAAAACTCATTTCTAGATCTTCAATGGAAAAGGTTGGTTATGAATCACCATCATTTTTACGGCGTATTCATGGTGATATTTGTGGACCAATACATCCAGAAGTGGACCATTTAGATATTTTATGGTATTAATAGATGCATCATGCGAGATGGTCACACATATGCTTATTATCTACTAGAAATGTTGCATTTGCTCGATTATTAGCGCAAATTATTAAACTCGAGCACATTTCACGATTATCCTATTAAGAATATAAGAATGGATAATGCAGAGAATTTACATCAAAAAGTTTTGATGAATATTGCGTATCATTGGGAATTAATGTTGAACATCCCGAGAAGCACATGTTCATACTCGAGAATGGGATGGTGAATCACGATTAAACGAGTTCAGTCATTGCTCGTACATTATTAATGAGATCAAAGCTCACTAGTATAGCATGGGGTCATGCGATTGCATGCATCAAGACTTATCGAGTTACGACCTCTGCTTATCATATGCATTCCCTATGCAATTAACTCTTGGTTTTGAGCGGATATTTCGCACCTACGTCTTTTGGGTGTCTTTGTTCAGTCCGATTCCACCTCCTCAAAGGACAAAAATGGATCCACAACGTAGACTTGGTATATACGTTGGATTTGATTCTCCATCAATTATTCAATATTTGGAACCAATAACGGAGATTTATTTACCGCTCGTTTTGCGGATTGTCATTTTGATGAAACAACATTTCCGTCAATGGGAAATGATAAAGATGTGTTGCAAAAGCCGGTTGAGAATCTCTCCTGGAATGAACAAAGTTTATCCTATTTGGACCCGCGTACTCCTAAATGTGAAAGTGAGGTGAGTAGAATCATTCATTTTTGAGAATATTGCCAATAAACTTCCGATGCATTTAATGATGCTAGTAAAGTTACAAGGTCTCATATTAAATTGCGAATGTTCGGCCAGGATTATTGTTCTGAAGAACATAAGAAAATGAATGATAATATCCCACGTCAAAAACGTGGTAGACTATTGGCTCAAAAGATACTGTTCCTCGAAAAAGAAAAGGAAAAATTGATACTAATGAGCAAGCTCCAGATGAATCTGTAGAGCCTAATATCTCAGAAAATATTCAGATTAAAAATTATGATAGCACCGAGAACCCCTTGAGCTATTGTAATGAGGTATGGGAACGAAATGAACATAATCATTGATGATAAATTTGCATTCTCGGTCGCTCAAGAAATCATTGATGATGATTATGATAGTGAACCACATTCTATAATAGAATGCCGTCAAAGGACTGATTGGCCTATGTGGGAGGAAGCAATAAAATCCGAAATAGCTTCCCTAGAGAAACGAAATGTATTTGGACAAATTACTCGAACTCCAGACAATGTAAAGCCCATAGGATACAAATGGGTATTTGTTCGAAAAAAAAAAATGAGAAAAATGAGATCGTGAGATATAAAGCCCAACTCGTAGCTCAAGGATTCTCTCGAGAGACTGGGATAGATTATGATGAGACATATTCACCTGTGATGGATACAATCACGCCCGCCTTCTCATTGGTATGGTTGTCCATGAAAGTTTGGATATCGTCTAATGGGCGCGATAACGGCATATCTATATGGTTGTTTTGGATTCGATATTTATATGAAAATCACGATGGATATAAAATGCCAAAGTCGACACTCTCGTGAGATATACTCGATCAAACGCAAAGATCGTTGTATGGGTTAAAGCAAGCGGTCGCATGTGGTATTATTTGAATGAATACCTTTCTAGAGAAGGTTACAAAAATAATCCTATTTGTCCATGCGTTTTTATTAAAAGATCGAATCGGATTTGCTATATCATATTTGTATATGTCGATGACATGAATTTGATTGGCACTCCAGAAGAGTTATCTAATCTTTCTTTGAATATCTAAAGAAAGAGTTTGAGATTAAAGATCTTGGGAAAACGGACTCTGTCTTGGTCTTGAGCTAGATCATAAAGATAATGGAATACTTGTCCACCAATCGCTTATACAAAAAGATTGCTCAAGCGGTTTAATATGGACAATACTCATTCGAGTACCCCTATGGTCGTGCGAAGTTTAGATCCAAATAAAGATCCATTTCGACCAAAGGAGTCCGATGAAGAGATTTTAGGTCCTGAAGTACCTTATCTAAATGCTATTGGAGCATTAATGTATTTAGCACAATGCACCGGACCGGATATCGCTTTTCTTTGTCAATCTACTTGCGCGATACGATTCGAACCAACTAGAAGACAACGGAATGGTATTAAACATATTTTTCGATACCTCGGTGATGTACTATAGATTTTGGGTTATTCTACTCAAAGGAATCCATTAACTCGGATTAGTTGGTTATCTTGATGCGGGATATAGATCGGATCCACACAAAGCTCGGTCACAATCTGGTTATGTATTTTGCTATAATGGTGCAGCTATATCATGGCGATCTACCAAACAAACATTAGTGGCTACTTCTTCTAATCACTCTGAGATAATTGCTCTTCATGAAGCTGGCAAAGAATGTGTTTGGTTAAGATCTGTTATATCTCATATTCGAAATAGTTGTCAATTGAAGCGATTCTGAGATACCGCCACTATTATTTATGAGGATAATGCAAAGCATATATAGCACAAGTAAGAGGAGGTTACATAAAAGGTGATAGGACCAAGCATATTTCACCAAAGTTTTTCCATACACATGAACTCCAGAAAAATGGAGAGGTAGATATTACAGATTCGCTCTGCCATAATCTTGCTTTGATTTATTTACAAAATCTTGCCGCGTCAACATTTGAGAAACTAGTTTACGGCATTGGAATGAGAAGAGTCGATATGAAACAAGATTAATGGATCAAGTTATGCAACTAATATCCTACATTTCGGGGAGCGAATATAATGTGCTGCACTCTTTTCCCTTTTGTCTGGTTTTTATCCCATTGGGTTTTTCCAATTTAAGGTTTTTAACGAGGCGAACCTTATGCACAAGTCGAATTTGAGAATGTACTCTTTTTCCCTTATATCCGATTTTTTTCCCACGGGGTTTTTTTAGAAGCTTGAGGTTTTTAACGAAGCATACTCATCCAACTTTACTACTGAGTCTTTACGTCGAGGGGAGTATTATAATAAATTTATAGAATATGGACTTTAGACAATATTTGTAGTCTAAAGTTGAAAATTCTTTTCACATGTGCAACTACTACATAAATTTGGTAGGTGAATTTTGGCTATAAATATGCCATAGTTTTACTTGTAAATTACACACAACAACTTGTAAATTACACACAACAAATATTAAAGAGAAATAGAAAAATTACTTTCTCTCTACAATATTTTCTCTCTCTAATATTTATTTCTTAATATTTTGATAGTTCTATAATAATTCTCTTGTATTCTTAAATTGTTGTTCTATAACAGATTTTAGTTTTTGATTAATTAATAAAATCCAATTATTGCTAACCTAAAATTAAAATTGTTCCTTCACTAACTAGATTTCTTTCCTATCCCGTATTCCTATCATTCTGAAAACCCTAACTTCTGAAGATGAAGTGATGGTCATGGTGGAGAAACCAAAGAGCTCGTCTATGGGCGGCAAAGTGCAATACCCCAATATTCAACTCCAGGACTACGAGCCCAAAATTTGCTCGCCAAGGGTAAAGTTTTGAACGAACCACATTTTTTTTTATCCTTGTAATTTATGCTTGATTTTATTTTTCTTTCATTTAGACGATACGTTAAAACGTCCTATTTCTTGTGTTATTTAGGATGAATTGATCGTCAAAATGTGTCCTTTCTTTCTTTTCTTTATTTCTCTGTTCCCGTTAAGTTTCATGAGATGCTCAATTATGAACTGAAGGAGGTGTGGACAATTTGAAGCTAGATTATTTCTGCAGTTTGATGAATTTAAGCTTTAATTCGAAACGTCCGGAGATGTAAATTTGAGAAGAAATGCTAATGAAATATCAACTGGGGCCACTGGGCTGCCTTCATATTTCAGTTCCTGTGTGCCATGATTCAACTTACCAAGTGCTTTCTGTGTTGCCTGACTTGGTCGAGAGAATGAAATTTCGTTTTGTGTGTGGGTATGGGAAGCCTAATGCATAGATGAGTGCCAGTAGATAAGAATGGGAGCTCTACACTGAATATTGTTTTTGTTATAAGATCTTGTTCAAAGCGAGACCTGGGAATTGAGACTTTTGTTATCAGATACTATTGCTTATTTCAACAAGATAATGTAGCCTGATTCCTCCTTTAGGACCTTCTGGTTCCGTTACTCAGATCTTGATGATTGGTGAACTGAAGTTTCATTCATTCAGGATGAGAAGAATTTAAAGTACATATGAAGCTAAAAATATAACTCTAATTGAAATCATAGTAGTATGCGTTATGCTTCATCAACGTTTAAAACTCATTGATTGATTCCGTACTTGCAAAAGTTATTTCTAATTGGAATCTCCTCTCTCTCTCTCTCCATGCAAAATAAGTAAGAAATGTAAGATCAGTCTAGTAGTGCAATTGCTGTTTGATTTTCTGTTTTATAGAATGGTCGGAGTCATTTTTAAATCATTCTAGACCCATTCTCAATATTCAGGTTTATGAGGGTTTTCATAAGCATGTGGGAGAAGGTAACCTGGGATCATCAGATAATTATATGCATAAGTCCACGGAGCGTCCTGTCAAGAGACAGGATATATTGGAGCTAGCTGGGGTGGATGATGAACAGAGAAAAGATTTAGCTGCTTGCAGTCACAAGCTCAGTAAATATTTTTATTATGATACACCACTTTCTGAAGAAACAGGTGCTTGGATACCTGTATCTGTTCCGCCATTGCCAGAAACTGAGCAAGTAGAATGGAATAGGGGTCTGTATTTAAATGGAGGCTACTTTCCTGATGGTGACTTGGGTTGGAATGAGTGTGTTGGAGAAGATAAAGAGATGACCATGTGGGATGTAGTTCTTGACATGTTGCTGGCAGCCAGAGGAATAATTAGTGCTCTTTCTTCTGGTGATATACATGGATATAGCATATCCTGGATGTCAAGCCACCTTCTAGAGCAAGCTTGGAAAGAGATGGCGCAAACTCTCACAGATGCTAACTTTGGCAAAATGAAGGACATCCTGGAAGCAGAGCCACCAAAATGGTTGCCTGATAGTGCTGCTTCTGCTTGCATGCTGTGCAACGTGCGTTTTCATCCTATCATGTGTTCGAGACACCACTGCAGATATTGTGGGGGGATTTTCTGCAATGGTTGCTCGAGGGGACGGAGCTTGTTGCCTTCAAAGTTCCGAACAGGGGACCCTCAACGAGTCTGTGATGTATGTTGTGTACGGCTTGAGTCTGTCCAGACATGCTTGATGAACCAAGTTAGTCGTGCAGCACAGTCACCAACCCATGATCTGACAGATCTTAGTACATTGAGATCTTGGCTCAATTTTCCATGGGGTCAATCTATGGAATATGAAATATACAAGGCAACAAACACCATTCAAGGTTATACTAAGGTATGCTTCCTCTTGAATTGCGAGTTACTTAATTTTCATGAAATATAATTTATACCTGTAAGTATGTACTTTATGTCAAACTAAGAAGGCTTGCTTCTCTACATTAATATGGGGATTGAATGGTAGTGAATCCTGTACATGAAATTATGAAATTAGTATAATGAGTAAAAGTTTCACATGGTTTAGAATTTACTGTTTCATTATAGTAGGTTGGAGTGGAGTTCTCATGTGGTTGTGAATTTAGGTTGGACGCTTGACACCTGAAAAGTCCATACCAGCTGCAATCCTAAAGCAAGCAAAGGGCCTTGCTATCTTAACTGTTGCAAAAGTTGGCTTGATGGTTACATACAATGTTGGGACAGGGTTAGTGGTAGCTCGTAGAGAAGATGGATCTTGGTCTCCACCGTCTGCCATTGCTTCCTTTGGTTTTGGCTGGGGAGCACAGGTGAGTGAATGTCCTGCTTTCTGTTTGTGCTGACTTGAATTAAAAGAGATATTATTACAATTATCAGCTCTTTCACTTTCTTGCTCTTCCTTTCTAATCTAGTGAAAATTGACACCTTTTCTGCTTAGCTGTTTTCCTGTTTGATGTTTCTCCTGCCTGATAGTTGTTGAATGCATTTATTAAAAAAAAAAAAACAGCATCCGATATTTCTTCATATTTTTTATTGGTCAAGCATGTTCCACTGTTCTTGTATTTATTGAGCTTTCTTCTTGCCAATTATGAAACATTGAAACTCTTGCGAGCATGTGGAGTAGTACTTGAATCTATTAATTCTAGTCGCTGTTACTTGGGTATTCTGATTTCTTAATTACCATTTGTCCACTTGCTTGTGTAGAAGTACATTCTAGAAGGTCGCTTCTCTTTGACAGATTTACTTGCTTAGACAAACCTCCCTTATCCCAACCACCACAAAACCCCAATAGAGCAAATGTTTATGTTCGTTATTCTTAAGGTGCTTTTCGTTTAACAGGGTGGCGGGAAGTGACTGATTTTATTATTGTGTTGAGAACAAATTCCGCTATCAAGACATTCAGTGGAAATGCCCATTTGTCAGTCGGAGCAGGTTTAAGTGCTGCTGTTGGTATTGTTGGAAGGGCTGCTGAAGCTGATATACGAGCCGGTGATGGTGGTTATGCTGCTTGCTATACATACAGCTGCAGTAAAGGTACTTAGTTTATGTCTCTGGCATTGAGACATTTCATAATTTTATTTGCTGCTTTTGAGCTATTTAGTTGGGTAATCCTTAGTGTACTTCTTACCTATTTAGTCAAATCCCAACTGCTGTTACTTTTTATCTGTACTCGTAACTTTTAATTTCCCGTGACCATCTTGTTGACAAGGTTTATGTTTTCTGTTTTTATATGAAAGAAATAACAATAACAAGATTACTCATAAACTTTATCAGCTTTGCTATCATCCTCTTCAATTGATTGGTCATCAAATGATAGCCCATATGTAATTTTGATTAATTCAACAAATTGGTGATTTTCTCATTCTGTTGTGACTTGTGAGTTCGTACTTTGTTTGAGAAATGATAGTATTGTTTTATTGTTTGCATTGGTGGAATTGTCTTTATTAGGTTTGATTCGTTAGGTGGTATGAGTAAAAGCTATAATACTTTGATGGGGAAGTTTTTTACTTTTTGTTTTTTTGTTTGGGTGGGTGGGGTGGGGTGGGGGTGGGGTGGGGTGGGTTGTTCTACATAAAACATGCAAAAAGTAAAGGTGGTCCAGGTTTAAATGGACAGGTGCTCTGGGACTTGAGGTAGGCATGTTCCAGAATTCAGACTAGACGATGTGGATCAGTGGATATGTCATTGTACTATACCAAATTTGTTACTGCATAAGTGATCATATTTGGTTGAACTTTTGATCTGGATATTTTATTGTACTATAATAAATTTGTTCAGTGCATAGATATGGTATTTGGTCGAACTTATCAATTGCCATGTACCGACATGAATTTTTGGAGAAAACTGTATATCCATAGCATGTTAAGAGAAGCTGTTCTGTCCCGTAATGTGTTTTCTACTCTTATCAATGGTTGTAGATCACATTAGGTTGAGTGGTGAAACTAATTGCTAATAATGATCTTTTAGTTTACGTTTGGTGAACATTTTCGGAAATTCTGATGAACAGAGGTGAAGTTTATAAAGATATTATATTATGATTCTAGGTTATAGATTAGGATACGATTAGCGTTCATGGCATCTTTTACCTCCAGAAGTCACTTCTGTTCTTGTTTCGTCGCACTCAATTATGTTACACCTGTTGCCTTGAAACTTCAGTTATCCTGGAATAACTATATAGTTAATATGCATCATACTGCTTCCTCGGCCCTTATAATGGCTGAAATGACTGGCTGCAGATGTGCAACGAAACTAATTGGCATGCAGGATTTTAAATTTCAAAATTATTGCCTTTGCAGGTGCATTTGTTGGTTGTTCTCTTGAAGGAAATATAGTGAAGACCCGAACTCAAGAAAATTCAAGGTTTTATGGTAATCCGTCCATCTCTGCAGCAGAGATTCTTCTCGGTTCGATGCCAAGGCCTCCTGCAGCCTCTGCATTGTATCAGGCATTATCAGATGTATACCGGAAGCACTGAAGTTGGTTGACCGGGTAAAAAGTTTACGCATACATTCTCTAAAGAATCCCCGTTGGTTTATCCGTTAATTCAGTTGTATATACCGTTGCTAGCTTTCCATGTAAATAATGCTTCGATTCTTTATTCCCATTTGATCAACACGCATGTGTGTACAGCTAACAAAGCCAAAAGAAAGATCCAGAATGGAAGTCCTTATAGAATTTGAATTAGTACTTATAGAATTTGAGTCAATATTTATAAGTGTCATTAAATCACTGTAGTAGGCTCTAAACCTGAGAAGTAGGGGAGTGATTGTTTGACCTTTCATTCCACTTATTTTTACTTTTAGAGAGAATAATATGAAAATTTTATTTTTAAAAAATGAAAATGGATTTTGAGAGTGTGATTGGATATAATATGAAAATATGATGATGATAGTTGATGTAATAGTTTTTTAGTATAATAGTGATTAGATGTGATTGGTGATTTGAAAAATAAGATAGAGCGAATAGCGTATTTGGGATATGATTGTATAATAATGATAACTGATGTGATTTTTTTTTGTTTAAATTATAAGTGGATGTGATTAATGATTTGAAAAATGAGAAAAATGAATAGTGTATTTTTTTAAAAAAATTCACAATCAATCACATATTCATGCAAAATATTTGTCCAAAAAGTGGAAGAGGTGAAAAAAATTTCACAGGCAAGCACTCCCTAGATTTCCCTTGCCTTATTGCCTATACGTGTATGAGAAGGTTTAGCCATTTTAGTCTAATTACAAAAAAATTCTGTTATCTTTTAAAATTATAAATATCCCCATTTGCAGTTTGTGTTTACTTTACAAATTACCCTTTCAATTTGTGTAATTTGTAAGACAGAAACGTGTCAATGGGGTATATGTAATTTTGATTCTTTGAAAGATAACCGAGTAGTTTTGTAATTAGGGTAAATCTCAAGAGTAGTAGTATTCATAATTATCTCTAAAATATTACAGAAGAACTGTGCTGGCATCAGTTTGATTGATGGATCCGTTGTAAAAGGTTCCGCCAGTTTGATTTCTGCCATGAAGCTTTAAAATTCTTGGTATTAGTTGGTCAAGTTAAAAATTGAGATAGAAACGCAAGTTTCTTTGTCAGAAGGCATTTTTCCGACAGTATTTTCGTATCCAAGATAGCCATGAGACCATTTTCATGCAGGTGCCATGGATTTTATGCTTTTAAAATATCATAACCCATTATAAGTGTGGATAGTACAAAATTTGAATGTAGCCTAAATTTTCCACACCGGAAAGAAAGCATAAGAGCTTAATTATAGCTACACATGCTCACACTATACCAACATTGCATGATTGCAGGTCTTGATACATGTCTTTCGATAGCAGACTAGGAGCCTTTTTCAGATCGATCGTAAGATAGAATATCAATGATATGGCAGTGAAACCTACAGACCATATCTTAAGGATCCGTATTTGACATAGAAACTGTAATCTCACATAACTAAAAATATGCGACTCTCCATTCAACTGTAATGATGAACTAATTAAACTATAAGATAGAGAGGGAGATGTAAAGAGAGAAAAGCAACAGTCTTTCACATTACCCTCTGTATCCACTTCCACCGTTAGCTTTAACTAATATGTTGTGGCATGAAATGCAATATCAATAGAAAAATCTTCCCCTAATCCATCTGCAATACCACAAATCAAGTTTTCAATGTATTCTTTTTTATCTTTTAATGAAGGATAAATTACAATAAAACTCCAGTTATCTTTTAAAATTACAAACACCCCCTCTTGAGAGTGCAATTTGTAATATGGAAACAAATGTTAAGGGAATATTTGTAATTTTGAAAGATAACTGGGTTCTTTTGTAATTAAACTAAACCTCAAGGGTATTTTTTTGAATAAATCTTATAGTGAAGTGAATTGGCTAAGGTTAATAATGCACCTGGTTTTTTGAGCTTCCAAGAGTAAGTTCAAGGTCATCCAAACCACACTCCTCAATCCTCTCCCCTTCCCAAGGCTTTACAACACCTGTTGTGTTGGTTCCAAATGCAAACTCATTTGGAATCACTTGAGCCATTGGGATATCAGCGGTACGCTCAGAAGCCGCAGCAACAGTAGGAGAACACATCCCACTCTGCCCTGGGGTACACACTAAAGATCCACTTTGTGTCAAATCATCTACTCTGAAGCCAAATGGATTTGAAGAAACGAGGCTGAATGCTGGAGAAGTCGGTCCACTTTGAGAAATTTGAGTTCCGTCATACCATTTCAAATCGCTGCCAGGGCTTGGTGGCGTGGACATGGGAAGGAAGGGGTATTGGGGCCCACCCCACCCAGGGCGAGCAAAAGAACCACCCCAGTCGGTCTTCATTCGTGGGGTTTGAGCCGTTGGGGAACTGGAGGGAGGGGTCACAGGAGCACTCATGGAGCCATTATGCATATAATGGTGTACAAACTTCGATGATGAGGCGGACGAAGATGATGATGGGAGGTTTCTGAGCCATGGGATAAGGGAATTGCCATTTGCAGTAATGGTGGGGGTATAAGTGGAAGAAGATGGGCTTGGGAAGGAAGAGGAGGCTGGGCTTGGATTATAGGAAGTGGAGGGGCTTTGTTGGTAAGATGAACATGGGCTAAGTGAGGTAGATGCTTCCATGATATTTATGTTTGCCACTGGTTTGCAACCCTATGAAAAAGAAGAAAATTAGATGCATTTCAAGTGTGCTGTGTGCATAGAGCTCATGAAGAAGGATCCATAAAGACAAGAAATTTGAAAATTACAAAAAAATCCATTGAGGTTTTTATTCCATATTACATTTTCCCCCTTATAAGCAAAAAAACATTTCAAGTCTCCCGACATTTACAGAAATATTACGGTTACCCCTTAAATTTTCGACAAATCAAACCTTAAGGGGATTTTTGTAATTTTCAAAAACTTCCGATTTTTTTTTTTTTTGTAATTAGTCCAAACTAGGGGGACATGTTTATAGGAGACCTTTAGATGCACCTGTGTGACGTGTTGAAGGTAGAGAATCACTCACACAAATCAAAAGAGGCAGAGGAAGACCTAAAAAGACTTGGAACGAAACTATTAAACAAGAAATGTTATATCTAGAAATAAATGAAAATATGGCTTATGACCGTAAACGATGGCGCAATATGATCCGTATAGTCGCCCTCACATTGTTGGATTAAGGCTTAGTTTGTTGTTGTTGTAGTATAATACATATTCCAATGAGGAAATGTAAACTAAAAAATTACATATCATGACTGAAAATAGTGTCAGCAGAAACATTACCACCTCTGGAGCCCACTTCACCACAGACGACTATGATTATGATAAAAATACAATTGATCTGCATACAAGGAAACAGGCATGTGCTATTGGAGTAATTAATTCATGAAGCCCAACTACTCAGACATGGCTCATCGACCATAGTTGAAGGTGTGTACAAAGAAAGCTGACAAGTGGTCCCAAAGTAACTCTGTTACTTCACTTTCCCAAAGGAAATACATGTTTTCAATTCTAACTCAGACAACGGCAATGGAGAATTGGAGTGAAAAGACTGAAAACAGGGCCCTACCCACTAATGAAAGGAAGTGAAAAATAGCAGAGAGCTCGGTAAAAAACATTTACCAAAAATTTATTTTATGTTTCTTTCTTTTCCATTATGTGATGAATGCCAAACTTATTTTTCAAGTTGATATGAGGCAACAAGAAAAGCTAATTTTATTCTTGAAGCAGTGTACTAATTAAGTTAATTAAAAAAGTTTATATACCAACTTAACAAATGTAGTATAAAAGATCATGCATGATGCATCAAAGTATTTCTTAACTCAGTTTACTAAGGCTGGGATGTAAATCCCAAGAGAGATTTTTGGCCAATTTCAAGAGCATCATTGTCTTCTCAATCCCAATGATCTCCTCTTTGACTCTGTCTCTCAAACTACTTTTGTCAGCTATTCCTCAAAAATCACGGTTCAACAAAGGAGGAAAGCAAGCAAGGAGGATAAAAGCAAACAGACCAAGATAATTAGAAGGAAAAAAGCTACCAAAAAGAAAAACAAAATGATGTACATATGTGCCAAAAAGAAAAACAGAATGATGTACATACACATAAACACAGTGTTCACACTAAACACAGTCTAAATGTTAATTTTTTTATTTAAATATTACATTGTACTGCATTATTATCGTGATATATAAAGTTAACGAGTAGTGTTTTTTTAAAGGTAAGTTAACAAGTAGTTAATAATAATAATAAAAAAGGTGTATATCATTTAATTCCAAAAATTCGATACAGTATTTGCAATAGAACTTTTATTGCTACAATTCAGTAATAAAAAAGAAACTACGTATTTAGCAAGAGAAAACTACGAAAAACAGGAATAATTAATCATAATTGTTTTCTGAGAAACGAAGAGATAAGCACCTTGCGATAGGTAGTGCCGTCGGCGTCGACGACCCAGCCGGCCTCGTCGCACAGAGCTTTAAGGACCTCATTGTTGTCGCAATGCTTGGGCAGCGTGTAATTCCCGTAGAGGCGGAGTCCGGCGAATATCTTAGCGGCGATGGCCCTCCGCCGCCGCTCGCGGCGCTTGTTGTTCTCCTTTCCTTCCACGACGGCATCCGCGACCCCCTGTCATCCTTCTCACTTCACCAACACTCTTTACATATAGCACACTCTACTATTAGCTAGTATAATCTCTTGATCCCTAAAATCACCCCCAAATTACGATTAAAGGACTGGTGGAAACGTGTATATATTAATGCAGCAAGCAAAACAGAAGAAACTGTAAAAGAAAAGAATAAAGAATTGAAAATCAGTGCAGAAATACAGAATTATGAGGTAGATTAAATGAGATGCATTGAGTTAGCTGCAGAAAGGTGGGCTACGATGTAGGAGAAGGGGCTTCTTTGTTCTTCAACTTCCAGTTGTGGGGTGGGGGACTGCTTAACCAAGCTTGTTTCCCATAAATACCCTCCTATAACTTTTTTTAGGACTAATATAGTAATATAGGCCTTTTTTTTTTCTTTCTTGAGTACAAAGTAGAGTGGGATTGCGGATTGGTGAGATTTGATCCGAGGTCAATAGTTTGGGTAATATATGCTCAATCAACTAAGTTACAATAATTCCCGATATAGGTTTCTCTTTCACTCACTCATAAATGAATAGAGTTGTGGAGTTCTACTGGAGTTATATATGTTGCGTTCGAGCTCAATTTATCTTTTGTTAAATTTTAAAAATTATATTTGATTTTAGTTTAATTATTAATGGAGACAAAAGTTGGTATAAGCTTTAATTGAGTCGAACAAGAACTGAGTTTGGGTATTTTTTTTTTAGTTTTTTTCTTTCATAAATCTTATCTAGACCAAGTTTAGTTTCATATTTTATCAAATAAAAGGAAGTACCAAATTGGGTTTAAAGTTTTACTAAGTTGTTTCTGTATAATTATTTACTGTTCTTCTCTAGTTTCTTATTTCAAGAGATCACTTTATATATTTGTCATGATTTTTTCTTTTAAAATGTGATTAATAGATTTGTGTTTTTGCACTGCATGCAAATTTGAATTTTTATATATTGATAGATATAGTGTTGGTGTGACAAACTAGGCTATGTTTGGTATTATTCTTGGTTTTTGTGATAAAGTTATTGGGGATATAATATGAGTAACATGATTGGGAAATATGTTGACAATAAGTATTTTATAAGAACTAGGAATTGATCAGCATTTTTGTGGTCGTTATTAAATTTATCGTCAGTATGTAATTTTAAATTTTTTAAACACAATTGTTATCATCTTATTATTTTTTCTAATAAAGGGCATTTTGGTCATTTCATTGTCACAAGTAAACCGCGGGATGCGCTCGCACTAACCAGTGTTATCCGACCCTTCATCGTTGCTGCACTGGCTAGTGTATAAAGAGAACAATTATGTTCGACTACTGGCCTCTACATCGTTGTCGACCTTTGCGAGTGTGTAAATAAACAATTATGTTTGACAACGACCTCATCGCCGCCTATATCTTTTGAGCAGTGTGAAAGAAAACAATTAAGTTCGAGCCACATAGATACTATTCTATATGAGTTTCTATCAAATCTCACCAACTCACATATAACCCGATGAATAATTTGATAAAGTAGGGTTTTAAACCCCTCATTTCCACCCACAAAAGACTCTCCTATTTTTCTTTTTTTTTTTTTTTTTTTTGATAACTCGCCTGCGCTTACGCCGACTACGCCTGAGACAAACCCCGCCTCATCATTGCCGCTAAGGTAAACATGGGATGTGCACGACTGCCGTGTTTCGACGGTCTGACGTACAACAGATCCTCCTGCGTAAAGAGAACAATTATGTTCGACCCCAATCTACTAATAACGATCTCTCCCCGAATCGAACCCACACGGATGCTTTATTCAAGATGAGTTCCCACCAAATCTTCACTACCGATATGCGGGGAGCAATTTGATGGAGAAGGGATATGAACCCCGACTCCACCCCACAAACAATTTGATGGAGCGAGGGATTTGAGCTCAACTCCTCGACTCCATCCCACAATCAACTGTTTAAGCCACCTGGTTTACTCTCCTATTTTCTCTCCACCAACGAAAATGGTCAGAAAGTAAGTGGAAGAAGGGGTCCACTTGCTGCACGCGACACCAGATGGCAGAGCCGGAACTACATCCCTCCGCCGTGGCAGGCGGCGGAGGGGACAGCTCTCCGCCGGCGTAGGGGAATCTCTGGTATCTGCTTGGAAGGTGGGGGCAGCATGCCATGGCACGTGACACCTATATGTAGGCCTACAGCTTTAGGCTTTAGGGAAAAATTGAAGTGGTAAAAAAGAATACAGCGAGACCAGTGGCCCATGTGGTTATAGCATGATTTCTGTTTTGATATTTTCTTCAATAAGTACGTTTTTTTCTTTTTAAATCAAGAATAATGATAATAATCGTTAGAATCAACAACAAAAAAATAGCAAAACGGTTTTACTATTAATGAGCATCCATCTGATAAAAAATGATGTTTTTGTTATATTATATAAAGTAATAATATAATAGATTATATATTATATTTCAAAAACAAAATAAATGAACAATTAACTAACAAAAATATTTTAAGATTAGCCCAAATTCGGATAATTGTATACATATAACAAAATATTAAGTTTTAACAAAATTAAGCAAAATATGGTGTAACCGATTAACTACTTTTTAACCAATTTTGATCCATTTAATCGGAAAAAAAATGTAAAAGCTAATTGATTGGATCGACTGTCGATTCATTATTGGACCAGCCATTTTAAATCATTGATTAAAAAATCATATTGGTTAGATTTCCGAAATTTTCTCCATTATTTTGTGTGAAAAAATCATACTTATAATATATGATTAATAAGTCATAGTAGACAAACCAAATATTCTTACAAGTATTGAGTATGCATTGACACATTGTTGTTATAGTACCACCTATTATATGTTAGTGAATAGTGACCCGGGTTTGTTATAACTTATAACCACAAAAATCATAAAACATGACGTAATAAATAATTTCTCCCTGTTTTGTGATAAACCAATCATCAATAACTCATAATTTTAGAATCACTTGACTATCGTCCCTAAAATAAAAATATTTAAGAAAATTAGACAGTAATTCAGTAGTTAGACTCTCATACTCAGACCATATATATGAGGTTCAATTCCTACCACTAGGGCTACTCCTATTATAAGTCGAGCGAGTAGATCAACTCGGACCTGAAAAAATTACAAAATTTAGGGGCCCAGATTTTTTTATACCTTTTTATATATAGTACATATCTAGAATAAATAAGATAATGAACAAAGTGTTGGTTTGGCCTAGTGAACTATAGAGACACATGTTCAAATCATATTGTGTGTAGGGATATTTTTATTTATTTTTTGTATTTTTGTTATTCAGATTTAGAGAAGAAAAAAAAAAGCTCTCCGCAAATGAAGGACCCATATTCCCTTAGGCGTTATAGCCTTGTTAATTGTATATCACATTTAATTTTCCTTAAAGGCCTTAAATTAAATTTTCTCAAAGAAAGAAGCAAACAATTGCGAAAAAATGGGGCCCAAATTTCATAGTTCGACTCAGGCCAAAAAATTGATAGGATCGGTTCTGCCTACCACTACCTTATATGCGCTAAAAAAAGTAAAAATGTTAAGAATGTTAATTATCCAACAAGAATAAGAAAAGTGTTTAGACAAAAATCAGGGTACTAGGAACATTTTGATCTTGTTCCATACAAGAGAATCTCTCTTTTATATAGGTAGGAATAACTGTAATTCTAGTACATTTGAAAAATGAGGAATCAATTAAAGCATTTCCTTCATGATGTTATCACCGTAATGCAGTCTGTCAAAAGGGACTATGATCCCACAAACAAAGGAGTGGTCCATTTAAATTTTAACCATCACTCCTTAATTTTCTTGCATATACATTTATGGTAAAAGGATAGTGTAACAATAAAGAGTATTTGGTGTATTAGAATGTGAATAGGATGTGGATATTAATCAAGTTTGATATGCATTTCAGAATTGAAAGTGTTTTCTAATATATGGAAAATAACTTTCCCATCTTTTTTTTTCTTTTCTTTTTTCTATTTTGTTCTTCTTCTTTTTTTTCCTGACAGATAACTCATAACTATTATCATTCGAGTGCATACTGAGTAAATCACTTGAAATTATAGCAATGTGTATTATATCATGTTATATATGTATTACTTATATGTAAACACTTGAAACATAACAATTTCTCGATATTTTTCTCATTTATATGATCTCTTTACTTATGCATTGGACGGAAAATTTATAAATTTTGTTTTCGTTATAACAAAGTCATTGAATTTGTTTGGACGATGTAATAATATAATTAATGAATTTGGAATCCATCAATATAATTCAAAAAATACCTCAAAACACGAATCTGCGGTCTGAAATTTACCGTATAATAAAATTATCCAAACAAATTTAATGATCTTGTTATTATTTATTCAAAATCTGTAATTTCAAATCCATCAATTATGAAACCTTAAAAAATCGAACTTTAACATGATGATATATGATGGATTTTAACTCTAAACTCATTACCACATAAGATCGAGTAATCATTC
Organism: Rehmannia glutinosa; assembly: GCA_016081115.2. Taxonomy (NCBI): domain Eukaryota; kingdom Viridiplantae; phylum Streptophyta; class Magnoliopsida; order Lamiales; family Orobanchaceae; genus Rehmannia; species Rehmannia glutinosa. Next base: position 350,944 of record JABTTQ020001258.1, read on the forward strand.
AATAATAGGTGTAGAATTGAAATATGAATGGTAGATGCTACACTAAATATAGTGTTCCTAGTGTAACATCTACAAAATCGAATTACTTGTCTCTGCTCAATGAATAGGGGTCTAATTTGCACTTCAATAGTTAAATAGAACCGAATTGAAATTATAAATTTAGCATGTATTTAAATTGAATAAAAAAATTAGTATTATATTATAATGAATATTTAGTTTTATGTTTAGAAAAAATCGGTAACTCATTCATATTTGGTTATCGGGAGGTAAATTTTCTGAACTTATTTTTATATTTTTGACTTATCAAACCTAAAAATTAATATATACACATTAATTATCATTTATAATTTTTTTATATTTTGATTAATAGAAATCTTGAAAAAAATGGTAAAACGAAATCTTCGAATTAATTCAACGCAATATTTGATTAGGTACCGCTTATTAACACCCCCAAAACCTATCAATACACCCCATTTCTTAACATACTCCCACTTTCTTTTTTAAAATAACTTATTTACATAATACATCCCCTAACAATCCCAAATTTACCCTTTCCCTAATTAGATCCCAACATATCCTACCAAAATATAAACTCATGTAATTATACAAACACCCAACACACACATACGATGAAAATTTACGAGTAATGATGAAAAAATTGAACAAAATAATCTTCACTATTAAGAGCAACTTGATTCGATTTTGAGTGAGAAATTGAAGAGTGTATATATATATATATATATATATATATATATATATATGGATTGGTTCAAATGGGACATCCCCCCTTATATGAGACGGTGGGGACTAATCCAAGCCATTAAATTTTTCTGATGAATGGTGTAGATTTAATGACTAAAAAAATAAATTAATGATTTAAACTGATAATTATAAGGGTAAAATAGTCAATATATATGATATCCAAAACTTCCACAAATCTTTCCTACAAATTAGGGATTTAATTACTAACCTAATCAACAATATGGCAGGAATCAATTTCATTTTATTTCATTTCATCAAAGAATGGCAGGAATCATTTCATCAAGGAAGGCAAAGAAAAATGATTTCATTTCATCAAAGAAAAAAAAAAACAGAGAAAAAAACAGAGAAAAAAAATGGTAGAAATCATTTACAAGATCGAAGAGAAGCTCGGCATGGGAGGCAACAAGGAAGGCGAGAAACACGACGATGAGCACAAAGGTGTTTCCCATGCTCCCGATCACAAGCCCGAATACGGTTACTCGCACAAGCTCGAAAACATGTACGACGTTCACAACGAACATGGTTACGGCGAGCACAAGCCCAAACACGGCTACGGTGAGCATAAGCCCGAACACGGTTACGACGAGCACAAGCCCGAACATGAGGAACGACTGGCTGAGAAGATCAAGGACAAAATCCATGGCGGCGAGGGCGGTGCCGAGCACAGCAAGTAAGGGAAAAGAAAGAAGATTGAGAAATTTTTTGATAAAAACCCTTAGTTTTCTTGTTTGGTGTTTGGGCGAATGGGTCAATAATTATGTTGTATACTTAGTTTAGTTTTAGTGCTTATTTAATACAATTTTGTTATTTTGTGCAGTACAGTTTTGTGTACGTCTTCAACATAGCTTAATTTCAATGGTAGCTATATAATACAATTTTGTGTATAATTAGTGCAATTTTACTGCTTTTTTTTTTTAGGGAAAAAGATGTTTCCAGATTTTGTTTTTGGTGGAAAGGCTATGTATATATCCTGTAAAACCAAAACAAGAATGTATGTATACTCACTATAGATTTTTTGTGTATTTAGTGAGATGTTAATGTAACACGATGTATAATTAGTGCAGTTTTACTGCGTACATAATATTAGAATATTGTATAATTAGTGCAGTTTTACTGTGTATTAGCATTAGAATGTTGTATTGGAACGTTAGTGTGTGGTTAAAAGCGTTGTACTGTATAAATGTAGAAATTTCATTGTATTATATATTTATTTCACTGTTTATTGAAGTGCATTTTTTTTATACAAAAAATTAAGAACATGTTTAATCCTTCCAAATAATTTAGGATGATATACAGTATACATACTAAGTCGATAAGAACGTGTTTAATCCTTCCAAATAATCTTTTGTTTATTCACTTTAATATCTTTGTGCGGTTAAAGCATGTTCACCGTATAAAAATCTAAATTTTACTGTACTATATATTTATTTCACTATGTATTGAACTGCATTTTTTTATGGAAAAAATGACACTATAATTTAGGAATTGTATGCCCTTTTTTTGGGGCTTATTGGGTTTGATTTGGTAAGATTTTTGTTGCTATTATTTTGTGTTTATCACATTTTGAAAGGATATAACTTCCCCTTAAATTTAGGAGCCGAAAAAGATAAAATAATACCTACCTTCTACACTAAAATATAAAAGACATATTTACCCTTAATTAATAATTCAAAAAATAATATAAATTACCATTTTAAACTCTTGCATTAACTAATTGCCTAAAATAATGGGATTAATCTGAATCATCCAAAAGATCAATCCAACGGTTATAATAAATTCCCACCGTCTCATATAAGGAGGGGTGTCCCATTTGAACCAATCCACACACACACACACACACACACACACATACACACATATATATATATATATATATATATATATATATATATATATATATAGGGATTGGATCAAATGAGACCACATAATTAGAGTGAGACAGCGTGGACTAATCCTGACCACAAATTTGTAATTTTAGATGGTTGAGATTTACCCAATTTAATAAATATTTTTGATTTATTTTAAATCTGAAAAGGACAGATTGGTCATTTTGTATTCATCCCAATTATGTGGTCCCCTCAAGATGTGTGTGCCACGTTTTTTGCTCCTCATAAGTTGTGGAGTGGAAATGGTTCCACCATGTGGGTTTGTTGGATGTGTTAAATTCATGGGAAAATTACAAAAACAACTGAGTTTCGAGCTAATAAAAAAATATCCCGGTGGCTTAAGAAAATTGCAAACATATATGAATTGTCTTGTAATTAGCCCAAACCTCACGTGTGTTTTGTAATTATCCCTAAATTGATTATCAAATTATTTTAAAAAGGAAGGTGTAGTTTAGACAGAGTTCGAAAGATATTTTTGGGGTTTCAGAATAAAGGACATGATTGGAGGATTGGTGAAGAAGACGATGCTGATGCGGAGAAAACGAGGGCGTACTAGGAGGCAATGAGGATTACTGTACACTTAAATGTTTTTCGATGTATACTTAGATGTATTTTGCTGTATAAATAGTTAGTTTTTGATGTATATATTTATGTTGTTGTATACTTATATGTGGTTTGTTGTATATTTATATGTGTTTTGTTGTATACTTATATTTTTGTTTGACAATTATAATATGCGGTAAAATTATGTTAAACATACAAAGAAAATAGTGTTAAGTATACATCAAATATATCTTTAAATATACAAAGACAATAATGAGCGTGATTTTTTCTCTCTCTAATTGATTTACTTAATCCACGATCACGTGTTAATGGCATGATTCTCTCTCTCTCTATAAATGATTCCTTAATTAATGGTCCCCACATATTTTTGTTTAACCATTTTAATATACAATAAAATTATATTAAACATACAGCAAAACAGTGTTAAGTATACAACAAATCATTTATAAGTGTACAACATACTGCATGGCAGAGCACATGCGCGCGATTTTCTCTCTCCTGCGCGATTTTCTCGCGATTTTCTCTCTCCCCACGTGATTTTCTCTCCCCTAATAACTGATTCCATATTTGGATGGTCCCCCACATTTTTGTTTTGACAATTATACCCTTATTTTGCCTTAATTAAATGTTTAATGTAATTATAACCCCTATTTATCTTAGCCATTGATATAGATAATGGAGGGTTGAGATGAGTCCACATTGTCTCACTATAATATGTGGTCTCATTATAAGGGTAATTTGCCAAAATGTGGCAAAAATCAAACAAATTTGTGCAAATATAGTAAATTTGAGAGACGTTGCCTATTTACTTGGTGGCGCACATGGAGTGTGCGCCACCCCAATTGGTGGCGCGGCTACCATGTGCGCCAGATGTGAAATTTTTTTTTTAAAAAAATTATTCGGCTGGCGCTTTTTTGAACTGCGCCAGCCACTTTAAACAAAAAAAAATCATTTTTAATATGCTGGCGCACATTGTATGTGCGCCAGCAACGTTTATTGGGGTGGGGTGGGGTGGGGTGGGGTGGGGTGGGGTGGGGGAGGGAGTGGAAGCTGGAATAGGGAGGGGTGGGGGCTCAAAGAGGTGCGCCACCCAAACAAACTTTTTGGGGAGGGGGTGGCTGCAGGGGTGGTGGTTGGGGAGTGGGGAGTGGGGAGTTGGGGGTGGGGGTGGGGGTGAAGGTTATTTTAATATTTCAAGAAAACTTTACACCTAGCTCTCACAGTCGTGCTTAAACGATCACACACATATTAAGAAAGAAAGTAAATGGGTTTTCTCATTTAAGTACGTACTCAAAGTTTTCTTATCTTTACTGCTAGTGCTCAGTCTAATTGAAAGTGGAAAGTATATCCCATAACAAGTTTTTCGAGGTGGGCTTCTGGCTTCATAAGAATTTTATTTCATTTTTCAGGAAAAATATTTCGACTCCAATACCATATTGTTTTTTTCTTCCAATTCACCGACTTTTGTGGGAAAGATTAAAAAGAATTTGAATAACATTTTCCTTTTATTTTTCAAAAAAAAAAAAAAATAACCCTCCCTTTTGTGGAGGAATCTGACAACAAAGCAATGAATGCATACACAAATTCCTGACTTAAAACCCGTCTTCTCCTAGGTAGTGTGAGTTTTGAGCGTTGTTCTGGAAAACAAAAGTTTTGTTTTTTTTTGGAACTTTTCGATAAATAATAGGTTTTATATTCTTTGTGGAATGATATGAAACCTCCATTAACCAAACCAGGGAAGAGTTGTAGAGATTTAACTATAAAACAGAGTTATTGAGGTTTGAGGTTTTTTTAACACTGAGTTTACTTTTCTTGAAATATTAAAATAACCCCCACCCCCAACTCCCCCACTCCCCCAAACACCACCCCTGCAGCCCCAACCCCCTCTCCTATTCCAGCCTCCACCCCCTCCCCCACCCCCACCCCATCCCAATAAACGTTGCGCCAGCATATTGAAAAAAAAAAAGATTTGTTTAAAGTGGCTGGCGCAGCTCAAAAAAGCGCCAACCGAATAATTTTTTTTTAAAAAAAAAATTTCACATCTGGCGCACATGGTGGCCGCGCCACCAATTGGGGTGGCGCAAACTCCATGTGCGCCACCAAGTAAATAGGCAAAGTCTCTCAAATTCACCATATTTGCACAAGTTTATTTGATTTTTGCCACATTTTGGCAAATTACCCTCATTATAACCTCCTCTATATATATATATATATATATATATATATATATATATGTGTGTGTGTGTGTGTGTGTGTGTTTACTGCCATTTTTGTACCACTTGGTGTGGTGAACAAGATAAAGGAAAGTGTCATACATTATTAATCCGATTCCCCGAACCGCAATCTCCAATTTTACGACAGTTCTGCAAGATAATTTGATCTTGTGTTTTACGTAATTTTTCTGTTATTGAAAATTTATTTTTCATGCTTTGAATTCACTGAAGAAATTTTGTGTAATTTTAAGATTAGTTAAATCTTCCTCGAGATCAATGGCGTAGCCAGGACAATATATTAGTTAAGCCGGTACACGAAAATAGGGTGAGATGAATATAAAAACCATGAAAAAATATCATATAAATTTACTAATATATATATATATATATTTAAAAAAAATTGCCTAGTAAAAAAAATTTAAAAGAGGGAGGGCCCGAGGCCCAGGTTGGCCCCCCCTTGGTTATGCCAATGCTCAAGATCTCTCTTTTAATTTACATAAAGTAGTGAAGAAGAAGAAGAAGAAAGTGGGTTGGGGTAGGGGTTGAAGAAGATCATAAAAAATATAGGGTATATTTAGAAATTTGGTGGGTCTATATAGAAAGTTGGTAGGTTATTAAGAGCATTTTAGTCTTTTTATTTAATTGTATTTTTGTAATTAAAAGGAATGGGTCTATTAATAGGTTTTTGGGTGTTAATAGCGCTCCCCAATTGATTATTTGTCGAAGTTAATTTAATTCAATTCGATTTTATATAAAGAGGAATGACCCTATTTAATTTCAAGTTCAATAAGCCTAGTGGCCACGGGTATTACTCTTCAATGAAGAGGCCAGAGTTCGAGTCTCTGTAATGACGTAGCGATTGGATATGTTTTCATTTTCAAAATTTTCTTTTTGCTAGAGAATAGTGGTAAAAAAAAGTTTGAAAGAAAAATATAAATTTTGAGATTGTGATTGGATATGAGATGAAAAAGTAATGATGAAAGTTGATTTGATATAAAAAGAGTAAATATTGGTTGGATATGATTGGTATTTAGAAATATGTGAGTGAGTGAATAGTATAATTTGTGGGAGGATGTGTAATAATGATTGATGATTTGATGAATTTATTGAAAATATGTAGAGGTGATTGGTGGAAGGAAAAAAAAGGAAAGAGAATGAATAGTGTATTTTTTGAAATTTTCATAAACATTCAAGTGGTGATTGGATATGAATGGATTCCATTTTCGTTCCGCTGGAGAATTTTTTTTTACCAAACATGCGATTGTTTATAAAATTTTTCAGAAAATATACTATTCTCTCACTTTCACTTTTTTTTTTTTTTTGTCATCAATCATATCTACACATTTTTTCACAAAAAAACTAATCATTATTATACATTATTCCACAAACTTCAATATTTACTCACTCACACATTTCTAACTACCAAACATATCTAATCATTATTTTACTATTTTTAAATCAAATCAACTTTTATCATTATTTTTTCATCTCATATCCAATCACACTTTCAAAATTCATCTTTTTTTTTCTAGTTTTTTTACCAGTATTCTCTAGTAAAATAAAAAAATTCAAAATGAAAATATATCCAATCGCGCCCTCACATTTTGGGGTAAAAAAATTTTCTGCAGCGGGACGGAAATAAAAATGTTTGATAAGCAATCGTCAATAATGGTGATTAATCAAATTTGAAAAAGGAGAACAAGTATTAATTGCCATGCGTCCACTTCGACCACTTGTAATTAGTAATTTATTATTGGCAATGTGAGGATTAGTTTTAGCTGAGTCATCAAACCTTATTGTACGGTGCATTATAAATATTTCGCCAATAATGTGACGTTTTTCCGACTCAATAAAGATTTTGCTAAGAAATGTTAAACGTCCCGATCATGATAAGTGACCCGTTTGTCGAATGGATAATGTGACCTCATTTGTTTTGGAAACAACAATTTTGCTTAGGTATATACTTTAATTCACAATCATATTTAATATATTATATGAATTAATTTTAATTAACTAATCGTAAAGAGACAATTCACTATGTAATTGAGTTAATGTGTTTAAGTGATCAACCTTGGGCTACCTTGGTAGAATATTGTGTTATAAGAGTGACTGACCCAAGTTCGATTCCATACGAGTGCGTGTATCCCTTCTTCTATTTTCATTGTATTAAAAAAAATGGGTTTACAAAATCATAATGAAATTTGTTCAAATATAAAATTTATTATAAATAGAATAAGAAGGAATATACATGTAATATTTATTTCCAAATGGGGCTTTAGCGTGTATTAGTAATATTTGAAATATGAAATGAAATTATAATTGAATGCGTGTTGTTTAGATGGAAATATTTAATTAGTTATTCTGTTATTTTGTTAAGTCTAGGTGGTCAAATGGAATAGAAATCGAGTTCCAAATCAAAATTGAAACTATGGTCAACGGTTCCAAACCAAAATCGGAATTGTTGATCAGAACTTAGTTCCAAAATCAGAATTATTGATCAGAACTTGGTTCCAAAATCAGAACTAGAACTGTATAAGATGATTTCGATTACAATTCCATGGTCTTAAAAACGTGGAACCGACGATTCCACGGTTCAAAATGGGTTTTTTTATTTTATTTTGTTAACTTTGGTATGCAATAGTTTTATATTTGCAAAGCCAAATATTGTAACGATATTATTTCAAATTAGATAGAATATAGATGATATTCATAGAGAATATAGTGTAAATTTAGGAAAAAATTAGTCAAATTAAAACACAACAATTAGTTATAGTACATCGCCTAGTTTCAATAAATTCAATGTTGTACAATGATTACTTAAGGAAAATTATTTAACTATTTGTTCACCTAAGAGGATATGTAGATAACTTAATAGTGTTATTTATATTAAGTCCAGAACTTAATATTATTATGAATATTAAGCCCATGCCCCCTTTTTCCTTTTACTTTTTTACTGAAATTGACAAATCACTTAAAAAACTCAATAAATAAATAATCAGTTTCAATTAAAATGGAACCAAAATCACAGAGGAAGTAGGTTTCGTTTTGGAACCGAAATTGTTGTCTCTCGGTTCCGGTTCTGGTTCCAGATCCTTATTTTAGAGTAACCAAAATCGGCAATTTTAAAACCAGAACTGGCAGTTCCAGAACTATGGTCACTCCGAATCTTGACATCATAGGACTTTTGAATAATAATAATATATTTTAGGTTCTCTCCAATAATTTATTGGAACAATAAAATGGTGTTGTTTTGGTGTCAAAATAAAATTGAGTGTTTGAAAATTATTAGAGAAGTCTTAATATTTTGTTTCAATCGCCCCAATCAAAAACACTTTAATCTTTGTGAGTTGATTGTAATTAAATTTATTGTTTATATTCCCCTGTATAGAGAGTTGCGAGAAGCGTGTGCATAAGTGAATAATTTGTAATAGTGTGGGGGAATATTCATATCAAAAATAGATTTTCCGTGTGTTGTAAATAAAATAAAAATCATTTAGTGGGTAATCTTTTTGTAGGTAGTGGTTTTCCATTTTTGGATCTTGTTAGATAAATGTTTTTATCATGGTTTTGATGATTTTGTTCAAATGAGTTTTTATACCAAAACAATGTCCCTAAATGTTGTCCAAATACTTCCAATTGATTTAAAATATTTTTACTATTTTTCGGAGTATTTCTTGGAGTTAATTTTCGATAAAAAATTGGACAACACTTATATTTCAAGCTCGACCGGTCGCCCTATAGGGCAACCTGTACCTGATTTGAGTTTTGAAACAGAAAACGGGACGGATTGGAAAAGGAGGAGGGGCGACCGGTATGGGCGACCGATCGACCTTAGGGCGACCGGTGCCTGGGAAGAGTCTTCTTGAAACAAACTTCTTTGTTTCTTATTTTTGTCACCCCCGACCGTTCAGCATAGGGGTCGACCGGTCGGACCCCCCGTCGATCGGTCCCCCTGTGTAAAATTCGCAGAGAACTCATTTCAAACTTATCTCTGTGACCGATCGATCGCACCCACTGTGTATCAAACTATCATTGCATTTTCGACATGCTTTTTCCTAATTTGTGGGATTGATTTCTAGCCTATAATCTTGATTTTAAATGGTTTCTTTTGCAGAAAATCACTCCCCAATAAGGAGTCTATGTCTGGAAATCAAGCCAAGACCTCTCCTATAAATAGAGGCTTCATTCAAGCAACAAGACACAACACATTACACAAGCAAAGAGCATACAAGCAAACACTTTCATAAATCTTGTTGTATTAGCCTAAGAACTTTCACTTGCACTTTCTTAAGGTCTAGGCTTTAAATTTTTTATTACACTTGTACTCATATTGTATTATTCATTATTGAGTTGTAATCTTGATTTTGGTCATCATTCAACACCAGACATCCTTGTGAGTATTCTTGTGGTAAAAATACACTTGGGTGATCTAGGTGATAGGTGTTTGGAGAGTGTGGTACTCTTCAAAGGTGGTGAAGGAAGATTGTTGTAATCTCCTTGAAGGTATTGTAAGAGGGTTGTGGTAATCCTCAAGGAGGTGTATTAATTTTGGTAATTAATAAAATTTCTTTTTCTTTTTCGAAACTCATCCCGTATATACTGGGGTGGTAGAGCACATAGTCCATAGGTGGGGTGAAGCTCTTTAAATCGACGTGTGTTGTTTATTTTCCGCACTTAGCTTTCATCTTTACTTGATTATTAAAAAAAGAGGGCAAAATCTGAAAAACCGAGATAATCTATTCACCCCCTCTAGATTATCGTAGCCACTTGGACTAACAAGTGGTATCAAAGCCAAACTCTTTGTCTAGCTCGTTACGAGTAAAGAGAAAAGATCCATGGCTACGAATGATGCTTATCTCACCACCGACGCCTCCACCAACAAGCCACCACTATTCGACGCCAACAACTACGCATTTTGGAAAGACCGTATGGAGTACTTTCTATAAGGGTGCGGGTTCGACATTTGGATTGTGGTCATTGAAGGTGTTGCTCAACCAACCAAGAAATTGGAGGATGACACCTCGGCTCCTAAATCTTTCAAGGAGTTCGATGAAAATGACAAAAAGGTTTTCTCTCTAAACGGTAAGGCCTTAAATATTTTGCATTGTTCTCTTACTGCCACCGAGTACAATCGAATAAGAGGCATAAGGTCGGCACATGAAGTTTGGGAAAAATTGGAGACAATTTATGAAGGGACTAAGAAGGTCAAGCAAGCAAAAAAGACCATGCTTATTAAAGACTTTAGAAACTTTAACATGCATGATGGTGAAATCATCTCTAAGATGGTGGAAAGGTTTGACAACATTGTTAACCCTCTTGTGGCCATCGGTAAGGTCATCTCTGAAGAAGACAAGGTGACTAAGGTATTGAATGCTTTTCCCAGCTCATGGTCCGAAAAGGTAACGACAATCACGGAGGCACAAAATCTTGAGACACTCAAGTTTGACGAGCTCATCGGGAACCTACTCATCTATGAAGTCTATCTCAAGGAGAGGAAAAATTCCAAACCAACCATCAATCAATCGGGTATGCAAAATATTCCTAAAGGTCTTGCTTCTTCTTCTAATAATGCATACTATGATAATGATGATGATGATGATGATGAGGAGACGGCTGCACTTGTTCGAAAATTTGCAAAATTTGTGAATAAAAATAAAGCAAGAAAACCGAGAGATAATGCTTGCTTTAAATGCGGAAAACCCGGGCACTTCATTGCCGATTGCCCAAAACTCGATGAGAAGGAACAAAAGAAAAAAAAGCCTTTTTCGAAAAAGAAGGCTCTAAATGCGGAGGTCAAAACTTGGGATGAACTACTTGAAATAGCCGACGAGAAAGGAGAAACTGAACATGGTCTTATGGCCATAGACGATCAAAATAATGTGGTACGCTCTAACTCTTCTACCTCATCTTTAGTTGATGAATTGCAATGTGATTTTGATGAATTGCAAATTGATTTTCAAAATTTGATTGTTAAATACAAGACTTTGAAAAAGGAGCATAAAGAGCTTAAAATTGAAAAGGAAAAATTATTTACCTCTTATGAATCTCTTGATAAAGCTCATGCTATTACTCTTACTCGAGTTCATACTCTTGAACCGAAAAAGAATCGCTCACCAAAGATCTTGAATGTTTAAAAAAGGATGTGCATCGTTTTAACATAAGCACGGATAAAGTTACAAAAATTTTAGATGCACAAAGAGGTGAGCATTCCAAATTAGGACTTGGCTATAAACCTTTTCAACCTCTTTCAAAGAAAAATGACCAAGGTCCAACTTTTGTTCGTGCTAATAGTGCCCATGATCTTATTTGTTTTTATTGTGGTAAAGTTGGTCACTATGTTAGTAATTGTAAATTTAAGAACAATTTTAGCTTTGTTTGGAGACCTAAAGGTCTCAAGGCTAACCTCCATGGGCCCCAAAACTATAGGGTACCTATAACAACAATGGAGGATTCAAAATGGCTCGTGGACAGCGGATGTTCACGCCATATGACCGGAAGGAGAGAACTTTTTACCAACATCAAGCTCCAAGAAGAGGGTTTGGTCATGTTCGACAATGGCAAAGGAAGAATTCTTGGAAATGGAGAAATTGGTAACTCTTCTTTCTCTCTTAGAAATGTTCTTTTAGTAGAAGGGCTTAAGTTTAATTTGATAAGTGTTAGCCAACTTTGTGATTCAAATTATAATGTTGTTTTCAATAAAGAAAAATGCCTTATTCTTAAAAATGATGAAATTATTTGTGAAGCAAATAGAAAAGACAATCTTTACAAAATTTGTACAAGTGATTTGGTTAGTCAAAATGTTTCTTGTCTTGTCGCCAATAATGATTTAACGAGTTTATGGCATAAGCGGTTTGGACATGTTGGATACAAGAATTTGAAAAATATTTACAAAAACCAACATGTAAAAGGACTACCCAAATTGAATTTTGAAAATCTTGGCTTATGTGACACTTGTCAAAAGAACAAATTAGTTAAAACTAGTTTTTAGCCCAAAAATGAAATTTCCACAACCAAACCCCTACAATTACTTCACCTTGATTTGTATGGGGATATTGGTACGGCTAGTCTAAGTAGAAAACATTATACTTTCGTTATTGTCGATGATTTTTCTAGATATACTTGGGCTCTTTTTCTTACCAATAAAAGCGATGCCGTTAATGAGTTTGTTAAGTTGTGTAGACTTATTGAGAATGAAAAAGAAGATACTATTAAGTCTATTCAAAGTGATCGAGGTGGAGAATTTGATTGTGAATTTAGAGTCTTTTGTGAAACCAAAGGATATGCCCATAATTTTTTGGCTCCAATGACACCTCAACAAAATGGAGTAGCCGAAAGGAAAAATCGGACACTACAAGAGATGAGTCGGTCCATGCTAAATGAATTTTCACTTCCAAAATACTTTTGGGCCGAAGCCGTAAGTACCGCTTGCTATGTCATTAATCGAGCTTATATTCATCCTAAAATGAATAAAACTCCATATGAGCTTTGGAAAGGAAGAACTCCAAATATTAGTTATTTCAAGATATTTGGATGTAAGTGCTTTATTTTGAATACCAATGATCAATTGGACAAACTTGATCCTAAGGCCGATGAAGGGATATTTATGGGATATTCAACAAAGAGCAAAGTATATCGGGTTTACAATAAGACTAGTGGTGTTGTTAAAGAATCTATTCATGCCAAATTCAATGAAGTTTCGGGTGTTGAAAGGATACCCAATGATGAAAGTGATAAAGAGGATATTGTTGAACCCATTGTTCAAAATGATGCTCAAAATGATCAACCTTCTACATCAAATGATCAACCATCTACTTCAAATGTTTCTCAAGAAGATAGAGGTGACACTTCGGATCTTCTCATAGCATTGAAATTTAAGGGAGATCACCCAAAAGATCTTATTATTGGTGATCCCCTTGATAAAGTGATGACCCGAAAAAAATTTGCCGAGAAAGCTCTTATATCTCAAAAAGAGCCTAAAAATGCTAAGGAGGCAATTGAGGATGAGGATTGGTTTTTGGAAATACAAGAGAAGTTGAATCAATTTGAAAGGAATGATGTATGGGAATTGGTACATTGTCCTCCATCTCAAACTATTATTGGTACAAAATAGGTTTTCCGGAACAAACTCGATGATTAAGGCAACATTATTTGAAACAAGGCAAGGTTAGTAGCTCAAGGGTATTGTCAAGAAGAAGGTATTGATTATGATGAAACTTTTGCACCCGTAGCACGATTAGAAGCTATTCATATTTTACTTGCCTATTCTTGCTTTAAAAATTTCAAACTTTACCAAATGGATGTTAAATCCGCTTTCTTAAATGATTTTATTCAAGAAGAAGTCTATGTAAAACAACTTCCGGGGTTTGAAAATTTTTCTAGGCCTAATAATGTTTATAAACTTAAAAAGGCCTTTTGTGGTTTAAAACAAGCACCGCGTGCATGGTATGATAGACTTAGCTCTTTTCTTTTGCAAAATGGTTTTACAAGAGGTAAAGTTGATACTACTCTCTTTGTTTTTGAAAAAGGGCAAGATTGTTTACTTGTGCAAATTTATGTTGATGATATTATTATCTTTGGTGCTACTAATGAATCTTTGTGCAAAAAATTTTCTAAGTTGATGCAAGGTGAATTTGAAATGAGCATGATGAGTGAGCTTAATTTCTTCCTTGGGCTTCAAATTAAACAATGCCAAGAAGGTATCTACATTTCGCAATCAAAATATACAAAAGAACTTTTGAAAAGGTTCGGCATTGAAGAAGGAAGAACCGTCTCTACCCCTATGGCGACAAATGTCAAAATTGACAAAGATGAGAAAGGCAAGTCCGTGGATGAATCAAAGTATCGAGGTATGATTGGTAGTTTGCTTTATTTAACCGTTAGTAGACCGGACATTCTTCATGCCGTATGCCTATGTGCTCGTTTTCAAAGCAATCCCAAAGAATCTCATATGAGTGCCGTTAAAAGGATTTTTCGATATTTGAAAGACACTATTCAATATGGTTTATTCTATCCAAAGAATGAAAATTTTTCTCTTAAAGGTTATAGTGATTCGGACTATGCGGGAAATATTGATGATCGGAAAGTAAGTACTTAGGATCATGTCAATTTTAGCGATTACCTAGTTTCTTGGTTTTCAAAGAAACAAAATTGTGTTTCACTTTCAACGGCCGAAGCCGAATATATTTCCGCAGCTTTTTGTTGCACTCAACTTCTTTGGATGAAACAAACCTTAGCAGATTACAAATGATCCTTTAAAAATGTTCCTATCTTTTGTGATAATATATCCCCTATAAATATTGCTCAAAACCCGGTTCATCATAACCGTACTAAATATATTGAGATTCGACATCATTTTCTAATGGATTGTGTTTCAAAACGAAAAATTGAGATATCTTTCGTACCATCTCAAGATCAATTGGCGGATATTTTTACAAAACCGCTATCTTCCGAGACTTTTGCGTCGATACGAGCTCGGTTAGGCATAATGTATATTGAATGAGGTTTACATTTGTATTTTGAACATTTTTAAAACTTAGGGGCGAAAAATCGGATTTTTGGAAAACAGAATGAGACAGTGGGCTGGCTGAGGTGAGGGCAACCGGTCGCCCTTGCCTTCGACCGGTCGCCCACATCGTCGACCGGTCGCCCACTGCCATTTTATGGATTAAAACGTCTATGTCTTCAGACTTAGCCATTTTGGCTTATTTTCTCCATTTTTCGTCCCCTTTGCAAAATGCACACATATTTCACTTCAAATTTGTTTTCTTGCATACATTTCATATTTTGGTCGTAATATAGCTCGATTATCATCATCATTGCTCATCTTTACCGATTGAATGGTAAGAATTCTACTCCCTTTGCTCAATTGGGTTGAACCCTTGAGTTTTTGGCTTATTTGCAATTTTCTTGTTATAAATGTCATATGATTGTGATGAGCTTATTTATGATGATGTATTGTATTGTGCTTGGAATGATTTGTGATGAAAATATTTGGCTTGATTCATTTACAAGGGCTTTATACAATTTCGTTTATTTTTCACGCCCACAATGTGTTCGATGAATTGTCGCAAAGAAAATTTCAACTTATACACGACTCTTATGCTTTCAAATGTCTTATATACTTATTGAGATCATGTCTTGACAAATAAAACAAACTTTTGGATTTCACATGATACATTTCTCCCATTTCTTCGGATTCTAAGCCTAATTTTTTCAATGATTGATAAATCGTATCTTTGGCGCACTTTGATATACTTGTATAATGTTTTTATCATTCTAACATTCTTTTTGATGATTCCAAAGGGGGAGAAATAGGAAATTGGCTCGTTAGCTCAAAGAAGCTAATAAAAGCTCGCAATAAAAGCTAAGCTATGGCTTCGTAAAGCCAAAAGCTGTGAAGTATACTTAGTCCATGGCTTGTATTATAAATTTAATTGCAATGGATTATGAGTATTTTTGACAGGGGGAGCTTCTTAGCTCATGATGTTTATGTTTATCTTGTAAAAGCTTGTGCTTCTAGCTTATGCTATATTTCTTATTGATGTGCTTGTTGATAGGGGGAGCTATTTATAATATGTTCTTAAACGGATAGTTTACTCATAGACCGGAAAATTGTTTTGTTTTCAAAATCATCCTCTAGAAAATTGTTTTGGTTTGTAATCATAAAAAATGGGGAGTTTGTTAGATAAATATTTTTATCATGGTTTTGATGATTTTGTTCAAATGAGTTTTTATACCAAAATAATGTCCCTAAATGTTGTCCAAATACTTCCGATCGATTTAAAATGTTTTTACTATTTTTTGGCGTATTTCTTGGAGTTTATTTTCGATAAAAATTGGACAACACTTATATTTCAAGCTCGACCTGGCCGCCACATAGGGCAACCTCGCACTGAGCCGAGTTGAGTTTTGAAAAAGTAAAACGGGACGGATTGGAAAAAGAGGAGGGCGAACGGTCGACCCTAAGGGCGATCGGTCGACCCTAAGGGCGATCGGTCGACCCTAAGGGCGACCGGTATGGGCGACCGGTCGACCTTAGGGCGACCGATGCCTGGGAAGAGTCTTCTAGAAACAGACTTCTCTGTTTCGTGTTTTTGTCACCCCCGATCGTTCAGCATAGGGGTCGATCAGTCGGACCCCCCGTCGACCGGTCCCCCTGTGTAAAATTCGCAGAGAACTCATTTCAAACTTATCTTTGTGCGACCGGTCGCACCCCCTGTGTATCAGCAAACTGTCCGTTGCATTTTCAAACAGCTTTTCCCTAATTTGTGGGATTGATTTCTAACAGCTATAATCTTGATTTTAAATGATTTATTTTGCAGAAAATCACTCCCCAATGAGGAGCCTATGTCTGGAAATCAAGCCAAGACCTCTCCTATAAATAGAGGCTTCATTCAAGCAACAAGACACAACACAATACACAAGCAAAGAGCATACAAGCAAACATTTTCATAAATCTTATTGTATTAGCCTAAGCACTTTCACTTGCACTTTCTTGAGGTCTAGGCTTTAAATTCTTGATTACACTTGTACTCATATTGTATTATTCATTATTGAGTTGTAATCTTGATTTTGGTCATCATTCAACACAAGACATCCTTGTGAGTATTCTTGTGGTAAGAATATACTTGGGTGATTAGGTGATAGGTGTTTGGAGAGTGTGGTACTCTTCAAAGGTGGTGAAAGAAGATTGTGGTAATCTCCTTGAAGGTGTTGTAAGAGGGTTGTGGTAATCCTCAAGGTGTTGTATTAATTTTGGTAATTAATAAAATTTCTTTTTCTTTTTCGAAACACATCCCGGATATACTGGGGTGGTAGAGCACGTTGTCCCTAGGTGGGGTGAAGCTCTTTAAATCAACGTGTGTTGTTTATTTTCCGCACTTAGCTTTCATCTTTGCTTGATTATTAAAAAAAAGAGGGCAAAATCTGAAAAACCGAGATAATCTATTCACCTCCCCTCTAGATTATCGTAGCCACTTGGACTAACAGATCTTTCCTTGTAATTTTTTGTATAGTGGATTGTTTTTTCTGTTTTTGTTTTTGTTTGTCCCTAAATGTAGAATCTCTTTTACCATCAACTGGTATCAGAACCATGTTAGGTCTATTGAAATCCTAAGTATGCTTTGTGGTTGAATAGTTGTCTCATCTTCCATATCAGAATTTTTTTTAAGCACTAGATTCAGAGGTCTTTTGAAGTTTTGAGACAGTTGGTCATCGGGCTATGATGTTTAAGCAATTGAAGAAATTTGATGAAAGGGTTAACTTTGACTCGTAACAAGTATAAGTCAATGATGATGTCGTCTGATTTGTGTTACACAAGGTTTTAAAATGACTTTTGCCATATGATTAACAATGTTTTTTTTCATCCATTCCCATCAAATCAAAATATTTTTTAGCCATTTTTTTCAAACACATGTTTCTTAGCCATTTTGGGATTTGAAAAACCCATTTTGCCCTTGATTCAATTTAACTACACAAAGACACACATCCTTGTAACTCGACATCGAGTTACTGTAACTTGAGTGACTCTACATCGAGTTACAGTAACTCAATACCGAGTTACAGTAACTTAGGTTGTGAGAAAATTTTCAAAATTTTCATTTTGAGAGAAGAAATTTTAGGGAGTGTGCTTGTTTATGAAAAAAGTGCGTTTTTTTAAAAAAGAAAATCTCATTTTTTTTAAAATTAACTTATTTTTCTCTTTCATTTTCACACTTCCCAATACTAAACTATACTATTTATTTCTCTCCCCTCCTCCTATTCACATAAATAATTTTGGTAGTTTCTTTAATTTATCACAATATTTTTTCTCTTAATCTTGATAACAAAAGGCATAAAATGAGATCTATATTGCTTATTTTTGGTTCAATTTTTTATTTTTTATTCATTTTTCTTACATAATGTTATACATTATTATTTACACAAAAAATTCCACAAATAATCAATATCTCTAAAAGATTCTTTATCATATCAACATAATTATTATTATTTCTATCCATTCAACTATCACATAAAAAAAATCACCACTATTCACTCAGAAAATGAAAGTAGACGAAATGGAAGCACAACCAATCACAACCTTGACATCCAGTTCTCTCACTTATTATAACCCAGTTATTTTGTTTTTTCTCCAAAAAACTTAGAATTCAAATAACTTTTCGTTTTAAATCCATTTTGCATGTATAATATATCAAATTAATCCTTTTTCCGATATTTATAATACAACACCCATATTGTATATTTTAAAACGAAAGTTACAGATTCAATTTTTAAAGCCTGAAAGAAAGAGTAAGAGGATACATGGAGATAAGTGAAAGAAAGAGAAATTAACAAAATATCAAACAAACATGCTAGAAGCGTATGAATGTTATTTGTTTGGCCAAACTGACTAAAAATGTGTGTTTACAAAAAATGGCTAGTTTTTATTTTTACATTTTGGAAAGGGCCATTTTGACCCATTTCCACTATTATTAATATGTCAAAAAGTCCATAGAAAAAGAGAAAGAGGAAGGCGAGCAAACCAATTACAAATATATAGTGATTTTTTTACCTATTAAAGGAAGATGTTTTTTAGCCATTTTTTCAAACACATATTTTTTTAGCAATTTTTGGGGTGTGAAAAATCAAATTTGCCCAATTTAACTGCATAAAGACACACATCTCTTAACTCGACATCGAGTTATCAGAATTTGACATTTATCTTGTAACTCGACATCGAGTTATCAGAACTTGACATTATCGAACTTCGACATCGAGTTCCATCGTGACTCAATGTCGATTCTGATGACTTGACATCCGATTCGCCACTTATTATAACCCAGTTATTTTATTTTTTTCCAAAAAATTGTATGTTTGGTTAGCTTTCTTCTCATTTCTTTCCCCGAATCACCAAGCAAGCAACCACGCTCCTCGATACATTTCTCTATTAATACACGCATTTTCCAATACATCACATCAAACTCTCCCTCTCCCAAATCTCCCCTCAATCACCCAAATCACTGAACAAACACATTTCGTTTTAAATCCGTTTTGCATGTATAATATATCAAATTAATCATCTTTTCGACATCTATAATTCAATACTCATATTGCATATTTAAAAACGAAAAATACAGATTCGTTTTTTTTTAAAAAAGCTTGAAAGAAAGAGTAAGGAGATACATAGGGTATGTTTGTTTGGTGATTGGGGTGATTGGGAGAAGTTTTTCTGGGAGAAGTTGTTTTGGGGGAAGAATTTAAGAAAAAAAGTAATATTTGGTTAGTGATTGGGGGAGACAGTTTCTATTGTAGATGTCATTCATGTCTGTATAGTGGTGTTACATCAATATATTTTTATATTTTATATGAAGTAAAATATATAATTTTTTGTTTTGTAATGATTGATATTAGTATGTTGATATTATTATATAAATTGGAGATTGGAACATGTGTTAATATATATAATATTTTTAGTACTAATTTGTATTTTTTTTAAATTGTAATATATATTTGTAAGCATTGATGGACATGAAATTGTAATAATGTATTAATATTGTATAAAACCTGTACCTTCCTTGTCATCTGCATCATTATATGTATTTAAAAATAATTGAATAATATTTACATTAATTTTATTATATTATGATTCATGTTTAACCATGAGCAAAATGAAATCGGCAAAAAGCTTATGTTAAAAATGGCAACATAATGTTGCTACAAAATAAAAATGGCAGCATAATGAGAGGAGAGAGAAAGCAGTGATAATTCCCAAATGGCAAACTCTTTTGTGCAGTGCAACGTGTATGAGAAGTGAGAGAAAAAATGTGGCAGATGAGAGAGAATTTGTGTTAGAAGAGAGAGAAATTGCTTCCGCCAGATTCAATTCAATTTTTCTGCCGGACACAATACAAACAAACATGTTTTGCATTCGGAGATTACAAACGCGTTCGGCGCTTTCTAACCAAACATACCCATAGAGTTTTGAAAGAGAGAAAAATCAAACAAACATGCTAGAAAAGAATGAATGTCACTTCACACCCCAAATGGCTAAAAAAGATGTTATTTACAAAAGATGTCTATTTTTCATCTTTACATTTTGGAAATGACTATTTTGATCCATTTCCACATAAATATAATTGAAGTGAGTCCAATTTGACCATATGTTACGTTTCCAATTTATTTGACTTTTACTGAATTTTTGAAATTAAGTTAAATATAATAAGTATAATTAAATTCATTTTTTTTTAAAGGGGATCGATTTGAACAAAGTTTAATTTGAGTTGGAATAAATTTATTATTTTATAGTTCTAGTTGAATCTCAAATTTTATTGAAGTCCTATAGGCCCATAGTGGAATTGAATAAACTTATTATTTAATTCTCAATCTAAATATCCATATTTTATTCTCAAGCTACATCTGAATTACACGTCAGTCGTCACCTCCCCCCGACCCCACACCCCCGGGTTGGAAATGGAGACTGAGTAGAGCTTGATAGCCTCGTCAATGTCACCAAAATGGAAAAATACACAATCATACATACATATGTAATTAAACAATTCACACGAGAGAAGAGAAGCAATTGAAAAACCCACCATATCCCATCACCATTTTTTCCTCCCATGTCAAAACCACTTCTCTTCCCAACATTTCTCTCCCTCAAAACCACCACTACCAGTATCAATGGCGCCACCACCTCCTCCTCCGTCTCCTTCAGCATCCACCGCCACTGACTCACACGCCTCCACCACCTCCTCATCTGTCCCACCGATTCCCCTCTCCTCCATCGCCGCCGCTGCCTCCTCTTCCAACATGATGAATTATCTCTGGATTCCCCTGCTTATCGCTCTTTCCAAGGAGCTCAGTGGCTCCGCCAACGCTCAGTCTACTGCCGTGCCGCTCCTCATGCCCAGTGGTCACACCGGTGCTTTCGCTACAGTTCCACGGTGCCCCGCCGCGGACCCTAATCTAAATTTCCGCCCCGTTATCGGAATCCTCAGCCACCCTGGCGATGGCGCCTCCGGTCGCCTCAACAACGCTTCTGATGCCTCGTACATCGCTGCCTCTTATGTGAAGTTTGTTGAATCGGCTGGTGCTAGGGTTATTCCTCTTATCTATAATGAACCATCGGAGGTTCTTTACGAAGTAATCACCTCTTACTTTCTAAATTTCCTTGTTGCTGATTTCAGTGTTATTATGGATATTGCTCGTTTTGTTTTACTTTATTGATTAAAATTGTTAACATATGCCTCTGCTCATGTGAATCATACAGTCGTAAATTTGCGCAACTTGGTCATGTACACTGTATGGTTACTGAGATAATAAGGGATTAAGCATGTGAAAGAGTATAATCTTTAAGGAGTGTTTGAATGAGGATGGTGCTCACCTTTTACCTTTTTTGTTCTTCTCTCTCTGTCTGGTTGTCATTTTAAAAAAAGAAAAAAAAAGAATAAAAAAGGAAGAAGAAGAAGAAAGACTACACCAGGTTTTTACTTATACAGTTTTAAGACATAGATGTTTAAGAACATATAAAAGGTGTCTGGAGAATCATTTTCTCTCTTTGTGACCATTTGGATACAAATTTTCAGTCAGGGAAAATGTACAAGGAACATGCAGAAGACTTGTTTTTTGGTGAGGATACTATGTTCTCATATTTACTTGTGGGGGAGAATATCATAAGTAAAACGAATATAAAAAGATAGATTTAGAGCGTTTTGCCACTAAATCACACATAACAAGATTAGTCACATGTTATGTATTTAAGTTGGAGATTATGTTTTCTGTAGAGCTCATCTGATAGTTGCTCAATATTCTGCTTAATTTTATATATACAGTCACCCTTTCTACCTTCTATCCATTGGTGCTTCTCAGTGTAATCACCACATCTTCAGTTGAAATATGTTGGTTCTACCAGAATGAGGATAGCCTTTGTCCTCAAAGGTGTTTCCATGCAATGTATATAAAAGGTGATCAATCATTTGATATTGATGAAGTTTTGCTTCACACTATCTTTTATATTGCTTCAACAATGAGGCAATTGCGAATTCCCTGCCGCCGACTAAGTTTTGTGATTTGTTAAGTAATCATTGTCCCCACAATTTGCCCGTGTTAACTTTTAATTTATGTTGCAGAAACTCAGTTTGGTTAATGGAGTGATTTTCACAGGAGGGTGGGCCAAAAGTGGTCACTACTTTGAGGTTGTTGAGTCGATATTTAAGGTACTTGACCATCTCTATGACTTGCTCAAATCAAAACCAAACATTTTTTCTCCTTACTAGTTATCACATGGAAAATGCAAATGAAATAAAAAAACTTCCTGTACTTTAAGTTTTCTCAACTTTAAGATATACATTCTCATTACCACTTGATGCTGAAGTAGCAAAGAAGGCCTTCTTGCTGTAAAAACAAAGAAGGCCACATCAATGCTTTTTGACTCTTATAGCAATTAAAGAATTTTAAAAGATGTCGCTTATCCATATCCCATTGCAAATATTATGAACTGCTGTTCTGGTGTAAATGTTGGTTCTTTTATTGATAAGTCAGAGAATAATTTGGGCAAATATTCTACAAGGTTGAATTGAAAGACATGTTTTGGTTAATTTCTAGGTGACCGCCCAGTAATTTTGACCTGCTCTGATTTTGCATTGTGAAAAATAACTGATGATTTAGTGGATGCTATAACCATACCCCCTTTAAGCAGGGTCATGTATCATGCAAAGTTTGACACTGAATGGCATTAATCAGGGAAAATAAGATGCCAGAAAGAAATGACATTTTTGAATTATGACTGCTTTTGTATTTGTTTTGTGCAGAATGTTCTGAGAAAGAATGATGCTGGAGATCGTTTCCCTTTGCTTGCCATCTGCTTAGGTTTTGAACTATTAACCATGATCGTCAGTGAGGTATGCTGTCTAGAAACATGCCCATATATATTAGCAATACTTAAGAATGGCACCCTCTCTCCACCACATGTATGTCTCATTCCTCCCTGAAGAGAGAAGGGAAAAAAGATGGAGAAAGAGAGAGAGAGAACTTGTGATGAAGTTTCCTTTTCTTAACAAATTACAAAACTTAAATCCCCATATTTTTCCTACTATTATTCTTTAACAATGCGTTGAAATCTGTGATTCTACTATGCAATAACGACTTTGGATTAGGGGGAAGAACCAGGTGTTTTCACATAAATCAAAAAAATTGAAAAGCGTGTTTTCTCTCTGTCTCCTGCTGTATGAACATTGGAGGATTATTATGAACTGGCTATCATTGAGGGTTAAAGTTCTTCATATATGTTTCCAACACATGCCAGTTTGGATTATGCCATTTCCTATCTTGAAGCTCGTTTCTTATATATTTCAGTTGCATTGAGCTTCTCTTAGACTATGCTAGGATTTCTAGTTTACATTGCAGTTCTATCAACCACAGAATGATTTTAATTCGCTTAGACTGGTTGATCTATGTAATTTTGACAATTTTTATTGTTGGTTACAGGATAAAAGCATCCTGGAGGAATTTAGTGCAACAGATCAAGCTTCTACGCTGCAATTCATGAGTAGCATAAATACAAATGGAACTGTGTTTCAAAGGTAATATCTGCAGTTAATGTGCCGTATGAGTTTTTTGTTTGTTTTGGTATGAAAACATTTCAACTGTAGCCTGATGTTATTATTGCAACCTTTGAGTGATGATTTTGACATGCTAGACTTCCACGAAGCATGAATGCTCATATAGTACCTGACATGCCAATTTCACCACTTTAGTGTTTTTGGTATATAGTTGCTACACTGAACTTGGTATAATTCTTATGATGCAAGAATGACTCTTGATGTTGTTGTTAATGGCCCAGTAGTGTTTATTTTCACCAAAGTCTTAGTATCTTTGGGTTTTTAATGTATTGACGATAAATTAGAAATATAAACTTCAGGGACTACAATGTTGAAATTGGTGTTCTGACTGAAGTTGAATTTTAATGAACTTTAGCTCGAGCAGATGAAAGCTACTATTGTTATTTATATTACTTTGTTCTGTTCTAAGAATATGACAAGAATGACTGTAGTTCAGTCGCCTCATATTGAATAGCTCATGTTTCATGTGAGTCAAAATTGATTGGATATAGTCGACTATACTTATATATGCTTTACCTTTTTAATAAACAAAAGCTGGCAGTTAGTTTCCAGATCTTGTGGATTAGGATGGAAATTAGTTTTTGTGAACTGATAAACGAGTAAGCATTCATTTGATTTACTTTTGCTTTTATTTGGTCATTATTTGATTATATGTTCGGAGCTACCAGTTTCGCAAATGATCCTTCTGAAAAGTGATTCTAACCAGATGGGCCGACACCACTTTGAAAGATGTTTTGATCGTATATTTTGCTATCACTCATTGGCATTGGTAATAATTATATGTTAATTTCCTTCTCAGGTTTCCTCCGGCTTTGCTAAAGAAGCTGAGTACAGAATGCCTCGTGATGCAAAATCATCGTGTAAGTGCAGTTGGCTGTCTGTTATTATAAGACGATAGTTTTATAATGTGTATTATCTTCCTGGATGACCAGTTACGGGTTATGCATAGGAATCTGGATGACCAGTAAAGTGGTTATGCATTTGGAATGAAGTAACTCTAAAACCAAGTTCCTTCATGCACTAATGAATGACATTTTTACTGCCTGTCCCCCATCCCAGCCCCCAAAACAAAAAGGAAATATTTTGCCCAATAGAAGAAATAATATAGACATGTACTGCAGAAATATTAGGTATATACTTCGGCATTTTCAATTGTGTTCAACTATTAATTTGAAATCTGCATTCTTATGCCCATCCCCCTTTCAGCCTTCATTGTGTTGCCTCGATGTGGTTTGTGGAAGTATGAAACCGTTTCTGAAAATTTTCAAGTGGCTAGCCGCTTTGCTTTTTAGTTCTTCTTTTTCTTCTTCCTTTTTTTTTTTTTGCTTTTTTTTTCCTTTATTTCCTTTCCCCTGCTCTTGGCCGGATACAAGGTAGAAAATATATACTCCTAATACACTCTTGTGCCCTCCTTTAAAGTTTCATCCTTCTATACCTTTAAGACCAGTTCACTTTTCTTTTAGCAGCGTGTATGTAGATTTCTATGTCCAAGATCTTAAATTGTGGCTTGGAATTGCTGAATACCTTTTATGAGTTTTGGTCTGGCCTAAGCCAATCGTCCAATCCCCTCTTGTTATCCAAAGGCTTGCACTAGTTGCTGAGTATTTGTCACGACTGGTAACCAACAGATGATACAGAACATATAAGATTTCCGTGGCACTAATTCACTTTTAGGCATTTTTGGTGTTTTTAATCAGTTGATTGTTTTAGACAAATAACTTGTTTAAAGTCCCAAGTATATTCTGCAGATATGCAACTGCTATAGTTACTATCATTGAGGATCATGCAGCACTTGTTGTCAGTTTAAACAAACCAGTGCTATTGGCAAAATTATATAGCCATCTAATCATTATGTAGCATATCTTTTCCTTATGTAACATTTTCGTTGCCTCTGTGTGACAGTATGGTATTTCACCTGAAAAGTTCCAAAAGAGCAAGAGGCTTTGTAATTTCTTTGAGATCTTAACAACTAGTGCAGATGAAGATGGAAAGGTATCTAAAGAACCACGTCTGTGGTATATTCATCGTAACTCCATTTTGTGTTATCTTAGATCGAGTACATTTCTTGACATCTGAGCTTTATTTCTTATCTCCTTCCATGTGATCAATTTGTATTAGGTATATGTTTCAACAATTCAGGCACACGGATATCCAGTGACTGCTGTTCAGTGGCATCCAGAGGTATTATCTTTATTAATGTGATCAAAGTTTAATTTCTATGGTAAGTTTATATCTGTTTGCTTTAGGTAGATATGTAGACTAGCAGATTCAGCATTCAATTGGATACAGAATTGTGTGCTGGCTGGCTCGTCATGAAACCATTGTTGTCTTGATATATTTAGAAAGTTGTTGGATAAAAAATTGTTGATTTGAAACTGTTAAAACACTAGGTATAAGCCTTTCCAATTTTGTTTTAAATCCTTATTAAATAAGTCAAATCGGCAAGGAGTTAGTTCATGTAATCCACATAGCAAGGTCTTGATGTGGTGAGACTCTAAATAGGGTTCCTATTCAGCAGTAACTATTCGTAGTTGGATAATGGCAAATATTCTTCTTTGAGACTCAAATATTGCTCTACTCAACAGTAGTTATCCTTAGTTGGAAAATAACAAATACTTAATTCTTTATATAAAGTAAAGGTGAGATGTTTTTCATATTGGCATTTCTGGTTGGGGAAAATAAGAACCGATTGTAAAAGCATGTGGATTTACTGTGCGAAATAAATGGTTCAAGGCGTGGGATGATCCATTGAGTTTTATTCTATTAACCAGGAAATAGTTGAAAATCCATCTTATTATTCTCTCCCCCTTTTCACTTCCAGTATATTCTTTTGAGTAAAAGTTGTGCAACAGAGCAAGTTATCATTATTTAAAAGAAAAAGGAGGAGCATTTTAACACTGTTGGAGATTGCTGGAGTTTTTTTTGAAGCTGAAAAGTAATCAGTTACTCCCCATAGGCACTTAAGTATAGCCAATTTAATTATTTATTTCATTACGGAGGTCAATGTGGAGAGATCAGTGCTCGACTGTCAGTCTTTATTTATATTAGAACCCTCCATAAGATGTAAAAGTTTCATGAAAGGGAGTATGGCCCTTATTGTGCCACTAGTTTTTGAAGCAGCCCGTAAAGATTATGAGCTAGAGGTAAGAGAAAGAACTGGTGACCTTCGAGAGTCCCTGTCATAGCTTGCCTCTATTTAGGTTACAGCTACAAATATGGTAGGTGGGGATTGTCGGACCACTGTAAATCGTGGTTGAGAAAATGTGGGGCATGGATACCTTTTGGCTTGTGCATAGTTCTGGGAGCAATTTCATTTGCACACACACATATATAGGTATATTTAAATGTACATATATTGAGTGTAACGATAGTTGACATAACTACATCAGAATCAATCAATTTATAATTCCGTAAGGGGATGTATTTTCTGATTCGAGTTATGTCTTGTCTCTAAACTCTGGGTAGCATATTTGGCTAATGGTTTTGAATTGACAAAACAAAATAAACTTAACACGCTAGAAGTTGATTAATTTATTTTTGTTTGAAATCAAATTATGACATCTCTGGCCCAGAAAAATGCTTTCGAGTGGGGCTTATCAGGGATTCCACACTCAGAAGATGCAATTCAAGTCACTCAACATGTTGCCAACTTTTTTGTGAGGTAATATTTTCAAATTTGGTGTGTTGGCTGATTGGCATTCTATGAAATGTAGACTAAGTACCTGTGTATTATCAACACGTGGAACTTAATAATGCACCGAAGTTCAGGTGGCAAACACCGATGGCATAGACTAAGTTGTAGGTTCAATAGTTAATTCCATTGCATGTTGCGAATCGATTGGATGTTGGTCTATTCTCTCTTTACATGTTGATATTAGTTTTGAGGGATAATTTCAGAATTGGTACCCCAACTTTACTTGCTTTTTGCTTTTGGTACCCCATGTTCCCAACTCATCAATAATGGTCATTAACGTTACGTTTTTTAATCATTTTTGGTACTGGCCGTTAGTTGACCGTCAACTTTGACCAAGTAACCTGTTACAACAGGTAAAGATGGGTAAAAAACCTGATAATTGCCTTTTTCCCCTTATTTTCACTTGTGTTTTAATTTCTACAAACCCACAAATCCTAAAATATAAAAACATTAAATTTATTATGAAAAATATTATTTTTTTATAATTTTAATTTTAATCAAAATTTTAAAATCAGAACCATGGGTTCCAACTCCCAAATAATTCTAAACCAAAAGCACTAAACCTTCCTTTTTACTTTCATTATTTTTAACAATATTATTAATCTTCAATTGAAGTGAAAATTCAACTTTACTTATCCTATAAATTTATAAAGAATAAAATAAATTATAATGTTTTCTCTTGTAATCTATATTTTGAGGTAGAAAGTAATGATTCCAAAAGCTTAGTGGATATTTTACAAGGCAAACGGATACCCGAGATGGGTGGAGACATAGTTGCAGAGGATATGTTTTTCCCAGAATTTATAAAAATTTTGGTTTTCCCTCGAAAATAAAAAAAAATTGTATCCAAATACTAACTTAATCATAAACCCAAATACCGTAAATGATAATATTAATAAATGAATCTTTACCCAAAAACCCAAAAACTTGTTTAAAGTAGGAAAAGATCACACATTTCAACCTTCAAGAACATACAATGTCTTATTTTCTTAATTTTAATTTCCATATTTTTTCAGATTGCTCAATTTTCACCATTCCTTTTTTCATTTTTCCATCAACTCCTTCGTTTAATTGTTGAAATTTCACCAAATTCAGTCAAAAAATCCAAAACTAAAAAAGGATAGAAAAAAAATCTGCTTGTAACCTTAAATCTCTGTAAAATTGTGATCTTCTTCGGCCCAGTTTTCCAATCAATTCCAGCATCAATGCACTTGGAACAGGCTGGGGAATCAAGATCAAGAAGTTGATTGGAACTTGAATGGAGATTTTGCATCAAGATTGAACACTTATGGGCGATTTTCGAACAACAGATTTCGATATCCAGATTCTTGTACCTTGTTTGGATTTCAGTGTGTTTATTCTGGAATAAAGTTGGGAGTAAAGAATTTGATTAAATTTGTGGGCAAGATTCAATTAGGGTTTAGATCGAATTTGGGGGAGAACTTTGTTTAGAATTGGAGAAGAAACCGGTTCATTAGGGTTTGTCACCTCCAAACCCACAATTGTAGGTCAATCTGTTAGTCTTGGACGGTCAACTAACGGCCAGTAGTGAAATTGATTAAAAAGTGTAACGTTGATGACCATCTTTGATGAGTTAGGAACATGAGGTATTAAAAGCAAAAAGTAGGTAAACTTAAAGTACTAGTTCTGAAATTATCCCTTAGTTTTGACACCTTTTAACAATTTAGTTGTACTCTTGCCACATCCTTCAAAAAGGAGAAAAAGTTGCAAATTAATAGAAAGCCGGTTTTGGAATATTCACCTTGAACCAAGGGCGGAGATATGTGGGCCATACTGGGCCCTGGCCCATCCTTTTCTCATTTTTTTATTCTAATTTCATAAGATTTTTTTTTTCCAAAAAAAAAAAAAAGTTAAAAGTTTATATGATTTTTTTATTTAGTTTTCCAACTGGCTCATCCTACTTTCCTGGTCTGGCTAAGCCATTGCCTTGATCAAAGATTCAAGTATCAATTCTAGTTATTAATCCTACCGAAACTTGACCTACATTATGTGCTTTGGATGTGTATTCCATGTTTGCATCTACACAATATCCACGTGTTGATCTTGTTGAATCTATTGAAGTATTTAAATGTTTATTATCGTCTCTTGTGACAAATCAGGGAGGCTAGGATGTCTATGAACAGACCATCTCGACGTAAAGTACTTGACAACCTCATATATAATTACAGTCCCACATATTGTGGAAAGGCTGGGTAACTCTCTCTCTCTCTCTCTCTCTCTCTCTCTCTCTCTCTCTCTCTCTCTCTCTCTCTCTCTCATATAATTACAACCACATATATAAGTACTTGACCATCTCGACGTGTGTGTGTGTGTGTGTGATTTCTATCTTTTTGGTTCCTTGAGGCCAAGTATAGAAGGGGTAAGAGCATGAATAAACTTGTTTGCATGTTTTGTCATATTTGCAGGAGAGGTTTTGATGAGGTTTACATTTTCAGCAGCTAATCGTGGTCCCTAAACTTTCTGGTAATTTGTGTGTAAGTACATGTACATAATTAATTGGCACCTTAAGCTGTAAAATTAAGACGTGTGCGATATTCAAGTGGTGCTGCAAAAGCAAAAAGAGAAAAGGTACCCTTTAGCACCATAAAAAATGTTCTGTTTATTTCGCCTTATTGTAAACATCATCCTCCCTACTCTAGAATAAAGCAAATATTTGGAACAATTTCTGATTGGTCCATATTCAAAGGGAAGCAGAACTGTGATTACCTCTACATATTGTCAATTTTGAGCTATTAAAAGGTCTTCGAGTGATTGACTACTTCTATTTCCAAGTGTTGAATAACCTTATCAAGTTTGATGGCCTATTTACACTGAGTTCGTGTTTAGTTTTGGCTTATTTTTTTTGTACATTACATATGACAATTAAAAGATTAAATGAAATAAAATAATAATGTTAATTGTTTCAAAAAGGAAACAATTTTAATTATCTATTCTTCAACTTGCAATTTACTATAATAGAAGTTTAGCGATCTTCCATAAAATAAATTTAACTCTATCCTGCCATCAAGTTAATTTGTATCATTATTCTTCTTCAGTGTCACATGTGATGCTGGAATTTGACAATTGGTTTATCAAAATTTATTAAAAGTCATAATGATTTCAATAAATTAAAACGTTAAAAAATAAGACAAATCAAATATTTTGAAGGTATAATACCAAGCACCATATAACCTTTCTTGTCCTATCTTTCAATCCTAGATTACTGAAATAGTTTATGCCCGGATTTAACCGTATAATAACTTTTCTTGTCCCCAAAAAAGATAAGAAATAATATCACAATCCCATTTTAATTCACCTGTCTTCAATAAGCTGTTTGTTGAAATATTAGCTAATTCTTCAGGTGGGGAATTAGACACAAAAGCATTAGCTAATTCTTCATTGTATCTAAAACCTAAATTCCTTGACCCAAATGCAACCTATATTATATTTTACTATGGACGTATATAATAGGGATAATTACAAAAAACAAAAACCTGTGATTCAGGCTAATAACAAAAAAAAAATCCAGAGGTTATTTAAAATTGCAAAAACCCTTTCAAGGTTTGATTCTCTTACATTTTTCCCTTCACAAGCAAATAAATATTTCAAAAACCTCCTAACTTTTATAGAAATATTGTAGTTACCTCGTTAAATTTAAACATCAAAGGGATTTTAATAATTTTAAAAAATCGCAGGGTTTTTTTGTAATTAGCCCAAACCTCAGGGGGCTTTTTGTAATTATCCCTATATAATAAATTGATGGTAAAGTTTAAATTGAGTATATTTAACTAGGTCGAGAATAGATTAAACTATCACTGAATAACCGTATATATTTTTTAAATTAAGTAAACAAAGACGGTCAATTCTTTAGTGATTACTGTTAATAAACACACAACGAACTCATGTTCAAATATTCGCAAATGAAATGAATATTTGTAAGTAGACTTGATAAAAACTAAATTAAAGTAAGGGAAATCTCACATAAGTTTAAAGTCAAGCCATATTAAATTTCTCCATACACATGTTGGTCACTCAAGAGCCACTTCCAAAGTCAAAAATATTTTTTCTTATCGTTGATAAACTAAATAACCTTAAACCAATAAAAGAGTTATAATGACTTATAACCTTTTCTCATTTCTGGAATTTCATCATAAATGCACAATATATATCCTCAGGTTTGTGCAACCAGTTTTTTTGTGCCCATAAGATTGCTACAATATATAAAGAAATGGTAATGGTAATCTCATTATCCCTAAAATGGCCAGGCTCAAACTCTGTCACTGTCAGACAAAAATTATGTTCCTCCATGTACTGCTAACTGTTTTCCAGGCTGCTGCTTCAAAATCCACAGGCTTTACCCTAAAACTCATCCCATGGGACTCCCCAAACTCACCCTTGTACCAGCCAAATCTCACTCAAACACAAAAGATTCACATAATGGCCATGTCCTCAAAAGCAAGAGCAGTTTCCTCAACTCCAAAAAACGAAACTTTCTACGCCAATGCGATACAAATCCCTGTAAAAAACAAAGGTTTACAATACTCGGTTAATATCAAAATCGGAAATCCAGGCACGGAGGTGACTCTCCTTCTCGACACAGGTAGTGGACCTATTTGGACACTTTGCAAGCAATCAAAATCCCATTTCAATCCCAAGAAATCTAAAACATACAAAGCTCTGCCCTGTGAGCATCCCTTGTGCCAAAGGGCGAAGAACGTGTGCAGATGCATAAAGGGTCAGTGTGTTTGCACCTTAAAATATGGGTTAGAGGGTGGGGAAATAAATCAGATTGATGCAATTCTCTCATCTGATTCATTCACTCTGCCATTAAAGAACAACGGCTCAAGGAATTTTACTAACATGATTTTCGGGTGCGCAAATCAGTCCCCTGTATTCTCTGGGATTCTTGGCATGAACAAATTGCCTGTTTCTCTGATAAGCCAAGTGAGGAACAATGTTCAGGGCCTCTACTCTTATTGCCTGTACGGTGGGCATAGCTATTTAAGGTTCGGAAATGACATCCCACGAGTCGGGAAAGATGTGAAAACCACACAGATATTATATCCTTCCCATCCAACTATGTTCTTAGGTTTGACAGACATAAGTGTGGCTGAGAAACGGCTGGGAATTCCTAAAGCGCTATTTTCATACGAACAAGGAGGTTTTTAATTGACACTGGAGCCCAGTTCACAGTCCTCAAGAAACAGGCTTATGATAGGGTGATTCAAGCATTTGCAAATTATTACGACGGTAAGCTTAAAAGGGTGAATAAGAAAATTCACTACTTGGAACTTTGTTATAAATCCAATTCCAGTATGAAAAGCTATGCTAGCATGACTTTTCATCTCCAAGGAGGGGCTGACTATGTGACTAGCAATCTGTATGCAGCCCCTAAGACGGGGATTATGTGCATTGGGCTGGTCCCTGGAGAGGTATCGATACTGGGAGCTATGCAGCAGTGGAATACAAGGTTCATTTTTGACATGAATATGAATGTGATGAAATTTGTCAGCGAGGATTGCTCGAAAGATAGAGGATAATCAGCTTATATGAAAGATTGGATATAAATAGCAGAAGAGTTGCTTAATTTTGCAGCCTAAGCTATAAATCTTCATTCTTTCTGCTACCTAGGTTTGATGGTTTTTTTTCCAATAACGGCTTCCAGCTTAAGTTAAACAAAAAGGCAATAAATATATAATTAGGTGAGGAAAAGGGTAACTCCCTACTGTCACCACATTGAAAACTCATGATGTTGATACCCACTGACATGTTTCCTTCTGGTTTCAAAGATTAGCAAGTTCTACAGAAAATGCAAAATCAAGAACAATACAAATTAGACGAACACATTCTAGAGTTTCTGGGGAAATTCAAATGAAAATGTCAGTATCCCGTGGAACATTGTTTTTTATAAATAAGAACCAAAGATTTATTAAATTTAAGAAGATTTTACTAGATTTTACATCCCCAGAAGTATGCATGCTCAGATAAAACACAAGGTATGTTACAAAAGTAGCAAACAAAATAGAATGTCAATGAACTCCCGACTTTTGAGATGGTTGGGACAAAATTTACTTATAGTTTGGAAGAAGCTGAAAATTTTCATGCGTACCAATTGATAAGCATATATATTCTGTCTCTCATTTCAATCAAAATCGAATTATTACTTTTCTTTTTCTTTATGTATTATACAGGCTCAGATTCTAGTCCTCAATGTAGGTTACCTTGTCTCTATGACTAGCTTCTTGTTAAATTTCTTCTACATAAACTAATTCTCAATTATAAATTGGAATTTGAGCCCTATATCCATTTGTACATGGTGAAACTGAAGCTTAATATAACTAGATTTTCACTATCTAATTAATCTAGATTTAAAGCACTCTGCAGAAATAAAACAATTTACCAGCATCACATTTGTAAACAAAATGCAATAAATATTAAAACACTTAATAGTGAAAGTGAAAGTATATCCAATTTACCTTGGACTGCAAATAATGGCATGCATAGAAAAAAGCAAGTGCCAAACTAAGTAGAGATATTCAACCAGTACTTTTTCTTCGATATCAAGATCACCACATCAATAAGTGCTATGTACTTGTACTTAATTAAAATTTTGATTTTTAATCTCTCTCATCTTTATTTATTGTACTATGAAGCATGCACAATGTCATAAACTCGGAGAAATAAATTATCCGATAATCATCATAGCATCAGGAAAATGGTAATGAAGCAAAAATTTCTTACCAGAATTCTCATACTCGTTTTTGTGACATTCTTCCATAGAACTACACCAGAAACACTAGGGCTTCGCCTGAAGATCCCCATGGGGAACTCCCCTTTATACCCTCGAAACTCGCCCCACATGAGAGGTATCAAAGAATCAGCAGACTTCACACCAGTTAGAATCCATTTCAGCTGATGATCCAAAATCAACAATAAATTTGGACAAAATTCAATCTCCATTGGAGCATCAAGAAAACTTTCGTTACTCAGTGAATGTTAAGATCGGCACTGAGGTTGAGCTGCTAGTTGACATTGGCAGCTGCTTCATTTGGACTCAATGTCCATCAAAAACGTACCCACCCTTAAACTCCAAAACCTATAGAAAACTACCCTGCAACCATCGACGTATATTATAATATGATTCACCTTTCATGATTTTAAATGCCTTATGTACTTCATCATATAACAACAAAGTGCAACCAGATAAGGTAAACAAAAACGAAAAACGATATAACACGATTGACCATGTCATTATTGTAAACTTAACTTATGTACATTTTCCATTTCATTATTGTAAACTTATGTACATTTTCCATTTCATTATTGTAAACTTAACTTATGTACATTTTCCATTTTATAACACGATTGACCATGTCATTATTGTAAACTTCGTTTGGTTGAAACATATTAATGGGCTTGATTAATTCCCACCAGCTTTATTGGCCTTATCCCATGGATATAATAAGGTTCAATAATGTGTTCGATTGAGTGATTGGGCTGTTGGAATATAAGGGTTGTCTATTAATGTGTTTGGTTCAGGAGAGGTAATAATAGCCCAACAAGTGTTGTATTACCTTATTGCCCTTATTTTAGAATTTCAATTCCAAAAGTAAGGGTGTTTAGGTAATATCAGCTCCCAACCTAATGGGCTATATTGTTCATCCCACCATTGGAGTGGGATATGTAATAACTAATTGGGCATGATAAATTACCGGGCCAGAGCAATTTCCAGGGCTCTCTTGGCTTGAACCAAACATCACAATAGGAATGAAATAATATAAAAGTGAGTGATATTACTCCCATTAACCCCAACCAAACGAAGCCTTGATAAATAGTAGATATTGGAGTAACATAAAGCAAGACTTATCTACATTAGTAGAGATATAAACAATTTTAATTTAAAGGTGAATTGGGCAGATGGAGAGAAAATCCATGAAACCTTATTGAAATGGACTTTCTTTAGCCAAAAGACCAAAAGCAAACAAATCATGTAATTTTTCTTCAACTGATACTTAAACCACTCTTATCAACAATTTCTCATATAATCATTGTTATCTCTTCATTTATTGCTCTATTATAGAGCTTGTGTTGGGTTGTGGTATTTCTACATAAGATGTCCAGCTTTGAAGAAACAAAGCACATACTTGCTTCACAAGGAATATGGGCAGAACCACTAGAAATATCTACATCATCCATCTCCTGGTGGCATTCTTCCATTATAATACACCAGAAACCAGAGGCCTTAGCCTAAAACTCATCCCATGGGACTCCCCCGGCTCGCCTTTGTACGCTGGAAATCTCACACCACTTCAAAAACATCAAAAATCTATCCAATTTTCAAACCATTTGGAACTCATTTCTTCAAATTTTCCAAATGTAACAGTTAATGAAAATAAAATCCTGATCCCAGTTCAACACCATGACTTCCGTTACTCGGTGAACTTCAAAATTGGCAGTCCAAGCAAAGAGATAATGTTGTTGTTTGACACAGGCAGCGCCTTCATATGGACACAGTGCACAAAGAAATCAAACACTTACAATCCCGTAAGCTCCAACACCTACAAACCCCTCCCCTGCAACCATCGGCTCTGCGCCAAGAAAATTTGCAAATGCATCAAAAACCAGTGCGTTTGTAGCATTGCCTATGGATCAGATGGCATAAAATATAAATTGGCATGTTCATTAGATACATTTCGTATGCCTCTGTCGAATCAATCCGAAAAATCCTTTCCAGAAATCGTCTTCGGCTGCTCAAACAAACAACTTCTCAATTTCTCTGGAATCTTAGGACTGGACAGAACCCCTGTTTCTCTATTAGGTCAGCTGCGTAGCCAAATTAGAGGGCAATTTTCTTACTGTTTGCACAATGGGCCAAGTTACTTAACACTGGGAAAAGACATCCCCGATTCTGAAGGAAAACAAGTGAAAACCACCCAATTAATACACACAGATTACTCAGCCCTTTTCTTGAACTTGACCGACATAAGTGTTGCAGGGAAAAGAATGGGATTATCTCCAAGCCTGTTTTCGCTAAAAAACGGCGGTGTTTTCTTGGACACCGGAATTAGATACACTGTTCTTGCGAAAAAGGCCTACGACAAGGTTAATAAAGCATTTGCGAGCTATTTCAAAGGGAAACTGACTAGGGTTGAAGGGGTGCACTTTAATATGGAACCTTGTTATAAGATGGCACCTGGATTTAAAGATTTTCCGACTATGACTTTTCACTTTGAAGGTGCGGCGGATATGATGGTGGAGTACACCCACATCACCGATGGAAATGTTGCCTGCACAGCGTTGGCGAGGGGGAGCAGGACCATAATCGGGGCGTTGCAGCAGTGGAATACCAGGTTCATGTTCGACATCAATGCAAATGTGTTGAAATTCTATAACGACGACTGTGCAAAAGACAGTGGATAAATTGCTCATTTTCCAAAGAGAGATGGGATTTGTAATGAATGATGATCAATAAGGGTTTGCAAATGAATTTGCTGAATTTGTTCATGATTTATCTCATGTTCTAACAGTTTTAGTTTTATCTTTCAAGTTTAACGACATCATATATCATGATTAACATAATAGTCAAAAACTATATATTATATAATAAGTGAAGAATAAAATTCAATTATGTTATTTCATAATTAACTTGGCATTTCATTTCTCAAAAATAACTTTTCTCATTGTTGATGAACTAAATATCCTTAAACCAATAAAAGACTTATAATGGCTTTTAACCTTTTGTCATTTCTGTTTTATTACACTGGAATTTATTCATGAATGTGAAATTCTTACCTCAAATTTGTGCATCTCATAAAATTGCTATAAACAAAGAATTGATATGATTATCTCATTACCCCTGAAATGGCTAGGCTCAAAACCAGTCAGTTCAAAATTCTATTCCTCCATCTCCTGCTAACTGTCTTCCAGGATGCTTCTTCAGAATCCACAGGATTTAGCCTAAAACTCATCCCATGGGACTCTCCAAAATCACCCTTGTACCAACCAAATCTCAATCAAACACAAAAGATTCACATGATGGCCATATCCTCCAAAGAAAGGGCAATCTCCCATACAACAAAAAAAGAAATTTTCTACGTCAACAAGATACAAATTCCTGTGAATAACAAAGGCTTACAATACTCGGTTAGCATCAAAATCGGGAATCCAGGCATGGAGGTGACTCTACTTCTCGACACAGGCAGTGGACCTATTTGGACAAATTGTAACCATTCAAAATTCAATTTCAATCCCAGGAAGTCTAAAACGTACAAAGCATTGTCCTGTCAGCATCCCTTGTGCCAAAAAGGCAAGAACATGTGCAAATGCATAAAGGGGCAGTGTGTCTGCACCTTAAAATATGGCATAGAGGGTGGGAAAAAGCATCAGATTGATGCAGTTCTCTCATCCGATTCATTCACTCTGCCGCTAAAGAATAGCGGCTTGAGGACTTTTACCAATATGATTTTCGGGTGCACAAGTCAGTCGCCTGTATTCTCAGGGATTCTTGGCATGGACAAATTGCCTGTTTCTCTGATAAGCCAAGTGAGGAATAATGTTCAGGGGCGGTACTCTTACTGCCTGCACGGTGGGCATAGCTATTTAAGGTTCGGAAATGATATCCCAGGAGTCGGGAAAGATGTCAAAACCACACAGATATTATATCCTTCTGACCCAACTATGTTCTTAGGTTTGACAGATATAAGTGTAGCTCAGAAGCGGCTGGGACTTTCTCCAGCTCTATTTTCGTACTACAAAGGAGGTTTTTTTATCGACACTGGAACCCAGTTCACAGTCCTCAAGAAACAGGCTTATGGTAGGGTGATGCAAGAATTTGCAAATTATTACGACGGTAAGCTTAAACGGGTGAATAACAAAATTCACCACCTTGACCTTTGTTATAAATCCAATTCCAGTATGAAAAGCTATGCTAGCATGACTTTTCATCTTCAAGGGGCTGACTATGTGACTAGCAATCTGTTTGTAGTCCCTGAGCCAGGAATGGACTGATCCCCGGGGAGGTATCGGTACTGGGAGCGATGCAACAGTGGAATACAAGATTCATTTTTGACATGAATATGAATGTGTTGAAATTTGTCAGTGAGGACTGCTCCAAAGATAGAGGATAATCAGCTTATGTGAAATGAATTAGAGTTTGGATATAAATAGCTGAAGAATTGCTCTGTTTTGAAGCCTAAACTATAATTCTTCATTCATTCTGCTACCTAGGCTGATGTGTGTTTTTCCAATAAAAGCTATAATAGCTTCCAGCTTAAGTTATACATAAAGGCAAGATATATAATTAGGTGAGGAAAAGCCGAAAAGGGCATATCAATGTCACTGCATTGAAAACTCATGATGTTGATACCTACTGACATGTTTTTCTATTTCCTTCTGGTTTCTAAAGAAAATGCAAAATAAAATAAAATTCACAGATTAGATGAACCCATTAAAATTTAAGAGCAATTGATTACTTATTTCTGTAGAGTGTAGGGGGAAATTTATATAAAAATGTCAGTACCCCATGGAACAAAAGATTTCTTCTTTTTAAATAAGAACCAAAGATTTATTAAATTCAAGAATTTTACATCAAGAGAAGTATGCTTGCTATGATAACATACAAGGAGGTATGTTAGCAAAAAATAAGAGTCTCAATGAACTCCCGACTTTTAGAAATGGTTGTGACAAAATTTACTTATAGTTTTGGAAGAAGCTGATTTTGTTCATGCGTGCCAACTTATTAGATTTGATTTTCTTTCTCTAATTTAATTCAAAAAAAAATTATTACCTTTCATTTTCCATATGTATTATATATACATGTTAAGATTCTAGTCCTGAATGTAGGTTCCCTTGTCTTTATGATTAGCTTCTTGTTAATTTCTTTTATATAAACTAATTCTCAATTATAAATTGGAATATGAGCCCGGTATCCATTTGTACATAGTGAAGACTGAAGCTTAATATAACTGGATTTTCATTTTCTAATCAAACCAGATTTACTGCACTGAAATAAAAACAAATGTTACCAACATCAATTTGAAGGAAAATGAAATAAATATGATAACCCTTAATGGTGAAAGTGAAAGTAAATCAGATTTAGGTTGAACTGAAAATAATGACATGTACCGAAAAAAGCAAGTGCCAAATACGTACAGATAATCCAATCAGTACTTTCTCTTTGATATCAAGATCATCACACCAACAAGTGATATGTACTTAATTAAAATTTTTATATAATCAGTCTCATCTTTATTTATTGTACTATGGTACCATAAACTTTGAGATATAAATTATATTATATTCATCATAATCCATAGCTTCATGAAAAATGGGAAGGAAGAAAAAATTTCTTACCAGAATTCTCATCCTGCTTTTGGTGACATTCTTCCATAGAAGTACACCAGAAACCCAAGGGCTTCGCCTGAAGCTTATACCATGGGACTCACCGAACTCCCCTTTGTACCCTGGAAAACTCACCCCACTTGAAAAGTATCAAAGAATCATCAAATCTTCACACCACTTAGAATCCATTTCATCTGATCATCCAAATTTTACAATAAATTTGAATGAAATTCAATTTCCATTGGAGAATCAAGAAAACTTTCATTACTCGGTAGATGTTAAGATCGGCACTCCAGGCACAGAGGTTAAACTGCTAGTTGACACTGGCAGCAGCTACATTTGGACTCAATGTCCATCAATAACTTACCCACCCTTAAGCTCCAAAACCTACAGAAAACTACCCTGCAACCATCGACTTTGCCCAAAACAGATTTGTAAATGTATCAAAAAACAGTGCGTTTGCACCATCCCATATGGATCAAGTGGTTACAAATATAAACTAGCAGGTTCTGTTGATAAATTTCACATACCTGGTTCTAAAGAATCAGTGCTGGACATAGTTTTTGGCTGCTCAACCCAGCAATTTTTCAATCTTTCGGGCATTCTTGGAATGGACAGATCACCAGTTTCTCTGTTAAGCCAGCTGCAGAAAGAGTCTCGAGGGCGATTCTCTTACTGCTTGCACAATGGAGATAGTTACTTAGCGTTAGGAGAAGACGTTTCTGGTGGTGGGAAAGAAGAAAAAACTACCCCTTTAATACACAATGATTATCCGTTTCTTTTCTTGAATTTGACAGACATAAGTGTCGACGGGCAGAGACTGGGACTGTCTCCAAGCCTATTTAAACTGAAAAATGGTGGCGTTGTCATGGACACAGGAGTCCCCTATACCATGCTTACTAAAAAAGTATACGATAAGGTAAACCGAGCATTTCAGAGCTACTTCAAAGGCAAACTGAAAATGCTTGGCAGCGTACACTGGAATTTGAAACCTTGCTACAGGCTGACCCCTGGTTTTAATAAGTATCCGGAACTGACTTTTCATTTTGAAGGGGCTGATTTCAAGGTAGCGTACACTCACGTTACAGACGAGAGTGTGGGGGTTACATGCACTGCAGTGCTGCCGGGAAAAAGGACCATCATCGGGGCAGTTCAGCAGTGGAACACCAGGTTTATGTTTGATATCAATAAGAATGTCCTCAAGTTTTACAGGGATGACTGTGCTGATGACTACTAAAGAATGAAACCATGCTTGCAAAAGGGAATATTTTTCTGTTAATAGTTGGGCATGCAAATATATTTGCCGAAAATAAACTCTTGAGTTATCAATAAGAACAATTTAATAATCTCTGAATTTTGCATGATAATAAGATTACTGAAACTAAATCTTCCTAGTCAAATCATGCTAGAGTAAGACACCAAGAACCACACCAATGGAAGATAGTCGGTGGTGGAGTCTGAGATTAGCATCACTTTTGCAGTTGAAGGATAAGCCAATTTGCAGTCAAAAGCTCCACAGTGATATTATCAAATACAATAGAGATATAACATGACATATTTAGTAGAACATTCAAAAGGGTTAATCGGCATCACAAAACTTAGTTCATTTACAGATAAGGATGAAATAATCAAAACTGCTACATTTTTTTTTTTTTTTTTGCAGAAAAATTAAATTATAATATGATTGAACTTTTCATGAT
This sequence comes from Rehmannia glutinosa, assembly GCA_016081115.2. NCBI lineage: Eukaryota > Viridiplantae > Streptophyta > Magnoliopsida > Lamiales > Orobanchaceae > Rehmannia > Rehmannia glutinosa. The sequence continues at coordinate 392,698 of JABTTQ020001258.1, forward strand.
TGTAAAATGCCTTATGTACCTTATCATATAAAGGAAAACTGCAAACAGATAAGGTAAACAAAATCAGAAACGTTATAATAATTGACCTTTCATTATTGTAAAATTAACTTATGTACCTTTTCCATTTATACATGCTTGATAAGTAGTAGATATTAGAGTACCATCAAGTAAGACTTATCTACATTAGTAGAGATAGAAGTAACTTTAATTAAAGGTGAATTAGGCAGAGGGAGAGAAAATTCATGAACCCTTCTTCACAGTTGAAATGAACTTTCTTAGCAATAAGACCAAAGTAAACAAATCATGTAATTTTTCTTCAACTGATACCAAAGTTACTCTTATCAATAATGACTCATTATCATTCTAATCTCTTCATTTATTGCTCCATTACAGAGCTTGGGTTGTGTTCAGGTATTTCAATCTAAGATGTAGAGAAACAAAGCACTAGAAATCTCTACCTCGTGCAATTCCTGCTGGCATTCTTCCATTGCAATACATTAGAAACGAGAGAGCTTAGCCTAAAGCTCATCCCAATGGACTCTCCAGGCTCGCCTTTGTACCCAGGAAATCTCACACCACTTCAAAAACAACAAATAATTATCCAATTTTCACACCATCTGAAATACATTTCACCAAATTCTCCAAATGTACCATTTAATTGGAACAAAATCCAGATCCCAATGCGCCACCATGACTTCCTTTACTCGGTGAACATCAAAATCGGCACTCCATTCAAGGAGGTAAATTTGTTGTTTGACACCGGCAGCGCCTTTATCTGGACGCAGTGCATACAAAAAATTCAAATACTTACAATCCTTGAGCTCCAACACCTACAAACCCCTTCCCTGCATGTGCGCCAAGAAAATATTGCAAATGCATCAAAAGCCAGTGCGTTTGCACTTTGCAGCATTGCCTATGGATCAGACGGCATAAAATATAAATTGGCAGGTTCACTATTTACATTTCGTATGCCTCTCTCGAACCAATCCGAAAAATCTTTTCCAGAAATCGTCTTCGGCTGCTCAAACGAACAAATACTCAATTTCTCTGGAATCTTAGGCCTGGACACAACCCCTGTTTCTCTGTTAGATCAGCTGTGTAGCCAAAGGGGAAAATGCCACCCAATCTAAATCCTTGTAATTATACCCCTCACCGTAAAATGTCCAAGATACCCTTAAGCTCAAATTTTTAATTTTTTCCCAAAGGCTATTCTTCCCTCCTAAAGAAACTCAGTTGACCATACTTCTCCATTTCTCAACTCTGATTCCCGACCGAGCTCACATTTTCGCTCAAATTTCAGCATTATCCAGCGACATTGTTCCCATCTCCGACGTTTTTGACGGTAGCGGTCGAGCAGGCAGGCAGCAGACCCACACACAGAGCGTTTTTTTTTTTTTTTTTGCGATTTTCTTGGAGCAGCTGATTTCGATTTGTTTCCAGCGGACTTCGTTTGAGTTGAGATTTTCCAGTATATTAGGTCGGAAATATGGAAAGAGGTTAGTATTATTTTTCAATAATTTTTTTCCTGTTATTTTGGTTATTTATCAATGATAAACAAGTGCAAATATTGAATGTAGTTCGTGTTATATATTGGGTAATGCGTAATTATTTGAATTTTAGCAATTGTAATCCTGTTGAAGCTGTAAAAGTGATTAAATTGCGTAATTAGGTCGATTTTGGCAAATTTTTTATCGTGTTCTTTGTGTGTTGGTCTGATGTCTGCTAAGTAGTCGATTAGGTGGTCGTGGTGTGGTCGTTGGGCGGTCGGTGATACTACGACCTGTTAGGTTGCAGTCGTTTGTGTGGTCGGTGTGTGGTCGTTTTGTAGTATGTTCAAGTTTCTGATTTAAATTTGTTGTTGTATTCTATCAGGTGATGGTTCATGCTCAATATTAATTCTTTGGGATGGTGCATGGGATTTGGATTCAAGTAGTCGTCGTTGGTGTTTGGTGGGAAAAAAACAAAGCACGTGGTTGTCCTTCCGATGTCACCTTCTCTCAATTATTAGATAAGCGCGATCTAGTCACCGAGTGAGTCGGGATGATTTTGAAATTGAGATGACAAGTTGGCTAACATACCAATGTAAAGATTCACTGCCACCATGTCCCGTAATAGATGAAGATGATGTGCAGTTGTTGATTCGTGTTAACACGGACAAGTTTTTGTCTGCTCCACTATGTTTGGTAACAAAGTTGAGGGACAACCAAGTATCTACCCAATCAAAAAAGGAACAAAATGAGTCAGAAAGCAGTAACCATTTTGCAGAAGTTGTTGCTCCCATAGGCACCGTAGTTCCAGAAACTCAACCACAATTCATACATGTAATACATGAACATCGTGTAGGACATGAAGCAACAGTTAAACCTCACCGTGTTGCCTGTCAACAAGGTACAAGCATTAATTTGAATAAAGATCCTCATCCAGATGATGATGAGAATGTTGAACATTTCTACGACTATGAATTAGAGGTTGAATTAGAAGAAACAGACCAAATTTTCTTTGATGACTTGGATGGCACTTTCTTTAGGTGGAGCGCACTTAATGGGGAAAAGGCCCCTGTAGCATCAACTGAAGCACGGCCTGTGAATGTTGTTCATGTTGCACAAGAAAATGATTTATCTCCACCATTAAACGAAACTGCTGTTGATCTTGGGTATAAAGGTGGACCGAGTCAGTTTGATCATTGTACCCGCAAGCCATTGAAAATTTCTATTGGAACGGGCCATAGTTGCGTTGGTAGCGAGGCGGCAACTCCAGATACAAGATCTAACTCCATTTCAGTTGATAATGATCTGCACGTGGACCAAGTGTTTCAAAGCAAGCATGAAATAATTCGCCAGTTGCAAATAATTTCTATGATGAAAAACAGAGAATTCAAGACAAAGAAATCCGATCAGGTTCATTTCATTGCCATATGCACTGATGACAAATGCCAATGGAGACTACGTGCAAGCAAATTGAGTGTTGGCAATATATGGGCTGTGAAGAAGTACAATAACACCCACACGTGCCCGGGGGACTTAATGAACCACCAACACCGTAATGCTAAATCAAAGATGTTGGGTAATCTCATTAAATACAGATTCAAGAGTCCCACTCATGTATATCCACCTGCGGCGGTGATTAGTGAATTGAAGCAATCACTCGGCATTGAAATAGGGTACGACAAAGCATGGAGGGCTAGGGAAGAGGTATTGAAACTAGTTAGAGGACACCCGATGACTCATTTAAGAAGTTGTCCGCTTTATTTTCATAGATCGGAAGGAAGTGAACCCGACACTATTACACATATTGAAACAGATGGAGATGGGCACTTCAAATATCAAGTACACATGTGCCTTGGCCAATGTTTACGTGGGTTTTGGTCGCTATTCGTCTGTTTTGTTGATGGAACACATCCGAAAGGGAAGTATCGAGGTGTGTTGCTCATAGCTACGGAATGGATGGGAACAAACAGATTTATCCATTGTCCTTTGCAATTGTTGATTTTGAAAATAATGAGTCATGGAACTGGTTCTTTGAAAAACTGTATGCGAACATTGGACATATTGCCGACCTTGTTATCATATCCGATAGGCATGCGGCCATCCAGAAGGGAGTTCAAATCTTATGACGAGGCAGTACATAAGTCTTGTATGAATCAAATCTTAGTTGTAGATAAGGAAACCTACAACTATCTTACTTGTGATACCAAGGTTGAACAGTGGGCTCGTGTGTACTTTCCTGGACGCCGATATAGTATCATGACTACTAACATCGCTGAGAGTATAAACTCGGTTTTTAGAGATGTCAGAGAGTACCCCCCTGTGTCACTTTTGGATACAATAGTCACGAAGTTGTCGGATTGGTTTACCAAACGTCGTGATGTTGCTTGTAAGATGAATGGTCCTCTCACAAAATGGGCTGAGAAACGAGTGCTAAAGCGCGACGAGTTGGCTCGAAGGTTCAATGTCCGAACACTTCATGATTATACGTTTGAAGTACTGGATGGTGAAAAAAATGCAGTTGTTGACTTGAACGGAAAAACTTGCACATGCCGGAGATTCCAGCTTGACCAAATGGCATGTGCTCATGCTTTAGCGGCGGCTTCAAAAATTAATGTGCCCAAATTTGGTTTGGCATGCCCATATTACACATCTGAATATTTGTTACAAGAATATGCAGAGCCGATATATCCTGTTGGACATGAGGATTATTGGAAAACTCCAGAGGAAGTATCCAACACCATAATTTTGGCTCATATGATGCGCAGACCAAGTGGTAGGCCAAGGAAACTTAGGATTGCATCCCAAGGGGAAGAAGTGGTAGCCAAAAAATGCAAACGTTGCAAAAAGACTGGCCATAACCGTAGGACCTGCAAAAACCCAGCTCCTATAAATGATTAGATCAGTGGATGGGGTTGATGATGGGTTGGCATCATGGTCGACCTGGGGTCGGAGAACCTTTGGGTCGATTGTCCAGTTGGTGAGGCAGTCGTTTTAAATTTATTGGTGGGAGGGTCGTCGTCATGATAGTCGAAATGTTAGTCTTGTGTGGTCGTTGTAACTTTTTATCGTAACTATAAAGCCTTTGTTTGTACCAATATTTATGTCTTTTATTCAGTTTCTTTGGAGCCTATGCAAGTGTCTGATGTATTGGTCGTTGTAACTTTTCCTTGTAACTTTAGCACTGTTTGTACCAATATTCATGGCTTTTATTCAGTTTCTTTGTTTCCTATGCTAGTATTTGATGTCTTAGATTGAATCTTTAGTGTTTGTATTAAATAAATACATCAAACTTCTAATAATACATCAGTTAAATACATCAAAATAGATACATAAAATGTCAATACTAGATAAATACATCGAACTACTACTAATACAACCTGCTGATAGAATAATATTGTCAAAATACATACAAAATCTCACTCTATAACAACAATATCAGCACTCTTGAAAAGTTCAGAACAAAATCTTTGCCTAAATTGAATGGTCATCCCAGGATCGATTTCAGCCACACTTCTACCCGCTGCCAAAGCTTCCATGAATTTTATGTCCAAAACTCCACAGCTACTACCGTTTGTTTGCTACGGCGGGTGCTCCATCCTTGCAATCTTCCAATCAGCATGGACATCCTCGGGTGCTGTTCGGTTATCCCAAATATTTCCCATATTGCAGATAATGGGAAGTGCCCGTGCCAACTGAACAAACTCCTTTTTGGTCTTTGCAATAGTCGTGGTATCAGAAAGGGAGTCATACACCATTATAGTGCACATGGTCAAGTCAAGCTCATAAAGTACCCAATGGTTGCCAAATACATGGGCCACTCCAAAAATTTTGTCACATTCAGCCCATTTCAACCCAAGCTCCTTCGGGTACCGACCACCGACATATTGGAAAATTGTTCCACCTTCGTGCTGGAAGTCCAATTCTTCATTCTTCTTCTGCGTAGCTATCAATCGTTTCCCTAGAGAAATGTTTCTTTGCTGTTGGAATGAAAAAAATGAGATGACTAGCAATTACAGAAATAATTAACATGATTAGAAAAAAAAACATACCCAAAATAATGCATCAGTGCAAGTCCATCTAGGCAAGAAAGCATGCGGCGCACTTTTCCTCTTAAATAGCAATAGATAAGTCAATGCATCTAGATTCTGCAAAAAAGAACAAAAATACATTGTTTATACCAAATATTTATGTCAGTGAAATGTAAATGTAGCAAAAAAAAAATAAAAAAAGGAGACATACTGCATTGTTTAGCCATGCTTTTGGTGTGATTAGTGGGGTAAACCAAGAAGGAAACCACCGGTCGGCAAAGATCAAAGGACAAAGGTGCAACATGAGTTACAATATCCTGAGAAGTGGCCCACCAATCATTGAAAGAGTGCAGTTTCTCAACGGGATAGCTTGCATAAGGGTCATATCGACCAACTATTCCGATTGATGTTCCTCCCCCACATTTTTCTGAGTCTTTCTCTTTTTATTTTCCGGGGAAATGTGGTGACTGGGGTTGGTATACGGTGACTTCTCTTTAGGCCCCTTTCGTTTTACACGTTTGGGCCTCTCTCAGATTTGGGGAGGGGATCCACAAAATCAATCACCAAACAAATTTTTTTAATATCAAAGATATGGGTCAAGTTGAAGGTTGTACACATCATCTGGTTCGGGGGGGTGTACTGATAAAGGCAACGGAAATTCTTCAACTTGTAATTGCAGAGGGTATGCAAAGCGGAGGCATCTTCTTCGACCACCATAGGGACGATGACAAGGTCCGTACTATGGTGGGCCTCCTTTGCTCCCATTGAAGGGTTGACCTGTTCAGAGGTTTGGTCATTTGTGGGGTCGAATCCCATTTCGACCTTCACGTGTTCGGAAGTTTGGTCGTTTTTGGGGTCGGACACGGATTCGACCTTCAAGTTTTCGTCGATTTGGTCGACAACAAGGTCGTTTTTGAGGTCAGATCCCAAATCGACCATCACTTGTGCAATTATTTGGCCTGCCGTCTGCTGCCGCAGGGTTAGGTCTTTGATGACCCTCCGCCGCTTGGTCCTCTCCTCCTTGTCACCCTCCCCCATGTCACTTTGTTCTCCCTTCCTATTCTTCTCCCCCCCATCATCAATTTCCTCTACCCCATCACTTTCCTGCCCTGCATGGCACTTTCCTGCCCCTCTTCATCTTCCTCATGAGTTTCTTCCGCTTCGTCTATCTCTTCCTCTTCCTTATCATCACGTTCTTCTCGTTCATTATCATCACTTGCTTCCTCTTCCTTATAATCATTGTCATCACTTTCACTCTCCTCTTCTCCTCCAACACTTTCCTCTTCGTCATCACTCTCAACATCCTTACAGCCCACTTTCTCCATCATCACGACAAAGATTGACTTGATGTCGACATTTTCTCCTCAATCTTGTCAATCTTTTGGCTTATTTGTTCAATTTTATTCAAATAAAAAAGGCCCTGAAACACACATGAAAAATTATTTCAATAAGTACAATATTCAAACTCTTTTCGTGCAGATTCAAATCAATAACCACAAAACAAAAATATTTGAAAACATGTCTGAATCACTTACATGCACTGATGGTTTTCCCGCATCAACATCGTCCTTATTTTTGGTTCTCTCTTCCCTTATTCTCATCCTTCGTGTTGTGGACGCATCAACATCCACATTTTCATCAAGATCTTCATCAGCTGCAACGACTGCCGCCTGTTCCTGTTGCCACTTTGCTACACTTTGAAAGTAGCCAAAACTCTTTTCAGCACGAGAAGGTTTCAATCTTTGGCCACTTTCACCTGTGTTCAATTCAATAATGAATTATTTCAATAAGTACAATATTCAAACTATTTTCATAATAAATAAAAAATCAATTTGAAAAAACTTACACGATCGACAACAAGATCACCAGGCTTCAAGTTGAAAAAAATATTTTTTTTCAAAAACTCAGCGGTGGGGGCATCCTCAGCTATCCAACGGAGAATCCGGGGAGTTGCATCCGTAGAACCCGACACACGTTTCGCACATAATTTACCAAGTTCGGGCATCACTTCGTATGCCCAAACTTGTAAAGCATGTGTGAAATCGGAGACATCGAACTTCTCCACGTTGTGGTCTTTCTTCTTTTCAGCCTTCTTCTTCTCCTTCCTCATCCAAAAATTTTGTACCCGGTCGGACATGCAAGATCGTATATCAGACACTATGAATTTATAGGAAATGCGGCCCCACGGATATGCATTGAAGGCCTTCAAATTGTCCACTAAATATATGTATTTCTCATCTAGCTTTTTAGCGGGAGCGGAGACCAACAAAACTCTATATACAAGACATCTGAAGGGCGATTTTAGTGTTATGATTCCCTTGCCATTCTCCTTCCTTGCATGTTCTTTCAATGCACTTACTATGTCCGACATAAAAACACCGCCACTTTTACCAAAAAAATTTTCAAGATACCTCCGCTTTGATTTAATTGGTGGTATAGGGCCAAACTCTGCCGCTTATCGGTCAAATTCTTCCGCCCAAAGACGGATCGCTTGTTGTTTATGTGAAAGACAATGTCTCGTGGAAATACTATTGTCTTGACGGAAGAGCAATTGCAACACAAGCCGCCCTGGAACCGAATTGTATCGGTTTCCAAAAAATAACCAAAGCACGAATTCTTGAATTTTTCAACATTATCCCCTTCAACCGCGCTTTAATGAGATCCATAGAATTGAACCACGACCTACATGACAACTTGCCTTTAAATTGGTCTTTCTCATTCGGAACGAGAGCCATTTTATCCTTGTTAAAAAAAAAGAACTTTAGGTCGAAATACTAGTCGAAAGTTGGTCGAGGAAGCAGTCGAAAAATAAGTAACGGTCGACAGACTAGTCGTATAACATTAGGGTAATAAACTGACAAAAGACAGGAAATTTAAGGAAGGGGTCGAAAAACGCATACAACTTCCAACTTCAAACCCAACAAACTGATAAAAATCAGAAATAAACTTCCAAATTCAATCAGAAATAAACGCATACAACACTATTATGCTTTCAAACAGACCCATAAACCCATGAAACCGACTTAAACTGCTTCAGAGAAAAATGCATACAACACTATTATGCTTCTCAAATTTTTTTGAGAAAAATACAGAGATCTTTCACCCAAAATCAGCAAACCAAAAACCATGAAAATCAAAAAATGTATTAGTAGGCTTGAATTTTTTATCCTTTGGTGTACTAGAACACATGGTCTGAAAAAAAAAATATAACAAAAAACCCTAGAAAACCCTAGATTTCAAGAACATGAGAGAAAAAATCGAACTTACCAGGAAATGCACTTCAAAATGGACGCGTCGCTGAGAAAAATGAGACCACCAGTGAATGTCGGACGACCGGGTCGAAGGGACTACAAAGTCCTTCCCAAGAGGAGTGTGACCACCAAACTCGCCGCAAAACAGGAGGAAATGGCCGAGAAGAGACGACGCCGGGGAGTTGCAGTACCAATCGCCGGAATATACGCAATGGTCGGAAAAATTTTTTTGGGCGGGCAGAGACGGGAAAGAGAGACAAACGGGGGGTGTAACTGTAGCAGTTTTTGTTTTTTCCTCCTCAAAAGGTGAGAATGAGAGGGAAATGGATTGATTGGGGTCAATTTCTTTATTGAGGGGTATCTTGGACATTTTACAGGGGTGAGGGGGGTATAATTACAAGGATTTAGGTTGAGTGGCATTTTCCCAAAAAATTTGTTAAAAGATGGCATTTCTGCAAAATTCCCTAGCCCAAATTAGAGAGCGATTTCTTACTGATTTATTTAAAATTTTAATAAGAAAATATTTATTAAAAATAATTATAAATAGTAACTATTGATTAGGAAAAATATTATTCAATTAGATAACTATTTATTAAAATCATTTTGATATAGTAAAAATATTATGTGATTAGATAATTATCATCAAAGTTTAATTTTCCAATGAGTTATAAAGACTAAAGTTAATGAATGTATTGTTCACAAAATAATTAATGGGTTAGTTTAATTGATAATCTGATTTTTTATTTTTTTATTTTTTTCCCGAAACTATAGAGATTTTATATTATACGAAATCGAGTACAAATTACGACGAGCCCATCAAGCTACAAAGCCCTCTCCAACTAACACTTAATGGTTGAGAGGGAATAACACCAACAGTGTAGAATGAGACAACACAAACAAAATCAAAAAAGCCATATGGCCGCAAGTTTGGTAATGTTTAAACCAAAATTAAAATAAATGATGTTAGAGATATTACACATTGACACACAAAGGGAACCAATTAAATGAATATCTATTACATCACAAGGGCTTCAAGGAGGCTCCAAAATCACAAAGATATAATCAAGAAGAACAACAAATTATCTTCAAGAAAGATTGATTGACCGGGCCAGGCCCCTAGTATCAAAGCTTCCAATACACAATCAAAGAACACCTTGAAGCGAAAGAAAAAGCAATCGAGAGACATCGGGACCGTGCGCTTTATTGGGATGAAGATCAAAAAGGGCTTCTTTTATTTCTCGCATCTCCCACCTGGTCCAATCAAGATTCTCTTGTTGAGTCATCAATAGTTTTTGGTATTCCTTCCAAGACCGAGAATTGAATTCGGATTTGATGATTGAAAAAGATCCTTGTAAAATTCCACCACCTCCTTCTCAATCTCTTATTTTGAATCACAAATGTTGCCATTCCTATCGGTAAGCATTTGTATAGAATTTCTCCTTTGTCTTTGAACCACACTAGCATGAAAAAACTTGGAGTTACGATCCCAATCTTGCAACCATTGACTTCTAGATTTATTTCTCCAATAGGTCTCTTCATTTGTATAGGCCTCTTGGAGATTACTTTTCAGTAAGTTCCATTTATCCCAATCTCTGTTACCCCCATCCACTCTAAGGAGATCCATCTGTTGATTAATTAGTGAAATTTGTTTAGCAGAGTTAGTCTTTGATCCTTTAACCCACTTTAATACATCCACCCTACATTTTCTGATCTTAGCTTGAATCATAAACATAGGAGTACCCCGCTGCTCACAATTCCAAGCTGTCTCAATTGTTTGTTGAAAGCCACTCATATTAACCCATCTCTTGTCAAAGCAAAATCTTTGCTTACTCTTATAGTCTTATGGCTTTGGTTATGAATCAGTAACATGTGGTCTGATGAATGATGCGTAACGTGTTAAACAAATGCCGCTGGATAACTCAAGATCCACGATGGTGAGGCAAAAAATTTGTCCAAGCATTCCTCGACGAAGCCTTCCCCGCCTCTGTTATTGGACCAAGTAAACGGATGACCTTCATTCTTAATATTTTTCATATTCATATCCCGAGTGAAATTTTTAAACCCTTGACAGCTTCCAGTGGTTCTCACAATACCGCCTCTTTTCTCACTTGGGCATAAGATATCATTCTAGTCGCCACCAATAATCCAATGGTCACCCCAATTAGCCTGAGCCTGACACAGATATATCCACTGGGCTCTCCTGATGTTCCAATCAACACTCGTGTACACAAAGATTACCCACAAAATGTCTCCTTGAAATTCGTACTCAACTTCCATGCAAAACGGTTGTTTGATAATTCAGATAATCTTAACTTTTAATCGGTAAGAGCAATAATCCTCCATTTTTTCCCACTGAATTCACATTATCCCATCTATTACTACAATTAAAATTTCGGACCACCGTATTAATAAACTTTTTTTTTCTCTTAACTTCACATAAAAAAAATGAACTCGGGTGGTGGGATCGACAGATCTTCTTGATTTGAGGAATTGTAGAGGCCTCCCTGTGCTTCTACAATTCCATGAAATCATCATTTTGGGGACAGGGGCCATTTTAGGTTGGCTCTCCCCACCTTCTCTTGGACCGAGTACTATCTCCGCCTTATTTCTCTTAGTACAATCGATTGTATTTAACCCGCAGATCGAATTTTCATCCCACATATTTCTAGTTCTCTTGGCTCCGATTTCCATCATAACATGATTTAAGTCATTGACCTCCATTTTTATACGACCTTTAGAAACTGAATTTTTGGCACCTATCCCTTTAGCCATAATAGGTATACTGCTAAGATCTTTGCTAGAGGGTGTTTCCACGTTTTGGATTTCTTTTAAAGGTTCTCTAGTATTGGAACTGCAACCTTGAGAGTCTATCAATTCAGAGGGACTACAAACCTTAGATGAGATTTGCTCACCTCTCCAAAATTCGATATCCATAGGAGCTGCAAAATCACAATTTTTGGAGGAGATATTTTCCAGCTTCTCCTCTGTAACGACCCCAGCAACACAAACAGATTTTAGAGGAATCTGGCCTGGAACTTCACTAACTTGAGGCTTGATTTTTGGCCCATGTGATTCTTTTATGGATCCGTCTATGTTTCCAATTTTGAGCGGCACACCTGGGCAGTCTTTCACTCCCTCCTCAATGATCGGAATTTTCCCAAAATCACTCTCCCGCACCCTTTCAAAAGATGGACCCTGCTGACTTAGAATTGTGGCCTTAGCCACTTTTTGAATCACAGAGAATTCCTCAGCTTCGAGCCATTCACCATACCCCCTTTCCTTGTACGTATTCTTACTTAAATCCCCTCTCTTTTTTCACACACCCTATCGGAATGACGCACCAACCCACAATAATAGCAAAAGCTCATCATTTTTTCATACTTGAAGTTTACCCATTGAGATATACTTCCTAACTTAATCACTGTGCCTCTGAGAAGAGGTTTCTCGAGGTTAACTGATACCAGAATTTTAACATGTCTACCTCGGGCACTCCCCGATTCCGGAATGAAGATATCTGACATGGCAGGAAAAATGCATCCAATTCTTCGAGCTGCCTCTGATGAAATCCAATTGAGGGGCAGATCCCACACCTGAACCCACAATTCTGCAAGGGGGAACTCAGCCTTAGTCAAATCTTTTCCTTCCTCCCACTCTTTAAAAATAAGGAATTGATTATCGAAAGACCACGTTCTACTCTGTAAGACTCTGTCTCTATACTCCTTGAGATTGAACACAAACTGAAAGATATTCAAACCAATCCCCCGTAGCTGGAATGGCTCATTTATCGGCCAGATGATAGCCATGGTATTTTTTAAGCCAAAAAAATTTGCCCTCTTAGCACCGTGAACTTTCCCCATCAGACTGTTAATACATTTATTGGTACTGCTAACCACATCGATGAATTCTAAGGCAACTCCATTCACCTCCTCCGACGTCAAAGAAAATTTCTTCATCCCTCCCGAAATGTCATTTTTCATCCTGGAAGGAATAAAGACCAGAACCACTGATGACTTAGGGGGAGAATAAGACTGGACCACTCTTGGAGAGACTTTGCATTCTAGAGAGAGAAAAACCACTTCACAAAGGAAGACTTTTTATAATCTGATTTTTTATAGCATAGTTTCTTAAAAGTCTAATTTTTGAATAATTTATATATTTTATTATGAGTAGGTCTCTTGTAGGATCTGTCTTACGGATGATCCTACAACCCACCTGCGCCCACCCGCCCAACCCATCCGCCTTTGTTATTTAAAAAAATAAAAATTTGTTTTAGTGGGGAATCGAACCCACACCTATGGAGAGATAAAGTGACATTCTACCACTACACCACTAGCGATTGTTGTGCAATTTTTGTATAACCATTTATATAAACTCATTCAAAAATACACCTGGTAAATTAAAAATAAAATAAAAACGCCTCTAAATGCAGAGGCTATGAATCGAACCCAAGTCTATTAAAAAACATGATACATTATCTCAATAAATGAATACTTATAAAAGAGTTACTTTAACTACATTATATTTATTTTTCCTCTCTTTTTGTTCTTAGTTTGTAAATGTATTAAGAAAACGGATACTTTATCTCAACAAATGGATACTTTTACTTATAAAAGTGTTACTTTAACTATATCATATTTATTTTTTATTTTTTCCTTCTTTCCTTCATTTCTAATTTGTGACTCTATTAAAAAACATGATACTTTATCTCAAAAAATAGATACTTTAACGTATAAAAGTGTTACTTTAATCTGTTATATATATATATTGTAATACATTCATAATTTGTGACTATATTAAAAAATATGTTACTTTATCTCAAAAAACAAATACTTTTACTTATAAAAGTATTACTTTAACTCTATTATATTTATTATTCATCTTTCTTTGTATTTATTATTAAAAATATGATACTTTATTTAAAAAACAGATATTTTTCCTCTTATAACATGATATTTTGTCTCAAAAAATATATATTTTTACTCATAAATGTGTTACTTTAACTCTGATATATTTATTTTACCTTCAATGTAATGTAATCATAATAAGCGGCTATATTAAAAAATATGATATTTTATCTAAAATAACCGATACTTTTTCTCATAAAACTATTACTTTAATTGAGAAAAAAAAAAGAAAAACAGAAAAAAAATGCAGGTGGCATTGACCCACGGAATTTTCAAACTGAAGAAAAAAATCATCAAATTACAAATTGGAGATGACCAATTTTGTATGCCAGTTACAGGTCCAGTTTTGCATGCCCTTATAGCTACAGGACAAATAACATGTTTTAAAATGTCCTTATGGATTTGAAATTCATTGGATCATGATATTACCCAAATAAGTTTTAAGGTTGCATTTGAATGAAAAATTTTAATTATGAGAGGAGAATTTGAGAAAATGGTTTGAAAGGCTACTTTTAGGATGAATTGGAAATTCCACCAAAACGACTAAAAAGAAAAAAGCAAAATACGAGTTCAAGATTTTGAAAACCCTTTGCTTCTAAGGTTACTCAAACAACTTCAATAGGTTTGAAATCCCTAGTTTCAATTAGAGCTGATAATTTTTGGGCTGGCTCGTTTAGCCCGAGATTGGATTGCACTCGACTATGTTTTTATAGGATCGAAATGGATCGGGCATGCTTTGGCATGGCCCGAGCGGTCCACCATATTTTATTATGTGTAAAAATGTGTATTGGGACGGGTTGGACTGAGGAAATCAGCGATCCTGGAGATTTTCATCTGGCCCAATCAAACCCGATTTTATGTATTGCCGATCCAAGCTTTTGGCAGCTCTAGTTTAATACTTCAATCAAAACGCAAATGGATTTATTGTTATTGATTTGAAATATTTAGTTTTAATTCTTCAATCAAATCACAACGTTCAAGAATTTGTTTACTACAATTAGGGTATGGCCTTGCTTGCCCAGTTAAGTGATTATATATGGGCCTAAGTCATCATACAGTAAAAAACCTAAAGCCCAATTTTCCTTCAAAATTCAAACAAAAGCCCATGTTCGGCCTAATGTCATCCTTCAGGACCTTCACATAAACGAAGGCAAAACCAGAAATCCCTCCCGCTCTTTTCCCTGAGAAATCCTCAAATCTGAACGATCCTTAAAACCTCCTAAATCCCCATTCCAAAACCCTCGTTTCATTCTAAGAAATCGAACCGGTTCATACAGTTAGCAGAGAAATGAGGGAGGAGCAAATAGAGAAGCTCCGGGGAGTGGTCCGGGACTGCGTGAGCAAGCATTTGTACTCATCGGCGATCTTCTTCGCCGACAAGGTGGCAGCGGTGACGTCGGACCCTGCCGACATATATATGCAGGCACAGGCGCTGTACCTCGGCCGGCACTACCGCCGCGCCTTCCACCTCCTCAATGCCTCCCAGATTGTCCTTCGTGACCTTCGCTTCCGCTACCTCGCCGCCAAATGCCTCGTAATTGTTTTCTTCTTCTTCTTCTTTTTTATTTTTATCTGGTTTCCCAGCATCGAGCTCAATATTTGTATGATATCCAACTGCATTGTCGTGAGCTACTGTTTTAAAGTGTGTGATTGTGTGATTTTCTTTTAGAATTTTGAAATTTGTTAGTACTTTTCCATTGCCCTTTGAATTCTCATGGGGAGGTTGAAGCGTCGGTGAATTGTTGAAGTGTGACTGACTAATTATGGTGGGATTGATTTGCAAAAAAAAAAAATGGTGGAATTATTTTATTAAATTGAGAAATTTTAAATTTTACTTGGAGATTGAGGATTATCATTATCCATTACATGTTTTATAAACTGTTACTTGTATTTTGTTATTAACACGTGGTCAGTTACGATTTTAACGTACTCCGTTTACAAACACATTTTCTTAGGGATTTCGTAATTGGATAGGTCTATCTATTTCCTGCATTTCTCTGTACAAGCGTTCTATCTAATAGTATTAGGGATTGATTGGTTGGTACATGAAATAATTGGAAATAGTATTGTATGACCAGGAAGAACTGAAGGAGTGGGATCAATGCCTGTTAATGCTTGGTGATGCTAAAGTGGATGAACATGGTAACATTACTGACACAAAGGATTACAATAGCATGTACCTGGATAAAGATGGCGAAGATCGTGAAATCAATGTAAGTTTGTTTCGGTCCAGCACGTGATAAATTTGGCATTTACTGCTGGCCACCTTAATACGGATTAAGAAGTTTAGTGGATAATGCTCGAATGAAGAATGACGGTTACATGTATCTGACAGATTATATCAGCAATATGCTTTCTAAGAGGCAAGGCATACGAGGCCTTGGAAAATCGTGCACAGGCTCGGTTATGGTGCGTGATATAATGTCTGATTATATTTATTTTACCAGTCCAACTTTCTTAGTTTTGGCATATATAATGTTTGTTGTTTATGGCTCATCTGTGGTGGCTATTGTGCAAACCCAACAATTTAAAATTGTACGGATTCATACGGAAAAAAAAATTAGTGGGAAAATGTAATGCCAAATATGAAAATCTCAGAGGTTACTTGAGGAAAATATTTGCTATTTAGAATTATTATAGAAAAGGATGTTGAACAATATCAATCCCTATTTCCCTGTATAAATCAAGGATGTAAATCTGAATTTTTCACTATAGTAAAAGCAGTACCAATTCGGTGATTGCTGAAGTTATCCTGAAATCTAAAACAAGAATTGCTGAATCAGAAAAAGGTAACACCTTTGTTTGGTATCTCAGAACCGAGCAGTGTAACAACTATGGACCACCCTGGCAGCAAAGGAACAGAAAGTAACACAAGAACATTTGCCAACTAGAAGGTGGCATTGCTACGTATGGAAACTTTTTGTCACTAAATGGATGGATAAATACTAGAAAATGTGTTCATTCTTATTGCTATATCCTTTGACTGATGAAATGATGAGTCATATCCAGATTATTAATTATTTTCCATTATGAGGTTACCATGTCAATGTGATATTTTCTCATAAAACATTGTAGATCTATATAGAAATGGTAAATTCAGAGTTTGTGCTCTTATCTATGTCCCGTTCATTTTTTACAATTACTTTGTTCATTCTTCTCCTCTGTTTCTGTTTCCATTCTGTTGTTTCTCTTGCCTCGTTAGCTTAGCTGCAGCTGTTCTTGTCGGTATTCTTCATTATTGCTAAAAACTAGGTTATAGTAGATTGGCTTAGCTAAGAGAGCTCATATTATTCTCCTTTTCTCATGACACTTGAAGGTATAAAGCTGCAATCAGAGCTGATCCTTTGTGTTATGAGGTACGATTGTTACTGTGTTGCAGCAAAATTCTAATCAGTATCATTTGAAGCTAAACCTGTTAGTAATTAGATCAATGTTGGAATGGACCCATTAATGATCTCAATATCAGATGTTAAAATTATTTAAATGCAACCAATAATTCTTCTTTTACTAAATTTATCATTATCATGGATCATGTGCCGTCACATTTTCTTCTTGTTTCAGGCCTTGGAATGTCTTATAGAGGGTCACATGCTCACTTGCGAAGAAGGTACGGACTTATCTATTGGTGACAAATGCAAGTTTGAATTTGAACCGCCCAAATATGATTTGGACAAGCATATTATGTGACATAATTTGTACTGTGTTTTATTTGCTAGTTTCTATTTGCAACTAATTGAACATCTCATTTAGTTTACCCTGGATCATTATCACTGAAAATGATTCTGACTTTCCAGAAATATATTTATTAAATAATACTAGAAACCTAATTTAATTATCTATATATTGTAGAGACCAATCTACTAGCGACGTTGCAATTTGGCCCTGAAGATGGATGGCTTTCTTCATTTTATTCATGTTTGATAAAGAAAGTAAGTATAGTTCTGAATGCTCATTACTTCCAGGTTCATGAAACAAGTAACTTAATTTCATTAATGTTGTGTATGTGTACGGGTAATATTTAATGTTTGACATTATTTACTCCCAGTATGATAAAGAAAATGTTGTTGAAACCAAGTTTAGAGATCTCGAGCTGGAAGTCTCTAATACAAAGACACCGGCAAAATCATTATTTACACTGAAGAACAACACTGATCTCTTAGCCTGCAAAGCTGAGTACTACCATCAGTGCGGCGAATACCAGAAATGTTTTGAACTAACATCGATGTGGGTTTGTAATTGTCTTTGAACTGAAGTTGGGTGTTACATATATTTGTTGCGGTGACACTTGCTTATATACACGTGTTTAATCCAGATTGCTCGAGAAGGACCCTTTCCACCTAAAGTGCACCCTGGTGCATTTAGCAGCTGCCATGGAGCTTGGGCATTCCAACGAACTCTATCTAATGGCATGCAATTTGGTCAAGGACTATCCTCAAAAGTGAGATTTGTGGACTTCTTTACATAGTCCATTTACAACAGTAATTATAGATCTGAAAAGGAAAATTATTGTTTTTGGTGTTTCTTTGCTTTTTATACATGTACTCTGATGCACAGATTAAGATATTAACTAGTGGACCATGCTTAAAAATCTCCCGAGTCGATTACTGACACAGTATATGTGCCCACAATAATTTCAACATTATAGAGGTATCACTAACACTTCGGGAAGTGGTATCACAATTTGGTTAACAGAAAGTAGTATGAAGTTATGTTTTTTGGGTTTTAGGACAATACTTGTGACAAAGATTTTGTGGATTTCGGACTGCTTCGTAGCAATCCTTGGTTTGGAGTATGAGTATTGGCTGTGGCACATTCTGGGAAAAAGATTCATGATATATGCTTCCAAAAGAACTGGGGCAAACCAAAGATATTCACTTTTTGATGTTCATATCATTTTGAAGTAGCTCCCTATTGCTTTGAATTATAAAAATAAATACTAAAGATAATATGGCACTAGGTGTTATTTCTCGAAATGGACATTCAACTCAAGTTCAGGTAGTTTTTTGACTCTAAAGTTTACAAACTTCCCCATTAATTAGTTTGTTGCTAAAGTTGGACATAGTTGCATCTCTTTCATACCCAGTGTATTTTGTATACCAATCTGTTGATGTATCAAGAGAACTGAATGTCTCAAATTTGTAATAAGCAAGTGGGAGCAGGAAATATTGTTGCAAAATTTAGTAAATATCTTCGCAGACCATTGTGGTTCCAGAATCATATGATTAAATCAGAAATAGAACACAAAAGAATTGGCTAGTTTTATGTTTCTTTTCATATGTTTATTCCACTCAATTCAGCAGCGGCATACAATTTAAACTAGTAATTTTTATCCTAAAGCAAGTTCCCATATTATTCATTCTTGATACAGAATTATGCTATCCCTTTTCATATTTACTCCCGAACTTTTGGATTTATATCTCAGTGACTTCCTATGACATGTTTATTCAGAGCTTTGTCATGGTTTGCTGTGGGTTGCTACTACTACTGCATAAAAAAGTATGATCAATCACGTCGATATTTCAGGTATCAACCCTTGAAATTGGTTTTAGTAAGGACTATGATGTTTTATTTTTGAGATACACTTTTTTCTACGAGAGCATAGTTAATTTCATATGGAATATTATCATTTGTTTCAAAGAAACTCAGTTCTTCTGTTCAATCCCTATTTTCAGCTGGTGAGGTGTTGCCTGCTCAGATAGGCTTTAGTACTGTAATGTAGTCTACCTATCTGGAAAGTCCAATCATATCATATTCTTATGCAGTTGACAGTCTAGGTCATTTTTTCCCAATATATTGAAGCATGTATAGAAAGGTGCTACTGTTAGTATCATGCTTCTCTGCTGGGTTGAGCTTTTTCAGGGAAGTGAAAGTGTGTGGCAGAATAATTTACATTTTTCCCCATTATTTAGCTGAAGGAGGAGAGACATGATCGATTTACTGAATTTATATTCAGTATGATATTTATTCATATTAATTTAGGCAATTGTTACTAACTTATGTGTTGCTTTATATTTTAGGATGAGTGTCATGCTCTCTCTTAATCAGGTTTGGGCTGTCTATTGTACTTATTTCAACTTAGTGTGTTCCATAATCACGTTTAATAGTTAAATAACATCCCTTGATCTGAATTTTGTTTGTTTACTGTCAAGTGGAGTCCTATTTTACCTTATTTTTACCGTCCATCTAGGCCGT
Organism: Rehmannia glutinosa; assembly: GCA_016081115.2. Classification (NCBI taxonomy): domain Eukaryota; kingdom Viridiplantae; phylum Streptophyta; class Magnoliopsida; order Lamiales; family Orobanchaceae; genus Rehmannia; species Rehmannia glutinosa. The sequence continues at coordinate 412,560 of JABTTQ020001258.1, forward strand.
AATGCAAAGGCTCAAGTTCTTCGGACTTATTCTTGTTCAATGTTGTGATATTTTAAGCCTTTGATCAAGGTTTTTCCCCCATGAATAACTTCTAATTGAAATCAGCACCTTGGCCACTGGGGGGAAAATGGGAAAATTGCTTATATTGCAAACTAATTTTGTAATTTTTACATTTTGGTGTCCTCAAGATCTCTGATTCATATTCTAATTTGGATTTAATTTGATTTTGTTGGTATCCTTCTCCAGTAAAGCAACAAGTTTAGATGGAACATTTGCTCCAGGTTGGATTGGTTACGGGAATGCATATTCGGCTCAAGAAGAAGGAGATCAAGCAATGTCAGCTTACCGCACTGCTGCTCGTTTATTTCCTGGGTAAATATTTTATGTTGTTTATCATCCGTATGGCCGTAGTGTGTCTAACAGCTATTTACTTGTCCGTTTGTCCTCTAGTTATACCCAAAAATGAAATGAATGTTTTCCTTCTACATCTTTCCTTATTCATTCTAAAATTGTATTATTTTTTTAGTTTATAACTGTTCTTTCTCGTGTTGGGGCCTTTTTGCCGGGGTGTGGGGTGTTGTGGATTATTATAAAGTATGGTTATATTTTTTATTAATTGTTGTACCTCATTCATTTATTGTTGGAACTTCTCGTCACATTGTGTTTGGTTGAACTTCCATCGTAGTATTCTAAATCTCTATCCATTTTCTTATGTGATGTTATAAATGGTCAGATGTGCTGTCACAATCTTAGACATGTTAAGCTAAGATAAAGAAATTGCTATGATTTTGCCTATAAGAAATTCCAACAGTGGGGACAAGTTTGCCATTTCGCTATAATATTTTTTTTTCTAACATTAAATGAGAAAATTGTTGTTTTCATGCTTTAAACGTTTTCTATTTAATATTTACATTGGCTGTTATGTTTCTTTAACCTGATTCTCAGAACCCACTGCAGTATCAAACTACTGCATCTAAAATGAAATGTACACAAACTCGCTGATGGTCAAGTTGATGAACATGAAATTATCTGTCTTACCCCCAGGTCTCATGCCGTTCAGGAGCTTGGGTTGTTCAATATTAACCTATCAACCATGGGGATTGCCGTGCTAGACCTCATGTTAATAATCTGTATGCATGTTTAAAACCTCTGTTTCTTGATTTTCCTCCCTTATACCATTCTCACATTGCAGTGGGATAAATTTTATTATTCTGTTCTGGGTAATGAGTTTAGTGATAATTTGCTGATTAGGAATAATGAATAACTCTTGATGATGTTTAGTGAAGCCTTAAGTTTACACATTGTGGAAGTCCTTTTAGTACTTATAAGTACTCAATGTTTTTTACACGTTGAATATTGATTTACTTCTATTCCAGGTGCCATTTGCCAACTCTATACATAGGAATGGAATACATGCGAACCCACAGCTTCAAACTTGCTGAACAGGTGATTATAGTCTCACAAGTTCAGAATGTGCCTATTCACTGCTTTGCTTTGTGCTTTAGCTGTAATGATATGAAGTTTGTATTTTCGACTTTGCCTAAAGCATCTAGTTTTATTCACCCAGTTCATCTTTCTAAAGGGAAGTTGCATTCAGTTTTTTATGCAGGCCCAGATCGTATGTCCTTCAGATCCACTTGTATATAATGAGCTTGGAGTCGTGGCTTATCATATGAAGGAGTAAGATATTCCATCTTTAAGAAATTACTAGCAATTGCTGCTCATTTATTGTGTCCTTAATTTTTAAAGAAAATGTTGTGTACAGTATAATTTTATTTTGCTTTCCTGAATGTTTACTGTATTTGTCTTTCTTTTTAATCTATGATATCATGAGAAAAGTCACAAAATAGTTTTAGGTATATAGCAGAGATAATTTCATGGGCCAAAAGAACAGGAGACATGAGAGAGTTTTGACATTTTGGATTTGACAATTTTCAAAAAGTTAATCTACAAAGAGGTTTAAACTTTAAAGGTAGTTTTACCTTAAGGTCCCTTAAATCCTGTAGTAGATTGATGTACAATATTGGTGTTTGTTCGGTTATTGTGAGGTGTAAAACAATGTTTGTATACGCTCGGCCTCAATGATAGGATATTGAAGCTTACAAAAGTTCATCTTGAGGTTTTAATTTTGGATTAAAGACAGTTTCTTAATTGGAGTTCAGTGATATGAAAAAGCTGTCCTTCAAAAGTCTTTGATATATGATATGTTGTCTTTTGTTTCATTTAAAATTTTATGAGGTTCTATTGGCTTCCACGATATTTTTCACTAAACCCATTATTCCAACTAACCCATTGAAGTTTGCAAAATGTATTAACAAAATTAATGTGATCTTAAATACTTTTCAAATTGTACCAAGTGAAAATCACTATATTTCAGTAATATTGGATGTCTAACACATTGTTTGAAGGGAAGCACACATGATTTTTTAGTAAGATGCTGTGCCACCTTACCTTACACGTACATGTATTTCATTTGGTGAGACTTTGTGTAGAAATAATCATTGCTAGTGTGAACTTTGAAGTTCTGATGATTTAGGAAATGAAGAATGTAGGTTTTGTACTAATGTAAGATTGAAAAGAATTGTGCTTGGAACTCTGGGGTGTCCTGAAATTGATTCAATTGAAAGGATTTTTAATTGTCTGCGTGAAAATTGTATAAAATTTAAGCTGATGCTTCTTACAGTTTCTGATGCATTGTATTGTTAAAATCTGCTAGCAACGCTATTGTTTATATGCTAGATTCAATTTGGTAAGATATCTGCACAATAATTTCACATAGATATAGAATTAAGCTTCTTGTTCGTAATTTTTATGTTATTATGATTATGATTAGCGTGATTTTCCTTTCCAAAAACTTTCAGGTATAAGAAGGCTGTGTGGTGGTTTGAGAAGACGTTGGCTCATGTACCATCCTCTTTAAGTGAGATGTGGGAGCCCACTGTAGTCAACCTTGCTCATGCATTGAGAAAATTGAAGTATGTCTTGTCCTTTTATGCTTCAAATAGTTGTTATCAAAGTTAGCCATAAAAGTGGGTGCTTGATGATATCAACTGCTTTTATTGCATAATCTTGTGCTGTTGTGCATGTCAGATAGTTTTTGTTTGGACCTAACTGCTCATAGTTAATGTCCTGACGATACTCCTTGATGATAGCATCTGTTTATGTTTAACTTCAGAAGATCTCCCAAGTCCATTTCTTGGCTGCGGAAAGATGAAAAAAACTTGCTGCCTGAAATAAGCTTACATTGTTAATTAGATAATCTCCATGCATATTAGATGGAACAGAGATTATTACAAGCTGAAGTAAACATTTCAATTTTCCTACTTCTGTTTAAAAGTTTGATTTTTGCTCACATTGTATGAGATGACATCATGACAAGTGTGTCCATTTCGATCTGATGGAGCTACTCAAATGACGATATGAACTTTTAATTTGTGTTCCCCATACTTGAAGAAACTTTATGATAATATAGGATAAAAAGTTGACCTATATTGCACATTTGACATTTGTGATATCCTTGTATATTCATTATTGTTAAGGAAATGCAGAACTAGCTTCATACTAATTAGTATTATCGTTGGTTTCTGAAAATAGAAAGAATTTGCAAATTACAAAAGCATTTTTACCATTTTCATTCAATGGTCAAGTTCTTTTTCTCCTTGGCCACATAACTGACTCCTATTGGCTTTTGATTTCCTTCTTGCTGTTTGATACTTATCCCCATGACTTATACCCTGCCATTTTGAGTGCCTTATTATTTAAGTTTCAGTTCTTTGTTATGTTGTGATTGATGATCGAAAATGTACCGACCATCAGGAGGTACAATGAGGCAATTATTTATTATGAGAAAGCGCTTGCATTATCAACTAGAAGTTTGAGTACGTATGCAGGTCTCGCGTACACATATCATCTGCAGGTGATTATTTCGTATTATCCTGGCTTTAGATTATCTTACTAAAAATATTGGTGGACTATCTCATGGATCTTTCCTTTTCAGGGTAATTTTACAGCAGCAATTACATACTATCACAAGGTACCGATTTTTTCAGTTTTCAGTTTTTAATAAGTCTTTCTGTTTCTGATAGCAGAATTACATATATAATTTGGATAATTACAAAACTTCCCTTGAGGTTTAGCCAATTACAAAAAAACTCCAATTACCTTTCAAAATTTCAAATAAAGCGCTTTTAAGGTGTTACAAGTTGCAACACCCCCTTGGAGGTTTATGGTTAACAAATACCCACCTTCCTGAGGGTGCAATTTGTAAGATAGAAATATATATAAGGGATATTTGTAATTTTGAAAGATAGCCAGGCTCTTTTGTAATTAGGCTAAACCTCAAGGTTAGTTTTTGTAATATTATTCCTATATAATATTTACTACAAGCACTGGGAAACTTCATGTACTATCATTCTGATATAAGATATTTATGTTAACAGGCTTTGTGGATCAAATCAGACGATCAATTTTGTACGGAAATGCTGACATTGGCTCTTTCGGATGAATGCCGCCTTGGTATAGATCCAAAAGTCGAGACAATTAGAAGTCAGTTATTTACATAAATAAATAGCAGACCTCCAGATTATTTATGTTGTAATGCAATCTGTAAAATTATACAGAAAGATACTTCAAGATATAGTGCTAGGTCATATTCAATTGTTGTATCATGGATTTTTTTTTAGTAGTAGTAGTGCCTTAGGAACTGCCTTGCATTTGCTAAATCTGAACAAAGTTACATCCATCCACCTTGAAATATATTAATTTATATCCAATTGGTATACATATTTATACATGTTATTTATTTATATGCAATATTAGGAAGTTGATTTTCTTATATGTAATCTGAAATACATTAATCTGAAGTAGCAAACAGAGGAGAGGATGAAAATGAGCAAAAACACTGATTGGTAATGATAATTCCTATAGCATCCAGTTCAAGACCGTATCGGCCTACACCCAATATAGTTGAAAGAAAAAAAAAATTCATATGTCAAAGTTCAACAAAATCAAACTCGGGATTTCCCCAAGATTTCACTGAGTAAGAAGGCATGAAATCTACTCGAGCTGCTTTGTTTTTTATCCTCATTTCCCCCCTTTTGGAATAGTTTTAAGACGAAACCATAGTCGTTGAAGCTACGCTGACTTGAGTTAGAAGACGGACAACTTTTGTATGATTCTATGGGGAAACCTTCTGACAAATTTATGTACAAGAATCAAATGAGTTATCAAGTCTTCAATCAATCATCTTCAGCATCGATAAAAAAATTCACTCTTTCTTTCTCCGAGCTGTATCAACAACATACGCATTCAAATGTTGCCCAAATATCTTCGTAGAGAATGACTGCACCACATGCTCTCGGGCTTGTCTGCCCATGGTTTTTGACATTTGAGGATCCCGAATAAAATTAGACATGGCCATGGAGAAGTCTTGGGGGCTAGGGTCACAGAGGTAGCCTGTCACTCCGTTTTTTATTGTCTCGACCGGGCCCCCACTGTTGCACGCGATGACAGGCTTGTGAGCTGCCATGGCTTCTAAAGGGACAATGCCGAAATGCTCATCCTACATCAAGTAATTATGTCATCTTAGAAGAATTATCATATTGCATTACAGTTAATGATGAAAATATCAAATAGTGCAAGACCTTGGGTGTATAAAGTACGCAGAGGCATTGTGAAAGAAGAGTGTTTCTTTCAGATGTGGGACAAGACGTAATGAATTGGACTCGATCAGATACGCCTTCCCGTTCTGCCAAGGCTTTCAATTCCTCTAAATACTCTACATTCTCTCTGAGCCGTCTATCAAAGCCACCTGACAAGCAATAAGTTCGTATGATATGAGACGTAAATTCCAAACCCAACTATGAATTGGTTGATCAGAATTATACGAACGGAACTCGGTATTATTTCGAAATCAAGAGCCAAAATCTGGTAACTCACTTCCACCTGCCGATGAGCTAGCAAATAATGCAAGAATGAGTGGACTGTCATCTTAGATTGGATAAACACCATAGTTAAATCAGAAAAAAATAATCGCATTATATACATTGAGTAACTAGATCCCATGGATGCACAATCTTTGACTGTCTCCTTAAATTAATGTTTTCCAGATTACTCATTTGCTTTCTGGTAACTTTTGCCACTCCTTTAAAAAAAAAATAAGGTAACCAGCAGGGGCGGAGCTAGACCCGTATCTTTGGGGGGGCTAAATCAATAAAAAATAAATATTTTAAATTAAAATATACATATAAATAACAAAATTTTCAGAATTTTTTTTTTTTTTTTTGGGGTGGGCGCTAAAGCCCCCCCATTGAAAGGCAAGGATACGCCCCTGGTAACCAGAGCATGGAAAGCACTCTCAAATCCAGTCCTTGTAAGAATGAGAAAAATAAATGCAATCCTGATATTTCTGGAACTAAATACTCTGTTAAATAATTTATTCTGCTATGACAGTACAAGGAGCAATTGACATCGTTGTAATATCTTTGATGATTCTAGGTCCACTTCACCAAAATACATCCTTTCAACATAAAGCATCCCAATAGCAGTAAGAAATTGTAAACATATGCGATTTACTTCAGGAATCAGGATCCTCAGATCAGACCATTATACCCTACATTTTGGCAATCAGAAGCTACAACTGAGTTGAAGAGTGAAACAATAATCTTTGTCAAGAAATTATGAATAAGAGCACTAATAAAGGTAAAACGGTTGATATAGAGAGAAATAAAAGCTTGTGGTGCATTATGAAAGCAGGATATGGCAAAAATATATGTTTCATGATAATGCATTTGCCATAAAAACATAACAATATTATTAGAGTGCAGTCTGCATAGAAAAGAAACATAGCATCCTCCAAGTCTCATACAATTTCATGAATAGCAACCTGTCCCTTCCAAAAGTGGCGTTATATAAAATATTTCTGGATTACAGAGGAAAACGCAAAAGGAATAATAGAAACATAACTGCCCCAAAAATAATGTAAATAGCACGTATCGTAAACATACTAAACGTAGCATGAAACTAACCTGCAACAATCAAGGAAAGCTCGTTTTTGTTGTCACCTTTAAGAAAATCCTCTTGACTGGTGTAGAGCATAGCGAAGGCAGATATAGCTAATTCTATATTCTTTTTCCTTTCAAAACGATTGATGGACAGAAAACTCAACCTGAAACAAAGCACGTAAAAGAATTAATAGAATGGACTAAGATAGTATATTTTATACATATATATTCTTTTGGCTTGTTTGTGCTGGGAGATGAGATTTAGAGAAAAGTTTATATGATATTTTTACAACTTGAAGATACCGAGAGATAGAGTCATGTTTGTTACTTAGTAGCATTAGGTTCATCAAACTGATTCACGTTGACAGCTGGATAGAGCACGGCTGGTCTAACCCCTCGTGAACTTAAACGCTTGAAAGTCTTTGCGAAAGTAGATGCCGTAAATTTGCTGTTAACAAGAATTAAGTCAGCCATACCTACAATAGACCAGGCACACACAATTCACAAAAGAATCAAAATTTGCAGAGTAATATGGAACTAAAAAGAATATTCATGTATAAAACATGAAGAAAACAATGGATGGATATAAAGTATAAAGACTAAAGAGACCTGTTGTTATTTCTTCCAAAAAGTCAATAGGTTTCCGATAAATTCTCCTAAGGATGGTTGTGTGTTGAGCTAGCAACATGTCTGGAAAATGGCAATAGAATACAACCTAGACAAAAGAATATGGACTGTGTAAATTATAATGCCAATAACCATAGATATCAATTAAGTAAAAAATAATTTGAATGCATTTTAACCTTTGATAGCTTTTTCATCTTCATCAGCGAAATGACGACAGATACCTGGTCTGCAATTACAACGTCGAACGAAGGATACAAAAACAACACGCAAAGAGCAACAAAAATACACCGCAGATATGCACATACGGCATGGAGACGATAAAAAATATGCCGAGGCAGGAAAGCACCATATACTGTCACTGGAAATGTACCTACGCATGTACAGAATATTTTTAGAATAATTAGATTTCTAAACAAGAAAGTGTATAAAAAAACTATCCAGGATGAAATAAAAAATTTCTAGCAGATAAAAGAGAGAGAAAAAAGAGTGGTACACACCAGAGACTGTCTCTTCAAAGCAACGTGTTTTGTCATGGTGTGAAGTAAATATGTGAACATTATGGCCATTGGATGAGAGTTCTACAGCAGCGTCAACAATTAACCTTTCTGCTCCACCTAGCATTGTCGAAGACCAAGGCATGATTAATTGAAAGATAAAAAATGGACTATGTGTTAGAACTATGTCGTGCATAAATTTTAAAACATGTGTGTTCATAGTATGTTAAGAACTTCCTTGGGGGGTCAAATATTGAAGTAAAGCTAACAATCTGTGCCCCTTCTTGTCATGCTAATACACAGAGAGTGAAAGAGGGACAAGAAATATAGTAATAAAGAACTCTGTCAACTTTTATATGTGGAATTATTCCCTGCAGTTTTTGGCTCTCCATTTTTATGTCATGTTTGTAAGATTTGGTTTGGACAGAGAAAAGTGCCAAAGGACACAAATATTTTTATTTTTTGTAAAAATGGAGTGCTTTTAACTGCAAATTGCAATTGAGGCTTTTCCTCAATCCACTGTTGATGGATCAATTCACAATGGTTTATACACGCCTCAGGCTATCTGATTCCTTATGAAGGCTCCACAATGGTTTGACTATGGAGCGAAAGATGAAAAATTGTTAAACCAAACTCTCCAGACAAGCTTACCTTTTCAACAACTATCTCTTTTGAACAACAAAAATATTATGCAAATGAGCGTCCACTGGGACCAACTTTGAAACAGCATTTTCTGGCTTTGAGAGACTCCTTTTTTTAAACATATAAAGCATTTGTTTCACATTAACATTGATCGATGATTTAAATGTTTATCTCCTTTTCATGTTTCTGTTCACTTTTCCTTAATGCTTTGATGCTCGGCATATGTAACAGAGAACAGAAAATTCTAGCACGTACTCGAAGCTACAATTAAACCAAACTTTTTAGGTGCAATTTACAGAACACGCACTAGCAACAGATACCAAATCAGAAATTTGGGGGAGGAGGTGATATGTGTCGTGCATTGATTGGCTATTATGAATCAAGCTCTGTAGAACACTTAACTAATGTACATGATCCCATTTCCATATAAGCAAATTCAATATACTGTGTCAGTATGAACTGAAAAGGATACAAAAATAATATATGAAGTCAAGATCCAGCCTCTCATTTGAAGCATAAACGAGTTTCTTGCATAAGAAACTGAAACAGTTATTTTTCAAACACGAATGACGTCAATTCTTTGTTATACAAGAAAAGCAACCTAATGTTAGCGCAAAATTTTCGATAAATGCAAAGCACCATATGAAATCCACTTTTTCCCCTCTTGACAAACCAAAAGTGTTTTGCACATGATCTTTCTCATCTCCCTCAACAACTATACATCTAGAAGCTTCTCTAACTCCTCACATCAAACAGAAAATTTCACCTCTCTCTAAGTTTTGCAATGTAACCAATCTTTAGAGCTGACCCCTTCTCTAACAGTACAACATAAATTGCGGACTTGAATAAAATTTCCAACATTGAAAGCAATAATTAAGACTTTTCCTTACTAATAAATTCCATATATTTCAGTTTTGAGTTATCTTTATATTTACAGGGCTACCTGATATTTAACTCACAATGCATGATTTTCACAATTCAATCCCTGAATCGCTCTGTCTGTTAATTGTTCATCTCTCGCAGTCGCATATCCAAAAATCTTTTCAAACAATGGCATAAACCCAGAAAAACCCATTGCACATATTCGGGGGAAAAATAACCAAAAAAAAAAAAAGGAATCACATAGAAAACAACGATTCTTCATGTATTTTCATGTCGGACCGTGATATAGATGAGGCGATGCTGTAAAAGTTACCTATTCCAAGATCAGGGTGGATAATTGCAATATTTAACTTGGAGCTATCTTTCCTCTCCATGGCTGCTTCTGGGTTTTCACCTTCTTCTTCAGTGCAGAGTTTTCAATTTTGTTTTTGATCAAATTTTCAGAATAGAAAAAGGGAAATGAAAAATAAATAACGAGCAAAGCGCCTTGTATTTGTGTCTGAACCAATTATATTTGAGCAAAAGTCCACGTCAGAAGTAGCCCAAGCTACCCAATATAAATTTTTTTTTATAACCCAGCTTCCATGCTTTGCCAGTGGATGTTGCTGACGTACAACAGATGCTCCAAGTAAAGAAAGAAATTATGTTCGATCCCCCAAATTTAATAATAGTTAATCTCTTTACCAGCTTGCATAATAAGTGGATGCTTATAAATCAAAAAAATTTCGACCCAAATTTGAATAGGCCAGTTAATACGGGTCATTTAGAAATCGTCTTGCAAAATTATTCCGTGAGTGTGCCTGTTATTTTAAGTGTGGAAAATAAAAAATTTATTTTCCACACTGAAAATAAGTTTCTCTTCTTCAAATGTAAGCATTAACTCCTCTTTATCAGCTTGCATATGTCTCGAGAAGCAATTTGATGGAGCAGTGGATTATGATGTCCATTTTGCTGACACTCGTATCGTGGGGTTCGGATAACATGTTGGAGGAGGATTTATTGCATCGTAACTTAGTTTAAGACAATTCATGACTTGGTTCATTAAGACATATCTCACAATTTATCTCTTTGACGAAACTCTATGGACGAAATAGTGGTTAGTGGGATCTTCAGGATAAGAATCAACCTTTTTTATTAAATGGATAAAATGAATTACCTTGGGCTGCAAAAAAGGTGACCAATCCAAGCTCGATAACCAAACCATATATTTGTAACATTAAAGAAAAAAGTTCAAAGTGCATTTTATTTAGAATTTAAAATGTAAATCTAAATTTATCATTAACCAAAATAGTTTTAAATATATTATTTCTCTAATTATTCAACTAACGAGAGAAGAAAAATCATTTATTTTACCCCTTAAATTGTATAAGAGGAGTGCGATTTTGGTGTTGTGGTTTTGTTCCGAAACCATAACCAAACCAACACGGTGGTGCCTTTTTAATTCAATATTCTAAATCGCGATTTATTAAAAAATACTGTAAATGGTGAAGTATGATGCGATTTGGGTGGTTTTTGAAAAGTTATGGTTAGCCCTAGTAGCACTAATATTCGAATGAGTGGACTCAAAATGGATCGAATTTTCTCATTTTCGCTACGCAAGATAATTTGTTTTACCCCAAAATGCGGTTGTCTATGAAAATCCTTGAAAACACATTATTCCCTCACATTAACTTTTTTTATTCCACAATACACTTCTACCAATTTTCATGGGGAAAAACATCAAATCACTAATCATTATTGCACATATTCCACGAATTATACTATTCATCCATTCAATATTTCTAACTATCAACTACCAATTATATCTAATAATTATTTTATTATTATTTCTAATCAACTTTTATCATTACATTATCATCTCATTTCCAAGTACGTTCTAAAAAAATTCATTGTTTTTCTTTCAAAACTTTTTAATCGCTATATTTTTGAAAAAAAAATTCAAAATGAAAAAATATTCAATCGCATAGCATTTTGTTTCAAATATAACAGACGAAAATGTATTTAATTGTTAGTAATGGGCCAAATAAATACATAGATGACCCAAATAAAAGGGTAAATTGTTTATTTAAGGTAAAAATGAAATTAAATTGCTAAAATAAGGTAAAAATTGGGTGGATTGTGTATTTGCTCGTTGGCGCACATATCAACTGCGCCAACAATAAAAATTATATATTTTTTTAATTTCTAAATGGCTGGCGCATGTCATACCAGCGCCAACCTAATAAAACAAAAAAAAATAGAAAAGTGAGGGAATTGTGGCTTGCCGTGTATGTGGGATTGGGGAGGAGGATTGTTTGTGCCAAGTGAAAGGTTGGGCATGGTTAGAGGTGGGGTGGGTGGGGATGGGGTGTGGTGTAGTTTTGTTTTATTATTTTATATAATAATAAATTAATAATCATTCAATTTAGAAATTCATATATAATTTTTTGGTTTTTTTTATCTGTTTTTAACGTATAATATATCAAATTAATTATTTTTTTACGATCTTCAATTTGACATCCATATTGTATATTTTTTAAGAAGATAAATACATAGTCATAAATTGGGTCTAGATTTGGGGTATTGTTGAATTCTAAATACTACACCTATATCGCTCGGGGAAAATATGCTATATTATAAACTGAAGATACAATTGAATTTTTGAATAATTTAGTGTAAGGTTTAGAGTTGGGTTGAAGAAGAATTTTTGAATATGCCCTTATGGCTTATGCAATGTTTTGTGGGCACCCTTGATAAACTCAAGGTTATATTGGACTTTTGATTTAAATGGTTTATATGAGAGAAAAATAAAAAGAATTAATATACAAAATACGAAATTACACTATTTTAAAGTGAGAAAAATCAATGTTCTTTATATTTTCCCCACAACAATCTAAATTATATTTTGCCACACAACAATCTAAATTACAGAAATATACAGTCATAAATTTTCATCTTGATTTGATAAAGTTGAAAATATTTTGGGATTGTAAATACTACTCGTGTATCGCTTAATCGCCTTCTCAAATATGTACCCAATTTACGATTTGAGTATGTATTTATCTTCTTACAAAAATATGCAATATGAATGTCAAATTGAAGATCGTAAAATAATAATTAATTTGATATATTATACGTTAAAAACAGATAAAAAAACCAAAAAGTTACATATGAATTTCTAAATGGAATAATTATTAATTTATTATTATATAAAATAATAAAACAAAACTACCCACACCCCATCCCCACCCACCCCACCTCTAACCATACCCTACCTTTCACTTGGCACAAACAAACAACACACCTCCCCAATCCCCACACAGACGACCAAGCCACATTCCCTCACTTTTTTATTTTTTTTTTGTTTTATTAGGCTGGCGCTGGTATGACATGCGCCAGCCATTTAGAAATTAAAAATATATATTTTTTTATTGTTGGCGCAGTTGATGTGTGTGCCAACGAGCAAATACACAATCCTCCCAATTTTTACCCTATTTTAGCAATTTGGTTTCATTTTTACCTTAAATAAACAATTTACCCCAAATGAAACCACGGCGGCATTGCCCAATTAATGGAAGCCTGTTTTCTCTTCATCCATCAGGACCATCACAGCCCAAACCTCATACGAGGGCCTCTAAAGTCTACTGAGTACTAGTACCATCACCTTTCAGGCAGACGGGGAGAGAGAGAGATGATACCATTGCCGGCGGGCGAGGTGGTACGCACGAAGCTCGTCCGATTGCTCTATTTCGTCGGAGCCGGAGGTACGTATACAACCTGTATGTATTTCTCCGATTCTCCTTTGTTTATGCTTTTGTTACTTTTTTTTCTCGGTTTCTAATTCAGACGTTGTTTATTGAAGCTGTGTGCGCTGTCGGGATCAACAAGTGGAAAGATATAGAAAGAAAGTCGATGATTCAGAAGCAGCAGCAGCTAAACGGACCATCTATGGAAACCCATCAAAGGTACAAAACGGCAGTTGAATAGATTCTGATCTTCTTCCGAAGGGAAGAGGGTAAGGATAAATGTTTGTTGTTCATGACTCTATGAATAATTAATTTTGTGGATTTAATTTGTTGGAACTTTATTTTTCTAGTAAAATGTCGAAGTGTTGAGGAGTACATTCATATTTTTGGAATTCATGATGAGCAAAAAAAATTTCCCCTTAAATTCTGCTAATATTAGTATTCGTATCACGTAATGGTAACTAGAGTGACTTGTTTCTGACTGGGTGTTCATATGGTTATTGTTGTTATGGATTTTATGACATTCCCGTTGATGTATGAGTGAGTTATTAGAGGTTAAGGGAAACTGTCAAACTGCTAAAATATAGTTTTACCAATTGAAGAAAATACTAATTTGTTGAACATTAGTTGAACCCTTGGTTATTGAATGCAGTCTTATGTATGATCTTGGTTTTGGCTTCTGGAGATGTGTATGATATAAGCTGATGATCTTTAGTATTGCTTTTGGTTTCTTTGGTCGAGTGTTTCTTGCTGTATAACAATTGATTAGAATCTGATGGTCTGTTTTGTTATCCGTGATAGAGCACTTCTTGCTGTATAATAATTGATTAGACTGCAAAATTCAGTAGAGGAGGGAGGGATGGGAGAAGAGAGCATAGAGTAGCAGCAGAAAGGAGAGTCAGTTCTTTATTTTTTTCAATTGTTTTTACTTTCGGTTTGGTTTCAGTTAACCAAATCGAAAACTGTTGAAATATGTTTGTGAGTTGTCCTACATTGATTAATTAGGGGAAGAGAGCCTAACTTATAAGCCAAGTGAGCTACTCCTTCTATCACCAATTGGTTTTAAGATAGAACCTTACTTGGTGGCCTTAGGCCTTGGGCTCCCCCTCTCGTATTGGGTACGCTTCAGATCAAACCAGAAAACCGAAAATGATTGGTTATGATTTAATCGAATATTTTGGTTTTATTTTCGGTTTATGATTTGGTTGATCGAAATTTCGGGTCGATTGGATTTCAGTTGGGGCAGCTGAAATTGCACACCTAGATTAAGAGAGAGGGAGGAAGGGATAGATCACATAGGTGAGAAAGTGGGAAGTAAGACAGAGGGACAATAGTGGTGAAAGGGAGGGAGAGATGAAGAATCGACTTAAGTGGTTTATGACAATAACCTTTTCTATTTAGTCTATCTTATGAGCAATTCCAAGACCACACATTGTACAACATTTGGGGGAGGTTGGGAGAGGGGATGATATTGCGTTCACGATAAATTAAAGTTTTTAGGGCAACAAATTTAATGAAGAATATACAAAAAAAAACACTCCTTCAACTATAAAATAATTGCAAATACACCCCTTCCTAAATATATAAACTTTACGAAGATACCTATGGGCGTAATGTTAATTTAATTAAATTGATCACTTTTCCATTTCTTCGATTTTTCAAGTTGAGGACAAAATAGTCAATTTAACGACTTCCATCTAGGTCTTTTAATATGTAAGCATGATCTGTTAAACTTTGTGTGTTGATGTTGCTGATGCCATCGTTAGCTGTTGATGAGTTTCAACCCATGGTTAAACTCAAACCGTTGATTACTTTCTCTATCACGCTTATGTTGCTCTTAAAATTGTTGTTGTGCCTTGTCTTGCCAGGCCTCTTATTTCTCTTGGTGTTAAATACTTGGTATTTTTGTTCTATTCCATCTGAATGTGCCTGATTTATGCCTCCTGTGATCAGAATCATCTGGATTTTTTGATTGTTTTGAATGAAGTTTATTTCATCTCTGATTACTCTTTCAAAAGTGGTATCTTTTTGCCCTAATTATTGTAGTTGACTTTCTCCTTTTCATATTATCCAAACTTCCAAAGAGCAATAGAAGTCAAGTACATTGGTTTTTTGAGACAATCTCACTGCTTTTGACAGAAACAAGTTATTGTATAAAATACAAAATACAATATTTATAAACTGCTTGTCATATGTAAAAGTTATCATTTTTATGTATATTTAATTTTGATTATGTATATATGATATATATATTATAATATGTATGGATAATGACAAAAGTTGCTTCTAAAGTTTAGTCCGATTACAAAAAAAAGGATTTAATTATATTTTAAAATTACAAATATCTCCTAAGGTTTGTGTTAATGTGTTTGTGTTACGAATATTTCCGTAATAGGTGCAATTTGTAAAACATAATACTATGTTAATGGGCCTTTATAATTTCAAAATATAACTGCTTTTTCTATTTAGTAATTATGTTACATTTCAAGGATAGTATTTGTGATTATCTTTAATATATGTGTATAAACTATTCTTGGGAAATGCTTATTGTGGATAGGTGGATGCAGACCTTCCCTCTCTATCATATGTATAAACTATGAGATAATTTTAATTTTAATACCCAAACTATGCTCTATTTTTACTTTTAATACCCCATTTTCAGGTCATATCAATCTGTATTTTAGTCTTTAATTACTCTCGCCACATTATATCAAACATATGTCAATTTTGATACCCCATGTTTTACTTTATAATCACTTTATGTTACACATGGAGTGATTAAAAATTAGAACCGGGGTACCAAATTTGATAAAATGTGGCAAAATTAACTAAACAGTAAAATATGTGGTACCAAATTGATATGACCAGAAAGTAGGGTACTAAAAGTGAAAACATGGTATAGTTTATATACTAAAATTGAAATTATCCCTCTATTTTAGACTCTGAAGTTTCCTTGTTAATTCTAAAATTTTAAGCTTAACTACAACGGATAAGTTGCATGACATTCCAATTATTTACCTTTGCACAACCTGTATGAATGAATATGTAATGTGTGTAACTCTAAGACATCTATTATCCCAAAATTAAATGGTGAACTAAAGATGGCATACCCAACCGATCGAAACACAACACCTCCCCTCCGGCGTTTCCCGAACCAACATCGGCTCCTCTTTTGCCGAAACCTATATCCCCTCTGTGCCGCCTTTCATCCGAGTTTTTATCAAGTAGCATGACTATGAAACTATTTGAAGCTTGTTATCATTATTTTCTTAATGGAGTATAAAATCAACTTATGTATTTCTAATGGACTTGTCCGAGTTGCACAACATAATAAATTGCTTATTTGCTTTGCAAGAATTCTACTATAACAATGTTCAGATATACCCCTGCATTGGCCAAGGCTCTGCGGCAGACAACAATGGCAATTCCATGCTAATAGAATATTCTCAACTCTAAAAACTAGTTTGTCTCAAGTCCCTGTAGAACTGCATTCAGCTAATAGAAAGATCACAAAACTGATCCGAGATGGCCGCTTGGAAGATGCGAGAGCATTTTTCGATAAATTGTCATGGCGAAACAGTGTCACTTGGAATTCAATCCTCAGTGGGTATGTTAAATGCCGAGAGATTGGAAAGCTCGGAAGTTGTTCGATGAAATGTCTAAGAGGGATGTTATGTCATGGAATTTGATGATTTCAGGTTATGTGTCATGCCGTGGGATGAGGTATGTAGAGGAAGGCAGATGCCTGTTTGATAAGTTGCCTGAAAGAGATTTTGTTTCTTGGAACACTATGATTAGTGGGTACGCGAAGAATGGAAGGACGGATGGTGCTTTGAAGTTGTTCAATAGTATGCCGGAGAAGAATGTGGTTACTTGGAACGCGATGATCACTGGGTTTCTGAATAATGGGGATGTGAAGAGAGCTCGTGAGATTTTTAAAAGAATGCACAGACGAGATGCAACATCTCTTAGTGCCTCAGTTAATGCGGCTTGATTCAAAATGATGATTTTGATGAGGTGAAAAGGTCTTACTTGAATATATGAAAATGGGTGGGGGAAAGCCGACTTAATTCATGCTTATAATACTTTGATTGTTGGGTATGGCTAGAAGGGAAGGGGGTTCGATGCTCAACGCCTTTTTGATCGGACACTGTGCATAATAGTGATATGAGAAGTGTGGGAAACATGAGGTTTGAAAGAAATGTGGTCTCATGGAATTCGATGATTATGTCTATGTGAAAGTTGGGGATATGTCATCTGCTAGGGAGTTGTTTGATCGGATGGAGGACCGAGACATAATTGTTTTTCGTGGAACACAATGATTAGTGGTTATGTTCATGTATCCGATATGGAGGCCGCCTTAAAACTCTTTTTTCGAAATGGCAACTCGATGCTTTATCATGGAATTCAATAATCTCGGGATTTGCACGAGACGGAAAGATGGAAGCGCACTCGACTTTTTCGAGAGATGCACAGAAGAATCGAGTTTCTTGGAATATCTTAATAAAGGATATGAAAAGAATGAAGGTTTCAAAGAAGCAATCTAACTATTTGTTCAAATGCTGTGAGAAGGAAAAACCCGACCACACTCTGTCTTCACTTCTTATCATTTGTCTTTGAATCGTGGCGCAACATCAGGCATGCAAATTCATCAAATGCTAACAAAGATAGTTATACCAGACATCCCTTTAAACAACTCTCGATTACCATGTATGCAAGATGTGGGCGATATCCTGCGAAGGTGTTTTCAACGAGATGAAATTTGAAGGATGTAATCTCTTGGAATGCTATGATAGGAGGATATGCATCTCATGGGTTTGCGAAGGAAGCCTCGAGTTTTTGAATCAATGAAGTGGTTTAAAGTAAAACCAACTTATATCACATTCATATCGGTTTTGAGTGCATGTGCTCACGGTGGTCTAGTAGAAGAAGGGAAATCGTATTTTAAATCCATGATTCGTGATTTTGGAATTGAACCAAGAGTGGAACATTTTGCCTCCATTGTGGATGTTGTTGGCAGATATGGACAGGTTGAGGAGGCCATGAATATTATTAGTCGCATGCCCGATTGAGAGCGAAAGTCATGCAGGGGGGCATTATTGGGCGCTTGTAGGGTGCACAACAATGTGGAGATGGCTAGAGTGCTAGTTGAAGCATTAATGAGGCTTGAACCGGAAAGCTCAGGCCCTTATGTGTTGCTATACAATATGTATGTTGATGTTGAAAGATGGAGCGATGCAGATCAAATCATGATGATGATGGATAAGAATGACATTAAAAAAGGAACGAGGCTATGGCAGGGTGGATTCAAGTTGGTCGTAGTGTTTTTACTCCATTCTGGAAACAATCCAAGGAGTGATATATTGGTTATTAGCTGGAGTTCTTGACTGAAGATAGAAACTTGATACCACCAAAGTATGGCTTTCAAGGAGCAATCACATAAGGCTTAAGTGATTCAAAATAAACTTGAGACCGAGAGCCATACTCTTTGATTGCAGTCAACAACTCCTCGTTTGCCAGAAATCCGTCAATGTGGATCACCTAAATATGAGCTCACAACCGGTTCCACTTGTTGGAATCTCAACAAGAGATCAGGTAAGACTCATTTCTTTATACTAGTAAGGTGCACGTGCGTTGCACGTGATCTAGTTTTACTAATTTAGTTAAAAATTCCTAATTATTTGGAATTATTGTTGATAGAAATTATTTTGTACTTATTGTGAATAAGATTGTTGATAAAAATTACTTTGTACTTATTGTGAATAAGGTTTGTGTATTTTTATTTTAATATAAAATTTGGAAGATTAAAATCAACCGTAAAACATCTATTCCTAAAATCTAATGAACATAATCAAACTGCAAATTAGCCCAAAAAATAGCAAGAAGGGAAGTAATCGTGCAAATAACTGGCTATTATGTCTTTGTGCAGAGCAAGAACAAGTCTCCAATGGTGGCATACATTTTCTTAAAAAAATCACATGTTGGTTTTTTAAATCAATATAAAGGCATTTTTTCAATTACTTTTTCCCACTTCTCTGTTTGCTTCATCTTACATGCAAAGATCATTTGGCTTAAGTCCTTTCTCCAATTTAATTCTTGACTTATTCTTGAGCTGAATGAGTCAATTTTTCATAGAATCTGTATCCAATTATCATGTCGTCCACTAATGTAGAATTTGATCAAGTTATATGTCAAGCCTTGAGCCAGATGTTTGTGTTCATTATCATTAAAATACTGCATTTTTTATGTAGACCTTGTTAAGATTGATCACTATATAAGGGGTTAAACATTTCTTCATGCTTCAAACATAAAGTTGGAGTTTCTAAAGATACTACAGCTCGTCGCCCCCTCCGCCATACTCCTACAAGTTACCGCCACCTCCAAAGCATGTCGAGCATCTGGAATATGCCTATAAGTCACCACCCCCACCACCTAAGATATACTATTACAACTTACCGCCACCTCCAAAGCAAGTGGAGCATCCACAATATTCTTACAAGTCACCACCTCCACCACCTAAGAAATACTACTACAGCTCACCCCCACCGCCATAATATTATAAGTCACCGCCACCACCAAAACATGTAGAACATCCAAAATACACCTACAAGTCACCACTCCACCGCCGAAGTACTACTACAAGTCACCACCACCACCACCACCAAAACACTCGAGCCAAGCACCGAATCATTACAAATCTCCATCACCTCCATATCATTACAACTCACCTCCTCCACCTTCCCCCTCTCCTCCGCCGCCATATTATTATACATCTCCACCGCCTCCATCACCATCCCCACCACCACCTTATCATTACAACTCACCTCCTCCACCTTCCCCCTCCCCTCCGCCACCATATTATTATACATCTCCACCACCTCCACCACCTCCACCACCATCCTCACCGCCACCTTACTACTACAACTCACCTCCTCATCCAAAGCAGTATTAAGGAAGTTTGTTGGCTAGTTCAGATTACACAACTGCTGAGATCATATGGAACCGTTCGTCTTTAATATCTTTAATTGTTTGTTCATCCATTAGGATTCCATATTCGTCAATAAGCAGAGGTTTAGTGAGATCCTTGCTTTCTGATCTCTTTGAGGTTTATTTGTATCATTTCCTGTATCAATTACTAAATGAAGATTCATTTATGATTATTGAACATAGTTTGAGTCCCATGCAATCATAAGTCGCTGGTGGATATTATATTATATTTTTACTAGTTTATCTGATAATTTTTCTTGCAATCTGATTGAGATGATTTTGTTTTCCCTTTGCATTTTAGTTTCTCACGTTGAAACAAAATGGAGATCTAAGTATTAATGAATACTAGTTTTTTTAGCCCAATGACGGACACCCCAGCCCCGAGCTCTTGATCTGGTGGTTAAAACAAGTATACTCTGCGATATTAAATTTTGGGATAATTTTAATTTTTGTATCCAAACTATGCGCTATTTTCATTTTTACTAATTTTGTATCATGTGTTTTACTGTTAATTACTTTCGCCACATTCTATCTAACAATTTTCAATATTGGTACCCATTATTTTACCTTACAATCACTTTCTGTTACAAATGGAGTGATTAAAAATTAAAACAAGAGGTATCAAAATTGATACATTTGATGAAAAGTTACAAAAAATTAAAACATGGGGTAACGAAATGTATTGTTAGATAAATGGTTTTATCATGATTTTGTTTTTACACCACAACAATGTTTCTAAATATTGTCCAAATACTCCTAAATGATTTAAAATATTTTTACTAATTTTCGGAGTATTTCTCCAAGATTATTTTCGACAAAAATTGGACAACACTTCTGTCTCGTGTGCAACCGGTCGCCATATAGGGCAATCTGTGTCTGAAAGATGATTTCCAAAATAGAAACAAGACATTTTGAAAAACCCTAGAGGTCGACCGGTCGCGCAAAGGGCGACCGGTACCTGAAGAGATTACATAATGGACTTAATCTCACAAAGTGTTGAGGGTGACCGGTCCACAAGGGGGTCGATCGGTCGCACCCTTGGTTGACCGGTCGAGCACCTCCCTAACCGGTCACCCTATGTGTTTTTGCTGTTTTATTTTCTTTTCTGTATTTGTACGCGATCGGTCGCCCTATTGTTTGACAACAAAATTCTAACCGTTGTGCAGCAGACAAAAATTCCTTAAATTATGGAATTGATTTCTAAGAGCTATATTCTTCAATTGTCTTGCAATTTTTTACAGATTTCAATCTCTTGGGAGACCCTATCAAGTTCAAGACATCTCCTGTAAATAGATGAAGAAATGAAGCAACACAACAAGATACATTCAAGTAAACATCTTTGTTCTTCTTTGTTATTATTCTTGTTGTAATTTGCCTAGCTTATCACTTTCACATCTTGAGGTCTAGGCTTATTTCTTGATTACACTTGCACTCAAAATTGTATTATTCATTATCGAGTTGTAATCTTGAATTTGTGGTCATCATTCAACACAAGATATCCTTGTGAGTGTTCTTGTGGTAAGAACACACTTGTATGATCTAGATGATAGGTGTAAGAAGATTGTGGTGATCTTCTTATTGAAGAGTGTGGTGCTCTTTGAGGTGTTGAAGAATTTGATATTCTTTAAGTCGGAAGATTGTGGTAATCTTCACAAGGTGCCGTTGAAGATTGTGGTAATCTTCAAGTGAGATTGTGGTAATCTCCAAAGAGGTGTTGTAAGGTGTTGTTGTATTAATTGTGATAATTAATAAAATCTTTTTTTTTTTGAAATCCATCCCGGAGATACTGGGGTGGTAGAGGATTAGGCCCTAAGTGGGTTGAACCTCTATAAATCGACGCGTGTTATTTACATCCCGCACCTTCATACTTGTCTTGGCTTGTTTGATTCGAAAAAGAGGGCATAATCGAGAAAATGGAGATAATCTATTCACCCCCCTCTCTAGATTATCGTAGCCGCTTGGACTTACAAGTGGTATCAAAGCCAAACTCTTTGGCAAACTCGTTCCACATCGCGAGTAAAGAGGAACGATCATCGACTACGAATGAAGTCTACCTTACCGGCGCCTCCACCAATAAGTCACCACTTATTGATTCCAAAAATTATACATTTTGGAAAGAAAGAATGGAATATTATTTACAAAGTTGCGGGTTCGATATTTGGAACACGGTCATAAATGGAGAATCCATCACGATGAAAGACGGACCATTCACCTGCGAAGTCCTCAAGGAGCTCAATGATGAAGAAAAGGAAATTCTCTCCTTAAATGGTAAAGCTCTAAATATTCTTCATTGTTCACTTATATTTTCGGAATACGGTCATATTCGAGGAATACGATCGGCACATGAAGCATGGAAAAAATTAAAAGCCATCTATGAAGTACATGCAAATGAAATGAGCAACTCAAAAGCATCTACTTCTCAATTGGATACAACATCAAATCCAACAACATGGGATTAGACTCTTACAACTTCCAATAATGAAGAAGTCGAACAATGTCTTATGGGCATCGAAGAAGAAAATGAGGTACGCTCTAATCCTTCTACTTCTTATGATAATGAATTACAAAATGAGTATAGTGATTTGCAAAATGATTTCGATGAGCCTCAAAATGAATTCCAAAGCCTACTTGTTAAATACAACAATTTGAAAAAGGAATTCAATGTTTTGAAAAATGATAAGGATAGTTTATTTACTTCTTATGAATCACTATCATGTGCTCACACCACCACAATTGATAAGGTTAGAACCATTGAAAAGGAAAATATTACTCTTGTTGAGGATATTAATTGCATGAAAAAATATTTATCAAAATTCAACTTGAGTACCGATAAAATGACCAAAATTGTTGATGTTCATGATTGTGTTAATTTGAAACTAGGACTTGATCATAAGCCTAAAGTTGTTAATCATATGAAAAAGAATCGAGTCTCTAAGCATGTTGGTCATTATGCTCCTAAAATTATTACTTTTTTTGATTGCGGTAAAAAAAGTCACACGGCTAATTCTTGTCGAGCTAGAAATAACTCTAATTATTATTGGAGACCTAAAAGTCTCAATCTAATCCCAAAGGACCCAAACACTTGAGGGTACCACAAAACAATGTCATATTAGGTACCCGGCGGGATAACAATCAAAGAAAATTCATACTACCAAGAAGACACCAAATGTTCATATCATTTGATCAAAGGAGGAGACATTACCAAAATGAATTTCCAAGAAGGAAATATTATCAACAATGGGAAGGTAACAATTCTTGGAAATGAAGCAATTGGAGAAGTTATCATCAACAAGATGATTTTCAAAGAGGAAGATACCATCAACAATGGGAAAGACACAACTCATGGAAATGGCGTAATTGGTAAACCATATCTCCTTAATTAAATATGTATTTTATTTTGTTATTATGCATATTTCTATTTGTGCCTTAATTGTCAAAATGAGTTTTAAAATATTTATTTTTAAATTAAAGTCTTCAATATATATTTGTGTTTTTAAAATATTTTGAAAATGAGACCTTGTATGATGCTTATAAAAACTCTTGTGCATTTGCTTAGACTATAGTGTTTTATCATCTCTTATGGATTTTTATGGCATAAGCATACTTGTGACATATATTATTGCTTTAGCCTACACTTTTACCATTATTTTTTGTGCTAGAATTGTTTAAGAATTGTGTATAATATATACCTCCATAAATGACCATCTATGTCAAGAGTGACATAAACTATCGAGGTACGCACACCATTGTTATTCATCTCATAGACTCGATATATTTTTGCCATTTGCCTATGTGCTTGATTTTCAAGATATTTCAAAGCATCTCACATTATTGCCATTAAGAGGATTTTTCGATTTTTGAAAGGCACTATTCGATAAAGCTCTTTTTATTCGAGACTTATAAAGGATTATATTTGTTTTTGATAAAACATTCGATTTTTATCTTCTTCTCAAAATTATGCATTTGATTGCACATATTCATTCTTGTCAAAACTCTTGTTCAAGTACTTCTTTTAAATGAGGTCTCAACTATATGCTCTCGGGTTTTCATATTTCAAAAGAGACTTTATATAGCTTTCTATAAGCTTATTTGAACTTACATGTTTTATGAAACTCTTAATGATTTGTTTTAAAGCATAGTATGTATTACTTGTTATTGTATCTCTATTATTCGATATTACTGTTTGATAAATAGTTTTATTTTGATTCTGATGATTTTGTTTTTACACC
Source organism: Rehmannia glutinosa (assembly GCA_016081115.2). Taxonomy (NCBI): domain Eukaryota; kingdom Viridiplantae; phylum Streptophyta; class Magnoliopsida; order Lamiales; family Orobanchaceae; genus Rehmannia; species Rehmannia glutinosa. The sequence goes on from JABTTQ020001258.1 coordinate 437,147, forward strand.
AAAACAATGTTTTTAAATGTTGTCCAAATACTCCTAAATAATTTAAATTGTTTTTTACTAATTTTCCGGAGTATTTCTTCAAGTTTATTTTAGACAAATTTATTGCACAACACTTTTGATGATTTTGTGTTAATAAGTTTTTACATCAAAACTATGTTTCTAAATGTTGTCCTAATACTCCCGATCGGTCTAAAATATTTTTACTATTTTTTGGAGTATTTCTTGAAGTTTATTTTTGATATAAAATTGGACAACACTTTTATTTTGAGGCCAATCGGCCGCCCCTATAGACATCCGTGCACGAAAGTTGTGAAAAACAGTGAATAAGCTATTTTTTAAAAAAAATTTCGGTCGGCCGATTATGCGGGATCAATTTTGAAACAGAACCTCCTGGACTCATTTTTTGGTTTTGCTCGGCCATTTGGACACGAGGTCGCCACGGTCGGACCCCCGTCGACCGGTCACCCTGTGTAAATGTGTATTCTTATTCTCAAACGTCTATTTGTGCGCGATCGGTCGCCCTATGGTTTGACAGCAAAATTCTAACCGTTGTCGCAAAACAGACAACTTTTCCCTAATTTGTGGGATTGATTTCTAACAACTATATTCTTCACTTGTCTTGCAATTTTTTACAGATTTCAATCTCTAGGAGGAGCCTATCATGTCCAAGACATCTTCTATAAATAAATGAAGAATTGAAGCAACACATGAAGAGAGAATACCACAACACAACAAGATACACTCAAGCAAACATATTTGTTCTCCATTGTTATTATTCTTGTTGTAATAGTCTAAGGTCTTTCACTTTCACATCTTGAGGTCTAGACTTATTTCTTAATTACACTTGCACTCAAATTGTATCATTCATTATCGAGTTGTAATCTTGAATTTTTGGGTTATCATTCAACACAAGATATCCTTGTGAGTGTTCTTGTGGTAAGAACACACTTGGATGATCTAGGTGATAGGTGCATGAAGATTGTGGTGATCTTCTTATTGAAGAGTGTGGTGCTCTTCAAGGTGTTGAAGAATTTGGTGTTGAGAAATTTATTGTTTAGATTTTGATGAATGCCATGTAAAAACTTAGAATAGGAAGTTGGCACCCCATTTTTGTTGTAAATCGCATTGTAATAAATAGATAGTGGTCTATTGAGTTAAGTCGCCTATGCCCAAACATGCAAGAATAACAATGGAGACTAGAAGGAAGACTCATTGCAATACATTTGAGTATGACAAAGAAGAGAAGACGAGAACTCGAAGGAGGCTAAGATAAGCACGGTGAGAGGAGTATCGGTCAAGTCAACTCAAGATAAGCCAAGTCTCAAGTTGGAGTGACGGAAGAGTCATCCATGATTGGTCGACTCTAAGTCACCTGGGGAAAGCAAGGAAATGCGGTCAAGTCGAGATAATCAAAAAGATCCGTTGCCGAGTAAATCAAGAGAATTACTTAAACAAGTAATATCTCCATGCTACCCTTCTCGAAGTGCTCGGTCCCGAAGCGTTCAAAAGGAATAAACCAATGGGAAGCACTACACCGTGTTAGAACTCGAAAAGTGAAGAACAATTCATACGAGGAAAAGGCAATTCCAAGGATCGCAACAAGACAAGCCCAGCGACCACAAGTGACTTTAAAAAATAAGCCTATCTCTTCAACCGTGATTTTTGAAAAGCTCACTATAAAAGGCGAGGAATAACTCGAGAAAAAGTTACGAAGGTTACTTGACCATCCGAGAATTGAATACAAGCAAGAATGAAACATTTTGTAACCTGAAATATTCTCAAGTTATTAGACGCTCAATCCTCAAGCTACATTACGAAGAACATCAATCCAACACTCACCTCGTGAAGGAAAGATAACTTCAATCGGGTTGAAGAGGAAATTATTGAAGAATAAAGGGGTCTACATTCCACGAAGGATTGTAGGAAGGTTCAAGGTCGAACCAAGTCTTGAGCTTTTGGAGGGCTTCGTGATCAAATCCAAAGAGCTTGAGCAAGTGGTCAGAGTAGCAAGCCATTTGCCCTGAAGAAGGCCGAGTCGTACGAGAAGCCAACTGAGTGATCAAGGCGTCTCGGATCGAGTCCCAAAGAATCAAGTCACCTGTGTGTGATCAAGATTTGTATCTGGACTGCTACCACTTTGATATCTTGATCAATACCAGTGGATTCCTCCAGGAGTTGGAGAAGAGAGGAGTAGAAGAATTACCCCATCTTCGAACCTCTATAAAAACTTATCGTGTCATTTACATTTCAGCTCTTTAAATTCTGCATCTTATTTGCTTAACTTTCTTTGATAAATTTGCTATCTACTTGATAATTTCTAATACTTAAATCAAGTTTTAAATCTCTACTAAACCAAACTTAAGGGTGTTAAGTCTTCCGCTGAAAATAAACCACGAGTTGAGCTAATTCGGTTTTAACGGTGAGTTATTCTATCAACGGCTAAATTGAAAGTCTGTTGAGTGACTAACTCTCTTGATTAACTAAATTGGTCATTCACCAGGACGGTTGTGTAGTATCAACTCGAACTTTTAAAAGGACTAAATCGAAAATTTGGTAAGGTTTATTCAACCCCCTTCTAAACCTTACACTCACCCCTTGGGACCTACATTTGGTATTCTTGAGGTTGAAGATTGTGGTAATCTTCACAAGGTGCCGTTGAAGGAAGATTGTGGCAATCTTGAGGGAGATTGTGGTAATCTCCAAGGTGGTGTTGAAGAAGAGTGTGGTGCTCTTCAAGGTGTTGTTTTAAGTTGAATTTGTATTAATTGTGGTAATTAATAAAATTCTTTTTCTTTTTCGAAACCCATCTCGGATATACTGGGGTGGTAGAGCACGTAGTCCCTAGGTGGGGTGAAGCTCTATAAATCGACGTGTGTTGTTTACCTTCCACACCTTCCATTTTTGTCTTGGCGTATTTGATTCGAAAAAGAGGGCATGATCGAAAAGATGGAGATAATCTATTCACCCCCTTTAGATTATCATAGCCGCTTGGACTTACAAGTGGTATAAGAGCCAAACTCTTTGGCAAGCTCGTTCCACACCGCGAGTAAAGAGGAACGATCACCGGCTACGAATGAAGTCTACCTTATCGGCGCCTCCACCACAAAGCCACCACTATTTGATTCCAAAAATTATACATTTTGGAAAGAAAGAATGGAATGCTATCTACAAGGTTGCGGGTTCGATATTTGGAACACGGTCGTGAATGGAGAATCTATTCCGATTAAAGATACACCACAAACTTCCAAAGTCCCCAAGGAGCTCAATGATGAAGAGAAGAAAATCATGTCCTTAAATGGTAAAACTCTAAATATTTTGTATTGTTCACTTACCACTTTGGAATTTGATCATATTGTAGGAATTCGATCGGCACATGAAGTATGGAAAAAATTATAAGTCATCTATGAAGTATATGCAAATGAAAGGAACAACTCAAAAGCATCTACTTCTCAAGTGGATACAAAATCAAATCCAAGGAACAAGCCTCTTACAACTTCCAACTATGAAGAAGTTGAACAATGTCTTATGGGCTTTGAAGAAGAAAATGAGGTAAGTTCTAAACCCTCTACTTCTTATGATAATGAATTTCATAATGATTATAACGATTTGCAAAATGATTTTGATGAGATTCAAAATGAATTCCAAAGCTTACTTGTTAAATACAAAAATTTGAAAAAGGAATTCAATGTTTTGAAAAATGAAAAGGATAGTTTATTTACTTCCTATGAATCACTTTCATGTGCTCACACCACCACACTTGATAAGGTTAGAAACCTTGAAAAAGAAAATAGTACTCTTGTTGAGAATATTAATTGCATGAAAAAGGATTTATTAAAATCCAACTTGAGTACCGATAAAATAACCGATATTGTTGATGTTCATAGTTGTGATAAATTGAAACAAGGACTTGATCATAAGCCTAGTGTTGTTAATCATATGAAAAAGAATCAAGTCTCTATGCATGTTGGTCATTATGCTCCTCGAAATATTACTTGTTTTTATTGTGGTAAAAAGGGTCACACGGTTAATACTTGTCGGGCTAGAAATAGCTCTAATTATTATTGGAGACCTAAAAGTGTCAAAGCTAATCTCAAAGGACCCAAACACTTGAGGGTACCACAAAACAATGTTATATTAGATACCCGACGGAATAAAAATCAAGGAAAATTCATATCGCCTAGAAGACATCAAATGACCATCTCATTTGATCAAAGGAGAAAACATCACCACAATAAATTTCCAAGAGAAAGACATTATCAACAATGGGAAATACATAATCACTGGAAATGGAACAATCGGAGAAGCCATCATCAACAAGACGATTTTCAAAGGGAAAAATATCATCAACAATGGGAACGGCACAACCCATGGAAATTGCGTAATTGGTAAACATTATCCCCCCATTTAAATATGCATTTTATTTTGTTATTATGCATGTTTTTAATTGTGCTTAATTTTTCAAAATGAGTTTTTCAAAAATTTATTTTTAAAATCAAGGTCTTCAATATATTTGTGTGTTCTTAAAATTTTTTAAAAAAAAGAGGACCTTGCATGTTATTTTTAAAACTCTTGTGCATTTACATAGACTAAGGTGCTTTTATTATCTCTTATGGTTTTATATAGCATAAGCACATTTATGATATCTCTTATTACTTAGCCTACACTTGTATCATTATGTTTGTTGTTCGCCTTATTTTTAGCTTCACCGCAAGTGTACGGTGTAGTTTATAGAATAGGGTAAGCAAGGTCGTATCCACGGAGGCTAATAAATTTATGCGCTAAGTATTGAACTAAGATAGTCTTATTTTTATTTAGACGATCGAAATTTGATAATTGTTCTAGAAGTAAAGACAAGATTAACCACAAAAACACAAGATACTAAGAATAATGGAATTATCAAGGGAATGAAATGAATTCCCGGATTATGGTTTCAATTAATATTCCTCTTGTTCTCCGATTCAATCAATGCTAAAGTTATTATCAATATACCTATAAGGCGATCACAACGGTATTTTATCCTCCCTCTCGAGATGTATATAAAGTGTAGATTGAAATATCTATGCTAGCATCTCTACTCAACATAAGATACACAACTCCCAAATGCACAAAAGATCAAATATCCTCACAAATATTCACAAACCTCTCGATTATGCAAATATTCATGTCAAGTACTCAAGATCTAATATTGAAACTCATCTCTCGAATTATGAATCAATATATCAAACAAGTTAAATCATTGGCCAAATGATAAAACAAGAATAAGAACAAAGTCCTCAAATAAGCTTCAAGACAATAACTTCAACTAAGATTAAAACATTCAACAAGAGTTCAATTAATCTACTTCCAAAACCCGGAAATCACAAGAAGTTTAGCTACTCATTACAAATAAAGAACTCATAGACAAATTGTTCATATTCATGACAAGCTAAAATGAAATATTAAAGCACAAAAAATGAGAAAACTTAGGGAAATGGATAATCTCTCGATTAATCTTCAATCCTCAAGCTCCGATTTGACCCGATTCTTCCCTTGGTTCTTCCTTGATGAAGTTGATGTATTTCTTGTGTTCTTGGGTGTATTCCCAGCCTTTTCTCCCCCCTAGATCAAGGCTCCCATCTTCCCTTTATAGCCCCTCAAAAGTTCAAGAAAAAGGTGGAGGAACATAGGAAATTCCGCCCAGGGGCGCTGCGGCGCCCAACTTTATATTTGGGGGTGAAAGCCCTATACTGGGCGCTGCAGCACCCGCCCGATTTTAGCGCCCAACACAGTCCAAACTTGATTTTGAGTCTTCCATCAAAGTTGTAGCTCTATCTCTTAGCTTTCCATAGCCACTTGAATCATCTCAATATCAATTTTGTAGAGAGAGTTATGACCAAAATACGAAACACTGCCAGTGATGGAAATTTCAGACGCGTTTGGACGTTTCTTCAAATCAATCTCTCGTTGTTTGCTCGTTTGTACTTCTTTTGATACACAATTCATATTTATGACTATAAACTCAATATAATTGGCTCTCAACATGGCTTGGCTACTCAAATGACTCAAAATACTCAAAAACAACACAAAACTCAAGTCTAGGAAGCCCAAATCAATGGTATAAAACCAAGTGAACATTTGTGCAAGACGTGTTAGGAATTGTGTAGGACATATATATTTTCATCAATGGTTATTTTCTCAAGAGAGGACCATAAACTATCGAGGTACGCTCATCATTGGTATTTATCTTATAGACTCGATATATTTTTGTCATATGCCTAGGTGCTTGTTTTTTTCAAGTTATTTCAAAGTATTTCACATAAGTGTCATTAAGAGGATTTTTCGATTTTTTTGAAAGGCACTATTCTATGAAGCTTGTTTTTATCCAAGTCTTGCAAATGATTATATTTTTGTTTTGATAAAACATTTGATTTTCATCCTTTTCTCAAAATTATGCATTTGAATGCACATATTCATTATTGTCAAAACTCTTGTTCAAATGCATCTTTTAAATGAGGTCTCAACTATATGCTCTCGGATTTTCAAACTTCGAAAAAGACCTTATATAGCTTTCTATAAGCTTATTTGAACTTATATGTTTTATAAAACTCTTGATGATTTGTTTGAAAGCATAGTATGTGTTACTTGTTATTGTATCTCTACTATTTGATATTACTATGCTCTTGTGCAAAGATATCTTGTTAAGATTTTGCAGAAATTGTTTGATATTTTGGAACAAACTTGATGACCAAGAGAAGGTTAGTAGCTCATAGGTAATGCCAAGAAGAAGGTATTGATTTTGATGATACATTTGCACCCGTAGCATGTTTTTGTAGCTATTAGCATTTTACTTGTCCATTCTTGTTTCAAGAAAATTTCAAGCTTTACCAAATGGATGTTAAATCCAATTTTCTAAAATTGTTTTATTCAAGTAGAAGTCTATGAAAAACAACCGGGGTGTGAAATGTTTTAGGCAAAATGATTTTTATAAAAGGCCTTGTTTGGTTTAAAACATGCACCCCGTGTATGGTATGATAGACTTAGAGATTTTCTTTTGCAAAATGATTTTACAAGAGGTAAAGTTTATACTACTCTCTTTGTTTTTGAAAAAGGGCAAGATTGCTTATTAGTGCAAATTTGAGTTGATTTGGTGCTACTAATGAATGTTTGTGCAATATGTTTTCTAAGTTAATGTTAGGTGTATTTGAGATGAGCATGATGGAGAAACTTAATTTCTTCCTTGGACTTCAAGTTAAACAATGCCAAGAAGATGGTTATATTTTACAATCAAACTATACATAAGTACATTTGAAGTAGTTAAGCATTGAACAAGGAAGAATCATCTCAACCTCTATGGCTACCAATGTAAAGATTGACAAAAGGTTGAGGAAGGCATATCGAGTGACAAAAAAATTCGAGGTATGTTTATCTTCGTTTATTACTCTCTTAGATTCGTCATTCTCTATGTCTTATGTCTATATGCTCGACTTCAAAACTATCCCAACGAATCTCATTAAAGTGTCGTTAAAAGAAATTTTCAAATATTTGAAAGACACTTCTTATTACGGCTTGTATATCCAATATTTCAAAAACGTTCATATTTTTTGGGATAACAAGTTCGATATTAAAATATGGTTCGTCATAACCGAACTAAACATATTGAGATTCAATATTCTTTTAAGGGATTGCATTTCTAAAATGAAAAATTGAGATGTGTTTAATTCCGTCTCAAGAATAACTCACGGACATTTGTTTTCAACCATTTACCGCCGAGTCTTTTACCTCATTTCGAGCTTAATTATGACATAATGTATATTGAATGAGGTCTATGTTTGAATTCTGCATGTCTTTAAAACTTAGGGGCGAAAAATCGGATTTTTGGTTCAGACTACGAATTTTTGCAAAACAGAAAGAACCACTGGGCGGTCTGGGCTGAGGCCGACCGGTCGGCCATGCCCTCGACTGGTCGCCCTCAGCTTCGATCGGTCGCCCATGAGTGTTTTTTTGGTTAAATCCGTCTCTGTTCTTATACTTAGCCATTTTGACTCATATCACTCATTTTCCGTCCCCTTTGGCATTTTCACACACAATTCACTTCAAATATATTTTGTTGCATAAATTACATATTTTGGGGATTATGTTGCTCGGTTATCATCATTGTTACTCATCATCACCGATTAAATGGTAAGAATTCTGTTTTTTTTTATCTCAATTGGATTGAACCCTTGAGAAAATGCTTCTACTTGATATATTGATGGAATTCTTATATAATTGTGTTGTGAATGATGATTGTTGTTGGATTATATTTGTAAAATTGCTTTTGATGATGAAAAACTTGGTTTGATTACATTTACAATGGCTTTATATATCTTCTTCAATTTTTGATGCCCAAGTGTTCGATAAAACGTTTCAATGAAAAATTCATCACCTACATGATTCTCTCGATTTCAAAAGTCTTATATATTTATAGAGATCATGTTTTGCAAATCAAATGAGTTTTCATAAGCTTCTACAAGTCGTATGATTGACTTTTCCCTCCTATTTGGTTTATAAGCTTCAATGTTCATATAGCTCGATACATCGATTTAGTTGCGCACTTTGATATGAATATATGATGTTTTTATCGTGTTAACATTCTTTTTGATGATTCCAAAGGGGGAGAAACATGTTATAAGCTCATTAGCTCATAGAAGCTAATATAAGCTCGAGAAAGAAGCTATAACCTGTGGCTATTAAAAGCCATAAGTTGTCCATTTGTTGTAGTATGGACTCATATTCATGTCTAATCATGTTTTGTTGACAGGGGGAGCTTATAAGCTCTTCATACTTAAGCTCAAGTTGTAAAAGCGGAGCTTTTAGTTTTTGGTTGATTGCTTCTACATTATTCTTGTTGTGCATGTTGATAGGGGGAGCTTTTGCAAAAATGTTTTTGAAAATCTATACTCCCATCTTTATGATTATGTTGCGTGGAATGTTGTTACTCATAACGGATAGTTCATTTTTAACCGGTAAAATTGTTTTGTTTTCAAAATCGACTTTGGTAAATTGTTTTGATTTGTAATCATCAAAAAATGGGAGATTGTTTGATAAATGGTTTTATCTTGATTTTGATGATTTTGTTTTTACACCAAAATAATATTTTTAAATGTTGTCCAACTACTCATAAATGATTTAAATTGTTTTTTACTAATTTTCCGGAGTATTTCTTCAAGTTTATTTTAGACAAAAATATTGGACAACACTTTTGATGATTTTGTGTTAATAAGTTTTTACATCAAATCTATATTTCTAAATGTTGTCATAATACTCTCGATCGGTTTAAAGTGTTTTTACTATTTTTCGGAGTATTTCTTGAAGTTTATTTTTGATATAAAATTGGACAACACTTTTGTTTTGAGGCCAACCGGTCGCCCTATAAGGCATCCCGTACCTGAAAGTTGTGAAAAACGGTGAATAAGTTATTTGCTGAAAAAAGGCTGGTCGACCGGTCGACCAGGGCGTCGACCGGTGTCTGGGAGCAATTTTGAAACAGAACCTCCTATACTCGTTTTTTGGTTTTGCTCGACCGGCTGGACACAGGGTCGACCCCTGTGTAAATGAGTATTCTTATTTTCAAACATCTATTTGTGCGCGACCGGTCGCCCTATGGTTTGACAACAAAATTCTAACTGTTGTGTAGCAGACAACTTTTTCCTAATTTGTGAGATTGATTTCTAACAACTATATTCTTCACTTGTCTTGCAATTTTTTACAGATTTCAATCTCCTAGGAGGAGCCTATCATATCCAAGACATCTTCTATAAATAGATGAAGAATTGAAGCAACACATGAAGAGAGAATACCACAACACAACAAGATACACTCAAGCAAACATATTTGTTCTCCATTGTTATTATTCTTGTTGTAATAGCCTAAGGTCTTTCACTTTCACATCTTGAGGTCTAGGCTTATTTCTTAATTACACTTGCACTCAAATTGTATCATTCATTATCGAGTTGTAATCTTGAATTTTTGGGTTATCATTCAACACAAGATATCCTTGTGAGTGTTCTTTAGAACACACTTGGATGATCTAGGTGATAGGTGCAAGAAGATTGTGGTGATCTTCTTATTGAAGAGTGTGGTGCTCTTCAAGGTGTTGAAGAATTTGGTATTCTTCAAGGTTGAAGATTGTGGTAATCTTCACAAGGTGCCATTGAAGGAAGATTGTGGTAATCTTCAAGGGAGATTGTGGTAATCTCCAAGGTGGTGTTGAAGAATAGTGTGGTGCTCTTCAAGGTGTTGTTGTAAGTTGAATTTGTATTAATTGTGGTAATTAATAACATTCTTTTTCTTTTTCGAAACCCATCCCGGATATACTGGGGTGGTAGAGCACGTAGTCCCTAGGTGGGGTGAAGCTCTATAAATCGACGTGTGTTGTTTACCTTCCACACCTTCCATTTTTGTCTTGGCGTATTTGATTCGAAAAAGAGGGTATAATCGAAAAAATAGAGATATATCCACTCCCTCTCTAGATTATCGTAGCCGCTTGGACTAACAATTACTATGCTCTTGTGAAATATATCATGTTAAGATTTTGCAGAAATTTTTGGTATTTCGGAACAAGCTTGATGACCAAGGCAAGGTTAGTAGCTCAAGGGTATTGTCAAGAAGAAGGTATTGATTTTGATGAAACATTTGCACCCGTAGCATGATTTAGAAGCTATTCGCATTTCACTTGTCTATTCTTGTTTTAAAATTTTTTAAACTTTACCAAATGAATGTTAAATCCGCCTTTTTAAATGGTTTTATTCAAGAAGAAGTCTATGTAAAACAATCTCCGGGGTTTGAAATTTTTTCTAGGCCTAATGATGTTCATAAACTTAAAAAGGCCTTGTATGGTTTAAAACAAGCACCCCGTGCATGGTATGATAGACTTAGCTCATTTCTTTTGCAAAATGGTTTTACAAGAGGTAAAGTTGATACTACTTTCTTTGTTTTTTTTTTTGAAAAAAAAGGGGCAAGATTGCTTATTAGTGCAAATTTTTGTTGATGATATTATGTTTGGTATTACTAATGAATCCTTGTGCAAGAAATTTTCTAAGTTGATGAAAGGTGAATTTGAAATGAGCATGATGGGGGAGCTCAATTTCTTCCTTGAACTTCAAGTTAAACAATGCCAAGAAGGTGGTTATATTTCACAATCAAAGTATACAAAAGAACCTTTGAAGAAGTTAGGCATTGAAAAAGTAAGAAAAATTTCTACTCCTATGGGAACAATATAAAGATGGACAAAAGTTTGAGAAATGCATATTGGTTGACAAACAAATTCGAGGTATGCTTATCTACGTTTACTACTCCTTTAGACTCGACCTTTTTATGCCTTATGTCTATATGCTCGACATCAAAAACCAATCCCAACGAATCTCATTGAAGTGCCGTTAAAAGAACTTTTCAAATATTTGAAAGACACTTCCTATTATGGCTTGCTTATCCATAGTCTTTAAAAACACTTATATTTTTCGGGATAACAAGTCCGGTGATAATAATTTCTCAAAATATGGTTTGTTATAATCAAACTAAAATATATTGAGGTTCTACATTTTTAAGGGATTGCGTTTCTTAAATAAAAATTTGAGACGTGTTTAATTCCGTCTCAAAGATAACTCGCGGATATTTGTTTTTTTTTTAATCGTTAACTGCCGAGTCTTTTACCTCATTTCGAGCTTGGTTAGACATAATGCATATTGAATGAGGTCTATATTTGCATTTTGCGCGTTTTTAAAACTTAGAAGCGAAAAATCGGATTTTTGGATCAAATTTCGGATTTTTGTAAAATAGACTGATCCAGTGGCCAGACTGGGTTGAGGGCGACCGGTTGGCCACCCTGTTGACCGGTCGGCCACCCTGTTGACCGGTCGCCCTCAACCTTGACCGGTCGACTTATGCTGTTTTATGCTTTAAATGTCTTCTGTTCTCAGACTTAGCCATTTTGGCTCTCTCAACTCTATTTTCGTCCCCTTTGTCGTTTTCACACACAATTAATTCATTTCAAATGAATTTTGTTGTATAAATTACATATTTTGGGGATTATCTTGCTCGTTTATCATCATTGTTGCTCATCCTCACCGATTTATTGGTAAGAATCCTACTTCTTTATCTCAATTGGGTTGAACCCTTGAGAAAGTGCTTCTACTTGATATATTGATGGAATTATTATATAATTGTGTTGTGAATGAAGATTGTTGTTGGATGATATTTGTAAAATTGTTTTTGGTGTTGAAAAATTTGGCTTAGTTATTTTTGCAAGGGCTATATACATCTTCTTTATTATTTGACGCCCGCCAAGTGTTCGATAAAATGTTTCAAAGAAAAATTCATCACTTACATGATTCTCTCGATTTCATATGTCTTATATATTTATAGAGATGATTTTTTCAAATCAAATGAGCTTTTACGAGCTTTTACAAGTCATATTATCAACTCTTCCCTTAGCTTTTGGATTTTAAGCTTAATGATCAATAGCTCGATAAATCGGTTAAATTGCGCACTTTGATATGGATATATGATGTTTTTATCGTGCTAACATTCTTTTTGATGATTCCAAAGGGGGAGAAACATGTTATAAGTTCTTTAGCTCATAGAAGCTAATATAAGCTCACGAAAGAAGCTATAAGTTGTGGCTATTTAAAGTCAAGAGTTGTGGATCATACTTAGTCCATTTGATGTATTATGGACTTATTTTCATGTCTAATGATGTTTTTTTGACAGGGGGAACTTATATAAGCTCTTGATACTTAAGCTCAATACGTAAAAGCTGAGCTTTTAGCTTTTGGTTGAAAGCTTCTATATTACTCTTGTTGTGCATGTTGATAGGGGGAGCTTTTGCAAAATATTTTTGAAAATATTTACTCCCATCCTTTTGATTATTATGCATGGAATGTTGTCGCTCTCAACGGATAGATTATTTTTAACTGGTAAAATTATTTTGTTTTTTCAAAATCGACTTCCTTAAATTGTTTTGGTTTGTAATCATCAAAAAGAGGGAGTTTGTTAGATAAATGGTTTTATCATGATTTTGATGATTTTGTTTTTACACCAAAACAATGTTTCTAAATGTTGTCCAAATACTCCTAAATGATTTAAAATATTTTTACTATTTTTTCGGAGTATTTCTTCAAGATTATTTTCGACAAAAATTGGACAACGCTTCTGTCTCGTGTGCAACCGGTCGCCATATAGGGCAACCTGTGTCTGAAAGATGATTTCCAAAATAGAAACGAGATATTTTGAAAAACCCTGGAGGTCGATCGGTCCCGCAAAGGGCGACCGGTACCTGAAGAGATTACAGAACGAACTTAATCTCACAAAGTGTTGAGGGTGACCGGTCCACAAGGGGGCCGATCGGTCGCACCCTTGGTCGACCGATCGAGCACACCCGACCTGGTCACCCTATGTGTTTTTTTTGTTTTATTTTATTTTTCAGTATTTATGCGCAAGTGCCGCCCTTTTGTTTGACAACAAAATTCTAACATTAGTTGTGCGGCAGAGACATAAATTCCTTAAATTATGGAATTGATTTCTAATGACTATATTCTTCAATTGTCTTGCAATTTTTTCTGATTTCAATCTCCTGGGAGGAGCCTATCAAGTTCAAGACATTTTCTATAAATAGATGAAGAATTGAAGAACACAACAAGAGAAAACTACAACACAACAAGATACATTCAAACAAACATCTTTGTTCTTCTTTGTTATTATTCTTGTTGTAATTTGCGTAAGCTTATCACTTTCACATCTTGAGGTCAGGCTTATTTCTTGATTACACTTGCACTCAAAATTGTATTATTCATTATCGAGTTGTAATCTTGAATTTGTGGTCATCATTCAACAAGATATCCTTGTGAGTGTTCTTGTGGTAAGAACACACTTGGATGATCTAGGTGATAGGTGCGAAGATTGTGGTGATCTTCTTATTGAAGAGTGTGGTGCTCTTTGAGGTGTTAAAGAATTTGATATTCTTCAAGCCAGGAAGATTGTGGTAATCTTCACAAGGTGCCGTTGAAGATTGTGGTAATCTTCAAGTGAGATTGTGGTAATCTCCAAAGAGGTGTTGTATGGTGTTGTTGTATTAATTGTGGTAATTAATAATTTTTTTTTTATTTTTGAAATCCATCCCGGAGATACTGGGGTGGTAGATGATTAGGCCCTAGGTGGGTTGAACCTCTATAAATCGACGCGTGTTATTTACATCCCGCACTTGTTTGATTCGAAAAAGAGGGCATAATCGAGAAAATGGAGATAATCTATTCACCCCCTCTATAGATTATCGTAGCCGCTTGGACTTACATGTATATGACCTGAAAGTAGAGCACTAAAAGTGAAAACATGGTATAGTTTAGGTAACAAAATTGAAATTATCCCCGTAAACTATTATATATATAGCATCAATTATACATACTGCACGTGACCCATATAGTATTCAAAACACAAAATACAATAAGAAATCTGAATTACGGGTAATGAATTTAAATTATTTAAGGTTATAAAAGTTAAGTGGACAACTGAATTTCAAACTATAGACAAAGATAGTAATTATGAAATAGTCAACAAACCAACGCGCATGAGTGCTGTTTTCATAATAATAATAATAAATTTTCAATTCCTCAACGCCACATTGAGAAATGAGAAGACTTTCTTACCAAGAGAACCATAGTGCTACTACCTAACTCATTGTTATCATGGTTTTTTTCTTGTTACTTGGGTGTCTCATATTTTTAAAAAGTATTTACACAATTAATGTGTATGAAATTAGCCAAAAAAGTATTTCGTAAAAATGTCAAATATTCCGACATGATAAAAAGTAATTTACGAATCTGATGATAAAATCTATATGAATAATGTAAATAATATCACAAGTGACTGGGAAATGTTAAATTCGAGTGTTCTTTCATTAGGTTTTGGAGTGTGAAATGTTTTAGTTGTTTAGTTGGGTATTTAAATTATGGGTTTTTGTGACTGGGAAATGTCTTGAAGATGTGAGTCACATACTTGAGCTAAAAGTTGCGAAAAAGTTTTATATGTATGCAAAAGTAGAGGTTATTTTGCAACAATTCCATAAATGTCTGTTTTTATGCCCTTAATATTTTGCTGGAAAATTAAAAAAAAAAAGATATTTTGCTGGAAAATTATATGTTTCAAAGTGTTTGGGCCTAAGACATTTTAGTATTGGGCTGTTCTGTTCAAAAGTCCCAAACGGGTTGGACAAAATTTAGACCTTTATTTCACGGCCCAGCAAGCTAGGCCATTTGGTCCAATGTCCCAAGACTCGGTTATAAACTCGGCTCACATATACATAATACCTTGGGATAATTACAAAAACTACCTTGAGGTTTGGGTTAATTACAAAAAACCCAAGATGTTTAAAAATTACACAAAATACCTTGATGTAACGGGGTAATTGCAATATTTTTACAAATACGAGGGGATTGTTTGAAATGTTTTTGGCTTTTGCTTATAAAGGGGTAAAAATTAATACAAAATCTGAAAATCAAGCCTCAAGTTTTTTTTTTGTAATTTTAAACAAATGTGTGGATTTTCTTATAATTAATCCAAATTTCAGGGTAGTTTTTGTAATTATCCCTATACTTAAGTATTAATAAATCAATAACCGTCCTATAACTTATCATTTTATATATCAATCATTTTTTATCCTACCCAACCCCAACAACAAAACTAATAAAATTCCCTTATTACGTTATATTCTTCCATTATTCAATTGATAAGTTTTTGGACAAAAACGACATCGTGACTAAGTCAATTAGTCAAAGACGAACAACCCCTCTGTTACAAGGTACTTTATTAAATTAGTAAACACAAAACAACTAACCATTACACCCACAGCTCTGTCACAAAACCAACAATAACTAGCCACAGATATATTCACACGTGTCCTATCATCAAACTCAAAATGAATCTCCCTTCTTTCATTCGTCTGTTATCTAATATAAAATGACAGACCTGTAATCTTATCTCCCGATCATCCCTCATATTTCGTCTTTCATTCTTCACTACATACCCTTCTTCATTTCTCTCTCTCTCTAGAAATCCCTCATTGCTCAATCGACATGTCACTGAGACGATCTTATCTCTCGCGAAGGATCATTCATCGTTCGTTGACAGTCTCCAAATCCTACAAAGAGTTTAAATCCCCAGAAATTGAATCAATTTGCGGTGGTGATGTTCAACGAAAGGAAGAAAATGAGTATGAGAGTGGAAGCGGGCAGCAGGACGACGGCGGCGTATTGTCGGGCGAATCGGGTTCGTGGGCGGGGATGCTTCCGGAGCTGCTGGGAGAGATAATACAGAGGGTGGAAGCGAGTGAGGACAAATGGCCGCAGCGCCAAAACATAGTCGCTTGCGGCTGCGTCTGCAAGCGGTGGAGAGACGCCACCACAGAGGCAGTGGAGAAGGCCTCCCTCCGTCAGCCTGGAAAGATCACTTTTCCTTCTTCCCTCAAAAAGGTCCCCTTTACAGTTGTCATATACTTTGAATCTCTTTTCAAGGGTATCACTTTGAAATTTTCTTAGATTGTGTTGGTTATCTATTGCGTTTCGTTATTTGCAATTTGTGGACAATTGAGACACAAAGCTCATGAATTCATCATATGAAGCGAAAATGATCAGCCTGCCTAACAGTTAACTGAACTTTCTTTATCTTCCTAAATATAGCTGCAGTTGTATTTTTTTTTTCTTTTTTGGGTTCATTTAGTCATTTTATTATCTATATATGGTGATGTGTGGAAATTTAAGGATTAATCTAAGGACTTACAGTATCAAGTCATACTTCCTAAGTCGACCAGATACTAAGTCCACCTAGATCCGAGGTCTATTTATATGATCCTCTAGACCTCGCTATCCTGCCTTCCTTCGGAAAAGGACTCCCTGGGAGGTTGTGCTCTGTAGTTCAGTTGTATCTGTAGCTAGATTAGAAGACCTTACCACGTAATTATACTGATTGGCATCCGTGTCTGCCGAGTGTTTACTTACTCGAAGACGCAATTATTTATTATCAATATACACGTGCAAATTTTTGTTTACGTATTCATTGAGAAGAAAGAGAGATCTGTAGATGAATTAGTATCCGTCTATCAAAGTGTCAAAAAGAGTTGAAGTATAGGATATTGTAGCTTTGACGGAGATTACATCAGCTTTAAGTTTTGCTTGTGGTCGAAAAATAAAATTTGGGCATGATTAATGGGATAATGTGATGACTTATCATGAAGATTATGTGGTGAGTGACAAAGGAAATAACACGAATATGAGTTTCTGGCAGAATGGATTTCAAGAATATGTTAACTTTTTCTTCGTTTTTTAGTTTTCTGGTATTTCTCTGACATGATGTAAATGTGGTTGAAAATGCATATTTTGATATGAAAATGGCGACGTCTGGATGTCACTACTGAAATAATGTAATTAAATATATTCTCTCGTGATCTGAAATTTCTAAATCTTAGTTTTATGTATTTGTGCAGCCAGGGCCTTGGGATTCTCCACTTCAATGTCTTATAAAACGTGACAAGAAGAATGCAACATTTTACCTCTATCTAGCTCTCACACCGTGTAAGTGAACTTTCTCTTGAAGTTTTGAAGATATAGGACTGATTACTATACTGCATCCTTCCCTTAAAATTGCTTACTTTCCTGCAGTTTACTGGTTAAGAGTTTCAATTGAATATTACCTTGCACTTTACCTGTACAATTTTGTCGGTGTGGGTGGATTTCTCTCTCTCTCTTTCTTTTTCTTCTTTTTTGTTTTGGTGTGGGGGGTGGATGGGTTGGGGGAGGGAGAGGTATGGAGGGGCGAAATTTGTTGACTGTTTCTTATTTAAGCCTAACAGATAGTCGAACAGTTGCTGTTTTTGAAAATATCTAGTCAACTCCAGTTGGCCTGGCAATATTTCCAGTCCTCTGTACCTAACACTAGAGTACTTGTTTTATTGGTCAGTCTTCCCTGTGGGTTTGACTTACTGTGTGAAAGTACTTGAGCTAATAGCTATGGCTAGTTGTTCTCAAGCTTAGTATTTCCTACAAGCTAACTTAATTTTGAAATTACATCCTAATTAAACATTACTATTCAAGTCTGCTTGTACATTGTATCTAAGTGTACTTAGAGCCCATTAATTAGCATCGGTGTGGGTATGGCATGCAGTAAGTCTCATTCTTAAACGGCTTGGACTTGGAAGTTATGATGAAGCTGCTATAGCAGTGTGCATGTTTCAGTTGTTCCATATGACCTTGATCTCTGTCTATTGCTGACTGTGAAAAGAACTAGTTTAAAATTATAAAACTACCAGGTTTAGTTGTAGAAATTTTCCAGAAGATTATATAATATGCTTATTGGATTTTTTTTGGGAAAACAAACTCCTTAGAGGAAACAGGGATTTTTTTTATGCAAGTCCCTTGTATCATTAGTAGAATTCATAGCTCTGGAGTTTTTTGATGAGAGAATACAAACTTAATTGCTTGGGGCTGCTATGAAGAAGTATAATTTTCCAGTTTCCTCAACTGTCTCGCTCATTAATAAATGACTATGGGTGTGGTGCATAAAGATGTTCCGCTTGTGCAGCCATATCAACTTTTCTCCGTTGCCCCTCCAACCATTCCAGCATTTTTTTTGGCTATAATAAGGCTAATTTGGCTTGTTTTTTACTTGAGTTTACATAATTTGGCTGGGTCTGTTTTCTGGCCCTTAAGCGAATGACCTGAATAGATACGGGGAAGATCACTATCAATTAACTGTCTAGAGAGAAGTATGCACCAATTCTGAAATGTTCAGCAGCCTAAGTGAAAATGGTACTAATTTCATTTAATCTTTATAGTTTTCTAGAACTGAATTGCAAATCATAGTAATTATACTTGTCATTTCAACCTGAATCATTTTGACATCCCCAGACTTTGTACCTGGTTATTTTCCCGAACTCTTTTTCTCTTTATCTTTTTGCATCTCTGTGATACTTAAAAGCTGATGTTTCCATTGTTTTTCTGTAACAGCATTCATGGATAAAGGGAAGTTTCTCCTTGCAGCACGAAAATACAGAAATGGTGCACGCACCGAGTACATTATATCTCTGGATGCCGATGATTTGTCTCCAGGAAGCAAAGCTTATGTTGGAAAATTGAGGTGAGGATTTCAATCTGGCAATTCTGGCCAGGCCAGATAATTTTATCACTTTCCCTTTGATGTAACATTGTTGCTCCTGATTTGTGTTGGAATTATCAAAATTTGTACCGCACTTAAGGGAATAAATCCAGAAAATGTAAATTCACATTACAACTAAAAGATAATAGTTTATTTGAATTAATATAGTATGTCTATCAGTTATAAGGTGCTTTTGTTCCAAATTTAGAGTATGCGTTGGGTTATCCATCTTGTAGTAACGCTAGCTCATATACTAAGGCACTAACCTATAAGTAACCAGCTGATGTATTTTCTTACAGACATTTTTCTCAATTCCGTTAGGAACTCTGGCAATCGAGAAAATATGTAAATTTTTACTAAGTTGTTTCTGTGACCTAAGTTATTTGAACTAATAGAAAATGGGGAAAAATCATTGGCTTTGGTTTTGCCACTTTATTTTGCAAACTGCATCTTTCAATCAGCTCTTTGAATTATAGATTTGGATTAGCTTATGCTTTAACTCCAGTCCTCTGAGAGCATACTTGGGAGAATCAAGGGGGCTGGCTTGGGCCACAATTATACTTACAAAAAGCTTAGAAGAGAATACAACAACAACAACAAACTAAGCCTTAATCCCACTACGTGGGGTCGGCTATACGGATCATATCTCGCCATCGTTTACGGTCATAAGCCATATTTTCGTTTATTTCTAGGTATAACATGTCATGTTTAATAGCTTCTTTCCAAGTCTTTTTAGGCTACCTCTTCCTCTTTTGATTTGTGTGAGTGATTATCTACCTTCTAAACGCCGCACAGTGCATCTAAAGGTCTCCTATAAACATGTCCAAACCATCTTAATCATGTTTCTCTAATTTTCTCGTCTATGGTGCTACTCCCACTTTGTTTCTAATGTGTTCATTTCTTATTCTATCTAATCTAGTGTGTCCGCACATCCATCTTAGCATTCTCATCTCTCGCTACCCTCATTTTTTGTTCGTGTTCATATTTAGTCGCCCAACATTACGCTCCATAAAGCGTTGCGGGCCTTATGGCCGTTTTATAAAATTTTCCTTTCAATTTTAATGGTATTTTACGGTCACAAAGGATAGAAGATGCACTCCTCCATTTATTCCAACCCGCTTTGGATCCTATGTGTGACATCTTTATTGATTTCTCCGTTCTCTTCAATTATAGATCCTAAGTATTTAAAACTCTTTGTTATACTCACTTCATGTCCATCAATTTTAACCTTCGTCTCATTGTTCTTGTTGTTTTTACTAAAGTGGCATTCTATGTATTCTGCTTTTTAGCCCTACTTATAGTAAAACCTTTTGATTCGAGTGCTTCTCTCCAAACTTCCAATGTTGCATTTACTCCTTCCCTTGTTTCATCAATTAAAACTATATCGTCCGCAAATAACATACATTCGGGGATGGATTTTTGTAAGTGTTTAGTGATTTCATCAATTATTAGGATAAAAAGGTACGGCTTAGAGCGGATCCCCGATGCAAACCTATAGTGTTTGGGAATTCACTAGATATTCCTGTTGGTGTCCTAATACATGTTGTTATACCATCATACATATCTTTTATGGCATCTATGTAATTTATTTTTATTCCTCTTTTTTCCAATACGCGCCACATTATATCACGGTTGACTCTATCGTATGCCTTTTCAAGATCAATAAAAACCATATGTAAATCTTGTTTTCTCTCATTATATTGTTCACATAATCGCCTAATTAAGTGTATAGCTTTAATTGTGGATCTTCCGCGCATGAAGCCAAATTGATTATCTAATATACTAGTTTCATTTCTTATTCTTGCTTCTATAACTCTTTCCCATAGTTTCATTGTATGACTTATTAATTTAATTCCCCGTAATTTGCACAATTTTGTATATCCCATTTGTTTTTATATATAGGTATCAATATACTTTTTCTCCATTCGTCGGGCATTTTCTTAGTTTTTAGAATAACATTAAATAATTTAGTAAGCCATGCAATTCCAACTCCACCTAAACATTTCCACGCTTCAATTGGTATATTATCTCAGGCCAATTGCTTTGCGAGTTTTCATTTTGTTTAGTGCTTTTACATTTCATGAAGTTGAATTCTACGATAAAAGGTACGGTTTCTATTGATTCATTGGCCTAGTTCCCTAATGTGACTTCATTCCTCTTCGGTTCATTAAAAGATTATTGAAATACCTCTTCCATCAATCTTTTATGTCCTCGTCTTTCACTAAAATGTTTTCATTCTCATCTTTTATGCATTTAATTTGGGTTAGATCTCTTGTTTGTTTTTCTCTAAATTTTGCTATTTTATATATATCTTTCTCTCCTTCTTTAGTATCTAGTTTCTTATAGAAATCTTCATATGCCTTGGTTTTTGCTTCATATATTGCTCTTCTTACTTCTTTTTTGGTTTCTTTATATCTTTTAAGGTTTTCTTCGTTTTTACAGGAATACAATACTTTGTAACTAGTTCGTTTTTCCTTTACCTTTTCATGGATTTCTTGATTCCACCACCATGACTCTTTATTCCATTTATTACCATTTGACACCCCTAATGTTTCTTTTGCGATCTTTTTCATTTGAGTAGTTACATAGTTCCATGTTTCATCGGCTTTGTCTTCCACTTTCCAATCAATGGTTTCTACTAGAGATTTGACAAAACTATCTCTTTTTCTATATTCTTTAAGTTCCACCACTTAATTCTCGGTATGTTAATTTTCTTTCTCTTTAAGTGTATGTTAATAAGTTTGATATCCAAAACTAGTAGTCATGTTGGGTGGTGAGGCTTTCTCCAGGTATTACTTTGCAATTTTTGCATATTTTTTTGTCGTTTTTTCTGGTTAGAAAGTAGTCAATTTGTGATTTGTTAGGACCACTTTTAAATGTGATTAAATGTTCGTCTCTCTTTTTAAAGAACGTATTACCAATAATAAAATCATAAGCAACTGCAAAGTCTAGGATGGTTCTACCTCATTGTTGTGGTCCAGTGGCTACGATAATCTAGAGGGGGTGAATGGATTATCTCGGTTTTTGATTTTGCCCTCTTTTTCTAATAATCAAGCAAAGACGAGAATGTAAATGCGGAAATTAAACAACACTCGTTGATTTAAAGAGCTTCACCCCACCTAGGGACTACGTGCTCTACCACCCCAAAGATATCAGGGATGGATTTCAAAAAAAAAGATTTTATTAATTTACCAAAAATTAATACAACACCTCGAGAATTACCACAACCCTCTTACACCACCTCGAGGATTACCACAATCCTCTTCTTACAACACCTCGAGGATTACCACAATCCTCTTACAACACTTTGAAGATTACCACAACCTTCAAACACCTATCACCTAGATCACCCAAGTGTATTCTTACCACAAGAATACTCAAAGGATGTCTTGTGTTGAATGATGACCAAAATCAAGATTACAACTCAATAATGATTGATACAATGATATGAGTACAAGTGTAATCAAGAATTGAAAGCTAGACCTCAATTTTGTGCAAGTGAAAGTCTAAGTGCTAATACAACAAGATATATGAAAGTGTTTGCTTTGTTTGCTCTTTGCTTGTATGGAGTGTTGTATCTTGTTGCTTGAATGAAGCCTCTATTTATAGGAGAGGTCTTGGCTTTGATTTCCGGATATTGGCTCCTCCTCGGGGAGTGATTTCTTTTAAAAGAAACCATTTAAAATCATCAATATAATTTGTTAGAAATCAATCCCACAAAATAGGAAAAGTCATCGAGAATGCGGCGGATAGTTTTTGATAAACAGGGGGTTCGGACTGGCCGCACAGAGATAAGATTGAAATTGAATTCTGCGAATTTTTACAGGGGGACC
Organism: Rehmannia glutinosa; assembly: GCA_016081115.2. Lineage (NCBI taxonomy): Eukaryota > Viridiplantae > Streptophyta > Magnoliopsida > Lamiales > Orobanchaceae > Rehmannia > Rehmannia glutinosa. Next base: position 460,135 of record JABTTQ020001258.1, read on the forward strand.
GGTCGAAGGGGTTCGACCTGGCCGCCCTGGTCTGACCGGTTGGGGTTGATAGAAAATCAAACAGAGAAGTACGCATTTGAGAGGGCACTCCAGTGCACGGCCGCCCGGTGGTCGACCGGCCGCCCTCACCTGCCGCCCACTCGGGTCGACCTGGCCGCTCTCCCCATTTTCTCTCTACGTCCCATTTTGTTTCAAAACTCAACTCAGTGCGGGTTGCTTTATAGAGCGGACCGAGTCGAGCCTGAAACAAAAGTGTTGTCGATTTTAAATCGAATATAAACTTCAAGAAATACTCCAGAAAAATAGTAAAAACATTTTAGATCGATCGGAAGTGTTGGGACAACATTTAGGGACATTGTTTTGGTATAAAAACTCATTTGAACAAAATCATCAAAATCATGATAAAAACATTTATCTAACAAACTCCCTTTTTGATGATTACAAACCAAAACAATTTTCAAGAGGACGATTTGAAAAACAAAATAAATTTTCCGGTTTTATGAGTAAACTATCCGTTTAAAAACATTTTACAAAAGCTCCCCTATCAACAAGCACATTAATAAGAAATATGCATAAGCTAGAAGCCTGACTTTTACAAAATAAACAACAACTCCATGAGCTTAGAAGCTCCCCTGTCACAAATACTTATTATCCATGCAAACAAGTTCATAAAACAATTTCTGTTTCTCCCCTTTGGAATCATCAAAAAAATGTTAGGATGATAAAAACATCATGAAGTATGTCAAAGTGCGCCAAAGAAATGGTTTATCAACCATTGAGCAATTTAGGCTTAAAAACCAAGGAAAATGGGAGAAATGTATCATGAAGAGTTCATACGCTCGTTTTATTTGCCAAAACATGATCTCAATGAGTATTGAAGACTTTTGGAAGCGAGAGAATCATGTAGAAGTTGAAATTTTCATTGTGACATTTCATCGAACACATTGTGGGCGTGAAAAATAAAAAGAGTTGTATATAGCCCTTGTAAATGATCCAAGCCAAAAATTGCATCACCAATTCACATCAAACATCATACAATACAACATAATAACTAAGCTCATCAAGATCATAAGCAAAAAATATCAAGAAATATACAAGAAAGCCATAAACTCGATGGTTCAACCCAATTGAGCAAAGTAAGGAAAATTCTTACCATTTGATCGGAAAAGATGAGCAATGATGATGATAAACATGCTATATAAGGTCCAAGATATGAATTGAATGCATGAAAATCAATTTTGAGTGAAAATTGTGTGCATTTGGCAAAGGGACGAAAAATGGCAAAAGAAGTGAAAATAACAAATGTCAAGACAGAACGAACTTAAACCAAAATTTTGCTAGGGGGCGACGGTCGTGGTTGAGGGCGGGCTACGGTCGGCGTTGAGGGGCAGGTTTGCCCTCAACCTCTTGATTTGTTTTGTCAAATTTTTCAAAATCCGAATTTTCAACCAAAAATCCGATTTTTCTCCCCTAAGTTTTAAAAACATGCAAAATGCAAACGTAGACCTCATTCAATATGCATTATGCTACTAACCGAGCTCGTATTGACGCAAAAGTGCCAGGAAGTTAGCGGTTTTGTAAAAATGTCCGCTAATTGATCTTGAGATGGCACAAACGATATCTCAATTTTTCGTTTTGAAACACAATCCCTTAGAAAATGATGTCGAATCTCAATATGTTTAGTACGGTTATGATGAACCGGGTTTTGAGCAATATTTATAGCGGATATATTATCACAAAAGATAGTATGCGTTTTCAAAAGAGCATTTGTAATCCGCTAAGGTTTGTTTCATCAAAAAAGTTGAGTACAACAAAATGCGGCGGAAATATATTCGGCCGGCCGTTGAAAGAGAAAAACTGATTTTGCTTTGAAAACCAAGAAAACCAGCAATCGCTTAAAAATTGACATGATCAGGAAGTACTTTTCCGATCATCAATATTACCCGCATAATCAATCACTATAACCTTTAAGAGAAAAATTTTCATTCTTTGGATAAAATAAACCATATTGAATAGTGCCTTTCAAATATCGAAAAATCCGTTTAACGGCACTCATATGAGATTCTTTTGGATTGCTTTGAAAACGAGCACATAGGCATACGGCATGAAGAATGTCCGGTCTACTAGCGGTTAAATAAAGTAAACTACCAATCATACCTCGATACTTGGATTCATCAACCGTCTTGCCTTTTTCATCTTTGTCAATTTTGACATTGGTTGCCATAGAGTCGAGGCGGTTCTTCCTTCTTCAATGCCGAACTTCTTCAAAAGTTCTTTTGTATACTTTGATTGCGAAATATAAATACCTTCTTGGCATTGCTTAATTTGAAGTCCGAGGAAGAAATTTAGCTCCCCATCATACTCATCTCGAATTCACTCGCATTAACTTGGAGAATTTCTTGCACAAAGATTCATTAGTGGCACCAAAGATAATATCATCAACATAAATTTGCACAAGTAAACAATCTTGCCCTTTTTCAAAAACAAAGAGTGTAGTATCAACTTTACCTCTTGTAAAACCATTTTGCAAAAAGAAAAGAGCTAAGTTATCATCATACCATGCACGGTGCTTGTTTTAAACCATACAAAGCCTTTTTAAGTTTATAAACATCATTAGGCCTAGAAAAATTTTCAAACCCCGAGGTTGTTTTACATAGACTTCTTCTTGAATAATACCATTTAAGAAAGCGGATTTAACATCCATTTGGTAAAGTTTGAAATTTTTAAAACAAGAATAGGCAAGTAAAATACGAATAGCTTCTAAACGTCTCTGGTGCAAAAGTTTCATCATAGTCAATACCTTCTTCGACAATACCCTCGAGCTACTAACTTGCCTTATTTCGAACAATGTTGCCTTGATCATCAAGTTTGTTAGGAATACCCATTTTGTACCAATAATAGTTTGAGATGGAGGACAAGGTACCAATTCCCATACATCATTTCTTTTAAATTGATTTAACTCCTCTTGCATCTCTAAGAACCAATCCTCATCCTCAATAGCCTCCTTAGCATTTTTAGGCTCTTTTTGAGATATAAGAGCTTTCTCGGCAAATTTTCTTGGTCATCACTTTATCAAGGGGATCACCAATAATAAGATCTTTTGGGTGATCTCCTTAAATTTTAATGCTACGGGAAGATCCCAAGTATCTCCTTTAGGGATGGCGGTGGGGCGGGAATCCCCATTCCCGCGGGATCCGCCCGCAGGCGGGGGGATTCTCGAAAATTCCCCGTGGGGACGGGGATGGGGAAATTTTTTTCCGTTGGCGGGGACGGGGATCATATTCCGCCCATGGGATCTCCCCGTTCCATGGGAACCGAAAATTAATATATAATATAATATTTTAAATATATATAATATATTATAAATATATCCACATTAAATATAATAAAATGATAAAAAATTTAATTTATTTTATTAATTAGTATTTTATTAGTTATTTTATATAATTTATATATTTTAAATATTTAAAAATAGTTATTTTTAAAAAAAAATATTTTTCGCAAAAAAAAAAAAAAATATTGAACGGGAGGGATCCCGCATGGACGGGGATCCCATGAGGCCGAGGATGGGGACATTTTTTCCCGTTTGTCTCACGGGGACGGGGGGGGATTCCGCGATCGCGGGGACAGGGATGGGGATGGCTCCCCCGCCCCCCGCCCGTTGACATCCCTAATCTCCTTTATCTTCTTGAGGAGCATATGAAGTGGATGGTTGATCATTTGATGTATCATTTTGAACAATGGATTCACTAATATCCTCTTCATCACTTTCATCATTTGGTATCCTTTCAACACCGAAGTTTCATTGAATTTGACATGGATGGATTCTTCAACAACTCCACTAGTCTTATTGTAAACACGATATGCTTTGCTCTTGATTGAATACCCATAAATATTCCTTCATCGGGCTTAGGATCAAGTTTGTCCAATTGATCCTTAGTATTCAAAATAAAGCACTTACATCCAAATATCTTGAAATAACTAATATTTGGAGTTCTTCCTTTCCAAAGCTCATAAGAGTTTTATTCATTTTAGGGACGAACATAAACTCGATTAATGACATAGCAAGCGTGCTACGGCTTTGGCCCAAAAGTATTTTGGAAGAGAAAATTCATTGAGCATGGACCGACTCATTTCTTGTAGCGTCGATTCTTCCTTTCGACTACACCATTTTGTTGAGGTGTCTTGGAGCCGAAAAATTGTGTGTATATCCATAGTTTCACAAAAGACTCTAAACTCACCGTCAAATTCTCGCCTCGATCACTTCGAATAGTTTTAATAGTATCTTCCTTTTCATTCTCAATGCGTCTACACAACTTAACAAACTCATTAACGGCATCGCTTTTATTTGCAAGAAAAAGAGCCCAGTGTGTATCTAGAAAAATCATCAACAATAACAAAAGTGTAATGTTTTCCACTTAGACTAAGCAGTACCAATATCCCCATACAAATCTAGGTGAAGAAGTTGTAGAGGCTTGGTTGTGGAAATTTCATTTTTGGGCTTAAAACTACTCTTAACTAATTTGTTCTTTTTGAGTGTCACATAAGCCAAGATTTTCAAAATTCAATTTGGGTAGTCCTTTTACATGTTGGTTTTTGTAAATATTTTTCAAACTTTTATATCCAACATGTCCAAGTCGCCTATGCCATAAACTCGTTAAATCATTGTTGGCGACAAGACAAGAAACATTTTGACTAACCAAATCACTAGTAGAAATTTTGTAAAGATTGCCTTTTCTATTTGCTTCACAAATAATTTCATCATTTTTACGAATAAGGCATTTTTCTTTATTGAAAACAACATTATAATTTGAATCACAAAGTTGGCTAACACTTATCAAATTAAATTTAAGCCCTTCTACTAAAAGAACATTATTAAGAGAGAAAGAAGAGTTACCAATTTCTCCATTTCCAAGAATTCTTCCTTTGCCATTGCGAACATGACCATACCCTCTTCTTGGAACTTGATGTTGGTAAAAAGTTCTCTCTTTCGGTCATATGGCGTGAACATCCCTGTCCACGAGCCATTTCGAATCCTCCATGGTTGTTATAGCGCTATTACCTACAAACGAACCATTTTTAGGTACCCTATAGTTTTGGGGTCCATGGGGTTAGCTTTTGAGACCTTTGGGTCTCCAAACAAAGCTAAAATTGTTCTTCAATTTACAATTGCTAACATAGTGACCAACTTTACCACAATAAAAGCAAATAATATTATGGGCACTTTTAGCACGTACAAAATTCGGACCTTGGTCATTTTTCTTTGAAAATGGTGAAAAAGGTTTATACCAAGTCCTAATTTGGAATGCTCACCTCTTTGTGCATCTAAAATTTTTGTAACTTTGTCCGTACTTATGTTAAAACGATGCACATCCCTTTTTAAACATTCAAGATCTTTGGTGAGCGATTCTTTTTCGGATTCAAGAGTATGAACTCTAGTAATAGTAATAGCATGAGCTTTATCAAGAGATTCATAAGAAGTAAATAATATTTCCTTTTCAATTTTAAGCTCTTTATGCTCTTTTTTTAAACTCTTGTATTTAATGATCAAATTTTGAAATTCAATTTGCAATTCATCAAAATCACATTGCAATTCATCAACTAAGGAGGAGGTAGAAAGAGTTAGAGCGCACTCATTATTTTAAATTGCCTATGGCCATAAGACCATGTTCGGTTTCTCTCTTCCTCGTCGGATGTTGCAAGCAATTCATCCCAAGATTTGACCTCCGCATTTAGAGCCTTCTTTTTCGAAAAAGGCTTTTTCTTCTTTTGTTCCTCCTCATCGAGTTTTGGACAATCGGCAATGAAGTACCGGGTTTCCGCATTTAAAGCAAGCATTATCTCTCGGTTTTCTTTTATTTTTATTCACAAATTTTGCAAATTTCCGAACAAGTGCGGCCGTCTCCTCATCATCATCATCATTATCATAGTATGCATTATTAGAAGAGGAAGCAAGACCTTTAGGAATAATTTGCGTCCGATCAGTTGATGGTTGGTTTGGAATTTTTCCTTTCCTCGAGATGACTTCATAGATGAGGAGGTTTAGATGAGCTCGTCAAACTTGAGTGTCTCAAGATTTTGTGCCTCCGTGATTGCCGTCACCTTTTCGGACCATGACCGGGAAGTGCATTCAAAACTTTAGTCACCTTGTCTTCTTCGGAGATGACTTTGCCGAGAGCCACAAGTGGATTGACAATGTTGTCGCCCTTTCCACCATCTTAGGTATGCTTTCACCATCATGCATGTTAAAGTTTTCAAAGTCTTTAACAAGCATGGTTTTTCTTGCTTGCTTGACCTTCTTTGTCCCTTCATATATAGTTTCGTTTTTCCCAAACCTCATGTGCCGACCTTATGCCTCTTATGCGATTGTACTTCGGTAGCGGTAAGAGAACAATGCAAAATATTTAAGGCCTTACCGTTTAGAGAAAAGGCCTTCTTTGTCGTTTTCATCGAACTCCTTGAAAGGTTTAGGAGTCGAGGTGCCATCCTCCGATTTCTTGGTTGGTTGATCAACTCCTTCAATGACCACATTCCAAATGTCGAACCCGCACCCTTGAGAAAGCATTCCATACGGTCTTTCCAAAATGCGTAGTTGTTTTGCGTCGAAAAGTGGTGGCTTGTTGGTGGAGGCGCCGGTGGTGAGATGAGCATCATATGTAGCCATGGATCTTTCCTCTTTACTCGGAATGAGCTAGCAAAGAGTTTGACTCGATACCACTTGTTGGTCCAGTGGCTACGATAATCCAGGGGGGTGAATGGATTATCTTGGTTTTTGATTTTGCCCTCTTTTTCTAATAATCAAGCAAAGACGAGAATGTAAATGCGGAAATTAAACAACACTCGTTGATTTAAAGAGCTTCACCCCACCTTTAGGGACTACGTGCTCTACCACCCCAAAGATATCAGGGATGGATTTCAAAAAAAAAGATTTTATTAATTTACCAAAAATTAATACAACACCTCGAGAATTACCACAACCCTCTTACACCACCTCGAGGATTACCACAATCCTCTTACAACACCTCGAGGATTACCACAATCCTCTTACAACACCTTTGAAGATTACCACAACCTTCAAACACCTATCACCTAGATCACCCAAGTGTATTCTTACCACAAGAATACTCACGAGGATGTCTTGTGTTGAATAATGACCAAAATCAAGATTACAAGTCAATAATGATTGATCTGATATGAGTACAAGTGTAATCAAGAATTGAAAGCCACAGACCTCAATTTTGTGCAAGTGAACGTCTTAAAGGCTAATACAACAAGATATATGAAAGTGTTTGCTTTGTTTGCTCTTTGCTTGTATGGAGTGTTGTATCTTGTTGCTTGAATGAAGCCTCTATTTATAGGAGAGGTCTTGGCTTTGATTTCCGGATATGGCTCTCCTCCGGGGAGTGATTTCTTTCGCAAAAGAAACCATTTAAAATCATCAATATAGTGTTAGAAATCAATCCCACAAAATAGGAAAAGTCATGCGAGAATGCAAGCGGATAGTTTTTGATAAACAGGGGTTCGACCGGTTACGCGAGAGATAAGATTGAAATTGAATTCTCGCGAATTTTTACACTGGGGGACCGGTCGAAGGGGGTTCGGCCAGGCCGCCCTTGGTTCGACCCGGTTGGGGTTGATAGAAAATCAAAACAGAGAAGTCCGCATTTGAGAGGGCACTCCCAGTGCGTCGGCCGCGATGGTCGTCGGCCGCCCTCACCGGCCGCCCACCTGGTCGGCCGGCCGCCTCTCCCCATTTTCTCTTACGTCCCATTTTCTGTTTCAAAACTCAACTCAGTACGGGTTGCCCTATGGGGCGGCAGGTCGAACTGAAACAAAAGTGTTGTCCAATTTTAAATCGAATATGAACTTCAAGAAATACTCCAGAAAAATAGTAAAAACATTTTAGATCGATCGGAAGTGTTGGGACAACATTTAGGGACATTGTTTTGGTATAAAAACTCATTTGAACAAAATCATCAAAATCATGATAAAAACATTTATCTAACAATTGTTACGCGAGCTAAAGCCATATCCTCCATGGACCCTTTCATAATCTTCATTATCCTTCCCAACATGTCCATTTAAGTCTCCACCTATGATGACTTTTTCATTTTGAGGATTGATTGCATTAGAGTTTCTAAATCTTCCCAAAATTTAGCATTTCTTTAGTAGCATCATCTAATCCTACTGAGGTGCATATACACTAACAATATTTATAAGTTCATTTACCTACTACAATTTTAAGGGATATGATTCTATCTCCTTTTCTAGTTACTCCTACTACTTGATCATGAAGAGAGGATCTACAATGATACCCACCCCATTCCTAGTTTCTATCCTTTCCACTATACCAAAGCTTATAACCTTGTAGTATCTAAAGTGTCTTGCCTTCTCGCCTACCCATTTAGTCTCTTGGATACACATAATATCTATGTTTCGTCTTTTCATAATATCTACGAGCTCTAAAGTTTTACTCACAAAGTACTATGTTCCAACCGCCAATTCTATACTTTCTAATTTTCTTATTATCATTTGTGTTCCTCTTATTAGTGTGTGAGGGCTCTTGTGTATTTTTCACTACACCCAAGCCCTTATGGAGGTGTAGCGGTCCTTGCCAAGACACCGCAGTCGGACCTAGGGGTGTTCATCGAATCGAATTCCGAATTCTTCGACTTCCTCGAATCGAATTTAATCGAATGAACATTTTAAACCTCAATTCGAAATTCGGTCCTAATTTGATTAATTCGAATCGAATTTAAACGGATTGGATTTCTCGATTTCCGAATCGAATTCGAGTCAATCCAATTATCCAAATTTATCGATAAAGTGAATAACGTTTGGATTCATAATATAATATTTTTGGACTATACCCAATAAAATTCCAGTTTTTTTTTTTCAAAATTACAAATTATCGGCTAACCATTTTTCATTGTTTAATTTAACCAAAGACTATCATAAATTCATAACGAACTCCCTTATATAAATTTAATAAATCATTTTGTGTCAATTTTATACTAGCAGTAGTAAATAACTTTTATACTCAAATATGAGGTATCAAATTGATAAAGTGCTTATAGTTCAAATATTTAAAAATCAACATTTGTGTATGTGTGTAGATAAAGAGATATAGTGTGTGTGTTCATATAATTTATTATTTTATTATGATCTGAAGATATATATATGTAATATAGTGTACAATATATAATGTATAATGAATATTGTAATAAGAATTTAAAATAAAGGAAAAAAGTCAAAGAATATTGTATAAATATATAATGTATGTTGTATAGTGTATGTACACAAGTTTTGTACATTTTCATACAATGGACATAACTGGTGAAATATTCTTAGATTATTTCACCACATGCCTCCACGTGAGACTGTAAGAGCGAAACAATTTTTTCCTAAAATATATTTTTTAGCACAAAAAATGATTATTTGAATATGGTCTAAAGATAAAAATTTGAAGCAATATAAAATGTATTTCACATACTATTAAGTATAATAATTTCTAACAAAAACTAAAAAACAAGAAGGAAAGAGCATATATTTATAATTTTACATTTACATTTAAACATTAGTGTTTTATTCATTTATATATATATATATATATATTATAAATGCATGTGTATAATTTACATATATACATTAAATAATTATGTATAGTGTATACATATAAATTTCGAATTGTAATACGAATTCGAATCAAAATATGAATTCGAATTTAGTCGAATTTCACCTCGAATTAGGATTTTCGAATAGAATTCGGAAAAAAAACCTCAATTCGTTATTCGATTCAAATATTCATATTCGAAATTCGAGTTGATTCGAAATTCGATTCGAAATTCAAAAATCTTAATTCGAAACTAAAATTCGATTTCGAACCGAATCGAATTTCGGATCCATTCGAAAAATGAACACCCCTACTCGGACCCTGCGGCGCACTCCTTACGGGGAGCATTCTAGCCTTATCATGATGTCTTATATGATCCATATCATAAGGAAATGACAAGAGTTTTACGCTGGTTGTCGACCTAACGCAACCCTCCTCCTTTATCCGGGCTTGGGACCGGCAACATATAGACGGGTTGCCCTGTCTATATGCAGGCGGAGTTAAAAAGCTTAGAAGAGAATATTTTCTTAAAACACTGCGTTGAATCGCTGGTAGAAGTTTCGGAAGCGAATTATGATTTTGACATTGAATCAGACAAATGTGCATAAAGAACCTTTAATAATGTCATTACTGATTAATTCATGATACACTTTTTTAAGAAATGAGAATTTAGGGTGCTGATAACAGCGTCCAGATGAATTTGGAGAAAAAGGCACGATGTATATACTTTTTGGCGGGGTGAAGTAGTGAAAAGGCATTGTTGGTCTAATGTGAAGGCGGTGCTAATTTCTGGCTGTAAAATAATTAGAACTTTCATTTTATTTCAAACCCCATTTTGAGGCGTGCCACTTTTTTATCCTTTAGGACTTCTTTATTTTTATGTTTTAGCTTTCCGCAAACATCTTAAACCTCATGTTTGATACTTGAAAAAATCTATTTATTTATATATATTTATATATATATATATATATCTCTAAGAATTTATTTCAGTTCATTTTTGGTAATTTCAAATTACTTGGATTTGATCATTTCCATTTACAGGTCCGATTTCCTTGGTACTAATTTCACGATATACGATAGCCAACCGCCACACAGCGGAGCAAAGCCATCTAGCAGTCGATCAGGCCGCCGCGTTGCAAGCAAACAAATAAGTCCCCAAGTCCCATCAAGTAACTTTGAAGTCGGACAAGTGTCCTATAAGTTCAACCTCTTAAAGTCGAGAGGCCCTAGGAGGATGGTGTGCTCACTTTCGTGCCCATTCTCAGACGAACAATCAGCCAATAGATACCAACACGATTCGAAATTGAAGAAGCCAGAATCTTCTGCCCCAGGATGTACTATTCTGAAAAACAAAGCCCCAAGATGGCATGAACACTTAGAATGTTGGTGCTTGAATTTCCACGGTAGAGTGACAGTCGCATCGGTAAAGAATTTTCAACTCGTTGCAACAGTGGATCAAAGTCAGCCCGGTGGAAAAGGTGATGAAGAAACAGTGCTGCTCCAGTTTGGTAAGGTAGGAGACGACACTTTCACTATGGATTATAGGCAGCCTTTGTCAGCTTTTCAGGCTTTCGCGATTTGCTTGACGAGTTTTGGGACGAAATTGGCGTGTGAGTAACGACGTGCTCCAAGAACCTCGGATGTCAATGATGTGGTAAGAGATTTTGCTCTTCTTGAAATACCTGTACTGATCTTGTCCGGTTGATGAAAAATATGCATGTGTACATAATTGATTGCATGAACTGTTATATTGTTGTAGTTTGGAATAGCGATTTGATTGCACGAATTGTTACATCATTCTAGTTTGGGTTTAGTGGTAGCGAACGTTTTCATGCTCATGTACGTGTTTTAAATTAGACAAAAAAGCAATGTTTTGTATAAATTGGAGTCTTTGGCCTTTAAGTGTATAATGAATAGCAGACTCGTAACATACGTGGGGCAGAAGATTCTGGACAACATTCTAAGAATCTTGGGGCTTTCGAAATGAATAGCATGAACACTTAAAAGATTGGAGTCTTTGGCCTTTAAGTGTATAATGAATAGCATGAACACTTAGAATGTTGGTGCTTGAATTTCCCCAATGATGTTGGTGCTTGAATAGCAGACTCTTCCCTCAAAAAAAAATAGCAGACTCGAACATACGTGGCACTGTACTGTATAATTGTTCATCTACTAATGTTCTTTTAAATCATTACTTTCCTGAACCAAACCCAATTTATGATTAATACAATGAAGCCAGAGATCGAAGTCTAGCCCTGGCCAAACGGAACCGGAAGAAGAACCGGAACCAGGACCAGGACCGTGGCCAACTGTTCTGGGATCCGTTGACTGGTTCCCATTTCCAAACTGGCTTGGAATACGGCCTCTGCAAGTGCTTGTTCCTACTTGCGAGGTTCCACTACGAGAAACTGCACCATTTCTAACCTACAGTTAGAACCGTGTATTTGACTTTTTTCTCTCTATTCTACAATCAAAGTCTCTTTATCTCCACTGCTACTCACTTGAGTAATAGTGTTAGATTTTAAAAAATTAAAATTTTATTTTTGTGACATAAAACACAAAAATTGGAAAAACAAAAAGCCACAATTCATGGTTCTAACCAGTTCCGGAACCAGACCGGTGGTTCCAGAACTAGAAGGCAAGTCCCTTGAAGGTTCCAGTTCCAGACTTCCAGTTCCCCATTTCAGGAAGGTTGGGTTTTTTTTTCACTCTATTTGGATAGTGAAACAACTTTTCTACTAATTTTTATAAAAAATATCTTTTTTACCCACAAAGAAATACATTAATTTGATTCAAATGACTTAATTCCAATCGTGTTTTGAATCTTCAAAAACCGAAAACATGAAAGGGGAAAAAAGAGAAGATAGTTATCTTTGGAAAAAAGAGGAAAGAAAAATTATATTTTTAAACCAAGAAAGAGAGAGGTAGAGGATAAAGGCATTTATGACTTTTCATTGAAAAAGTGGGTAGAAAATTGATTTTTATAAAAATTAGGTAAAAAAGTGTTTTCCTATCTAAAAAAGGACAAAAATGGCCATTTTCCCTTTCAGGAAACCGAAAACAAAACCATCTAAAATGGGGAACCGACCAGAACCGCCTGAAACCATCTAAAGCGTTTTATCTACGGTTCCAGAACCATACCACGTATTACCACCCCTGGATCTACAGATCGACTTACAAGTATATCACAGCTGACTCTAATTTAACATAGGTTACAGAGCGCTTTCGAAAAATAGTATGAAGGCATTGGTTGAAAAACAAGCTGTATGAACAATAAAGGACCCGTAAAAGATTTGATGCATCAAGACTGGGGAATTTCCATGTCTCAGAAGCAAAGCCAAATCTATTTTTCCAAGTCTTTTACATATGAGGTACAACAACATTAGCCACAAGAAACCGGAAAAAAGAAAGAAAAGAAGAGAAAAGAAAATGTTCATGTACACCACTTTTTCGTCTCAAAGGAGAACAAAAGTGCAAGAGTTTCGACTACCCTTCCTACCCACGTTTCATTTCTTTCCACGAAGTTTCACACCAAGCACCCTCTCCAGTTTAGAAATGATCTGCTGGTTAGGAATTGCTTTTCCAGATTCGTATTCTTGTATTACTTGGGGCTTCTCATTTATCATCTGCACAACAACCAACATTAAAATAATTAAATTAACAAAGAGGCCCCTGATTGATATCAACATGCATCTTTTTGAAGACAAAATAAAAACCTGAGCAAGTTGAGCTTGTGTCAGTTTCTTATCCATTCGAGCCTGCATGATAGCCTTTTTTAACTCAGTTGGAACCTTCTCATCTGTGACAATAAAATAACATTAGATATTCGGATTACAATCATTTTAAATTCAATCGGATGCAACAACAGGAAGCAAATAATTTCAACTTACGAGCCAGATTTTCTGTGTCTTCATCAAGCTTCCTGGTGTTCAACGTGGTGGTGCTTTTAGCGGCCTTATTTGTCCCAGCGGTAGCTGCAGGAAATCACATAATTATAATCAGCATAATAAGCTGGATATGGTGGTATCACACTTCACAATCATTTAGTGACAGCTTTTATCTTAACGATTGTTTGGACACATCTCTGCAGACAGGAAACAGGGGAAACAATTTGTCCCAATTAAGAGCATTTTAACAAAGTCCCAACAAATTCGGGTTGAGATCTCCTATTCCACTTTCCCTATTCCACTTTCTATTCCATATGTTGGATGAAAGACACGTGTACAGTTGTGACATCGCGTGACATCATCTTGCACACGTGTATTTCATCCAATGCAATTGAACATGAGTGGAATATAAAAAGTGGAATAGGAGATCTCATCCCAACAAATTCCATTTCCAATCGAATATTAAGAGGAAGAAGATGCATCCAACACAAAACTGGAAAAAACAATTTTCAAGGCCGGCTCCGCATATGAATACGCGTACTAGTTGTGCATCAAAAAAGAGTTTCCGATCAACTCCCCAAGATATGGGGTAAGATAAACACTAAGCAAGCAAAATTACAGAATTCCTCCTAGAGTGCTCCACAAGTTTAAGACATTGGTTTAGACTAAAACTCTATAAGCACAGAGAATAAACCTGCAGAAAGCTAGCTTTGTTCACCTTTAGCAGCATCAAATTGGTTTAGACTTTAGACTCGAGAATATTTTTACCCTAGTATGTTTTCCTATATCTCTTCAATCAAATTAAACTTTTAGCCCTACTTCATCTTCGTAGGGCCACCTTAGTTAACCCTGCATTCCAACTTCTAAACTACTGTAAGAAGATTTAGCAACCATTAATCAAAGAACAAGGACAGATTAAACTATTATAAGATGACCACACTTAACAAGCATGACACGGAAATCACATTTCACGAATAACAGCTTGAAGATATGTTATAGAACATAAATACTATTAAAAAACTCTTATCCACGTGAGAGGAGAAAATATAACAACTCCATAACATATCAATCAATTTTGAGGAAAATAAATCTACAAACTCCATACAGTATAAAAAAAGGAATCGAAAATCGAGGTACGATGATAAATAGAAGAATATCACCATCCGCATCGCAGTTTTCTAGCGTGTTACACGTTCGTTGCCTTAAATCATAAATTAAGGCCAACACAGGAATACGCATATTTTTTTTTTTTAAAAAAAAGTAGAAACGGGGATCACATATACAAATAGTTATGCAAAATGAGAGAGATATTACGCACACTTTCTAATAGTTTCGATCTCGGCTCCTGCTCGGCGGGCGGCGTTGACAGCTTTCTCATCTTTCCGAGCGGCGGCCGTCGGCGCCTTCTTGCGGATCACCACCGGCTCCCAGTCCTGAACAATTCCTGCCATTTTATCGAACACTTTCCTCGGCGATCGCCTCTTTCTTTTGATGAGAAATGTATGATTTTGTTTGTGTGTGTGTTATCTTCAGCTGGTGTATCGGGAGGGAGAAACGACGGGGGTTTGCGTTATATAGAAGGCCGTTTAGGGACTGTTTGGTTACGAGTTTTGCGTTACTCCTCATTGGTAGATGCAATCGAGAACCTTCTACGTGGTTCTTCCGGGCCATTTTTTGCAGCAGACTTTCCAGAATTACCCTTTATTATTGTTGTGGACACGTCAGCTATCGCCCTGCTTATCCTCAACACTCAACGCGACATACCCGCGTTTGTAATGGGCTTTTTTAACACATTATTACAATTTTCTTTTCAAGTTACAAAAATAAACTGAAAAGAATATGGCCTAAAAAATTGATCAAAAACGGTATGGATGAAGCCGTTTTTGTTAAACTCGTATACACACACACCGTTTCTATATTTGATTTTTGTTTTTTTATTTTTTTGGTGTAAAAACGTATAGTAGATGACCGATTTTATCAGCTTTTTCAGAGTTTGATCGTTTGATCATGCTTTTCTGCAAATTTGTTACAGCTGTTTTTTTTTTCATTTAAAACCTACTAAAATCACCACCAGTCATTTGATCTAGTGGTATCACTCCCTCATATGTGTGGGAGGTCAAGGGTTCTATCCCTAGTGAAGTGTGTCCGTAACTCAAAAAAAAAAAAACCTACTAAAATCGGCCATATACTGGCCGACTTTCAAAATATTTTTTTTTTAAAATTTAAAATTTATGAAAACGGCTTATGTATCGCCGATTGTTACATATCAATAATTAGTTTAGTTAAATTTGAAAATTATATGAATAAGTTGTTTTATATTACTAATAAATTATAAATTAGTTTAGTTAAATTTAACAATTATATGAATTAGTTGTTTTATATTATGTGAATCAGCAAACACATGTGGACGAGCCGGTCACCCCTTACTGGGGTATGGCTGTTGATTACAATGTTACTGAATCGGGATGCCTTCAAAATGACAAATTACGTAAACAAAGATTACAAGAAAAATACTATTTATTACAACTTCTTCAAAAGAACTTTCGAAGCTCTAGTCAAGACGAATCTCTTTCCAAAAAGCAATTACGCCCCGACTAGTGCTCACGGTTTGACGTATTGCTTCCAAAGATGAAACGACTTACGTCTTCGTCGGTAGAAAGACCACTAACACGAAGCACCTTCGAACTAAAAATGTCAAGATGGTTGTTCTTTGGACTTAGTGCAGAATGTAGAAAATAGCTTTGGAGGTGTATGAAATGCTATGAATTTTTCGTGTAAAATCTGAATGCACAACAATGATTTTATAGACAACCAACACCGCAGGAGATAAAAAGTAGTGGGCATTAATCGATTCTAACATCCCGGATGTTACACCCCACTACTCCATGCAGACAAGTAGTGGGCTCTTTTCGATGATCACTCTTCGTAGGAGTTACTAACTCCAATAGTCACACGAACGGACACCTACAATGTCAGATTCATTGGCTTCAACAATCAAAGCCCATTTTCGAGTGGCAAAACTTTAGTGGACCTGGACCCAATAGGGCCGGGCCGGGCCGGCCCAAGCCCAGGCCGAGGCCGAGCCAGGCGCGGGCGCGCGCGTGTGGCCCACTTGTGATCATCCACTTGTGTTATAGTTTATACAACAAATAACACCTTCTAGTAAATAAACTAGGATAAACTATGATTTGTATTCCATGTGGGATAAGACAAAAGCCTTTCATTTTCCTTTACATAATCTTTACATAATGCCCATTTATGTGGCTACCTTTGTGTATTAATTTCTCACTCACCAAAATTCGGTTTTGAGAAATAAAAAATACTACGAACATCTACTCGGAACGTAGATTAATAATATATAATTTAATTCCTCCAAAATTAAATTCTTAGCCACCGAAAATTTTGTCAAAGTCGGGACGACGCCCATTTTCTCAAACCCAAATTTCCAACAATGGCATCATACTAGCAGTCATTTTTGGCACTATCTATTCGTCCATCATTTAATTTGAATTATCGTATTGACGACACCGATGATGAGACACTACAAGCAAATGAGCCTCTCCCGGTGGAAAATGTACGCAGAGGCAGAGGTAGGCGACAACATCAGCGGCATTGTTGTGGCACCGAGAGTCATTTTTAGGTTATTTTGGGTGTACATATTTAAAAATATATTGTTTTGTGTGTATTATGACAAAATTTTAAAAACATATGCTATTATTATAATATTATAATATTTATTTTATAAGCATTGCAAATAACAAATAAATTTATAAATTGTTTAGTATTATATATCAAATAATATACCCTTTTAACTCAAATAATCATTAGATACATTATTAATTAAGTAATCATTAGTTAAATCATTAATTAAATAATCATTAGATTATCATTACGATATCATTTGGATTTGTCATGTTTTTTTTAGAAAAAAAAGTCAAAACCGGTACTAAGATCACCGATTTTAATTAAAAAAAAAAAAATTAAAAACATTAAAAAAAACGGTGATTGTTAAAGAGATTTTAATTTCTTTTAATTAGAAATGAAATGACATAATAAAAACGGTATGGGCATGACGATTTTGTGATAAAATCGGCTACTTCTAAGCCGTTTTTGATCAATTTTTTAAGCCATTTTTTTTCAATTTATTTGTGTAACTTGAAATTTTTTTTGTAATATTGTGTTAAAAAAGCCTTTGTAATGTTTTGTCTACAACTTTAAGAAGTTTGACTTGCTAAAAGTTGTTTTTTTAATTTTGTAATCGTAACCTAAAAAGATAATTTAAAAAATCAATTTTCGAAGATAAAACCACTTTTGAAAAGTGGAGCAAATAGTGAAATCTTATTTACATAATTGATGCCATATTTACGGAGAATTTTTGTACAATTGCAATAAATTGGCACCATAAGTTGATGGAGATGTGCATTCATTTGCCTATAAAATGGGTTGATTCAGGAGAAGAAAAAACATACCAAAACAAGCTATCTCATTTAGTCTTGTCTTTAATTATTTCCTTAGGTTAAAGAGTGTTAGTTTCTTTCTCCTATTTCAAGAGAGAGAGAGAGAGAGAGTGATATAGTTTTCTCCTTGTATTTAGATAGAAAGTGTTGTAATCCCTATTTTTATAGTGAATTGCTCATACACTTGCCGTGGTTTTTACCTCAAATTTATTTGGGTTTTTTTTACGTAAAAATATTCGTGTCATTTTACCATTATTTTTCTCACATAACTATTGTCATGGTTTTGTGCCCGTCATTTCCTAACAGTGGTATCAGAGTCATTGGTTTAGGGGGGTACTGTTCACAGGTTACTATTCACATACTATTCATATGAATAGTGAAATTCGGTTCAAGTAAAAATCAAAATTGGATGTGAACAAAATGACGACAAAGTTCGAAGTAGAGAAGTTTAATGGGAATAATTCCTCATTGTGGAAAATAAAGATTAAGGCAATTTTGAGGAAAAATAGTTGCTTGGCGGCAATTGGAGATAGGCCTGCAGATATCACCAATGATGCCAAGTGGAACGAGATGGACGACAATGCAATTGCTGATTTGCACTTAGCATTAGCCGATGGAGTTTTATCTAGTGTGGTGGAAAAATAAAACGGCAAAGGAGATATGGGATACTCTGACAAAATTGTACGAGGCCAAGTCACTTCATAACAATATTTTCTTAAAAAGAAAGTTATATACTCTTCGTATGGCGGAAACCACTTTGGTGACTGACCATATCAATATCTTGAATACTTTATTATCAAACTCACCTCAATGGGTTACAAAATAGAAGTTATTGAACGTGCAAAACTTTTACTTCAAAGGTTACCAGATTCATACGATCAACTCATCATCAATTTGACGAACAACATTGTTTCAGACTATCTAGTCTTCGATGACCAAACCAATCAACAATGGCAAATTTGAATGGTGTAGATCCCTGTGTGGCCTAGGAGAGACGTAGGAAGCATGAGTGATAAGTGTAGAGAATTGCAAGGGTTACAAAAGTGACTTTAAGTGGGAGAATATCAAAGATAAAGCCATTTTCGAAAAGTGGGGCAAATAGTGAAATTCCCTTTACATAATTGATGCCATAATTTGCAGAGGATTTTTCAACAATTGCAACAAATTGGCACCAAAAGTTGATGGAGATGTGCATTCATTTTCCTATAAAATGGGTTGATTCGGGAGAAAGAAAAACACACCAAAACAAGCTATCTCATTTAGTCTTGTCTTTATTTTTTCCCCAGCTTAAAGAGTGTTAGTTTTTTCTCCTATTTCGAGAGAGAGAGAGAGAGAGAGAGAGAGAGAGAGAGAGAGAGAGAGAGAGAGAGAGAGAGAGAGAGAGAGAGAGAGAGAGTTTTCTCCTTGTATTTAGAGAGAAGGTGTTATAATCCCTATTTTTATAGTGAATTGCTCCTACACTTGCCCGTGGTTTTTACCTCAAATTTATTTGAGGGTTTCCACGTAAAAATATTCGTGTTATTATTTTTCTCACATCACTATTGGCATGGGTTTGTTCTAGTCTATAATTTCCTAACATTAATGCTTGTATTTATGTGAAATGACTATTTTCACATTCTTTAAAGATGAACTCATACCTTTCAAAAAAAGAAATTTGTTGATTGTTTAGATGCATAAACACATGTCATTCATCTAAACAAGTGGAATATAACGTGGAACAACAAATCTCATCCTATTAATTTGTCATACTGGCTTCATACGAGATGTGATCTCCTGTTCCACCAAACAATTCCACTATATTGGATGAAAAACATATGTACATAATTATAACAACATATTGTACACGTATCATTCATTTAATGTAATGGAATAAAATATGAGGTGGAATAGGAACGTAGAATAGGAAATCTCAATCAACGTGTAGTCAAGCACATTGGAGAATTATAACCAATATTTCACGTCTAATCACCTATAATTATTAAATTTAAGAAAAAATTCTTACAGGTAATACAAAAATCATGTTTCCTATATCCAAAAATATAAAATTTATACATAAAGGCGATTTATTAGATTTTAAAAAAAAATTTGTCCCCTGTCATTGTAGAGACTTGAACTCGCGCCCATTCACTTAAGAGTAATACCCGTGGATCGTGGCCATTGAGCTAACCCCAGTGGTTAATACAAAAATTATGGTTGTGATTAGTTGTACTTTCATTCCATCAACTTTCAAATCTTAGGGGTGTCCCCAACCATAGAATTTTATAGAATTTAGAATGAGGAAAAAACACTAAACCCCCCAAACTATGTGATTTTTTGCACTTTACCATATGTTGGGAAATTTATTGTTTAGATTTTGATGAATGCCATGTAAAACTTAGAATAGAAAGTTGGCACCCCATTTTTGTTGTAAACTGCATTGTAACAAATAGGCTGGGTCGGGTCAAGCCGAGTTAAGTCGCCTATGCCTAAACATGCAAGAAGACAACTAGAGACTAGAAGGAAGACTCACCGCAAGACAAAATTGAGTATGGCAAAAAGAGAAGACGGAACTCGATCAAGGTGCACGGTGAGATGCAAACCGGTGAGTAAAGTATCGATCAAGTCAACTCAAGATAGCCAAGTCTCAAGTTGAAGTGATGTAAGAGTCATTCAATAATTGAAAGCTAACTCTAAGTCACCTGGGGAAAGCAAGGAAATGCAAGTCAAGACGAGATAATCGAAAAAGATTCGTTGTACGTAAATCAAGAGAATTACTTAAACAAGTAATACCTCCATGCTACATTTCTCGAAGTGCTCACCGAGGAAGCGTGCAAAGGGAATGAACCAATGGGAAGCACTACACCATGTCGAACTCAAAAGTTGAAGAACAATTCATACGAGGAAGTGGCAATTCCAAGGATCGCAACAAGACAAGCCAACGACCACAAGTGACTTTCAAAAATAAGCCTATCTCTTCAACGGATGATTTTTGAAAGATCACTATAAAAGGCCGAGGAATGACTCGAGAGAAGGTTACCAAGGTTACCTCGAACCACGAACATTCAAGCAAATATTTGAATCAGAACCTAAGATATTCTCAAATCATTCAAGATTAATCCTCAAGCCTACACTACGAAGAAAATCAATCCAACACTCACCGTGAAGGAAAGATAACTTCAATCAGTTGAAGAGGAAATTGTTGAAGAATCAAGGGTCTACATTCCACGAAGGATTGTAGGAAGGTTCAAGGTCGAACCGGGCCTCGAGTTTTTGGAGGGCTTCGTGATCAAATCCAAAGAGCTTGAGCAAGTGAGTCTGTAGTAGCAAGACAAACTGCCCTGTGAAGTTGTTCGAGTCATACGAGAAGCCACTGAGTGATCAAGGCATCTCCAGATCGAGTCCCAAAGGATCAAGTCAATCGTGTGATCAAGACTTGTATCGGATCTGTTACCACTTTGTATCGATCAATACCTAGTGGATTCCTCCAGGAGTTGGATAAGAGAGGAGTAGAAGAATTACCCCATCTTCGAACCTCTATAAAAACTTATCGTGTCATTTACATTTCAACATTTTAATTCCTCGCATCTTATTTGTTTAATTCTCACGACATATTTGCTATCCAACCGATAATCTCTAAGTACTAAAACCAAGCATTAAATCTTTACTAAACCAAACTTAAGGGTGTTAAGTCTTCCGCTAAAAACAAACCACGCAGTTGAGCTAATTGGTCTTAATAAATTGTGAGTTATTCTATCAACAACTCGGTCGAGTATGTTGAGTGAATAACTCTACTGATTAACTAAATTGACTGTCCACTAAGGACACAACTGTGTAGTATCAACTCTGAACTTTTAAAAGGACCAAAAGTGAAAATTTGGTAAGGTTTATTCAACCCCCTTCTAAACCTTACACTCACACCCCAGGACCTACAAGTGGTATCGAGCGGTTGGTTCATTGAGCCTTCCGCACCGGTTATCAACTAGATCTCCAAACTTTTCAAAGTCTGTTTTAGTACTTAAGCTTTCAAAACTCCTTTTATCATTAAAAGTTATTATGATGGAAGCAAATTTGACACGCATCCCTATGTTCACTATTGAAGAATTTGATGATTGGAAAATTCGTATGCTGATGTGCTCATCTATCAAAGATTACATGATGAGATGTGGATAGTGATAGAGGATGGGCCACTGCAAATCTTAAAAATAAACACAAATTTGTAAGAAGAGCTACAATTTGAAGGTGAAGATGATGATGTTGCCCCTAGACTACCTATGGTTGAAAACCAAGAATCGAATGGACAAATGATGATGAGAAAAAGATACAACCTGGACAATGTAGCCAAGGACATCCTTTACAAAACCTTGGATAAAGCCATGTTTAATAAAGTCAAATCATGCAAAACGGCTAAAGAAATGGGACAAGCTAACATTGATTTGTGAAGGCTCGTGAGCAAATCAAGGAAAATAAATTATCGGTGGGTCAGACAAAAATTTGAGAATTTCAAAATGATCGCAGGAGAAAACCTGGATCAATCGGATGCTCGGTTCACGTAAATCACCAACGAGCTATCTCGCACTTGGAAAAGAATATACACAGAATGAAATGTGTATGAAGATCCTAAAAAGTCTCCCCAATTGAATGGGAAATGAAGGTCATGGCATCGAGACATTCCATGGACCTATCGAAGACCTCCAACCATGAACTATTCTCGGATCTCAAAGCCTACGAATTTGAAATGAGAAGAAAAGATCGAGGAAGAGACAGTTGTACCCAAAACAATTTGCTCTAATTGTTAAGATGGAAAGAGAGCCGAGATCAAAGAAGTCATTGATCCGGAAGAAATAGCCCCGATGGTTAAAAGGTTCAACAAGTTCTTCAATAAGAACTACAAGAGAGGCAAGGGCGAATCTTCCGGAAGACACTCAGTTCCTCCAAGTCAAGGGAAGATAGGCCAACCAAGAGAATAGATCATCAAAAAGTCAATATCAAAGGGCCGACAATCCAAGAATGGAAAGAGCCGATCAAAAGGTTGAATATCTATCTTTGGAACGTAGGCAACCAGGTCACTATGCCATTGATTGTCCATATCCTCGTAGTCAACAAATACAGGAATGAAGAAGAAAGAAAGGTCTTCGTGAGAAAGAAAACAAGAAAAGAAAAAGGCAATGTTGGTCGCAGAGATCGCCGAGACAAGCCAAGTCAAGAGAGACAATTTGATTCGCAGAGAGCAATGAAGTCGACTACTCTAGTGACTCACGAAGAAGAAGCCCCCGATCCTTTTGATGGCCAAGGAATAAGATCAACCCGACCAAGAAGATGAGGTACACACTAACTCATCAAACTCATTCCAGTGATAGTGACTATGATACACACACTTCATCACCCACCGATCTTTATGATTCATTAGGCAAAATGATGAAAGATTTTGAACACATTAAATCCTCACACACAATACTAAATGAGGAAAATAGCCTACTCAAGAGCCAAACTCACAACCGACTAAGGAGCGAGAGTACTCTAAGTCAAATAGCCGATGAGAATAAAAGTTTAAAAATTTGAAAATGCCAAGCTAATAGAAATAAATAGCCGCCATAGAAAAGAGGGAGAATGACCTCAAAAATGTGATTGCCTCATTCACTAAGGCATCTAAATCATTGGATGATCTTATTATGAGTCAAAGAGAATGTGGAGACAAGACAGCTTAGATTTAATTCTCTCGTGCTATGTCAAACTCCAAAAGTAATTTTGGAAAAAGGATCTTCAAGCAATGAAGTGTCTCAAAATCCAAAACTCCAAATGGTGCACACACATTCACTCCAAAGCACAATTACAAGCAAACCGGCATTGGTTATAAAGGAAAAGGAAAAGGAGCCAGTTGGGTGCGTTGAGAGGACAGTGAGAAGAAATTCACCAAGTTCCTCAAAGAAACTCCAAACAGAATTACTCAGAAAGAAGAAACAGAGCTACCAAAAACCCCAAAAGTTCTATAAAAGAAACACATATGATGGGAATGGTAGAAAATATCCAAGCCAAGCTAATTGGAACGATGTGAACAATCAGCATAGACTTATGGAATATAAGCCCAAATGGCAAAGGCCTAGAACTCAAGAAAGGCCATTCCAAAAGTATAAGAGCTTTCATCAAAGACACATATGCACTAGGCACTACACTCGAGACACCACAATTACCCAAAGAAGGCAATTGCTAAAACACATATATGCATACAGACAAAAGAGACAATTTGTATGAACCTAGAATCCCCAAGCAATTTGCCAAAATTAATTATGATTATGGCATCGCGATAGATGGCAACCCCTTAGAGCCGATCATTTGGCTATAAGGTTGGTTGGATCATCTTACTATACTAACCCCTCGGACCTGACAAGTATGGGTACCTAAAACTTAATTTCCTTGATTGCGGGTTCAAGGAACAATCGAGTGCCAAGGAACCTAGTACATGGATAGTGGTCATTCCCGGACATATGACAGAAAACAAGAAAAAATGTCAAAATTCAAGGAAGTTAAAGGAGCAAAAGTCATATTTGGAGGAAATGAAGCTCCAGGAGAAATAAGAGGCACTTTGGATCCATCAAGAAGAACGGATTAGAAATCACGATGTTGCATATGTTGAAGGACTCAACTTCAACTTGCTAAGGAAGCCCAACTCGTGACAAGGGTTATAATGTTGGATTTAACATGGGTATATGCCAAATCAAGGATATTGAATCAAATGAAGTTGTGTTGCAAGGATGCGACAAAAGAACATGTATGTAGTAGATTGGTCAACCGCACCCATCACTGTCTATTAGCAAAGAGCACAATTTGAATCAAGTTGGTCGTGGGCACAAAAAACCGAGTCACCCGAATTTCAAAACACTTAACAAGCTTGCCGAAGTAATCTTGTGATAGGTCTTCCGGACTAAAGATACAAGAAGGAGAGTATATGTGACGATGCCGAAGGGAAAACAGATCAAATCATCATTCAAAGAAAAGACATGCCCATCTTCAACAAGGATATTACACCGCTACATATGGATCTATTTGGTTCAGTTGAACCGCCTAGCATAAGTGGGAAGAAATATACCTTGGTGGTAGTAGATGACTACTCAAGATATACATGGACAATATTCATGTGTAAGAAGAAAGAAACTCTACGTAAAACTACCACACGGTGATGAAGAGGATTCAAAATGAGAAGAGCCAAACCATTATCAAAATAAGATCGCATGCAGGAACCGAGTTTGTCAATGGTATAATAACTCAATATTGTATTGAAAATGGCATTGGTCATGAATTATCTGCAGCAAAGGACTCTCAATGAGAATGGAGTTGCGAAAGAAGGAATAGAACTCTCAAAGAAGCAGCAAGGACCATGTTTAATAGGTTACCAAAAAGATTTTGGGGTCAAGCAATCAATCAACACAAACTTGCTACACTCAAAATAGATGTATGATAAACAGACGGTGACAAAAACTCCCTATGAGATTTGGACAGGAGAAAACCAAATGTTGCATATTTTAGAATATTTGGATGTAAATGCTTCATCCATAACAATGGCAAAGACAATCTAAAGGCTTTCGATGCTAAAGCCGATGAAGGTATCTTCTTGGGATACTCACCAAAGCAAAGCCACAGAGTACTCAACAAAAGGACTATGGTTGCAAGAGGAATCCATTCATGTGGTATTCAATGAGCCAAATGTAAATGGAGAAGACATTGAAGAATCGGTGATAAGTTCAATCATCCAACCATACGAAAAGTCCCTATCAAGTCAAGCCGGAATTATAAACTCGGATGAAGATGAGATAGCCGAGTCTCATAAAATTTGGAAAATTTGCGGCTAAGTGATTGCGAGAGAGGCGATCAAAGCAACACAAACGTTTGCTAGACGATTGAATCCGCCTAACTCACTTCAACTCGATGTAAGATGGCCGAAAGACCATCCACGTAACTTGTCATTGGAGATATAAGAGAAGGCCCAAAACAAGATCCGAACTCAACAAAAGCTATGTTCACATGCTTTATCTCACAAATAGAGCCTAAAGACGTGTTACAAGCATTGGATGACACACATTGGATTCAAGCTATGCAAGAAGAGTCAATCGGTTTGAAATAAATAAAGTATGGGAATTAGTTCAAAGACCCACCCATCAAAATGTCATTGGTACTAAATGGGTGTTCAAACAAGATGAACGAGGAGGGTTACGTGGTAAGAAACAAAGCAATACTAGTAGCCAAAGGATATTGCCAAGAAGAAGGAATAGATTTTGATGAAACATTTGCTCATGTAGCAAGATTGGAAGCTATAAGGATGTTTCTTGCCTATGCAAACTCATAAGAATTTTATTGTATATCGATGGACGTAAAAAGTGCATTCCTAAATGGTTTATTGGAAGAAGAAGTGTATGTTGAACAACCTCCAGGATTTGAGCGAGAAGACTCTTGGAGATAAGGTATACAAACTCAAGAAAGCTCGTATGGATTGAAAAGCACCGTGAGCATGGTATGATACTTTGTCAAAATTCCTAATCGAGAATGGATTCACAAAAGGAAAAGTAGATAGAACACTTTTCGTAATTCAAGACAAGAAGAGCATAACGCTTGTTCAAATATATGTGGATGACATCATTTTTGGATCCACAAACAAAGAGCTATGTGAAAAATTTTCAAATCTCATGCAAAGAAAATTTGAAATGAGCATGATGGGAGAACCGACATTCTTCCTTCGACTCCAAGTAAAACAAGTGAATGATGGAACCTTCATAAGTCAAACAAAATACACCAGAGATTTAATGAAGAAATTTGGTATGGATGAGAAGTCTTCTCGTGAAAATACCAATGAATACATCATCAAAATGGACATGGATGCAGATGGCAAGCCCGTAGATCAAACAAGACATACGAGCACTTATGGATCATTGCTTTATCTCACAAAGAAGCAGGCGTACATCACCTTTGATGTAGGTGTATGTGCGAGATTTCAATCGCTCCAAAAGAGAGCCATATGATATGACTAAGAGGATTTTGAGATATTTGAAAGGAAGCCAAGAAGTTGGCTTATGGTATCCAAAGGAAGACGGATTCAAGCTAATTGGCTATTCAGACTCGACTATCTTTGGATGAGAGCCGAGTTGAGGGAGAAGAGCACCTCGTGCACATGTCAAATGCTTGGAAACAAAGCTAATTTCTGGTTTAGCAAAAAGCAAAATTCAATAGCCACCTCTACGGGTATATCACATACCATGACAAAGGCTGTGCCCAAATCCTATGGATGAGGCAAAGGTGAGAGACTATGAAGTTGAGGAAAAGGAAATTCCAATCATGTGTGATAACACAAGTGCAATTGCAATCACTCGTAATCCTCGTGTTGCACTCAAGAACAAAGCATATCGATGTCGATATCACTTCATAAGAGATCATGTTGAAAAGAAGGACATCATCTTGGAATATATTTCAATCGATAAACAGGTTGGGCGACATATTCACAAAACCATTATGTGAATCAAGATTTAAAGAACTCAAGCATGAGTTAGGGTTAATTGAACCGAGCCGACACTCGAAGACTCAAAGAAAAGAAATGAAACACAAAAAGAGAGAAAGGATCGAATTCTCAAAATCGCCTAAATGAATCACCATGTCGGAAAGACGGCTATATCAAATTAGTCGACACCGAGTCACCGAGAGAATCAGATTCAAAAGAGTTCAATCACTAAGGGATAAGTTGAGTCACTTATGAGCAAAATGACAAAAACGTAGTCATTTTTACTAAGCGGGAATGTTCTTAAGAATGACGTCGACAAAGATAATGATGATGTGTACATGGACAAAAAGCTCGCATACCAAGCTTATGATTGGATATAAATGCTTGCCGCATTAAATTCGAGACATTAAATGCTAATCGGCGTGCAAAATCTAAGCCGTTGATTTCGATCACATTTCAAAACCACCCGCACGTCCTTTCGTAAAACCATACTTATACCATTTTCGTCTGCTTTTTCTCTCACATATTACCAAAACGTTTCATTTCTATCTCGAAGCAAAGGCAAAACTCTCTCAAAACCCTATCAATATTCAAATCAACTTCTAAGTTTCTTTTCGTGAAATACTTCAAAAATGGCACCAACTTATGATTTCGTCAAGCTAGGAAGCAAATCCACACCGGGTCTATAGTAGATTTCGAGGGAATGGTCAAACAGGATCCGATGACGCCTCATAAAGAAAATCGCTGAAAAGCTCGAATCATCCGGCCGAAACCATTTCGACGATGGAGTTCTCGATGACCTACGTGGAAGAGGTCGCACAGTTCACGTGAACGCCGAGATTCACGATGAGGGGATCA
The DNA here is from genome assembly GCA_016081115.2 of Rehmannia glutinosa. Classification (NCBI taxonomy): domain Eukaryota; kingdom Viridiplantae; phylum Streptophyta; class Magnoliopsida; order Lamiales; family Orobanchaceae; genus Rehmannia; species Rehmannia glutinosa. The sequence continues at coordinate 488,410 of JABTTQ020001258.1, forward strand.
AATCCCTCGTTCACAGGAAGGAGTTCATCATCTCTCGCCAAGGATCGGAGCAACAACACCGCTTACTACGCGGAAGGAGCACCGAAATCAATGAAGCCGACGTAGACTTGGCAAAGTGACTTGGAAGGAAGTGGCCAAGACCGACTATCTTTGAAAAGATAGTCTACACAAACCAAAAAGGGGCCAAGGAGACTACCACAAATCTGTTGGACATAGTTGCCAAATGCATAGACTTCAAATTTGGCGGCTTTGACCAATCGTTTTAAAGCAAAACCGATCGTAATGGCCGCGATCATTGAAGAAAAGCAAGTAAACCGGGCTGAGTTTGTCTACAAAGCAGACTCGCTTAATGTAGGGAACAAATCCTTCAAGGAAGATGGTGCATTTGGAGGATCCTCGGGATATGGCCTGGTGATTGGCGGTGATGGAGGTGAAAGGAGTCCCTCTTCGACATGGAAAGGCGTTCCATGTAAACAAGAGGATGTTCAGATCAAACCTCTCGGGCGCACTGTAAGAGAGCCCACGCCAAGAGAGCCGATACAAGTGAGGGGGAATCGGTGACCACGAAGATACAAAATTGTTTCCTCTCCACCAAAGAAGAAAGTCGCCCTGCGGTTTGCTAAGAAAACCGTTGTCCCCGCAGCCTAAGAAAAACAAATCGCTCCCCGCCTCGCAGCCGTGTCTCGCCCCAGCAGTTAGTGCCGAGAAAGAATCTCAAATACCTTCTCCTCGTCAAAAGAGGAGAACTGATAAGCCAAGACGGCTGTTCTCGAAGAAAACACCAAAGACGCCCGCCGCCCAGACTCGGAAGACACTCTCTCGAACCGTAAATCCTCCGTACGAACCAAGAGACAAAGAAGAATCATCAAGCAATCCGAACTTGAAAACCGCGGCCGAGTCACCACTCACCGCAAGCAGACACGGAGATCGCCGAGAAGTAGAGTCTCCAGATATTATTGATGAAAAAGCCAAGTTCATCAAGGCGATCATCGAGGCAAATCAAGACCAGTGTAGTTCGAACAAAACCGGAGACATGAAGAAGTCGAAAGAGATGATGATGTGATGATTCTATCCCCTCCTTATCCGGACATCCAAAATCGTCATGCAGAGTGGAGGAAGTGGAAATTGAGTCGATCCGGGAGCAGCGATTCCAACGGCCCGAGTTTATCGAAGAAGAAGAGGAATCGTTGAACTTTCTTGGATCGACCACCGTGATCAAGCGGACTTTGGATGAAGAAAATCGCATGTATATCTTGCAGATCTTCAAGGACAAGGAGAAGGAGACACTGGCAGAGGAAGCCGAGGCACGAGAGAAGGCCAACATCTGCCGCTCTCTCACGGCACCACAGAACATATACATCCTCACCTCGACATTCTATCGAAAGTGATGAGGATCGGACCCCCGGCCACGCTACGTAAGAGTTGCAAATGCAACAAGCAATGCACGAATCCGCATTCTTCATGAGAAAAGAATGATGGATTGAAGAATTCTGGATGGACCAGGAGAGTCTTCCAAAACACACCGAGTTGGACCCAATGGGAGTGGTGCAAAGATATTGCCACGATTGTTCTTGCCGCCACCACTTCCCACTCACTCGGAAGAAGGAATTAAGGAACTGGCGATGAAATCGGGTTAGTGGGGACCACAATGAGCCAACCCCTAATGAAGGTGTCTTACCACCGTCCCAATGGTGAACACTCGAGAGAAATAGCCGGGAGTTTGGAGACGAGTGACCCCATTCCAAGTCACAAGTCGGTGCGCCGGTGAGGGGGAAACTCCTCCACCGCAGAAGGTCGGAGGATGTTGCAGATGACTCCACAACGAATCTAGGAGGCGAAGTGGAGAAAGTACAAACACAAAATACACAGCAAGTTGCCATCAACGAAGCTCGCAGGCGATTGAGACTGTCTCGGTGAGGTGCCAACCGCTTCGAAGGCTAATGACGCCGATGCGAGTCGAGGCACATGAAGGAACAGCCACGGGAGTTAACACTGGGCGATGAAAGTGTAATCCATGGGGTTGAGACTCCAATGGATGCCACCACGAAGACCCTAAGACAAAGTGACATTGTCGAAAGGGAGGTCCAGCCCGGGCCGTGCAGCGATTGAGACCGCAGGAGGTAATGAAGGCCAACCGGAGGTTGAGACTTAAAGGGGTAAAGAAGCCAAGTAGAGAACATCCTCCCGCTATCATTGATCCATCCGAAAAAGGAGATTAGCGCACTTCACGACTCCCAGGATAATCGATGTAACTTTTCCGGGATCGGAAGAAGACGATGAAGCCGAGTCATCCCCTCGTGATCGATCCAAAAGACTCGCCTAAGGATGTTCCAACCACGAGCAAGTCGACCTCAAGACTACTCGTCAAACTTTCAATTTTGATGATGAGCCACCCATGGAATCTCATCATCGTCCGATGACGCTCGATAAGGCCGAGGACCACAACTCAATTGGAAAACCAGCTAAGACCAACAAAGCCATTTGAGACAGTGAGGCTCAGCAGAAGTCGGGTCAACTTCACAATGACCACTTCCCAAATTTAAACAGAGTCCATCGCGCAGCTTCCCAAGCCGCAGCAGTTCGACTCCACAGGAACTTCACGCGCACCTCTTATCATTGAACAAATCCCGATTTGCGTGATGATTCCTTTGTCGAATCATTTCGTTCTCTCCTGGAGGTACCCGACCTCCCCGAAGAGTCGAAAATGATCTCGCGCTTCCACGCACTGATCCGTCATTCCATCGACACCATCGTTCAATGGACTATGACTTTGACTTTGCTTGGCCGTCACCGCAACGGAAGGAACAATGAAGTTCGGGAAGTGTTCAAAGCTTTATTTGCGAGAAATTGAACGAATGGAGAGGCACCAGGCCTCAATGGACATGAGATCGGATAATGAGATGCCAACCTTACTGGCGACTTGAGAGGCATAATCGTCGAGAATCAAGGAATGGTGGCAACAAAGAAGAAACAATGCGTGTGGAACAAGCTAGATACTTCAGACATTGTTCAACAAGTTGTTGGTATGGGAGAGCCGAGAATGCCGATGCAAAGACGAAACCGAGAGAACACATTGAGCACATGCATGAAGCTCACATCGCTAAAATAAAGCCTGCGTGAGCAAAATAAGAGTGATCTCCTGCCTGGGAAGCAAACATGGATAGCAAATTCACCTTCTCATGGCTGAGATGAAGCTAATTTCAAGAGAGTCCAACGCTACTCGCTCAATTTCGCGCCGCATACTCCGCAGCCAGACTCGAGCGCAACTCCTGGCTATCGCAGGCTCGACTTCCCGCTTGCAAGTATGTTTCAGGGGTTCTCTCTCCTTTAATGATGCCAAAAAGGGGGAAGAGGAATACCTAAAAGCATGAAGAGTTCGATGTTGAAAAGGAAGAAGCATTTGCAAAGGGAAAGACAAATTGGAAGTGTCAAAACAAAAGAAAGGAAAGTCGGTTGATGGGGAAGGATCGAAAGATGTGACATTGATGATTGCACAAACCCCCAACAAGGTCTTGTCACACCGGTGATATTATCGAAGAAACTCCCGATGATTACGCCACTCCAACACTCTGCTGCATCTATGGTCACGCATCTATGGTGAAAAGAGAAAAACAGTTGAAGCGGGGATGGAGGAAGTGGAAGGAAGGTTGAATGCCCGAGTTATGGACATCTTGAAACAACATGGAGGCATTCCAAAGAGACGAGAGACACTTATGCCATCTCGGATGTCGAGACCGAGCCACGATCAATTGATGAATTTAAAACGCCGCGATCTCAAGGATACTTCGCAAACATGTCTATGGCTCGAGCCTGGGGGATCTTGTACCGGGAAAAGGGTCTCACGTTATGTGAAGAAGGCGACAGCACAGACTACCGGTCGCACTCTTTGGTGACTCCATTTGGTCACTCACCGAAAGAAGAAGACCCGTCAAGACAATACACGCCTGAGGTAGAGGAAGAAGCGAGTGGTGGAGGAAGAGGTTTGGACCAGGCCTCGCCCAAAAACATTGAGTACATAGATCCAGGCAAGAAAGGAGGAATCCCAATTTGGTCTTGACCAAGTAGCCAATCTGTAAGTGGCTAAAAACAATGCCGAGTATGTGAAAAGAATCGAAGAAGAAAATAAAAGACAAACTCAGCTATGGGAGGAGAGACAAGAGAGATTAAGAAGAGATGAAGTTTCGCCGGAAAGCATATGAAAAAAGAAGAAGGCGGCCAAGATGAGAAAAAGAGAAGAAGACCGAGAAGATACGAATCTAAGAAGAAGATGAAAGAAGGAGGCGCGAAGGAGATGAAGTGTTCTTTATCCACCCCTTCATGTATTTTACTATGTAAATACATACTATGTAAGTCTTCTCGTAATAAATCAGAAATTCTCTATTTTTTTGCGTAAACATAAATGTTTGCTTTGATATACCTTGTGATTGTGTAAAAGAACAAGAATGTTATGATCAATAAAAGGATTGATTCTACGCATACATTTCTTCGTGAATGCACTATCCGTATGTATCTTTACTATTTACATTCTCGAATGTTTTAAGTTTTGGCATCATCAAAAAGGGGAAATTGTTGGGAAATTTATTGTTTAGATTTTGATGAATGCCATGTAAAACTTAGAATAGGAAGTTGGCACCCCATTTTTGTTGTAAATCGCATTATAACAAATAGGGTTGGTCAAGCCGAGTTAAGTCACCTATGGCTAAACATGCAAGAAGACAACTAGAGACTAGAAGGAAGACTCCATTGCAAGACAACCGAGTATGGCAAAGAAGAGAAGACGGGAACTCGATCAAGGTGCGGTGAGATGCAACCGAGTAAAGTATCGATCAAGTCAACTCAAGATAGCCAAGTCTCAAGTTGAAGTGACAGAAGAGTCATTCAATAATTGAAAGTCGACTCTAAGTCACATGGGGAAAGCAAGGAAATGCGATCAAGACGAGATAATCGAAAAAGATTCGTTGTACGTAAATCAAGAGAATTACTTAAACAAGTAATACCTCCATGCTATCTTTCTCGAAGTGCTCACCCCGAGAAGCGTGCAAAGGAATGAACCAATGGGAAGCACTACACCGTGTCGAACTCGAAAAAGTCAAGAACAATTCATACGAGGAAGTGGCAATTCCAAGGATCGCAACAAGACAAGCCAACGACCACAAGTGACTTTAAAAATAAGCCTATCTCTTCAACGGGCGATTTTTGAAAGATCACTATAAAAGGCCGAGGAATGACTCTAAGAGAAGGTTACCAAGGTTACAACCACGAACATTCAAGCAAATATTTGAATGTAACCTAAGATATTCTCAAATCATTCAAGATTAATCCTCAAGCCTACACTACGAAGAAAATCAATCCAACACTCACTGTGAAGGAAAGATAACTTCAATCGGTTGAAGAGGAAATTGTTGAAGAATCAAGGGGTCTACATTCCACGAAGGATTGTAGGAAGGTTCAAGGTCGAACGGTCTCGAGTTTTTGGAGGGCTTCGTGATCAAATCCAAAGAGCTTGAGCAAGTGAGTCAGTAGTAGCAAGCGCACCGCCCTGTGAAGAAGGCCGAGTCATACGAGAAGCCAAATGAGTGATCAAGGCATCTCGACCGAGTCCCAAAGGATCAAGTCAATCTGTGTGATCAAGACTTGTATCCGGATCTATTACCACTTTGTACACGATCAATACCTAGTGGATTCCTCCAGGAGTTGGAGAAGAGAGGAGTAGAAGAATTACCCCATCTTCGAACCTCTATAAAAACTTATCGTGTCATTTACATTTCAAAGACTTTAATTCCCGCATCTTATTTGTTTAATTTCATGTGACATATTTGCTATCCAAATGATAATCTCTAAGTACTAAAACCAAGCATTAAATCTTTACTAAACCAAACTTAAGGGTGTTAAGTCTTCCGCTAAAAACAAACCACGTTGAGCTAATTGTCTTTAATTGAGTTATTCTATCAACGGCTCAGTCAGTGTTGAGTGAATAAATCTACTGATTAACTAAATTAACTGTCCACTAAGGACACAGCTGTGTAGTATCAACTCTGAACTTTTAAAAGGACCAAAAGTGAAAATTTGGTAAAGTTTATTCAACCCCCCCTTCTAAACCTTACACTCACACCCCTGGGACCTACACCATATAAACTAATTTCTTTTACACTTTACCATACAAACTATACAAGTTTTGCACTTTACCCTATAGCGGTCATCGCCGGTGGAATATTCTCCGAATATTCTGGCACGTGCCCTCCATGTGAGGGCAAAATCGTCTTTGCCTAAAATTTAACGTGAAGTAGTTACACTTTACCATCTGAAATTTGTTAAGAATATCACTTCGCCATCTGAACTTTGCGCAATTTTCACTTTACCGTATCAATTAAAGAAAATTAAAATAATTATGTGTATATACATTTACTTATCTTATTTAATACATAAAAATCACAAAAATAAGTTTAAACCATATTGTGAGCGAATCGAAATAGAAAATTTAGCATATATCAAATTACTTTTATATTATATATATTCTCATATATATTACTTATTTTTGTATAATAATTTATTTTTTGCATACTAAAATTAAAAAAAAGTACTAAATAGATATTATAATTATGATTAAAATATTTATTTTTGTTCGTTTGTTTTTTGCAAAATTTGATTTACCCTACCAAACGAAATACCGAAAAAAAGTATGATAAAAGTTTGAATCGAACTGATTATTTTGGTACAATATTTAGCACACGATGTGTACAGAATTTTCGGTTCAATTATGATTTTTGTTCATTCACCAAATACCTATTGGGTTTAACCTCTACTTGTAAGAGTACGAGAGCAATGTAGTGTGGTAATCGACCGAAGGTCTCTCACAAGAAAATTTAGCCAAGCGTGAAATTATTTGAATTTATGAAAAAAAAAATAATTCTTTAACACTATAATCAAGTTTTGAATATGCAATTATGAATTTAACTAAGAATTAAAAATACATATCTAAAGCAACATCACATTAGAAATTGGGATGAAATCAAATATAAAAATTGTTTAAACCTTATAACAATTCAAAGATTTATAAACCACCACAAACAAATCGATATCAGTGATATTTGTACCTACCTTAATTATATACCTAAACCCTAAAATAATACCATTTCTAGATTTTTTCTTTTACGAATAAAAATTAAAAATAAAAGATAAATATAATGTATATACACATATATTTTTAATTTTCATAAAATTGATATGGTAAAGTGAAAAATTGCGCAAAGTTTAGATGGCAAAGTTAAATTCTTAACAAAGTTTAGATGATAAAGTGTAACTATTTATATTTTAATTTTAGGCAAAAACGGTTTTGCCCTCACGTGGAGGGCACGTGCCGGAATATTCGGAGAATATTACACCGGCGATGACTGCTATAGGGCAAAGTGCAAAACTTGTATTGTTTGTATGGTAAAGTGTAAAGAAAATTAGTTTATATGGTAAAGTGTAAAAAACCGCATAGTTTGGGGGGTTTAATGTTTTTTCCTCATTTAGAATTCCACAACATTCCAGGTGTCCTCAAAATGGATTTTATGGAATCCATTAATTCTTGAGGTCATCAACTTGGATTTGAATGGATTCCATGAAAATCCAGTATCCTCAAACATTCAAGGAATTCCATGGAATTCTTTAATAAATGGATTTTGGTGGATTCCTGTGGAATTATAAGCTAGATTTATGAAGGATAAATTTTCACCTCCCCCCTCGGAATTCTATTTCCATTTCCCAATAATAATAATAATAAATTTGGCTATGGTATAAAAAGAAAAAAATAACATATATTTCTTTCATGTACATCTCCACAAGCATCGTCTTATAATCCCGATAATTCAACACATTCTACCATAATTTTATGAATAATCATTGTAGAGTAACTAGAGTTGATTTGTCATCTTATTTCAATTGCTAATATTTTAATTTTATTGATAAATTAATAAGAAAAACTATTGTTGTAATAATACTTTACTGGGAATCATTGTTGATAAATTTTCATTCATTCATCTTGAAAGACACGTTATTTTTGTGTTAGAAAATGTGGTTTTAAAATTATCCGGTTAGATTTTGATCATCAATGCCGTTGTTGTTATAAATATTTTAAAAATAGTTGTTTATAGAATTATTCCAAATTTTGACAATTTTAATTATATTTTGCAACGTTTATGAAACTTTTTTTGTTTGTTTGATTGATTGTCTTCAATATTTACATTTCATATTTTTAATGATTATGATGTTATGCTACTAGTTTCATAAAAAAAATATTAATTATATAACATCCAATAAATTTCATTAAAATCCATACAATTCCATAGTATAAAATTCAATTAGAATCTAGTGGAATCCATGTGGAATCCATAGAGTTCTCTTAAAATCTATAAAATTCCATAACTTAAAAAATCCTTGAAAATCCATGTTGGGGACACCCTCTTAGAGAATAGTGGTGAAGTTTTTTTGAAAGTGAAAGTTGGATGTATATAGATAAAAATAATGATTGTGTTGATGTGATGGATAATCTTTTAGAGATGTTGATTGTTTGTGAAAAATTTTGTGGAACAAATAGTGTAAAACATAATGCAGGAAAATTTAATAAAAATAAAAAATGATCCAAAAATAGGCAATATGGATCTTGTTTTATGCTGTTTGTTATCAAGATTAAAAAGAAAAATAATAAAAATAGTGATAAATTAAAAAAATTATCGAAATTCTTTATATGAATAGGGGGATGAGAGAAAAATAAATAGTATAACTCGATATTGAAAGCGTAAGAGAGAAAAAAAATGAGTTAATTTTGGAGAGAAATTTATGGGAGATATGCTTTCATTTTGCTAGAAAATAGTGTTAAAAAAATTTTGGAAAGAAAAAAAATAATTTTTGAGAGTGTGATTGGATGTGAGATGGAAAAGTAACGATGAAAGTTGATTTGATTTAAAAATAGCAAAATAATGATTGAATAAGATTGAATAAGATTGATAGTTATAAATGTGTGAGTGACTGAATAATGAAATTTGTGAGAGAATGTGCAATAATAATTAGTTTTTTTGTGAAAAAATGTATAGTTGTCATTGGTGTAGGTCCCAATGCAGTTTACAAGAAAAATGGGGTGCCAACATCCTATTCTAAGTTTTACATGGCATTCATCAAAATCTACAAAATAATTTTCCAACAATTGGCAATAGAAAAAATGAGAAAAAATTAAAGTGAGAGAATAATATATTTCCGACAAGACCTTGTTGGGGGGGGTTTGCAATCATCAAGGTCACATCTTTCGAGCCTTCCTCTCAACGGACTTCCTCTCTTCTCTCAGATTCATTGCCTCAATTTGTCTTTCCTTCACAATTGCTTCTCCTTCCTTCGCCCGAGGATCCCTTCGCTTTAGGTATTCCTCTTCCCCTTTTTGGCATCATCAAAGGAGAGGAACCCTGGAAACAAGCTAGCAAGCAAGAATTGAGTCTGGCGATAGTTGAGTTATGCTTGAATCTGCTGCAGAGTAAGTTTGCACGAAACTCGGAGCGAGTGGCATTGGATTCAATCACCAACTTCATCTCGGCCATGAGGAGACTGAATTTTCGATCCATATTCTCTTCCACACGCAGGAGCTCGTTTTTATTATGTTCACGCACATTTTATCTCTACGTAGTATGAGATTCATGCATTTGTTCAATGTGCTCTTGCAATTTTGTCTTTGAATCGTGAAGAGCACTTATCTCCTTTTCTCGATGGATCAATGATAGCGGGAGGGATGTTCGTGCTTCGATTTTCTACCCCGGGAAGTCTCAACCTCCCGTTGGCCTTCATTACCTCCTGCAGTCTCAAGCTGCGAGGCCTGGACATCCTTTTGACGATGTCTTTGTCTTGGGGTCTTCGAGGTGGCATCCATTGGAGTCTCAACTCCATGGATTGCACTTTCATCGCCAGTATTAACTCCCGGGCGGTTCCTTCGTGCCTCGACCGCATCGCCACGAGAGACGATCACAATTGTCTGAGCCTCGTCAGTGACAACTTGATGTGTATTCTGTGATTGATCCTTCTCCACTTCGCCTCCTAGATTCATTGTGGAGTCAGCTGAATAATATAACCTTATATTATAATATAACATTAACTAGATTGTTAATGTTCGTGGTTCAGGTAACCTTGGTAACCTTCTCTCAGAGTTATTCCTCAGCCTTTTATAGTGATCTTTTCAAAAATCTACCCGTTGAAGAGATAGGTTTATTTTTGAAAGTCACTAGTGGTCGTTGGCTTGTCTTGTTGCGATCCTTGGAATTTCTATCTCCTCGTATGAATGATTCTTGACTTTTGAGTTCGACATGGTGCGAGCTTCCCATTGGTTTATTCCTTTTGCACGCACGCTCGAACCGAGCACTTCAAGAAAGGTAGTATGGAGGTATTACTTGTTTAAGTAATTCTCTTGATTTACGTGCAACGGATCTCTTTCGGTTTGTCTTGACTTGATCGCATTTTCTTAACATCCCCAGGTGACTTGAGTCGACTTCCAATCATTTGATGACTCTTCCATCACTTCAACCTTGAGACATTTGTCTTGAGTTGACTTGACCGATGCTTTACTCATTTGCATCTTGATCAAGTTCCCATCTTCTCTTTCTTTGCCATACTCATTTGCCTTTTGCAATGAGTTTTTCCTTCAGTCTCTAGTTGTCTTCTTGCATGCTTAGGCATACCATAGCCGACTTAACTCGGCTCGACCAGCCCTATCTATTACAATGCGGTTTACAAGAAAAATGGGGTGCCAACATCCTATTCTAAGTTTTACATGGCATTCATCAAAATCTACAAAATAATTTTCCAACAATTGGCAATAGAAAAATGAGAAAAAATTAAAGTGAGAGAATAATATATTTCTTGACAAGACCTTGTTGGGGGGTTTGCAATCATCAAGGTCACATCTTTCGAGCCTTCCCCCTCAACAGACTTCCCTCTCTTCTCAGATATCATGCCTCATTTGTCTTTCCTTCACAATCGCTTCCTTCCTTGCCCGATCCAGGATCCTTGGCGCCTTTTTAGGTATTCCTCTTCCCCTTTTTGGCATCATCAAAGGAGAGAGGAACCTTGGAAACAAGCTAGCAAGCAAGAATTCGAGTCTCCTGGCGATAGTTGAGTTCTCGAATCTCTGCTGCGCAGTAAGCCGCACGAAACTCGGAGCGAGTGGCGTTGGATTCAATCGCTACCAACTTCATCTCGGCCATGAGAGCGAATTTTCGATCCATATTCTCTTCCACACGCAGAGCTCGTTTTTATTATGTTCACGCAATGCAGTTTTATCTCGTAGTATGAGATTCATGCATTTGTTCAATGTGTTCTTGCAATTTTGTCTTTGAATCGTGAAGAGCACTTATCTCCTTTTCTCGATGGATCAATGATAGCGGGAGGATGTTCGTGCTTGATTTCTCTACCCGGGAAGTCTCAACCTCCGTTGGCCTTCATTACCTCCTGCAGTCTCAATCTAGCCGAGGCTGGACATCCTTTTTGACGATGTCGTCTGTTGCCTGTCTTGGGGTCTTCGAGGTGGCATCCATCGAGTCTCAACTCCATGGATTGCACTTTCATCGCCCGCAGTATTAACTCCCGGGCGGTTCTTCCTCGTGCCTCAAGTTGCATCGTAGCCGAGAGGCGATCACAATTATCCGAGCCTCGCGTCGTGACAACTTGATGTGTATTCGTGATTGATCCTTTCCACTTCGCCGTCTCTAGATTCATTGTGGAGTCATTTGAATAATATAACCTTATATTATAATATAACATTAACTAGATTGTTAATGTTCGTGGTTGAGTAACCTTGGTAACCTTCTCTCGAGTTATTCCTCGGCCTTTTATAGTGATCTTTTCAAAAATCTACCCGTTGAAGAGATAGGTTTATTTTTGAAAGTCACTAGTGGTCGTTGGCTTGTCTTGTTGCGATCCTTGGAATTTCCATCTCCTCGTATGAATGATTCTTGACTTTTCGTAGTTCGACATGGTGCGAGCTTCCCATTGGTTTATTCCTTTTGCACGCTCGAACTCGAGCACTTCAAGAAAGGTAGTATGGAGGTATTACTTGTTTAAGTAATTCTCTTGATTTTGTGCGTAACGGATCTCTTTCGATTGTCTTGACTTGACTGCATTTTCTTAACATCCCCAGGTGACTTGAGTCGCCTTCCAATCATTTGATGACTCTTACGTCACTTCAACCTTGAGACTTGGGTCTTGAGTTGACTTGATCGATGCTTTACTCATTGCATCTTGATCAAGTTCCCATCTTCTCTTTCTTTTTGCCATACTCATTTTGCCTTGCAGTGAGTTTTCCTTTACAGTCTCTAGTTGTCTTCTTGCATGCTTAGGCATAGCCGACTTAACTGTTCGACTAAACCACCCTATCTATTACAATGCAGTTTACAAGAAAAATGGGGTGCCAACATCCTATTCTAAGTTTTACATGGCATTCATCAAAATCTACAAAATAATTTTCCAACAATTGGCAATAGAAAAAATGAGAAAAAAATTAAAGTGAGAGAATAATATATTTCTTGACAAGACCTTGTTGGGGGTTTTGCAATCATCAAGGTCACATCTTTCGAGCCCCCCCTCAAGGACTTCCTCTCTTCTCTCATTATCGCCTCACTGTTTGTCTTTCCCTTCACAATCGCTTCCTTCCTCCTTCTCGCCTTCGGATCCTTCGCCTTTAGGTATTCCTCTTCCCCTTTTGGCATCATCAAAGAGAGAGGAACCTTGGAAACAAGCTAGCAAGCAAGAATTCGAGTCTCATTGATAGTTGAGTTCGCCTTCAATCTGGCTGCAGAGTAAGCCGCACGAAACTCGAAGCGAGTGGCGTTGGATTCAATCGCTACCAACTTCATCTCGGCCATGAGAGACGAATTTTCGATCCATATTCTCTTCCACACGCAGGAGCTCGTTTTTATTATGTTCACGCAAGTTTTATCTCGTAGTATGAGATTCATGCATTTGTTCAATGTGTTCTTGCAATTTTGTCTTTGAATCGTGAAGAGCACTTATCTCCTTTTCGATGGATCAATGATAGCGGGAGGGATGTTCTTGGTTTCTCTACCCGGAAGTCTCAACCTCCGTTGGCCTTCATTACCTCCCCGAGTCTCAAGCTCGCGAGGCTCGACATCCCTTTTGACGATGTCATTGTCTTGGGGTCTTTCGAGGTGGCATCCATTGGAGTCTCAACTCCATGGATTGCACTTTCATCGCCCAGTATTAACTCCCGGGCTTCCTTCCTGCCTCAACCGCATCGCATCAGAGACGATCACAATTGTCCGAGCCTTCGTCGGTGACAACTTGATGTGTATTCTCGTGATTGATCCTTCTCCACTTCGCCTCCTAGATTCATTGTGGAGTCGTTGCAGCACCCTCCGACCTTGCTGCGGTGGAGGAGTTTCCCACCGCATGGCATACCGGTGAGTGACTTGGAGTGAGGCCACTCGTCTCCGGACTCTCACTGCTCCCACCGAGTATTCAGCCCGTTGGGGCGGTGGTAAGACACCTTCATTAGGGGTTGGCTTGACCGGGGTCCCCACACTCCCGGTTCATCGCCAATTCCCTTAATACCTTCCTCTCGAATGAGTGGGGAAGTGGTGGCAAAGAACGACAGTGGCAATATGCCGCAACACTCCCATTGGGTCTATCTCATTGTGATTTGGAGGACTCTCCCGTCCCTCCATCATTCTTTGCTCATGAAGGATTCGGACTCTTGTTTGCTTGCTTTGCATTTGCAACTCGGGCGTGGCAAAGAAACGGTCCAGATCCTTATCATTTTCTCGATAGGACATCAAGGTGAGGGTGTGTATGATCGGTGGTGCGGTGAGAGGGCATATCTTGGCCTTCTCACGTGCCTCTGCGTCACCATTTGCTTTAGCCCGTTCATTTTCTTTTCGAATCTGCGGTATATTGATGCAATTATCCTCATCAAGGATTGCAAAGATCGTGTCCCACCTCAAGAAACCGAAGAGTTCTTCTTCCTCAAAGAATGAACTCGGATTTTCAAACTGGTACTCTGGATAGGCTCGCCTTCCATTTTCTCCACTCTCGCAGACGATTTTGGATGTCCAGGATACAATGGAGAGTACATGATTACATCGCCTTATTCATTCTCTTGCGGCCCTCGTTTCCGGGGATTATGGGTAGCGAGACTTTGCTCAACATCCTCTCGTAGCCTCTGTTACGGTGGAGAAACAACCTCATCAACAGGTGATTCGATTGTCTCAACCATTCTTTGTTCCTCACTGCTTGTTGTCTATATACTGGTCTTCGAGTTCTTGCCTCTTGTTGTTCACCTCAAGAGACTTGGCCATTTCATCGATCACGCCGGAGACTCTACTTCTCAGCGATCTCGGGTATCTTCTCCGGTGAGTGGCGACTCAACCGGTTTCTCAAGCTCGGAACGCTTGAAAATTCTTCTTCTTCTCCTTGTTTGTACCGGAGGGATTTCTGTTCGGATAAGGTTTCTTCAGTCTTGGGCGGCGGGGCGTCTTTGTTGTTTTTTTTCTTCGAGGAGTGGCCGTCTTGGCTTATCGTTCTCCTTTTCTTGATGACCGGAGAAGGTATTTGATATTCCTTCTCCATTTGGTCGCGAGGGTAGGAGACACTGCTGCGGGGCAGTGACTCGGCTGCAGGGGGCGGGAGCGATTTCTTTTTCTTTCTTTGCGCAGAGCAAGTGAGCTTCTTCTTAGCAAATTTGCAGGAGCAACCTTTTTCTTTGGAGAGAGGAAACAACTATATCTTCGTGGTCAATCGATTCCCCCTCACTCGTGATCGCTCTCTCTTAGCGTAGGCTCTCTTCGTGCGTGAGAGGTTTGATCTCGAACATCCTATTGTTTACATGGAACGCCTTTCCATGTCGAAGAGGGACTCCTTTTACCTCCATCAACCGGCCAATCACCAGGCCGTATCCTAGGAAACCTCCAAACATTCCATCCTTCTTGAAGGATTTGTTCCCAACGTTCGGGCGAGTCTTTGTAGACAAACAAACTTTTGATTCACTTTCTCGTTCTTCAATGATCGCAACCATTACGATCAACTTTGCTTTGGGACGGTGGTCAAAGTCGCCAAATTTGATATCTATGCATTTGGCAACGATGTCCAGCAATTTGTGGTAGTCCTCCTTCAGTAGCCTCTTATTAGTTGCGTAGACTACTTTCTCAGCATAGTCGGACTTGGTTACTTCCATCCAAGCAGTAGTCAGGTCAACATCAGCCTCATTGATTTCCAACATTCCTTCCGCCAGTAACAAGCAGTGTTACGCCAAATCCTTGGCGTAATGATGAACTCCTTTCCATGAACAGAGGACTTGATGCCCTCATCGTGAACCTCGGCGTTCACGAGAAGCTGCGACCTCTTCCACATAGGTCATCGGAAACTCCAACGTCGAAACGGTTTACCCAGGCGTTTCCAATTTCTCAAGCAATCTTCTTCACTAGGGTGTCGTCGGACCCTGTTTCACCATACCATCGAAATCCACAGTAGACCCAGTGTGGATTTGCTTTCCTAGCTTGACAAAATCATGAGTGGATGCCATTTCTCAATATTTTACCGAACGAAACTTTAGAAAATGATCTAAGGATTGAAAGGGTTTTGATAGAAAATTTTGCTTTTGCTTTCGAGAGAGAGATGAACAGTTTTTGGTAAAGTGTGAGAGAAACGGACGAAAATGGTTTAAGTATGGTTCATGAAAGGACGTGCGGGTGGTTTTTGAAATGTGATCAAAATCAACGGCTTAGATCTTGCACGCCGATTTGCATTTAATGTCTCGTATTTAATGCGGCAACATTTATATCCAATCATAAGCTTGGTGTGCAGCTTTTGCCTGTACACGTCATAATTACGCTGACGTCATTCTTAAAAACATTCCCGCTTAAAAAAAAACGAATGCGTTTTTGTCACTTTGCACATAAATGACTCAGCTTGCCCCTTAGCTGATTTAACTCTTCTTTCCTCGCATGTAAATACTCAGCTGTCAGCTAACTCGGTACAACTTTCTTTCCGATACGGCTAATTCACTTAGCTGATTTGAGAGTTCAGCTCTTTTTCCCTTTTCGTGTTTCATTTCTTTTCTTTGAGTCTCCTGAGTGTCAACTCAGCTCAATTAATCCTAACTCATGCTTGAGTTCTTCAAATCTTGACTCACTTAATGGTTTTGTGAATATGTCAGCCAACTGTTTATCAGTTGAAATATATTCCAAGGTGATGTCCTTCTTTTCAACATGATCTCTTATGAAGTGATATCGACATCGATATGCTTTGTTCTTGAGTGCAACACGAGATTTTGAGTGATTGCGATTGCACTTGTGTTATCACACATGATTGGAATTTCTTTTCTTCAACTTCATAGTCTCTCATTCTTTGTCTCATTGTTAAATATTTTTTAACCGCAAGTGCGGTGTCAAGTTTTAATATAGAAGTAAGGTTGTCGAATCCACGAGGGAATAATTATCGAATTATCGCTAAGTACTATATTATAGTACTTAGCGATAATTCGATAATTATTCCCCGTGGATTCGACAACCTTACTATTCTATATTAAAACTTGACACCGTGAGACTTTGTTAGAAAAATATCTAACAAGTTTTGGCGCCGTTCCGGGAATAATTCATCTTATTTGCGCTAATATTATTACTTAGTGGTTTTACTTTAATTTAGATTGGTTTTTTAGTTACAATAGGGTCATTGTCATTTTTGTGTTTTCTTGTTGATACGAAAAAATAAAAGTGCTAATTTAATCTTATTTGATCCAGAAATTGAAAGAGCGCTTGAAAGATTAGAGCGCACGAAGAATCGAATTCACAAAAATGGCGAGAATCGGTGATGATGAAGACCGCATACCTATTGTTGCACCACCAGGAAAGGGCCATTCGGGACTATTTTCGACCAACCACGAATCAAAACTATTCGGGCATTGTTCGCCAACCTATCAATGCGAATAATTTTGAATTGAAACCGCCTTAATAAACATGGTGCAACAAAATTAGTTTGGGGTAGTCCGTAGCGCGACCCGAATGCTCATTTGGCTATTTTTCTTGAGATATGTGACACTATCAAAATGAATGGGGTTCGATGAAGCTATTCGCTTGAGGTTATTTCCGTTTTCACTTCGTGATAAAGCTAGACAAGTGGCTTCAAACCTTTCCACTGGAAGTATCACTAGTTGGAATGATCTCACTTTGAAAAATTCATGGCAAAATTCTTTCCACCTAGTAAGACACTTCAGGCGAAAAGTGAGATTGCTCAATTTCATCAACTCGACTTTGAGCCACTCTCTACGAAGCTTGGGAGCGATTCAAAGAATTATTGAGGAGGTGTCCACAACACGGTGCCTTGATTGGCAAAAAGTTGATATTTTTACAATGGTATGAATGGGCATTCGAGAACTATTATAGATCTTTGCGGTGGGAGGTACATTGATGGCTAAAACTCCAAGTGAAGCCATGCTTTTACTAGAAGAAATGGCTGCCAATAGTTATCAATGGCCTTCTCGAGAGATCTACTCCAAGAAAAGTTGCGGTGTTCTTGAACTTGATACTATGTCCGCATTGGCCTCTCAAATTTCTCGCTTGTCAAAGCAAATTGCCACTCTAAATTCGGGTGGAAAACAACAAAAGAAGTCGTCATGGAATTAAGTCAAGAGATGATGAAGCCCGACATGGAGCAAGCCAATTATGTGAACAATCGGGGTTTCAATGATAGAGAAATCAATTTCCAACACATTATCATCAGGGACTTGAAATCATGAAAATTTCTCGTATAGCAATACGAGAAATGTGTTGCAACCACCTCAGGGATTTCAAAACCAAGCAAGTACAGTACACACGTGGGAGAACAAAAACCGTCTTTGGAAGAATTACTTAGTTCATTCCTTGTAGAAACACGAGCAAGGATGAACAAGTCGATTCAACATGGACACGCTACTCGAGAGTTACAACAATAGAAGGTCACATCAACTCCTTGGTGACACAAGTAGGCGATTAGCAACAACAATGAATTCATTGCGGCGAGAGAGGAAATTTCCGAGTGATACTGAGGTTAATCCAAGGGAGCATTGCAATGCAATTTATGTAAGATCGGAGGTAGAAATTAAACTTGCACCGAACAATCGCCCATTTATGTGAAACCAGTGGAATCAAGAAAATGAAGTTGGAGGAATTTGATCATCTATTTGACAAAGGAATGTAGTGCAATAGTCGAGTAAACTACCTCGAGAAAATGAAGGATCGGGGAGTTTCACTATTCCTTGTACTATTGGAGGAGTTTTCTTTGAGAAACCACTTTGTGATCTTGGGTCCAGTGTGAATCTTATATCTCTTTCGATGTGATGAAGTTTGGGCTCGGGAGGTGAAGCCGTCAATATCACTTTGCGGTTCTTTGATCGATCCATCGCCTATCCGTGGGGAATCATTGAAGATGTATTGGTAAGAATTAATAAATTTGTTTTTCTGTGGATTTTGTAGTGTTGATACGAATGAAGACAAGAAAATACCTATCATCTTTGGGCGACCGTTTTTAGCTACAACACGGGCTTTGATCGATGTAGAAACGGGGGAGCTAACTCTGCGGGTAAATCAGGAGAAAGTTGTATTCACCATTCATCCAACCAACATTCTAAAATTTGAATTAAATGATGGTAGCGGATGGTTGGGAATATAGTGAAGACATTGGAGGTTGGGGAGTTTCTAAGGGCAATGTGGATAACATGCCTATTGGAGCTCCAACTTGAGGATAATCTGACAAAGTCTGGCTAAATTCTGTAAACTTAGCGCTTCTTGGGAGGCAACCCAAGCCCCTTTTATTGCTTTCTTAGTTTTAATTTAGTTTAGTAGTTGTTTTTGTTTTTTTGAGTTTTGCATTATTAGTAGTAAGTTGCATCACATTTCACCCCTCTTATTTGTGCAAATCCCACATATCTCACCCCATCGTCAACGGAGCACTTTAACACCACACACACCATCTCCATCTCATTCACTTATTATTTGGTAAGTTTGCAACTTTCAAAACCCACCCCATGGTTTTCCCCATCTTGTGATTTTTGGTGTGATTGGATTGTAGAAGTCTTTAGGATAATTGTGTTGATGTATGGATTGTGAATTGGTTGATCATGCTAGACTTAGGTTTGGTGTTGAATTTTGGGATTGAATTGAGTTATCCGTTGCATTTACTATCTTTGCCCAAATTGATGCATATGAGGTGTTTGATGAAATGCCCCAATGACGAGTTTCACATTGTTTAGTGCTATTTTGCATCTCCATGCTTATCTTTTGACAGGGCACTATATTTTCTACTTGGGTGTATTATGTATGTCTTTGTGATTTTCGATTTCTCACCCATAACCGAGTTCCTTGGTTCCACGAGTTTTGTTTTCTTGTCTACCTTGTTAGGTTGCAAAGATGCGAAGCCAAAAAGGGGTCGGGCCAAGGCGAAGGGAAAGAACAAGACCACACCTCGGAGCATACAACGTCCACGGGCTTGTGCGCTAGGATGCATTTTGAGCTTATACGAGACACCTCATACACGTAGTAGTATCACATGACTTAAGGAGCCTTCGCTCCTCGGCTACTAGGAAAGTCCTTTTTCCCACCTCTCCATTGGGGACAATGTCGTTTTAAGTTTGGGGGGTGCAGTCTGTTTTTATTCATCGAGTCGGGTCTTGAGTCAAAAAAAAATGAAAAAAAGAGTCTAGAGTTGAGTCGGGGCATTTGTTAAACTGTGAAACTGCATGACTAAGTGAATTTGTTGAATATGAGTTGAACGGTCAAAAGAGCATGTGTTTGAACTGTGATTTAATCTTCTTTCCATTAATTCCATCTATGTGCTTAACTCTCTTTGATTTATTTGGGGATGATTTATGCAATTGAGTGGTTCCTTTATGATCCCACCGGATGCTAGAACTTGTCGATCACTAGTCGAGGCGAAATCTGGCGAAGTAACCATGAGGAAGTGATTTAGGCCATCTTTGAACAAGTTAGAGCCTAAAATGCCTACCTTTGTATTATATTTTTCCTAGTGTCCCCCTTTGAGCCTTATAAACCCGTTTCTTTGGCAACCAATCAAATACCCAGAGCCTAAATGTGAAAATCCTAATTACCCATCACTCATACATACACACATAATATAGAAAAAAATGTTGAAGATTGAGGAAGGGATTATTAGAAGGGTATGTGTTTAATTGAATGAAGTTGCCCGAGAAAAGAAAAGATGAAACCTCATGTACGCAAAAGAATAAGTTTGGGGGTTCCTAAAAAAGAGAAAATGAAAAAAAAAATCAACGGGATTGAAAGTTCATAAACATTGAGGATGCCAAAAAAAAAAGTGAAGGGTAGTGCCTATTGATAATTCGAAGTGTTAATTGTGTGTTTGGGTGATTTGAGCCGCTTATTCCTATATTTTCCTACCTTACCCTAAGCCCACATTACAAGCTTTAAAAGTCCTATTGATCCTTGTGTTACATTAGCCTACATTAGTGGAGATTAGTATGAAAGACAAGCCTATGGAGTATGGTAAACATCTCATCTCTATATTTAAAAAGTGGATCATCTTGAAAACACTTGATTGCGTGAATCTATCCGGATAATGAAAGCGGGGTTGGCATGAACATTCCACGTCATGATCACATTGTGAAAATACGCGCTTGATTGATAGTGAAAGCGAAATTTGACGAATGAGTTTGGTTGTGAAGTTTTGCGGTTTGTTTGTATTGTATTCATGTCTTGTATTTTTCATTTTAGAGTTGTAATTGCTTGAGGACAAGCAATATTCTAAGTTTGGGGGTATTTGTTCACTTGATTTTATACCATTGATTTGGGCTTCCGATCTTTAGAGTTTTGTGTTGTTTTTGAGTATTTTGAGTCGTTTTTGTTATATCTCATAGGTTAGGCATTAATTTCCATTATTTCGAGTCATTTGAGGGGTCAAGCCATGTTGAGAGCCAATTATATTGAGTTTATAGTCATATTAATGAATCTTGTATCAAAAGAAGTACTAACGAACGAGCAAACAACGAGAGATTAATTTGAAGAAAAGTCCAAATGCGTCCGGAATTTCTAAGAGATGGCAGGGTTTCGTATTTTGGTCATAACTCTCTCTACAAAATTGATATTGAGCTAATTCAAGTGGCTATAGAAAGCTAAGAGATAGGGCTACAACTTTGATGAAGGACGAAAAACCAAATTCGGACATTTGGTGGGCGAAAAAACCAGACGGGCGGCGCTGCAGCGCATTCGTCCACGGGCGTTGCGGCGCCAAAAAACAGTAAGCGCATTTAAATGGCATGGACAGATGAAAGCGTGCAGCGCAGCTTAACGCCCAGCTGCAGCGCCCGGCGACTATGCTGCACTTAATTTCTGAGCGCCAGAGGGTGGATTTTCCTATGCTAAGCCTACTTTTTCTTGGATCTTTGTGGGGTTATAAATAGAGACATGAGGGCGTGAATTGGGGCATCTTGGACCATTTGGAAGACAACAAGACAACAAGAAGACAAGGAAGAAAGCTAGGGAAACCTTGGGACAAGCTTGGAGAAGAAGATTTAAGGCTCTTATCATCTAGAAATAGAGAAGATCCCTCAATTTTGGCTCTTATCATCTGTCCATGCCAATTCGCCTCATACGCCTTGATGTTAGTTTTTTCGCCCACCAAATGTCCGAATTTGGTTTTTTGTCCTTCATCAAAGTTGTAGCCCTATCTCTTAGCTTTCTATATCCACTTGAATCAGCTCAATATCAATTTTGTAGAGAGAGTTATGACCAAAATACGAAACCTGCGATCTTCTTTAGAAATTCCGACGCGTTTGGACTTTTCTTCAAATTAATCTCTCGTTGTTTGCTCGT
Source organism: Rehmannia glutinosa (assembly GCA_016081115.2). Classification (NCBI taxonomy): domain Eukaryota; kingdom Viridiplantae; phylum Streptophyta; class Magnoliopsida; order Lamiales; family Orobanchaceae; genus Rehmannia; species Rehmannia glutinosa. The sequence continues at coordinate 510,255 of JABTTQ020001258.1, forward strand.
TCGTACTTCTTTTGATACAAGATTCATTAATATGACTATAAACTCAATATAATTGGCTCTCAACATGGCTTGACCCCTCAAATGACTCAAAACAATGGAAATTAATGCCTAACCTATGAGATATAACAAAAACGACTCAAAATACTCAAAAACAACACAAAACTCTAGTATCGTAAGCCCAAATCAATGGTATAAAATCAAGTGAACACTCATCTATAAGACTTGGGCACAACAGCTGCCCGCAGCTATGTATTCTGCTTCAGCTGTGGAGGTAGCTATTGAATTTTGCTTCTTGCTAAACCAGGAAATTAGCCTATTTCCAAGCATTTGACATGTGTCTGAGGTACTCTTCCTGTCAACTCTACATCCAGCATAGTCAGAGTCTGAGTAACCAATTAGCTTGAATCCACCTTCATTTGGATACCATAAGCCAACTTCTTGGCTTCCTTTCAAATATCTCAAGATTCTCTTTGCCGATCATGTGGCTTTCTTTTGGAGCAGATTGAAATCTTGCACATACACCTACAACAAAGGTGATGTCCGGCCCGCTTGTTGTGAGATAGAGCAATGATCCAATAAGTGCTCAGTATCTTGTTTGATCTACTGGCTTTCCATCCGCATCCATATCCATTTTTGATGATGTATTCATTGGTATTTTCACAGGAGACTTCTCTTCCATACCAAATTTCTTCATTAAATCTCTGGTGTATTTTGTCGACTTATGAAGGTTCCATTCTTCATTTTGTTTCACTTGAGTCCAAGGAAGAATGTCGACTCTCCCATCATGCTCATTTTGAATTTGCTTTGCATGAGGTTTGAAAATTTATCACACACTCTTTGTTTGTGGATCAAAAATGATGTCATTCACATATATTTGAACAAGCAAGTATGCTCTTCTGTCTTGAATTCGAAGAGTGTTCTATCCACTTTTCCTTTTGTGAATCCATTCTCATCAGAATTGTGATAATGTGTCATACCATGCTCTCGGGTGCCTGTTTCAACCGTATAGAGCTTTCTTGAGTTTGTATACCTTATCTCCAAGAATCTTCTCGCTCAAATCCTGGAGGTTGTTCAACATATACTTCTTCTTCCAATAAACCATTAAGGAATGCACTCTTTACATCCATTTGATATACAATAAAGTTCTTGTGAGCTGCATAGGCAAGAAACATCCTTATGGCTTCGTCTTGCCACAGGAGCAAAAGTTTCATCAAAATCTATTCCTTCTTCTTGGCAATATCCTTTGGCTACCAATCTTGCTTTGTTTCTTACCCGCAGAACCTTCCTCATTCACCTTGTTTCGAATACCCATTTAGTGCCAATAACATTTTGATGGGTAGGTCTTTGAACCAGTTCCCACACTTTATTTCTTTCAAACCGATTCAACTCTTCTTGCATGGCTTGAATCAATGTGTGTCATCCAGTGCTTGTGACACATCTTTAGGCTCTATTTGTGAGATAAAGCGGTGAACATTGCTTGTTGAGTTAAGGATCTTGTTTTGACACCTTCTCTTACATCTCCAATGACCGATTCGGTGGATGGTCTCTCACCATCTTACATCGAGGTTGGAGTAAGTTAGCATTTGGATTGATCGTCTTGCGGCTATGTTGCTTTGATCAGCTCTCTCGTCATCACTTAGCGCAGATTTTCATTGTTTTTGAGACTCACTATCTCATCTTCATCCGGGTTTATAATTCCCGGCTTGGCTTCAAAGATAGGGACTCTTTCCGCATGGTTGATTGATTGACAAATTATTAGTTGACTCTTCAATGTCTTCTCCATTTACATTTGGCTCATCAAACCTTCCCTTCGTAACCATAGTCCTCTTGTTGAGTACTCAGAGGCTTTTCACCGTTGAGTATCCCAAGAAAATACCTTCATCAGCTTTAGCATCAAAAGCCTTTAAATTATCTTTGCCATTGTTATGGATGAAGCATTTGCATCCAAATATTCTAAAATATGCAACACTTGGCTTTCTCCCTGTCCAAATCTCATAGGGAGTCTTTGTCAGCTGTCTGTTTATCATGCATCTATTTTGAGTATAGCATGTTGTGTTTATTGCTTCAGCCCAAAATCTTTTAGGTAGCCCTGCTTCAGCTAACATGGTCTCTTTCGCTTCTTTGAGAGTTCTATTCATTCTTTTCGCAACTCCATTCTCATTTGTGGAGTCCTTTGCTGCAGCGATTCATGACCAATACCATTTTCTATACAATGCGAGTTATTATACCGTTGACAAACTCGGTTTCTCTGTCGAGATCTTATTTTGATAATGGTTTGACTTTTCTCATTTTGAATCCTCTTCATCAGCTGTGGTAGTTTCTGTAGAGTTTCTTTCTTCTTACACATGAATATTGTCCATGTATATCTTGAATAGTCATCTACTACCACCAAGGTGTATTTCTTTCCACTTATGCTAGTTTGGTTCAATGGACCAAATAGATCCATATGTAGCAGATCTGATATTCTTGTTGAAGATGGACATGTCTTTTCTTTGAATGATGATTTGATTTGTTTTCCCTCGACATGCGTCACATATACTCTCCTCAGTATAATCGAGTCCGGAAGTCCTTCCACAAGATTGCTTCGGCAAGCTTGTTAATCGTTTTGAAATTCGGGTGACTCAGCTTCTTGTGCCACAACCAACTTGATTCAGTTGTGCTCTTTGCTAATAAACAGGTGCTTGGTGTTGCAGTTAACCAATCCACGACATACATGTTCTTTTGTCTGCATCCTTGCAACACAACTTCATTTGATTCAGTATCCTTGATTTGGCATATACCCATGTTAAATCCAACATTATAACCCTTGTCACAGAGTTGGTTGATGCTTAGCAAGTTGAAGTTGAGTCCTTCAACATATGCAACATCTGTGATTTCTAATCCATTTTTCTTGATGGATCCAATGCCTCTTATTTCTCCTGGAGCTTCATTTCCTCCAAATATGACTTTTGCACCTCTGACTTCCTTGAATTTTGACAGATTTTTCTTGTTTCCTGTCATGTGTGAACGGCAGCCACTATCCATGTACCAAGTTCCTTGGCACTTTCACTTTCTTGAAACGCAATCAAGGAAATTAAGTTTTAGGTACCCATACTTGTATGCAGGTCCGAGGGGTTAGTGTTGTAAGATGATCCAACCAACCTATAACCAAATGATTTGACTCTAAGGGGTTGCCATCTATTAGTCCCATAATCATAATTAATTTTGGCAAATTGCTTGGGGTTAGGTTCATACAATTTGTCTCTTTTGTCTCGTATGCCTGTGTATGTGTTTTAGCAATTGCCTTCTTTGGGTAGTTGTGATGTCTCTGAGTGTAGTGCCTAGGTGCATATGTGTCTTTGATGAAAGCTCTTATACCTTTGGAATGGCCTTTTTGAGTTCTGGCCTTTGCCATTTGGGCTTATATTCCATAGTTTTTTTTGATAGTTCACATTATTCCAATCACTTGGCTTGGGTGCTTTCTACCATTCCCTTCATATGTATTTCTTTTATAGAACTTACGAGGTTTTGGTAGCTCTGTTTCTTCTTTCTGAGTATTCCTGTTTGGAGTTTTTGAGGAACTCGTTTGGATTTCTTTCATTTCCTCTCAAAGACACTCAGCAACTCAATGGTCTGTTTTCCTTTTCCTTTATAACCAAGGCCAGCTTGCTTGTAATTGTGCTTTGGAATGAATGTGTGTGCACCATTTAGAGTTTTGGATTTTTGAGATACTTCATTGCTTGAAGATCCTTTTTCCAAAATCACTTTTGGAGCTTGACATAGCAGAGAGGAATTAAATCTAAGCCTGTCTTGTCTCCACATTCTCTTTGACTCATAATAAGATCATCCAATGATTTAGATGCCTTAGTGAATGAGGCAATCACATTTTGAGGTCATTTTTCCTCTTTTCTATAGCACTATTTCTCGCTATTAGCTTAGCATTTTCGTCTTTAGACTTTCATTCTCATCGGCTATTTGACTTAGAGTACTCGGCTCCTTAGTCGAGTTGTGAGTTTGGCTCTTGAGTAGTCTGTTTTCCTCATTTAGTAGTGTGTGTGAGGATTTAATGTGTTCAAAATCTTTCTTCATTTTGCCTAATGAATCATAAAGATCGAGTGGGTGATGAAGTGTGTGTGTCACAATCACTATCACTAGAACCGAGTGTGATGAGTTAGAGTGTACCTCATCTTCTTGGTCATGTTGGTCTTGTTCCTTGGCCATCAAACGGATCAAGGCTTCTTCTTCGGAGTCACTTGAGTAGTCACTTCACTATTCTCCTCAATCAATTTGTGTCTCTTGACTTGCATTTGTCTCGTGATCTCTGCGACCAACATTGCCTTTTTCTTTTCTTGTCTAATTTCTCTCAAGACCTTTCTTTCTTCTTCATTCCTGTATTTGTTGACTACGAGGATATGGGCAATCAATGGTATAGTGACCTGGTTACTCATAGTTCAAGATAAATTTTCAACCTTTTGATTAGCTCTTTCCATTCTTGGATTGTCGACCCTTTGATATTCACTTTTTTGTTGCTCTGTTCTCTTGGTTGGCCTATCTTCCCTTGATTTGGAGGAGCCGAGTGTCTTCTCGGAGGATTCGCCCTTGCCTCTCTTGTAGTTCTTATTGAAGAACTTGTTAAACCTTTTAACCATCGGGCTATTTCCTCTTGGTCAATGACTTCTTTGACCTCGGTTCTCTAGCCATCCTTAACAATTAGAGCATTGTTTTGGGCACATTTGTCTCTCCTCTTGGTCTTTCTTCTCACTCAAATTCGTAGGCTTTGAGATCCGAGAATAGCTCATGGTTGGATGTCTTGGATAGGTCCATGGAATGTCTTAGTGCCATGACCTTCATTTCCCATTGGTGGGAGACTTCTTAGAATCTTCATACACATTTCTTGTGTATATTCTTTTCCAAGTGCAAGATAGCTCATTGGTAATTTCGTGAACCGAGCATCCAGTTGATCCAAGGTCTCTCCTGCGATCATTTTGAAATTCTCAAATTTATGTACAGCAACCGATAGTTTATTTTCCTTGATTTGCTCTGAGCCTTCACAAATCAATGTTAGCTTGTCCCAGATTTCTTTAGCCGTTTTGCATGATTTGACTTTGTTGAACATAGCTTTGTCCAGGGTTTTGTAAAGAATGTCCTTGGCCACATTGTCAAGCTATATCTTTTTTCTGTCATCATTTGTCCATTCGACTCTTGGTTTTTCAACCATGACCGGGTCCGGGAGTAGCATCCTCTTCACCTTCTTGGCCTACAACTCTCCTTGTTTGTGTTCACTTTTAAAATTTGCGGTGGCCCATCCTCTATCACTATCCACATTTCATCATGTAATCTTTGATAGATGAGCACATACGAATTTTCCAATCATCAAATTCTTCAATTGTGAACATAGGGATGCGTGTTAAATTTGCTTCCATGATAATAACTTTTGATGGTAAAAAGAGTTTTGAAAACTTAAGTACTAAAACAGACTTTGAAAAATTTGGAGATCTAGTTCGAGAACAGTGCGGAAGGCTCAATGAACCAACCGCTCACGATACCACTGTAGGTCCCAAGGGATGTGAGTGTAAGGTTTAGAAGGGGGTTGAATAAACCTTACCAACTTTTCAATTTAGTCCTTTTAAATATTGAGTTAATACTTCCTTGTTGAGTCCTTGATGGACAACTAAGTTAGTTAATCGCCAGAGTTAGTCACTCACTCAGACTCGGACCGAATTTGTTGATAGAATAACTCAATTGTTTTGACTAAAGACTTAACTTCATTTGTGATTTGTTTTTTGGGAAGACTTAACACCCTTGAATTTGGTTAAGTTTGTTTTGATACTTGGTTTTAGCACACGATTGATTATCAATTGGATAGCAAATTTTTAGCGAGATATAATAATAAGATGCGAGAATTTAAAGTCTTTGAAATGTAAATAACACAATAGGATTTTATAGAGGTTCGAAGATGGGGTAATTCTTCTACTCCTCTCTTCTCCAACTCTGGAGGAATCCACTAAGTATTGATCAAGATATCTGAGTGGTTAATCCCGGATACAAGTCTTGATCACACAACCGACTTGATCCTTTGGGACTTGGTCGGAGATGCCTTGGTCACTCGGTGGCTTCTCATACGACTCGGCCTTCTTCACAGGCGTTTGCGCGCTACTCTGCCCACTTGCTCAAGCTTCTTGGATTTGATCACGAAGCCCTCCAAAAACTTGAGAATGGTTCGACCTTGAACCTTCCTACAATCCTCCGTGGAATGTAGACCCCTTGATTCTTCAAAAGCTTCTTCTTCAACTCGATTGAAGTTATCTTTCCTTCACGGTGAGTGTTGGATTGATTTCCTTCGTAATGTAGGCTTGAGGATTGATCTTGAATGACTTGAGAATGTTTTAGGTTACTGAGTTCAAATATTTGCTTGAATGTTCGTGGTTCGGGTAACCTTTTCTCGAGTTATTCCTCGGCCTTTTATAGTGATCTTTTCAAAAATCTACCCGTTGAAGAGATAGGTTTATTTTTGAAAGTCACTAGTGGTCGTTGGCTTGTCTTGTTGCGATCATTGGAATTTCCATCTCCTCGTATGAATGATTCTTGACTTTTCGAGTTCGACATGGTGCGAGCTTCCTATTGGTTTATTCCTTTTGCACGCTCGAACCGAAAGCACTTCAAGAAAGGTAGTATGGAGGTATTACTTGTTTAAGTAATTTCTTGATTTACATGCAACGGATCTCTTTCGATTGTCTTGACTTGATTGCATTTTCTTAACATCCCCAGGTGACTTGAGTCACTTCCAATCATTGATGACTCTTTCACTTCAACTCGAGACTTGGTCGAACATGTGGGTTGAGTTGACGATCTTTACTCACCGTTTGCATCTTGATAAGTTCCGTCTTCTCTTTCTTTGCCATACTCATTGCCTTTGCAATGTGAGTTTTCCTTGTGGTCTCGGTTGTCTTCTTGCATGCTTAGGCATAATCGACTTAACTCACTCGACTCCCTATCTATTACAATGCGTTTACAAGAAAAATGGGGTGCCAACATCCTATTCTAAGTTTTACATGGCATTCATCAAAATCTACAAAATAATTTCCCAACAATTGGCAAGAGAAAAAATGAGAAAAAAAATTAAAGTGAGAGAATAATATATTTCCTGATAATTTTCATAAACAATCGCATGTTTGGTAAAAAAAAATTAATAGGCGAAACGAAAATGAAATCACTTTCATATCCAATCGCAACCTAAAGATTTCATTTGAAAATTTTTCATTTCTTCCAAAAAAAATGACACTTTCAACAAAATATTCACTCAAAAATGAAAATTTTGGAAAAATTTTCACAACCAATTCCTATATCGAAAAATATAAAATTTATACATAAAAGTGAATTTATTGGATTACTTATATGCGTTTCCTCTTATTCAGTTTACAATTTGTCCAATTGTCCAAACGCGGTGCTCCTCATTTCCTTCCGAAGAAAGGCTCAAAACAAAACTACTGTAATCCCGATCAACGACTATGCCCTGAAATATCTCCGTCTCCAATCCACCCAAATGTCTCGCCGCAATCACACGACGGAGCTCGGATGCATAGCCGGCGAAGATTTATCCGATCTGGGTGCCGGAAAGGAAGGCTGGCTGGTCAATAGCCCCAACCTCCTTGTTTCTCTCGACACCCACTCGCTTGCGCTTGCCAACCGGTCCTTGATCCTCATCCTCAACTGGTCACAATCAATCAACGGGAGGCCCAATCCGGAAATCCATCGGGCCGTCAAGATCCGACCCGAGCTATCCCCCATCGAGGCCGAGTACATCTCCGCCGTCGAGTGGCTTGTGTTCGACGATAACATCAGAGTCCTCGCCGTCGGCACCTCCTGCGGTTACCTTTTGATTTTTTCCATCCATGGCCGTCTCATTCACAGACAGGTGGGGTGCCTTAAGTTTTTCTATTTTTTTGGTTGATTATTTATTGGTCAATTGCTGTTGTGCTGGTGTGTGATGTAGATAATTGGTTAAAGTCTTGACTTTGTCGAAGCTACTGAGTTATTTGCCTTTGATTTTTAAAATTCGGAAAGAAAGATTGAGTAGAATTTAAGTAGCCATTTTAATGGGCAGATTGATCTTGTTTGTGCTCTTGTGCCAAGGAAAATAAACGAAATTTAGGTAATTTTATTACTTGTATAATCAAATGGCCTCCATCTTTACGCCTGCTAGTACATCTGTCTGTTTATGATTTAGTATTGTAATTAAGCCCATCAACTTTGTTATTGTTAAAGTTTATTTTGTGATATACATGACCAGATTTATATTAGGTGAAGTGGGTTTGAGCTACATATTCATTTTGAGGTGTATTTGTTATCTAGGTTGTGGGAAGACAATTTGTTATCAATAGTTAAGCTTCAATTGCTTGTTTAATCAGCAATGGATTCTATTTTGCAGATTGTAAACCCTGGAAAGATTCTTAAGTTAAGGGTGCGTGGGGTTAAATTAGATCTAACGCAAGATACATCTTCAGAGGAAGTTTGCGTTGTAATGCCTGGTGTAATTGCTCGTTTTGAAGGATCAGAGATTAAGGTATGTGAACTTTGTAGTGTTTACCAGCTAGAATAATTGGTTGAACATTGTCTGGATGGCCTTTTGTTATTTGCATGTGCTTTATACCTCACCATTGACAATGCGTTCATGATTGGCAGTCATCCTGTTTCGGCAAAGATTGGAAGCTTTTCCTGTTTTGTTTCTTTGTTTTATTTTTTGAGTTATATCTTCTTAACAATCCTTGATCAATGCAGAAACTGCTGCAACGGTGGTTTCAAGCCACAAGCTCTCAGTTTTGGGATGAGGATTTTGATGATAGTTTTGAGGATTATGGTAATTCTGTTGCAAGCCTTCCTTACCAGCTATGGAATGTTAGCAAGTATGGATTATGTGCTGATGCTGCTATAACTGGTGTCATGCCTCCACCTTTGATGGAAATCCAGGTACCCCTGTATTTGCTAAATCTCTGTGTCAATTATAATTTGCAATGGTCATGTCTTTACGTTAGATTATGGGACAACAATACTATGTTTTCTTGTTTGTATTCCTTTACTCCGTGACTTTTGGAAACTTTCTGAATTTATTCTGGTATTTGAATTCAGCTGATTTTATTGTTGGGCAGTCAAGTCAACGTTACTATTGTGCAGTCACTATTGGAGATGATGCCGTGATATCAGCATTTAGGTTAGTGGGATTTTGAACCTTAGTACACGAGCCTTTCTCCCCTTTAAAAGATTGTCTCTCTTTCAGCTTAAGTTGAAATTGCGTTGTCTGTATTTCATCCTTGAATTTTTTTTTCCTTGAAAGACTTTCGGTGGACAAGAACAGATCTTTAGTGGGAGCTATCTTGTCAAAAGTTGTTCCTGCAACATTTTCTACAATAGCTTCATTTTCGAAATTGCTTTGGCGAAGTGATCAAACGCCTACAAAGAAGCCAGAAGCTAAATCTCAACCATTTGCTCGAGGTGAGATACTTGCTCAACCATTTGCTTGTAAAATATTGGCTACTATCTTTGAATCACTACCTTCACCGTGTTTCTACTCAACAATATACCTGAAAATAATATCTAAAACACCAGGACAATTATAGATTATAATTATGCGAATAAAGTTCTAAAATATATCTGCTCATCTGAGATGCCTTGCTGAAATTCCTACTAATAATATCTATGTTATGGCAGCCTCTCCTTTAACTTGTTTGAAGGATCATCCAAGAAAGGGTGAGAAGCTCACATTGTCGCCTAGTGGTACTTTGGCTGCAATAACCGATTCACTTGGGCGTATTTTGCTCTTAGACACTCAGGCACTTGTTGTTGTGCGTTTATGGAAGGTATGCTGACAATATATATTGTATTATTAAGTTTCCAATCAAATGTTTTAGACTCTAGGGAACTTGACATTTAAAAATTAAAATTGAGCGTCAAAACATAGTTGTTCAGACTTTGGATTAAAGCATTTCAATTCTTGTTCAAGATCTGAATTCATTTTGATTCTTTTGCAGGGATATCGTGAGGCAAGCTGCTTATTTGTGGAGATGCTTGCCGGTAAAGATAAAGCAACCTCACGTGCTAATTATAATGAACATTCAAAAAGTGATTATTGTCTCTGTCTAGCCATCCATGCACCTCGAAAAGGAATAGTTGAGGTATTATTTTCTTGGATATGCATCTCCTCCTGTCTCTACCTTCCATATAGTCGAAATGTCGAATGTGATTCAGTTTTTTTTTTTTTTTTGAAAGGCGAATGTGATTCAGTTAGTGAAAGAGAATTTCAATCATGCCTACTAACTGGAACATTGTGAGCGGAAAGGATGCAGCTGTGCATCCTCTTAGGCTGTTTGACTTGGCCTTGAAATTAAAAATAGGGTTAATTGCAAAAAATATCCATCAGGTTCAGTCTAAATATAGGAAAAAGCCAGTTAATAAAAACCAGCTATCATGCATAATCACAAATACTACCTTGATATTTGTTTCTATTTTACAAATTGCACCCATTGATAGGGGTATTTTGTTAAGAAAATACAAATGACATACTCTTCCACATGCTTGTGTATACGTTTATTGCATAGCCATTTGTTTCCCTAGTTTGACGATCTCCTTTTTTTTTTTTTTTTTTTTTTTTTTTTGGCACTCATGCCCCTATCATCTGATAATCATCCCCTTGTTTACAAATAATGTTTATTTCAACATCCCCAGAATTAACTCAAACTCTGAGATGCCAATTGCTTTGATTATTTGGATTGATCATAGGGATAATTACAAACGTACCCCTGAGGTTTGACTAATTACAAAAAAACCCAGCTAACTTTCAAAATTACAAAAAATACCCCTGAGGTTTGATTCAGTGTTAAAATTAAGAGGGAAACTGCGATGATTTTATAAATATGAAGGGGATTTGGAAATTTATCTTGCTTATAAAGGGATTAAATGTTAGACATAATATAACATCGGGGGTATTTTTTGTAATTTTGAAAGTTAGCTGGGTTTTTTTGTAATTAGGTCAAACCTGAAGGTACTTTTTGTAATTAACCCTTGATCATATGGTTTTGGATTCACTTGGAATGGTGAAAGGTATGCCTAACATTTTTCCTTGCAGGTGTGGCAGATGAGAACGGGACCTCGACTTCTGACAATTCCATGCCCTAAAGGTAGCAAAATATTACAACCAACTTACAGATTCAGTTCAGCCAAGACATCTTCATCATCTTATGTACCCTTGGAAGTTTTCTTTCTAAATGGAGATTCTGGTCAAATTTCAGTTCTTAATCGATTCCTTCATTGAGCTAATTGTTGTATCTATCTATATACCGATTTCTTCTAATTTGTATAGGATGCTTAAAAGTTCAATTTGAGTGCCAAATTCATTTGACTTGTTCTGCACATATACAAGAAATAATGCAATTTGCAGGTTTTTGAATTTTGTGCCAGAGAAGGTTAAACTGTTCATTTTATGATCAAATTTTTAGCTCAGGGATGGATTGTGACTTGTGAGTGTCCCATGAAATTATGGTGCTTGAAGATCCAATTTGTCCACAAAATATTCATGTACACTTCGATTTTTGAAATTTAAATCGAAATAATCGTTCCATTTTTTTTATGTTACTCTTGAAGGATTCTCAGCCAATCCCAAATTGGTTTGCTCTCTCTGGGAAAGAAAAAATGATAATGAAAAAATATAAACCAATAGTTTATATAGATACTACCTGGGGGCTTATTTAACGGAAGATGTCAAATAATTCATGTAGTAAAATGCTTTGAAAGAGACCTAATAAATATTATTCGTGAATTTTTGTGTAGTATAACATATTATTGGTTGTAAGATCGGAAAATGAAAATATTATAGGAAAATATATAAAACTGGGAAGTTCAGGTATATTCAAGAAGTACAACACAAAAAAACAATTGAAATCTCAAAACACCAATCAGCTACTACTGGAAGGTTTAGTGGGAACTAGCAAAAAGTTGTTTTTAAGAGGAAAAACTATGATGTTCACCAATTACTATGAAAAATAATCATTTTTTGTTGACAAAAATTAAAGGTAATAAATAACAGAAAACGAAGTTGTCGTTACCAAATAACCAGCGGTTAGTCTCCAACTATCAAATCTAATTCAATTGTATAAAAAATATTTTTTTTCTATAAGTTATTAGATTTAATTATTGGGATTTTAATCTATAAACTAAAAAGGTTTAAAAAATATAAAAATAATAATTTGATTGATGTTGAAAAATCTGTGTAATGATTAATAGTATCTTATAATTAAGAAACCAAATAATTAACAATGTTATTTTGTCAATGTTCTCTTCATTTTAAAAAATATAAAACTTTTTACATTATTTTAGAATAACTTATATATTAATAAAATATTTGTTTCCATCAAACCAAAATAACCCGGCAAACATTGTTTCTACTATATATATTGTCCATTCGAATGTGCGCAAAATTAATAAATGGTAAAAAGGCTAATTTCAAACACCCCTGTCCCAGAGTGTAAACTGAAATTAGGGTTCATGCTAACGAAACCATGTCCATGATGTGATCCCAGGGCCGACAAAAAGTACATCATTTGATTTCGATGTTGAGCTATCCTGCAAACACAAAACCAAAAAAAAAAAAAAAAAATCTCAATTACATCATTATAAAACATAGAAAACCAACCAATAATGGGTAGATTAACATCAGGAACCTTTTAATTTGGACATTATGACCAAATGTGGCATATGTCACAAATTCTTTGACAAATAGTTAGGTTGGTTTGTAAAAGAATTAGACGGGTTGAGGAGATCAAGCAAAATATAGCATTGTACTTCATGTGCCACTGAAAAAATATGTGATCACACACAGTTTGTATGGCAGTGTTTGCAAACACTAACAAAAGTGTCCCTCTAGGTTCAAAAATAACTATATTTTCGACCTAGAAACTGAGAATCACGAATAAGTGTTTGCGATCAATCACTACATGATCTTTAGATTATAGACCAAGTGTCTGTTATTATTCTACTATGTTGCAGTCAAGCGACAAAGAAAAGATAGAGGAGATAGAGGAAGACACAGAGAAAAAAATAAGAAAACGAAAGAGTTGAAAGTACACTATATAAGTGGACGTCTCACCTTCATTTCTTGTATTATATCTTCAAGAGCCGCAACCTACCAAGGCATGTGTGAAAATCACGATACGTAAAGCCAAATGCAGCAGCAACAACAACAATAACAACAATATATATACCTGAATACTGTCTCTATATTCTGGTTTTACTATTCCAATCATATCTCTTTCAAGGTCCTCCTTCACAATTTTAGACACAAAATTAATAACTCATAGACATATTTCATATATGACCTCAAAAGAAAATTAAACTACTTGATCTCCCCATTACGTTACCTTTCTTAAGTAAGCAGGACGATATACCGGTGGTGATGCCGTATAGAGGTTCATCATTACCAATTGATCTGACTGTTAAACGCACATGCACATACAACACAAACCCAATAAAAACAAAACAATTTGGAAAGTGTTAATTCACTGCCTTGGCAAAGTTTGAGAGCAAATCTTTCTAATAAAAAATGTATGTATGTATTTGGAACGTGAAATTTATAATAATTAATAAGATCATAATTCATTTTTTACGCCATTTTTTTTTTATTTAACAATTCCTTCATGATAAAACATGCCCATGTGCTGACAGTTTATTAAGAGAGAAAAGGTGAAAAGGTGGAAATGGTGAGGGTTTAATTTTTATTTTATTATTGGATGCAGTAATCCTGCAAGGCTGCAAACCATGCTAATCAGGTAAATTCTATGCCACGGGCTCAACCGAGAAAGTGTTTGTAGAGGGATTCGAACTCAGGTTTTAAATAGTTTGCTATATGTAATGTAGAGTATAAACTTTACCATAAAAACAGGAACACCAGAAAAGCTCTCATCAGGAAAATCACAGATTAATTTCTTTCTTCTTTCCTACAGAAAAGAAAGAAGTTGTTTAGGTTTAAGAAAATTAAAACCATAACAAAAACAACTACAAAAAATCGTACGCTATGAAGACAAAAAATTGTACAATATTTCGATGTTAATTCCAACACACCTCTATTGCATTTTTCACTTGTGAGGACTCTGGCACCAACCTAATCGGATCCTCGCTTGTTCCTTCAAGTTCAACCACCTATAATTCAAACCATTAAATTAAAAAATTAATCTCTATACAAATTAAAAAATTAATCTCTATATATTCGTGTACATATAAGGTGATGAAAGTGACATCCATGCAGGGCCGTGCCTACCAATTTTTTGGCCTGAGTCAAACTTTAAAATGGGCCATTATCTACGAGTTCAAAAACAACGTAAAACTAAAAAAATGAATATCAAAATATCAAAAAAAAAATTGGGCCCCTAAAATAAAGACATGCATATATGAATATCAAAATATGCAATGGGTTAGAGATTCAAATTCTCATTCAATATCAATCAACATTACAAAATACTTTTCACAAAAATTATCATTTAAATTAGTAAAAACATAATAATAATTTTGGGCCCATAAAATAATTTAATATTTGGATTTTTAACATTTGGAAGCTTATTTTTAATTTCTTATTTACTATATATGTATATATAAAATATCTTAAAAAATTGGGCCCCTAAAATTTTATTATTTTTTTTTTGAGTGGTGAAAGTCAATTGACTCGGTGGCCTCCATGTAGGCACGACCCTGCATCCATCCATCCATGTATAACACATCAAAATATAAATCAAATACGAGACAAAGTGTGATACAACATCGGTACGAGAATACATCATGTTTTGAAATTGAAATTTCAAAGACACGGTACAAATATATTATTGAAAATATAGACGTACTAGTAAATCAATGCTTCAAACATAAAAAACTAAAATTTCATAAAAAAACTAAGTCTGGAATGTGACAACACAGGCGGACACAAGGGGAGACAAGTGACCACAAAATTTTCAATTTTTTTACTATGTATAATTTTAAATATTAAAATTATGTATAAGGAAAATTTAATAGGGATAACGTTTTTAATCAACCCAAACTATACGAGTTTTTACACTTTGCAACCCGAACTTTGAAAAGTTACTAATTGCAACCTAAACTTCACAAAATTTTACATTTTGCATAAAATTCGGTTTTACCCTGGTTTTGGAAAGTTGGTTTGTAGTTTACACTCTAAACTTTAAAGTTGTTACACTTTTTGCAACCTGGACGATAAATTTCATTGCATTTTCTTTGATTACTCCCAAAGGTCTTGCGATCCTCGAAAATGGTATCGAGCACAGGTTTATTAAGAACTTTCGATTAAATTTATTATATTTATGTAATTAACAATTGGTGAGGAGAAATTACTCCGAGATTATGGATCCGGACCGATGTCCGAGATGTACCCTTTACAGACATATCGTCAAATATTGACGATGTATGCCAAGAACACCTTGACCAGGTTTCATATTGGGAATACCAACATGAAGAAAAGGAAAAGGAAGGAGCGGTCGACGGGAAACCTTAAGCGCAATGCAAAATGCCCGAGAATATTATAGCGATTCTGGATGCTTAACGGACTTATATGTTCACTTGATGAACCTTCAAGAAGCGGTTCATGAAAATTCCCATCGAGAACAATGATTCGATGGAGTACACGAGTGGAACGAGATACTTCCAGACAAATCTAAGATCTCCGAAGATCTTAGAGAAATCGAAGAAGTGCGAGAATTATGGCAACCGCCATATTCATCTACTAAAGACAAGTTCATCGAGATCGAGAACAGATGGAGAGCGATGGTGAAATATCGAAGAAACTCTTGAACTCCTTCATGATATTGAAACGAAAGTCAATACCTGGAGGACAGGCCGAGTTCATCGGAGGAAGGAAAACGTATTGATTTTGGGGCGGTACCTATTTACACCAAAAAGGAAACCAACCAGAAGTTATACGAAAGATGACAGAGATGAGGAAAATCTCGTTGCCCTAATCAAAGGAAAATCCATCAAAAATTAAAAAGATGGATATTGAAAAGATGAATCTTAAAGATCTACATGACTGGCGAGAATCCTTCGCAGATTAGGTATTGTAGATTTAAAGATGAACGCAGTGAGAATCGGCTTTGGTTACCTATGACCCACAAGGTAGACCAATTCCTCCACCACCGCCACCGATTAATCCTAACGTCGAAGAAATGCGGGTTCGCATCATGGAGCTCGGGGCGAGAGGATGCCACATCTTTGGGGATTTCACGACGGAAGTGATCCACTTTCGGGGGACGGAGGTCGAAACCTCTTGCGGGGAACGGACAACCTACCTAGGAAGGCCGAATGTTTATCGAGAGGCCTTATGGAAGATCGCACCTCGACCCAATACATCCGTATGGGTTGATGTTAAATCTGGACATCCCATTTTAAAACAGAAGAAGTTCTCATCGATGAATGGGCTTGACTATGAGAATTTCAGCGAGAACCCTCGATCTTACAAAGGATTCATTCATTTTACTCCTTGAAATGAGTCTTGAAGGATCGGTGAATATTGCAGGATATGACCGATGCAAGTACAAAAAGTTCGGTCACATCGGGGGGAATCACTTAAAGGAATTGTCGATGGTATGGCAAAACTATTCAAAATCCAGTTCATCGGCACGAGGTTATTTTGAGGATTAGAGGATGAAAAAGAAAGAGATATAAACAAGCCCTCTATAGCTTGAGTTCTTGGATATTTGTCATATTGACGAATATATCAAGTTGTTCACCGAATAGGTGAAAATCCAAGATTGAGGAAAAAGAAGTCGCATGATACTATTCTTTGCCAAGATTCCGAGTCCCGGAGAGAAATGCTTATTAGGGAATACAAGGGTGGAGTCAAGTAGAAAGCGTGGCTAGAAAAATGTCTTTTCTAAAGGCCAAGTTATCGAATGGTGTTACCAAGCGACTCTATACAAGAATTACAAAAGATTAAGATGAATTAACAAAAAAGTTCCTCTATGTTGCGTGGATAATGATATCCCAACGGTTGTGGGAGGTCAAAGCGGCATAAGAAGAAGAAGGATAGAAGCCATCCATACCGAGAAAGAAAAGCAACAAAAAAGCGGTCTTCATGGAGACCTAGAAGGTTTTGGTCAAAACAAAAAGCCCGAAGTTATAAATCGGGGCAAAGAAAAGACCAGCGGGAGTAGAGCCTCATCATCGAGGTTCTAATCAAGCAAGTACCCGAGAAATCCGGGAGAAGAACTTTCGGGAGGGCTCACACGAGCTAATGAAAGTTTCAAAGAGGCTGTAATTGCTTGGACATGCGGCAAGAGGGCATATCTCAAGCGGATTGCCCGGACAATCAAAACGAGGAGTTAGACGAGTTCGAGGCCACACGAGAAATCGAAGAAGGCATGTCTATTATCGGGATTTAATACGGGTGTATCAATTCGAGGACATTCCCTCGGATGAAAGCATCTATGAAGAAGAGATCTATTCGATGATGGAAGTGACTCACTTCGAATCAGTGAAGAAGAAATTCTTCACTTGAGGCCGTCGGGAGGATATGTCGATTCCTCTCTCACACGACGGTTTCTCATAAAACTCTTATGAGAATCATGAAGGAAGATCCAAAGCTTCAAGTCTATGATGGATTTACAATTGGAGCTATGGAAAAAGCTTTGGATAAAATTGGGTTTAAGTAACAGAAAACACCAAATTATCCACGGGGTTACAATAGGAGAATTGGCCATTCTATGGAGTTTACCAGGTAACTGATCGAGATGCGATTGGTCCCTATTAGAGAAATACAAGAGATAAAAAGCAAAGTTAAAAGAGAAGTTGCAAATACACTCTCATGGATTCATATCGGAGCCATAAGAGTAATTATTAAAGCAACATTTAAAGAAGGAATAGATTCGCCTCTCAATCTTGCTATCTTTGACAAGCGAATCTCGCATCTCAAGGATTCATGCCTTGGAGCGATTACGAGAAATTGTATGCGGGGAAATTGGCATTTAATGTCTATCCTAGAATTGCATACAATTTGGGAGATCGAGACTTGAAGAGAGTCCTAACCCTTCATCAGGATTTCAAAAGAGTCGATTTGATGAAAGAAGGAAACATGCCTTACTCGATCACATACAAGATTTCCTATGCTCTCTCGAATACCCATCATTCAAGTATTCTTGAGAAAAGAATTTATTGAAGTCCCAAGAATCTTTGAGGACTTTGCAGGGTGGTGTTACGAGAAATCATTGAATCTCCAACTATTAAGGAGATTGATATGTTAATTCAAGATCAACCAGTCTTCAACAAAAGTCGGAGTCTCGAGTTGAGCCAGAAGGATGTCTTTCGGCAAAAAGACGAGAATGGTGAGTAGTATCCGTTGGGAAGATAGGAGACCAAGTACGAGTTCAACGCATCCCGATGTTTTTAAAACAAGCGGGAGAGCCTGAAATGTCGAAGGATGGCGAGAGGTTGAAGTAATATTCGACATCACTCAAAAGGATAACATTTTTCCTTGTGATGTTCTATATTATCTCCAACAACCAATCGTTGGAAGGTATCAAGGCCTGAAGATAGGAGAAATGGAGCTTACTATCACGGGAGTTGCGGGAAAATCCCGAGAACAATTAATACTTGGGAATTGAATTTCTTGAGGATCATAAGCCTTGGGAAAGATTACAAGACGGAATGGAGTTCACGAGTGGCGAATAAAAGATCTGAGAATCGATGACCACTAGTCCATTCTCCATATACATTTCTATTGGAATGTTATATGCCTAATACAAAACCGAGTATTTTCGCCGCCTATATTGATTCAAAGTCTTAGGAATATGTCTGCGCAAAGCCGGATGTTTTTCCTAAAGAAATTGGAGAAGATTTACCAGCTATTGCAGGAAGAGATTTCTCTAAAAGGATTCTTATCCTTAACAGGGGAATTAAACAAGCGAGACATAATGATCGGGGCGCGGGTAGTACCCCGTGGTACAAAGTAAAGACGCCACCAATCTATTTCCATGATACAGTGCATATATTTTCTTTGGGAAATAATTTCCTACAAACATTCAAGCGGTTCACACAAGAGAACGAGACGAGAAGACTTATTTTCACAACCTTATGTGATCATAAGATTATTGTCCAGAGATCTGCGAGAAGCATTTTTCTGAGAAAAATGCCCATTAATTTTCGCGGCAAAGCGTGATGATGAGGCCAAACTTTGCAATCCAAAAATGGCGGATCGAAGGAAATTTGGTGAAGCTTTATTATCCTATAGACAATTTGGTTCCATCCGGAAGGATCGAGAAGATATGGGATAATAACTTGTATTCATTAGTACAAGGAGAAGAACGAGTCACTCGAAGCCATTGCGGAATTATGGATGAGTCTAATGGAGAATCCACGTGAGTGATGTAACCATAGAGGAACAAATATCACTCGAGGATATCAAGAGGAAGATCCAAAGGAATTACAATGAAGATCCTTTGGCTTGGTGGGATAAGAACGAGCTTAAAGCTTCCTTAAAGGTTAAACCTGGAAAGGAGTACGAGTTCGTAAGATTCAAACCAATCCTTATGAATCGGGAAGATCGTGAGGATATGCAAAAGATACTTAAGGAACATCTTGACCTTAAGTTAATTTCACCAGGAGTTTCTCCATACTGTGATCCAGGATTCTTAGTCGAAACCATGGAGAAATCAAAAGAGGAAAGCAAGACTTGTTATTAATTACAAAGGGATTAATAACATTTTGGAGTTCGACGGATACTATATCAAGCGAGAGAACATCCGGTTAAGCGTATCAAAGGTGCCAAGATATTCTCAAAGTTCGATTGCAAGTCTGGATTCTACCAGATTAAGATGGAGGAAGAAAGTAAGAAGTTTACAACTTTCTCTACACCACAGGGACACTATATTTGGAACGTGATGCCTATGGGATTGGCTAACGCACCTTTTGAGGATATATCAAAGAAAGATGGATAATCTTTTCAAAGATTATTTTAGTTTCATGTTCGTGTATATCGATGACATTCTAATCGCATCAAAGAACATGAAGGAGCATCTCAAACATTTGGAAATATTTTGGATGTTTGTCACAAAGAAGGATTAGTGCTTTCGGAAAAGAAGGCGGTAATTGCAACAAGATAGATTGAATTCCTCGGAATTGAAATCGATGAATACGGAATTATTCTGAGAATCATATTGTGGAAAAGATACGGGATTTCGGATACACTAAAAGACAAGAAGCAACTTGAGTTTTAAGGAGTTGTTAATTTTTTTGGAATGTTTATTAACAATCTAGCATACTACGAGGAAGGTGTTTAGCCCATTGCTTAAAAAAAAAAGATGCGATATTCAAATGGGAAGATGAACATCAAGAAGGAATTAAGCAACTTAAAGAAGTTTGTAAAAAGCTTCCAAAATTTGCGATTCCCAAGACGAGGATGAACGGTTCTTTACACGGATGCCGGTGATGATTGGTGGCGGCGATTCTTACTAAGGTCACACCAAATGAAGAAGTGCCATGCAGATATTGCAGCGGTTTATTCACACCTAGTGAAGCAACTCGGTGGCATATTAACGAGAAAGAATTCTTCGCGATCGAAGAAAGGCTTTTAAAAAATGGCCTCTATTTTTTCTTGGCTAAAAAAGTTTACTTTAAAAATTGATAATTCAAGTGTCAAGGCTTTTTCGAAAAACAAAATTGAATCAAAACCGAGAAAAGGCTCGATTACTTAGATGGCAAGCTGAATGTCAATATTATGATTATGATATTGTCATTATAAAATCTCATGAAAATATTCTTGCGATTTCTTGACACGAGATGGAAAGGACGCGTTCGACGAGGTCCTTAAACGAGTAAGACATCTCGGGAAAACCTGGAGAGTCTAGAAGCGAGATTTTGGGACGCTATGTCTCAATGCGTGTTTGCCGGACGACTTCAACAGCCGACCGTAAACCGTTTCTAGTCAAATACGAGCATGCCGATTCGCTCAAGGACAATTGTTCTTAGATGCAAAGGGCCTCTCTTCCGGCCGCATCTCTACGGTGCAAAAAGGGGCCGAGAGAGTACGGGGCTCTAACCCGGAGGTTATGGATTCAAGTACCATAATCACAAGTGTTGCGGTGATGCATCCCCGAGGGTGTACAAAGCAGAACGAATGTTGAAGCTCCGGTGTCACAACCCGAGTCTTCAAGTCAACCCAAAGACCTCGGGGTAAAGAGGAGAGTTGAATCTTAGGCCACAGACAGGCAAATCTAAGGTTCAAATCGACGAAAATAAGATTTCTCCTATGCGGTATATCGGCGGCAATGGGAGAAACTAGTTACAAGACAAGGTATTAACCCGGAGAAAACAATGGTTGATATCTCGGGAAAGTATCCCGAGTTTGGATGAAACCAGGAAGTCATCCAAATGAAGTACATGAATGGTATACTTTTGGAGCTTTAGCTTCAATCTATACCGTGTCACCAGGATTCAGAAATTTCAAAATTACCAAAATGGATTGGGGAAGCGATTTACGAGACTGGGCCAATAATCCACACTTGGCCAGAGGCGATATTTTGGAACTGTATTTTATCAGTGCAGCTCCTGAACCAACGAAGAAAGGCTTTAATGAAGCTTTTCATTTCATCAAGCTAAGAAGACTGTTGAATTATAAACTTATTTTATAATTAATTGTAGTAGTTGAGTTTTGTAGTTGATTTTAAGTTGTTGGTATGGTAGGTGAATGTGGTAGATGGAAATAAAAGATGACCATTGGATTAAGGTTGGTGAGAATCAATCTTAGCCATTGATTTAGATGAAGTTTTAGTATAAATAGGGGTGTTGTTGGTTCATTTGTATCAAGTTAAAGAAAGAAAAACAAGTGAGTGAGAAGCAAAACTTCTAAGTAATATTTGAGTTTGAGTGAAGTTGTGGTGAGGTGTGTCTTGTAATATTTGAGTGATCAATAAAATTATGTCTTGTGAGTGGTAAATTTCCAACAAAGTGGCATCAGAGCCACGGTTGTAAAATCTCGTGAAATTCTAAGTATGCTCTGTGGTTGCAGCTTTGACTGATCTTCCACATCAGAAAAAAATTTCTTGAGATTTTATACATAGTGAGATCGGGTTGAGAGTATTGAGTCAACTCATAGAGTTGACCAAGTCAAGTTGATAGTTGACCGTGGGTTGACCAAGGGTTGACCGTTGACCAAGTAAAAAAAAATCTCCAAGATTTTTCCAGTCCATTTGTTAGTCAGAAATTTCATTCACATGGCGAGTGTGGCATCATTCCAAGTTCCACAACTTAAGGGAAACGACTTTGAAAACTGGAGTATCAAAATGAAGGCACTTCTTGGAGCACATGACGTATGGGAAGTCGTGGAAAAAGGCTATGAAGAGACTAAAGATGAGTCAACACTATCCTCTACAGAAAAGGATAGTTTGAAGGACTCGAGAAAGAAAGACAAGAAGGCTCTCTTCCTCATCTACCAAGCTTTAGATGATGATGGCTTTGAGAAAATCTCAAGTGCTACCTCTGCTAAACAAGTGTGGGATAAGCTCCAAGTCTCTTACAAGGGAGAAGAGAAAGTTAAAAAGGTACGACTACAAACATTGAGAAGAGAGTTTGATTCACTGCAAATGAAAGAAGGTGAACTTGTTTCTGATTACTTTTCTAGAGTTTTGACCGTTTCTAATCAACTAAAAAGAAATGGTGAAAAACTAGAAGATGTAGTCATTATGGAGAAAATTTTACGATCTTTGGATGCAAATTTTGATAGTATTACAACTATCATCGAGGAAACTAAAGACCTCGAAACTATGACAATTGAACAACTTCTTGGTTCACTGCAAGCCCATGAAGAAAAGAAGAAGAAAAATGGTGTTGCATATCAACTCCTTAAGACAGAAGTCCAGCAAACCAAGAATGAAGAAAACTTCTACAATAACAGAAGTCAACGTGGAAGAGGTCGTGGACAAGAAAGAGGTCGAGATCGTGGACGAGGTTGGAATTCAAACAATAATTTCAACAACAACAACTATATGCAAGGAGAAAGTTCCACAAGAGGCCGTGGAAGAGGAAATTCATACTCGAGGTATGATAAATCTCAAGTTCAATGTTATAATTGTCAAAAGTTTGGTCATTACGCCAGAGATTGTAGAAATCCCAATACTCGAGTTAATGAGAGAGCCAATTTGGTGGAAGAAAAGAAAGAAGATGGTGCTAATGTTTTGCTTCTAGACGAAGCGATAACGGTGAAGGTCAAGATAACACATGGTACCTAGATACAGTGCTAGCAATCATATGTGTGGGAGACGAACAATGTTCGTAGAACTTGATGAATCTGTAAGTGGCAATGTCTCTTTCGGTGATGATTCTAAAGTAGCCGTAAAAGGAAAAGGTACAATCCTTATTCGCTTGAAAGATGGGAGGCATCAATTTATTTCTAATATTTATTATGTACCCACCATGAAAACAAATATTTTGAGTCTGGGACAACTCTTAGAGAAAGGTTATGATATTCATTTGAAAGACAATAACCTTTCTATAAGAGACAATATGAATAACTTGATTGCCGGGTACCATGTCAAGAAATAGAATGTTTACGCTCAACATTCAAACTGATATAGCAAAGTGTCTCAAGATGTGCTATAAAGATTCATCATGGTTGTGGCATCTAAGATTTGGACATCTCAACTTTGGAGGACTCGAGTTACTATCCAAGAAGAATATGGTGAGAGGTTTACCTTGTATCGCCCATCCCGATCGGCTTTGTGAAGGATGTTTACTTGGGAAGCAATTGGGCAAAGCTTTCCAAAAGAGTCAAACCGGATCCCAAAAGCCACTTGAGCTCATACATGCGATGTTTGTGGTCTATCAAGCCAAATTCATTCGGTAAAAGTAATTATTTTCTACTATTCATTGATGATTTTTCAAGAAAAACTTGGGTTTATTTCTTGAAGCGAAGTCGAAGTGTTTGAAGCATTCAAAAAGTTTAAGGCGGCGGTGGAGAAAGAAAGTGGTCTTCACATTAAAGCCATGAGAATGATCGAGGAGGAGAATTCACTTGAAGGAATTCCAAGAGTTTTGTGAAGCAAATAGAATTCGACGACCACTTCATGTTCCCAGATCCCCAATGAGAATGGAGTTGCGAGAAAGAAAGAATCGAACCATTCTCAACATGGTGAAGTATGCTCAAAAGCAAGAAAATGCCAAAGGAGTTCTGGGCAGAAGCTGTGGCGTGTGCGGTTTATCTGTCAAATCGCTCACCAACAAGAAGCGTGTGGGGCAAGACACCACAAGAAGCATGGAATGGGAGAAAGCCTGGTATTTCTCATTTAAGAGTTTTTGGAAGCATAGCTCATGTACATGTACCAGATGAACAAAGAAGCAAGTTGGATGATAAAAGCGAGAAGTTCATCTTCATCGGCTACGACAATAACTCCAAAGGCTACAAACTATATAACCCCATCAATGGAAAGATAATCACCAGTCGAGATGTTATCTTTGATGAAGAAGGAGAATGGGATTGGGGTACACATGCCAAAGATTACAACTTCGTTCCTGAATTCGAAGATGATGAACAAGTAATTGTTGAGCAATCAGGAGAAGAACCCATTACACCACCAACATCACCGTCATTTTCACAATCACCACCATCTTTCCTAGTTGAGAGAAATGAAGAGCGTACAAGAAGTGCGGAAGAGCTCTATGAGGTAAGCGATAAGCTCGAAAATCTCACCCTATTTTGTCGTTCGCAGATTGTGAGCGAGTGAACTTTGAAGAAGCTACTCAAAATAAGAAATGGGGAGATGCAATGGATGAAGAAATTAAATCCATCAAGAAAAATGACACTTGGGAGCTTGCTCAACTTCCCAAAGGTCATAAAGCAATCGGTGTAAAATGGGTGTACAAGGTGAAAAAGAATGCCAAAGGAGAAGTTGAAAGGTACAAGGCGAGGCTTGTTGCAAGGTTATAGTCAAAGAGTGGCATTGACTATGATGAGGTATTTGCTCTGTTGCACGTTTAGAAACCATAAGACTAATCATTTCTTTGGCAGCCCAAAATAAGTGGAAAATACATCGAGATGGATGTAAAGTCGGCGTTTCTTAATGGAGTACTAGAGAAAGAAGTCTACATTGAACAACCAATGGGCTATGTGGTTGAAGGACAAGAAGCTAAAGTCTTGAAGTTAAAGAAAGCTCTCTACGGATTGAAGCAAGCACCGAGAGCATGGAATAGTAGAATTGACAAATACTTGCAAGAGAAAGGCTTCACCAAATGTCCCTACGAACATGCTCTTTACATCAAGAACAAGGATAGTGATGTTTTAATTATGCTTATACGTTGATGATTTGATTTTTACGAGGGGAACAATATAGGCTTGTTCCAAGAATTCAAGAAAGCAATGACAAAGGAGTTGAAATGACGATATTGGGTTGATGGCTCACTATCTCGGAATCGAAATCAGCGAGGAAGGATGATGGGATTTTTATCTCACAAGAAGGCTACACAAAAGAGATCTGAAGAAGTTTAAGATGGATGATTGCAATCCAATAAACACACCGAGTAGAATGTGGATTGAAATTGTGCAAGGATGATGAAGCAAATAAAGTGGATCCAACACTTTTCAAAAGCCTAGTTGGATGTTTGAGGTACTTAACTTGTACAAGGCCGATATTCTTTACGTGATTGGACTTGTGAGCCGCTATATGGAAAATCCAACCACCACACATTTCAAGGCGACCAAGAGAATTCTTCGTTACCTAAAAGATACAATCAACTTTGGTCCGCTTTATTCAGTTTCTAATGATTATAAGCTAGTTGGATACTGATGATAGTGATTGGTGGAGATCGATGATCGAAAAAGTACAACTGGCTTCACATTTTTCATGGGAGATACTGCTTTCACTTGGGCATCGAAGAAACAACCAATAGTCACTCTTTCAACATGTGAAGCTGAGTACGTGGCAGCTACATCATGTGTTAGTCATGCAATATGGCTAAGGAATTTGTTAAAAGAATTAAGCATGTCACAAGAAGATCCAATGATATTTATGTTGATAACAAGTCAGCAATAGCTTTGGCCAAGAATCCGGTATTTCATAATCGGAGCAAGCATATTGATACTCGATACCATTACATCAGAGAATGCATTGCAAGAGAAGAGATTCAAGTGAAGTACGTGAAGTCGCAAGATCAAGTAGCTGATATCTTTACCAAGCCATTGAAGTATGAAGACTTTGCAAGATTGAGAAGTTCACTTGGAATTATAAAATAAGTTTAAAGGGGAGTGTTGAATTATAAACTTATTTTATAATTAATTGTAGTAGTTGAGTTTTGTAGTTGATTTTAAGTTGTTGGTATGGTAGGTGAATGTGGTAGATGGAAATAAAAGATGACCATTGGATTAAGGTTGGTGAGAATCAATCTTAGCCATTGATTTAGATGAAGTTTTAGTATAAATAGGGGGTGTTGTTGGTTCATTTGTATCAAGTTAAGAAAGAAAAACAAGTGAGTGAGAAGCAAAACTTCTAAGTAATATTTGAGTTTGAGTGAAGTTGTGGTGAGGTGTGTCTTGTAATATTTGAGTGATCAATAAAATTATGTCTTGTGAGTGGTAAATTTCCAACAAAGACCGGATGGAAATGCTTTAAAATACATTAAGGCAGCATCACCGGAAGAAGGACCAGTGTTAGTAGGAGCATTTTCTGAAGACGAAGCTTCTACGAGACGAGCATGGGGTCTTTGGGTTTGTCTAACTGAAATGGACAAGGTCAAATATCCATTCAAGTTCTTCCAAAATTCGGCGAATGGATCTTTCCTTTTGAATTCGATGACTGGATCAACCACAGGGTTTGCGAAGAACTCTTCGAGACCAAAAGAAGAATTCTCTGGGAAAACAAGATTCCGGCAAGCAAAGAAACTTACCGAAAATTACGTAATATGGCGCATGTTGGCGATGGATCGACCGGATCCATCAAGCATGCCCGAGCAGAAGGAACCCGAGTTTGGGAAAGGTTTTCGACCCAAACCCGACCGAGGACAGGCATTGGAAAGGACAAGGGCCGACTCACAAAACGCGTTTTCCTCGGGGACTACGCAAACCAACTTTTAGAAGATTCCGACAACTTTCACACGGGTGAGTCGCGGAAGAAAAAGAAAACCGGTGGCGAGGCAATAATGCAGGATATGACGTAAGCAGTGACGTCATAAGTATCAGCAAGATTTGGAGTCCGCCTTTCAAGTCCGGACTTACATCTATAAAAGGCGAGATTTGAAGGAAGCTGGGGACATCGAACATTTTCCTTAGTTTTCTTACAATAAAATGCGAGTGAAAAATTTGTAATATTTTGAGTGTTTTAGTTTTTCAAGTTCTTATGTATTTTCGAGTGCAAGCCTCATACATGAGAGGCTAAACAAATATTCTCCTCCCAAAAGGAGATTACTAATGTAATAAATTTTTCTTTAAGTTCTTAATAAAATAAAGGCACATTTTGTTCAACATGTGTTCATGATGTACTATTGATCAATCCCCTTTGAAGAATTACTTTTACGCCTTGGAGTAGGAAACGAACCAAAGGTCTTTGAGCGGTTTCAAGGAGTCGGATAACTTGCAGATCATCTTCCCCGAGGTGAGGTTGAGCAGTGAGGAGACATTCGTCAAACGATCTGGGGCGATAATCTTCCGACATTTGGTGGCGTTGCGAACCACTTAACCCGGTCTTTGTTTCGGTCAAAAGAGGTATGAATTTTAAGGGATTTATTAATTTTACGGAAGCATGTTGGGCCTGATATGGTCGTAATGGACTATTTTCATTTTCAGTCTAAAAGACCCAATTTGTATACGGATAAATACTTGAAATAAGATCTTGATAGAAGTATGTCTTGTTGAGTTTATAGGCTGGAAACCTGACATGATCCATTTAAAACCTCTGAATAGAGACTGGATCTAAGTAGGTGTAACAATGCCACGAACAAAACAAGTTACAGAAAAACCGGGTTCTTATTTCTCGAAAAATCCGAAAAACAAATTGATTCGGGAGTGAAAACTTTTTGATTATTGTATAATGCAATATATTTATCCTTATGGAGCAATCCGCCACAAATTAGAGTTTAAAGGGATAACTAGAACTATTGTTATTAAAGAATAAAATCCTAGGGGCAAAATGGTCCAAAAGTTGCAAAGAGTAATTATTTTCGTAGTTCAGGATGCAAAATGTTAAAAATAAAAGTATAGGTTGTGAAGTGTAAAAAGGGGTATAGTTGAGGTGGTTAAAAATAATTATCTCAATTTAATATTCAGCCCCCAAAAGTTATTCATAAATGTGTGTATTCTTCCCAACTATAAATTTCTGCGTCCGTCACTGCAAATAGACACACATAAAACATGTTGAAAATATAACAATAGAATAAATTCAATTTTTTCCTATGTGCGGATTTATCGGAATTCATATGGATGCGTTCGATACGTATCCAACATGGTCGTGCGTATGTCATGCTAACAGAAGTGTAGTACGCAAAGCAAAAAAAAGGGGAAATTAATTACCTCACTAAGGGGAGCATCAAGGATTCGCCAGTCACCAGTTGTCGCCAAATACAACTTATAATAATCATGCAAATAATCCTCAGCATCTCGCTTACTTATGTAATAAAAATCAATGTTTCTATCTATCTCATCAGAAACAGAACCACAATCAATTAATTCAATATGGTTGGAGATTTTATAAACAGGGATCCCAACCATGCGTTTCATGATTTCAGACGCTGACATGGCATGGCTCTTCTTCTTCTTCCACGGAATAAAATAAGAAAAAAAAGAAGAAGAGAGTGAACAAAACGGATTATTGGCTATATTATTAGGAACTGATGAAGATGATGATGATAAAGAAAATTTGGGAATTTGATTAATAATGTTGGAAAAGTGGGTTTGGAGATTGTTCAAGGCATGATGAAGATGAAGAGTTTGTTGCTGTTTAGATTCATGTTTTGGCTTCAAAAAATCCATTCTTCGATATCTAATTTCACAATGAAGAAACAATGTTTGTTTGCCGGGCTTTCTTTATATATATATTTTTTCAATAAAATAAATTAAATGGGTGCCTTGCATTGCAAGCAAAGAAACCATGCAATATTATCTAGAAAAGAAACTATATATAATTAATATTAATATTCCTTATTAAAGGTACGCATAACACATCATAAATTTACCCAGTTGGGCTGTGAATATATTTGCTTTCCGATTTTAACTTATCCTTGATTGGATTTGTGATAACTCATATTTAATTAATGATTTGATTAGAAATCAGTATAGGAGTTACTTTAGGGGACAAATTGGGGATCAGTTATTTTAGGGGCTAATTTAAGTTTCACAAAAACTCATGTCGGACCGTCTAACGGGTCTCGACTGTTAGACCGGATCCGACCATGGATTCGGTGTCATTTCCGTAATATTAGCAAAGTGGTGTTGTAGTAGTTTTCGGGAGCACCGTATTAGCGATCCTTCCGAAATGTATTAGTCGCCCTTCTAAAAAGTATTGGCGATTCTTCCGAAATGTATTAGTAGTTTCAAGAGTTTTTAGTATTTCTCCTAAATATACTCCCGAAATGTATTAGCAATCCCTCAAAAAAGTATTAGTTCCTCGAAAAAGTATTAGTAGTTCCTTGAAATAAATTAAATTTTTCTCCGAAATGTATTAGTAGTCCTTACGAAAAGTATTAGTCTTCTTTCTAAAAAGTATTAGCAGTTCTTCTGAAATGTATTAATAGTTCCCCTGAAAATAATTAAATTTTTCTCCCGAAATGTATTAACAATCCTTCTGAAAAGTATTAGTTGTCCTTCTAAAAAGTATTAGCGAGTTCTTTCGAAATTTTTAGTAGTTCCCTGAAGAGTTTTAGTATTTCTCATGAATATACTTCTGAAATGTATTAGTCGTTATCTTGAAAAGTATTAGTCGTCTTCATAAAAAGTATTATTTCTCCTGAAATGCGTCAAAATTGATTCATTGTCAAAATTGATTTTGACAAATCAACAAATACATGGATAACATGAATGGTTGGATGAGTTTATATTAAACTCAAAGCAAAACAAAAAGATAGCTTACCAAGAATCAAAACAATAAAAATTAAACAATTGAAATATGACTTTTAAAGTTTGGAATCAATTATCACCTTTTGACCATGGCACTCACATATTTCAAAGCATAAGCCTTTGAATGAAGAATAAAGTATAAAAAATACTAAAATAAAATCATGCAAAAAAATTTCCAAAACTCCAATTCATTCGTATTCCCCTACTTGCTGCTTATGTGTGCGACGGCCGACGAGTCGGTTGTATCAATTGACAATCGGCAATTGACTGGATTTACGGCTATGATTGTTGTGCCGCTGCAGGGGTTTGGGTTAGGTTTAGAGCTGTCGAAACGGGCCGGCGGGGCGGGCCGACCCGCGACCCGCCAAAACCCGCCACTTGGAGGGCCAAGAAAACCTCAACCCAACCCAATCCACCTTGGGCAGCGGGTTGGGCGGGCCGGCCCGCCAAAAATTTAAAAAATAATAAAAAAATGAAAACAATATTTTTTTATTCATATTATTAATTTTAATGAATTAAATATACTAATGGATAACAAGTACATATTTTATAAAAATATTATATACACTTTTATAAGAGATAAAAATATAAAATATCAATTATACTATTTTTTTTGTTGTCTATTTTATCTAATTTTTCATTTATTTTATTTTTATTTCTGGCGGGTTAGCCCGCCGCCCGCCCGCCCGCCAAGCCGCGGCCCCCTTTGGCGGGCTACTATATACTAAACCCACCCCTACCTAGGCGGGCGGGCGGGCCGCCCGACGGGCCTGGCCCATTTTTGACTAGTTAGTTAGGCTCGGAAGGGGTTGTCAAATGTAATTTGTGTGTGTTTTTTTTGGGGGAGTTGGGTTGGGTTGGATTGGATTAATTGTTGGGGCTCGTCTGACGGATTAGATCCGTCAGACCGTCTAACAGGAGACTAGCTCTTTAAGTTTAAGTGTTTAGAATTTAGAATTAGTTAGTATAATAAGTATAACTTCATACACAAATTTTACACCCTATTCCTAAGAATTATAAGGTAATAATAGTTTTATATATTTTTTATTCAAATTTCAAATATATATATATATAAGTTCCCAATTTTTAAGCTTTCTTTTAATTTTTTTACAAATTATTCATTAATTAGTTCGATTTATTAAAATCACATATTAATTATAATTTTATTTAATGTAGAAAACAAAGGGGCCGAGGAATATGACTTTCATTGTTCACTTTTCAACATCGAATATCTACGATTATTAAGGTAGAGATTTTATATAATTTATCTTTATTTAATGTTCCATGATTAAATTTCATCGATTGCATATATGTCAAGAGGAAATAAATTCATATAAGCTAGGGACCATGAAAAGGGTCTGGGATCAAAAGTATCTTCGGGGTGAACCCGCAATGCTATATGCAATAACTGGCCAGTCAGAGAAAAAAGAAGAAATTAATGAATTTATTGTTGTAATTATGTGAACGCTTTCATGACTTTCAGGTTGAGGAATCCGGCTGAATATATGATATTCTGGATGGTGGAATAAATCATGCTATATTTATAATTTAAATAATTATGATTGGACTAAAATTTGATTTATGTCTTTAATTTTTTTCGTTTATGCTTGGGATAATTGTTGGATATTTAATTTGGAAGATGTATTATTATTATTATTATTATTATTATTATTATTATTATTATTATTATTATTATTATTATTATTATTCTTATTATTATTTTAGCCATTCCCATCAAATCAAGATGTCTTTTAGCCATCTTTTTCAAACACATCTTTTTTAGCCATTTTGGGGTGTGAAAAACCCAATTTGCCCTTTAGTGAATTTACTTGCACCAAAAGACTGTAGTGCGACACTGTAGCACGAGTTACATGTGACTCGACATTGTAGCGCGAGTTACATGTAACTCGACACTATAGCACGACACTATAGCGCGAGTTACATCTAACTCGACACTGTAGCACGACACTGTAGCGCGAGTTACATGTAACTCGACACTATAGCACGACACTGTAGCGCGAGTTACATGTAACTCGGCACTGTAGCACGTCACTGTAGCGCGAGTTATATGTGACTCGACACTGTAGCATGTCACTATAGCGTCGAGTTATTTTAACCCAGTTATTTTGTTTTTCTCCAAAAAATTTTGAATTCAAATAACTTGTTCGTTTTAAATTCGTTTTGCATGTATATCTTTGTATCAAACTAATCCTCTTTTTGATACCTATAATTCAACACCCATATTACATTTTTAACAATAAAAAATACAGATTCGATTTTCAAAAAAAACTTGAAAGAAAGAGTAAGATGATACATATAGATAAATAAAAAGAGAGAAATAATCCAAATATCAAACAAACATGCTAGTAGGGTATGCATGTCATTTTACACCCCAAAATGGCTAAAAAAAATGTGTTTGAAAAAGTTGGCTATTTTTAATCTTTACACTTTAGAAATGGCTAATTTGAACTATTTCCAATATTATATATTTTTCTTAAAAAATTAAAAATTCTAAATCGATTTTTTGATAATTATTGGGATCACTTTAATTTATAAATTTATGTTTTCTTAATAATATTTTTATAGTTCTTTAATTTCATTAAATTTGGGTCGTTACAGAATTGATATTTCCTGTCTCACTTTTCTTATTTCAAAAATCGAATGAAAGCCGACCGACCAAGCCCAACGGGCCAAGCGAGAAAATTGGGTCGGGTCAGGCCGGGCCAAATTCTCGTCGGGCTTCTATTTTCTTAGCCCAACTCATCCACGGGCCGTGGGACATCGGGCCAAACAAGCCCAAATTAATTATTTTAAAATAAATCAAAAAACCAAGTATTTTATACTAATCAACCAAAAGCTTTATTTTCTCTGTTATTAATCTATTTTCGCTCAATTGAACAAGTTAAAGAAGGATTCGAGTAGGTTTAATATGCTCAATTGCCACCGTTGTATTGTAATCCCTAGAAAACGTGAGTTTTTTCTTTTTCTTTATAATGAATTCTTTGTTTTCGGATTTTTTTACGCGCATCCTTTTCGTTTTTGTTGAGGATTTTTCATAGAACTGTTTTGGTTTAGTTAACAGACAATTGGGAGAATTTTTTGCGAGTGATTGGGGAAAGGGGATTTGATGTGATGTATTGGGAAATGTGTGCATTAGTATAGAAATGTATCGGGAAGCATAATATATGTTTGGTTGGTGATTGTGGGAAGTGATTGGGAGAAATGGGTGACTGGGGGAAGTGAAACAAACATAGCCTTAATACTATGTAACGACCCACCTTTCAGATCGACGACTGTCCCCACAAACTAACACAAGTCTTTCCAGCACGCTTTGTCCTTACTCACGCGCACCCTGGGAGCCCCTTCCTAGGGGGTCACTTATCATATAATTGCTCTGGGCCAAGCACACTTAACTTCAGAGTTTTTATATGATGAGCACCAGAAAAGAAGATGCATCTTGTTGATATGAGTAGTACCTATCAAATCTTTTAAGCTCTCCTCAATTGTATAGTCCCATACCTACAATCTCAGAATCTCCTCTTATTCGGGTGTGTGATCAGTTCATTCATGTTCCCCTCCGCCTAGAAGCCTACCAGGAGGCGCTCCTTGTCCGTGACTTCTTGCACCAGCAATCACTCCCCGCCCTCTTCAGCCCCGGGCGTCACATACTATCAGGCTCGGGCCAGCCCAAAAAAAATGGGATTTTTGGCCCGATCCTGACTGGCCCGATGGGCCTACTAGATTGAGCTATTTAGGCCCAATTTTTTTCATATATGCGGGCTGGGTCAATTTTGCCAACTCTAATGATAGGTATAAGATGATGTCACAACTGTACACATGTCATTCTTCAATTTGTGGAACATAATAGGATAGAGAAATTGGAATATGAGATCTCATACCGTTGATTGGATTGGTATTTTTGTTTCAGGTTCCATTTTCCATTCATATTTTATTACATCGGATGAATGACACGCGTACAAGATGATGTAATAATGTTAAACATGTCATTCAGTTTAATATGTTGTATGCATTTCTGTGTAAATGAATTGGAACATCATCTTCATGACTGTGATAAGATAATGAATTGGGTGCATTTGGATGGAAGAATTTGAAAGGGGATTTGGGATAAAGGATTTGAAATCCTTAGCTAAACCCACACTCTTGTTTGACATATAAATCTAAATCAATAGATTTCAAATCCATCTTTAGGTTTTAGTTTATTTTCAAAGGTTTTTAAATCCCTGCCAAAACCTAGTAATTTGAAATCTATTCTTTTTTTTCCTCCTTTATGCTCACTTGCAATTTACACAAACCGCACACACACTACACACATTTACACACACTACACACACTCACGCATACTCTCTCACACTTATTCACTCTGCATTATCTTCACACACACACATTCATACATAATAAAAGTTATATATTTCATATTTTTATTAGTGTATAAAATTATAATTATTAATAAAATAATAAGATTATATTTTTTATTTTTATTTATTAAATACCAATTAAGAAAATGAATAGAGTTTTTAAATTTTTTTTATCAAAATTTATGATGGATTTTAAATCCCTATACAAATCTACATCATCCAAACAAGAGGTGAATTTTTAATCGAATGAGTTTGAAAACCATTCATTTGAAATCTCTTAAAATTTCAAATTCTTCCATCCAAATGGACCCTCAGTGTTTTTTTTTTTCTTTTAGGTTTCCGTTATTGCAGGTACTCGAAGTTGTCGTCAAGTTCCTAAGTGTTAGTTTCTTAGTTTAACAGTTTTCCAACCACGTTATTTGGTTGTGCATTAGTGGATTGCTATTTCTTATTCTGTCAGTTTTCTTGTAAAGGCTATTTAAGCCAAGTCCAATTGTGTTTGTGATCTTCTGTATACTGTTCCTTCACAAGAATCTGACATCAGAGCTCCCATTGAGCTTTGAGAAAAAAGAAATCAGATAGAACTGATAAGTTCAATTATGTTGTGTGCTCTATTGAAAATCAAAAAACATGGATGAGCTACAGAGTTCTCTTATTGTGCAACAACACAAGTTTCAACAAAAAGACAAAATCCTTTTATTGCTGTTGGGAGGGGCATGAAACACTTAAAAATATGATGCAAGCTATAACCAAGGATCAAATCCTGTTGAATTTCATCATATTAAGGACATTTAACAAAAGAGAAGGTCAAATTGACAACATATATAAGTTAGCCACACTAGTGTTGACTCGTGATAATCCATTATTTTTCGACCCAATGAACTGTATCAAACAAGTACCTATAGTCAGTATAATACAGCTCCTAATATTTTTTGAATAAATACAAAATATAATTAAAAAAGAAAATGTAGTGCACTGCTTACAAACCAAGCAGCTAGCTTTAAAATAGGGGTCTCGTTAAAACCTATCAAAGTAAAAACCAGTGGGAAAAACCTTTGATAGAAAAAAGAGTACCCCATAAAAGAAACAACAAAAATAACTTAAAATCGCAATCGAAATAATGGACGTCTATTTCTAGAGGATTTTCGAATGACATTGTCATGTGTTTTTTTTGCATGTGCTTGAATATCCTCCTAATGTCTGATGTATCATGTGGAATGTCGGCCCAGGATCCTCGAGCCACAATTGCCAGAGCCTTCATAGCTTCTGCCGAATCACTTGGGTGAAAGATAATCGGAGTAGTTGAAGAGTCGCCTAACTTGGTTTTTAATGCTTCCAATTTGTCTGCATCAACTTGATCGTCTTCATCCGCCATATATGACCAACATTTTTGGGCAGCAGCGGCCATAGCCTTGAACCCCTCAGAAGGATCATTGGAGCTAAGAACATCAAGAGGAAGGCTATTTGAAATAATTTCCATTCCACGTTGCAAATTAGCCTGTCCATGTTTATTCAAATTTGTTGCTTGCGGTTGATAAGGAACCATGGCTCTATCTGTGTTGCTAGTATTATATTTCGAAGCCATAATCCAATTCTCATTATCAGATTTGTGCTCCAAATTTGTATTATCACATGCCACATCATCCGAATCAACACCCAGAATATCAAAAGAATTCTTAGTATGAATACGCGAAGAAGAAGGTTCACCCTCCTTAACACGACCTTGACGACCCATTACTTGCACCCAAGTTTCAGATTCAACTACCTTGCCCTTAGTAGCTGGAACACGATCTTGAACGGTGGAACGTCCCCGAACTGAACTTTTTTCCTTGCGCCCAACGTCATCCTTCTGTTGTACCTCCTTAGATCTGACGATGATGATTTTGATCGGTGCCCAACTATGCGACAGTTGACACAAAATTCCGGCAAATTTTCATAACTTAGTAAAACAAAAGAACAGTGTCCTACCCGTTCCACCAAACAAACTCCTGAAGATTATTTAAATCAAGTTCGACTAAAACGCGAACAAAATGCCCCACCTCACCAGACAATGAACGTCCATCAATTTGGATAGGAGTTCCAATCGCGCTAGCAATCTTTGTGATCAAAGAATGATGCCAATATTCAATACTTAATTCATAATTACATACCCAAACTTGTGTCACTGAAGTATTAATATGATAAGGATTGAAATCCGAAATCCAATTAGTAATACGAATGGTACCTGGATTCAAGTTCCATGAAACTTTAGCAAAAATACGATTACGGTCATCCAAATTCATGAACTGCAAGCTGAAATACCCTTTCCCAAGAAGAACCAAACGCCAACTATTCTGAATTTTCCAAACCTCGATCAACTTGGACTTGAGAGCTTCCAATGAAAACAATTTATCACCATTTAGTTGCAACAATTGCCCTATCAAAGAGTAACATAGTTCTGTTGTACGTTGATAATAAATGTCCTCATCCATCGTAATGGAAAAGAAATCTCCATTCTTAACTGGATGGGAATCATGTTCGGGCTTTAGTGTTTCCGCAAAAGTTGGAATCTTGGACGCATGCCTTGAATCTGGAGATCTTGAACCAATAAAAGTAGATTTTTCATGGGTTACCTGAGAATCCAAGAAAGTACCAAGGTCCTTGTGGCCAGAAGAATTCAAGGATATAACAGAATACTGTGGGAGGGGGACCACCGTTTCTTGAGGATTGACCTCCAAGGGGGGACCACCGGGGAAGGGACCACATTTGGAGAAATTGTAACAACTTTTGGGGGCACCATTGACATGTTAACCACCAAAGGAGAGGGCAACTCCTTGGGCGATGGAAATACAAGGGAGGACATCCCCCCATAGAAGACGAAGTACCACGTGAAGGGGTTGAAGAAATTTCCAGGAAGAGATCGTTATCATGCGAAAGACTGGAGAAGCCGGCCAAAAAACCAATCCTCATCATTAAAAGTTGACAACAAGGAGAAGGTAGGAGAGAGAAGAGAGCATATCTTTATAGAGAGAAATTTCGAAATCCTAAAAAAAGTAATCTACATATAACAACTCCTAATAGAAGCACCTATAACCTAAAATAGAGTCGACTCATGATTTATGTTTCAACAAATGTGACTCAAGGCAAAAATGTTACTTCCATATGAGTGCAAGTAACATAAAACCAAGCTGCGAAAATGGAACATTAAATAATCAGTCGGCAAGAAAACAAACAAAGAAGTCGGTCAATGCAGAGACCATAATCGTACAACAGTAACTAATCTGAAAAAAATTGTGCTTCATTTTATGCATTATATAGACAATTATCTTGAAGGTACCCCTATACGGATTGTGATAGAAACAGCTTATATCTGCGTGTTTGGAGAAACTAGTTATGATGAACAACTAATGTAACGGAAACTAAAAACATCTATCTTGATCTTGTTTGGAGACTTGCCGTGTAATTTTTCATCCTCTGAAAGATTGCTTGACTAGTTAGCACACCACTGATGATCATTCTTAGACTAGGTTCGGTCAGGACAATGTCAGATGCACTTCGAGCAGAATCAACAACAACTATTCCAATGTCAGCCTTTTTTAGAGCAGGGGCATCATTCAAACCATCACCAGTATGGTAGTTATAAACTTTTTTGTTGTGGTAGTTATAAAAGAAAAACTAATCATACATACCAGGGAAAACGCAACATGAGCCATGTGTCACGCAGTTGGCCTTTACGACCCATTTTTCGCCATCTGCGGAACAAAGAGGCTCACCATCATACGTAGTCCATCGTCTAGATTCACCTAGCATGATTCTAGAATGATCTAGATAGTATAGAAGAATCTAGAATGTTCTAGAAGTGTCTAGAATATTTTAGAAGAGTCTGGAATATTTTAGAAGAGTCTAGAATATTGTAGAAGAGTCTAAAATATGGTAGAATAATGTAGAATATTCTAGAATAGTCTAGAATGTTATAGATTAGTATGAAACTATGTATAAGGTTGTAGACTAGAGTGGAGATTTATAGAATACTTGTGCAATATGTAGGAATCATGTGGAGAGTTCTAGAGAACTTCTCCCAACCGTTGGATTAAATGAATCACCACCATCCATTAAGGAGGTGGAGTAGTATAAATAGGTGTAGGGACCTCATTGTAACCAACCAAGAGTTGTAAGCAAGTTGAGTGAGCAATATAAGTGTTTTCATTTCTTGTGTACTCTTTTACTTAGCCATCCTCTATACTTCTTCACACACAAACACTTCGAGAGAGAGGCTGACTTAGCTAATTGCAAGGGGCGATTGAAGGAGCTAAGGCCACACGATCATTGTTGAGGGAACAAGTCCATGACACATGGCCATGTAAAAAAGGGCAAATTTCCCTCCTTATTTTCCAGATTCAATTTAACTCCCATATTGCAAGTAATGTACAAAAATAGGCACACAAAAATGCATTACCTACCAACTACAAGTGATCGCTCTGCAAAATTCTCAATAACAGAATGGACTTTGTTATCAAACACAGATCTGTTGACTCGATGCATTCCAACTATTTGCATCTTCCTTTTTTTTTTCTTCCACTACTCAACTACTTATACTCTATTTAGCAGACCACTTCCTACGTTTTGCTTCACTACTTTTTATTTTTTTGAGAATCTACTTATACTCTACTTGCCAGATCTCTTCCAGACAAACCATCCAATTGCACACGATCCAAGGAAGGCCAAATTGCTTTTCTTCCTCCGCCATTGATCTTCGTCGATGGGAAGGGGAGGGATGGGAGGGGAAATGGAAACCCAAGTACCGTAGACATGAGAGGGAATGGGGGAATGAAAATTGAAAAACTGAAATAATAGTATATATAGTTAGTCAAAGAAGGTCGCTGCCGCCAAAACCACACGGCAAACACGCGTGTTGGGATTAGAGAAGGGGTATTGTCAATTGTGTAATTTCCGCGCGTACAAACTGGGATAGTGGGATGAACATATTCGTAACAGTGTCATTTTTTCAACAGTTACAACATAAAATTGGTTATTTTACATTTTAAAACAAAAATAATTAGCATGATTGTAATTCACATTTTTATTATATGATTTATATGTGAACCTTTCATTTTGCCTCAAAGATGACTAGACTAGAGTCTAGACTAGTCAGGTATGGTATTAATATAATTTCATGATATTTAATCAACCCCAAACTGGCTTTTAATAATATTAATATTAAAAGGATACGTGTACGTATAAAAATATCATTTGATTTGTATTTATTTTTTTATTAATGTGACTACAAATTTAGTCAACCAAAAAACGAATAAACTCAAATCTTAAAAAAATTATAAATGTGGATTACAAAAGTCTTCTAAAATTGTTAGAAGAATTATCCTTCATTTCGATCTATATTACATTTTGATTCTGAATACAAAAAATTAGTCGAAACATAATCACAAGTCATTAGAAAGACAGAGCCGAGGGGTCAGGGCGTGATCGCCCC
This sequence comes from Rehmannia glutinosa, assembly GCA_016081115.2. NCBI lineage: Eukaryota > Viridiplantae > Streptophyta > Magnoliopsida > Lamiales > Orobanchaceae > Rehmannia > Rehmannia glutinosa. The sequence continues at coordinate 550,147 of JABTTQ020001258.1, forward strand.
CTCAATTTCAATTTTTTTTCCTAATTAATATAAATGTTTGTGTATGAAAACAACAAATTTTATGATTTTGTTGCCCTAAAAATAAGATTTACATATTTATCTATTAGTTTAAAGAAAAATAAATCTCGTCCCCCCAAACTAGCAATGAATCAAAAACACAAATAAATCTGTAAATATCATAAAATATGGAAATTATGAAAATATTCATAGCATTGGGTTAATAACAAAAATCGGCTCAAATCCTATAATTTTTAAAAAATCATATAGTGTCTAAAATACCATGATAATAGATCTACAACATGCTGAAGATCATAATCGATTCGTTATTCTTGTCGGGTCAAAAATTTGCTTGTATGAATCGTCTGCATAAGAAAAAATACTGCACCAATACGACGACGAACCAAATATCACACCAGACGCTAAACGATGAAATCGCAAATAAGAAAACAAACAAATAATCCAAATTTATGTGTGGAAATCACTTATATAGAAAATAAATTAATTAAAAAGAGTTGGGTGATTTCAGACTAAAAATGACAAAAAATCACCCATTACATGTTTAAGAAAAATGAGGTTAGAACTTAGAACCGCTAGAGTTTTTCTTTTTGGCCCGATATTTTAATAATTGATAAACCACTCTTATTAAAACACTAATGTCAAATTTACTATTCACTGACTATAACATCTTTTTTTCTTTCAAAACGATCAGGTGTATATAGATAAAACTCAAACCAGAATTTACATTGGGGTGGCCAAATAACCACAGACTAACAACGAAAACAGGTAAGATTTCTGAGCTAACCAAGAGGATAACCATCCTAAACGGACACATCTGAAAACACAACAGCCAGTCAAAACACCATTGAGGACTAAAGCAATAGGCAGTGAAAATTACACAGAGACTAATTGCAATACCCATCAATTGTTCAGGACACAAAACACAACTAAACAAAAATGAGAAACTGAATCAAAAGATCCCTAACTCCTTAGTTGCAGAAAGTAGCAACACTCTAAAGATCGAACCGCAATAAACACTCACACAGCCTGTGGGCTCCAGCATCTTTCCAAAAACACACCATGAGAAGTGCATGAGCAAGACAACATCAGCATCAGCAAACCACCAAGACCCCCAACCCGAAAAACACCACATCAAGAACCATTACTTGAATTCAGTCCAATCAAACAGAGTTGTTTCCACCGTAAACTATTCCGGTTTCCAGCAATTTTCAAACACCATAAGTTTCTAGTCTTCCAAAGCCACCAAAGAAGGTATGATGTTAATTGGATTCTTTTAATAACATACGGATTACTCTCCATTCCACATATCTTCCCCCACCAGCAAGAAAAAGATTTGGATTCTTCCAAGAGTCCATCCCATTGGATAGGGGCTAATTTCAAACCAGTTTTGCCCTTGAGCAATGGAAAAGCACATGTTCAATTGTCTCCCTTTCCTCTCCACAACTTTTACAAATATTGTCAATGTCCATTCCTCTCTTACTAATATTAGATGATGTGGGTAAAATGCCAGAATAACACTTCCATAGGAAGTGTTTAACCTTACTTTTAATTTTTAACCCCCAATTTTTTTGCCTGACCACCTTCATCATGTGAGCATTACCACTACTTTCAGCTACATCCATGTTCCCAACCTTATCAAGAATCTGCTGCAAGTAAGCTGACTTAATAGTAAAGATCCCTTTAGAGTCATGGTGCCACACCAGCTTATCACTTCTCTCCAGGCTAGTGTTTTTGATTTTAAGGATATTCGCACAATCTTCTTCTTCAAAAAAACTCTCCATCAATTCAAAATTCCAGCTGGTCCTATCATCAATCAAAAGCTCTTTCACTCTAATAACAGGCTATTGATCAAGGGGGTTGTAATAGGTTTGAACTTGTAAGAATCAGGGATCCATGGATGCTGCCAAATCTTGATTAAATTTCCATTCCCCACCTCAAATCTCAACCCTTTTTTAAGAGTCTTCCTACATCCCATCCAACACCTCCACAACCAAGATGCATTATTCTTCACAATAGCCTGCATTAAATCACCACAAGGGAAGTATTTGGACTTCAAAACCTTACACACTAGGAGGTTGGGTTGAGTCATCAATCTTCATAGTTTCTTGGTTAATAAGGCTTTATTGAACAGTTGCAGGTCATGGAAGCCAAGACCTCCATGCTTCTTAGGGATGGTGATTTTGTCCCAGGCCTTCCAATGAATTTTGGCATGTGCTCTATCAACTCTCCCCCACCAAAACTTAGCCACAATTTGGCTGATTTTTTTGCATAAGCCAAGTGGGAGTTTAAAGCATGAAAATACATAGACAAGTAATGCATCCAACACCGCTTTAATTAACACTTCTTTACCTGCAGCTGATAAAAATCTGTTCATCCAGCTTTCCAATCTCTTACCCACGACTTCAACCACAAAATAAAAAACTTCTCTTTTTGATTTACCAATGGCCATAGGGAGCCCCAAATATCTGCATGACCTGTGATTTTTAATGCCATTAAGTGAAGAGTAGATCGCCTGCTGAACTACAACAGGTGTATTTTTGCTGAAAAACATCGTAGATTTGTCCCAATTCACTTGTTGCCCAGAAAGCCTAGAGTATTGATCCAAAATTTTGAGCACACAAGCAGACTGGCTGTCATTGGCTTCACCAAACAACAATGAATCATCACCAAACATTTTCTTTGTCCTCATTAGCTCATCTCCCTCTCTTGAGACTTAGTGAATTCTCTAAGGTATCCATATTGGTAACTTCACTCAATTCGGCCACTTTCATCTTTCCTTTGAGGACTCTTTTAGTACATTTATTCTTTCTATTCCGAGATGGACCAGCTTCCAGGTTAGGCTTCGGGGTAATGTTTTGTAAGGGTATTCTAGTGAGGCTTGAAAGGACAGGTTTATTAACAAGGGTAGGTTTGGATATATTTTTGGTAATAGCTGGGGTTTCAGGTTTCTCTATATGGAGATCAGGATTATCTAAGGAAAAACTAGTAACGGATTTGGTTTGGGGTACAGTTGGTGTGGGCTCAAGTATAATCAATGATGTATTAGGCTTATGTGTGGGATTTGGTTCTTCAATAGGATTTATCACTGTGGTATCAGTAAATTTTTGGGTTCTCAAGAGGACTCCCAAGATCGGATTGTTGTTGTTAACATGTATGATCCTTTTTTGGTTATCAGGCTGGGTGTTGGCTTGGGTAACTTCACGATCAATTGAGCCCGAGCTGGTAGCAGAGTCCCTCGCTTTGGGTTTGCTCATGTTGTCATTTTTTATCTTGGAATAGAGAGTTTCTGCCTTAATCCATTCACCAAACTGGCCCTCAAGAAGGGCTTCATTTTCGATGTCCTGTTTTCTTTGATAACATGCTTTATCAAGGTGTCCAATCTTCCCACAATAGAAACAAACATTAATCAGATGTTCGTATCGAAAATCAACCCAAATGATATTTTCACCCAAACAAATACGAGTTCCTCTTAAGAGGGCTTTATCAAGTTCAACAGTAGCTAACAGCTTCACATGACGACCATTAAGGCTTCTACCCTCCGGAATCACAACATCTTTCAGTTTATGAAATGCCTTACCAATCTTAAGACCTACTTCACTGCTTAACCAACTATGAGGGATATTCCACTTTGAATCCAAAAATCAAGTCTCATAAACTCTTTATCATTCTCACAAATAACTTCTTTCCATTCTCGGAGCACTAGATAATAGTTGTCCAACGTCCAAACTTTTCCAAGAATTCGACCCTTATCTTCCAGGGAGTCAAAGATGAATTGGAAAAAATTAAGACCTACCTCCCTAATAGCAAAAGCTTCCTTAGCAGGCCAGATCTGAAACAGAGTCCTTTTAAAACCTCCAAAGTTCACTTTCTTCCCCCCACAAATTTTTCCGAACAAACTTCGAGAGCATTCCTCAACACTCATATTAATATCTTTTTCCTGTAGCTGAATGATGTTGTTTTCACCTTCGGCTAAAGAAAATCTACTAAGATGTGCTTCCAGCTCATGAGCCATCTCAAGAGATTCCTCACTCCCACACTTTTGAAAGGCGGCGACTCTCGTGCCCCCTGTAAACAAGAAGAAAATCAAAGAAGAAAGCAAGGGTAAGAAAGAAACAGAAGATAAATAAAACAGTAAACACAAGCTAACACTAAGAACTTAAAAAAGTGGGTCCGGACAACAACCACCTAAGGATAAAAAAACCAACTAGATTAAAGATAGTATTAATGGTAAACACCGAATGGTAGTTGAACAGAATGAAAAAAATATTTAGACATTAAAGGCTGAGCAAGAACATTGAACACAAGAGGAGGGAAACCGAAAATTCAAACCCTCAAAAGAAGGAGGCACAACTCCAATAGAGAGAAAAAAAACTCCCAAGAGAGAGAACACTGAGTATAACATCTCAAAAGATAAAATCGCAAAAACTTATTCAAAGATTCATTTACCTTAATTATATTTTTTTTCTTTTTTTGATGAAGAAGAATTGGAATTACTCATTCATGTCCAACAGTAGCAAATTGCACAGATATGAAGTATGAAGGGGGAGATTCCTCCCAATAAACGACGCCAGGCGCAAAATCTGTTGCTTTAGCAAGTGTATGGGCAACCCGATTCATTGACCTCCTAACAAAAATACACGAAAACAATGGCAAATCCTTAAGCATAACCAAATAATCATCAATGACATCACTGAAATAAGAAGTATTAGGTGATGATCCTCTAATAGCCTTAATAACAGAAAATGAGTTTGTTTCAACTGTAACAGTTACATGTTGGTATTTCTCCTTAAGCCAGCTAAGAGCCTCTCTAACCCCCATCGCCTCGACTAAGCTTGGATCAGCAATACCCACACAAACTTTTCGTATATCAGCAAGAAAACGACCCTATGAATCTCTTAATATACAAGCAAATCCAATTTTCCCAGCCCATTGAAAAATAGCACCATCCACGTTGCATTTTAGTTCTCCCATCTTCGGTTTAATCCAAGAAATAGCACATGCTTTGCTTTTGGTGGTATTTTCAGGCCCAAAAGATTTTCAAGTTAAAATTTGATTTAATCGATATGAGGATAAATCATCACATAGGTTTGTATAGCCACTCTTAACCGTATGAACTCCATTAGAGTCCCCAGTCCAAATTCGCAAGTCAGCTTTGGGTGAATTTGGGAGAGGGATCTTGCATATACGGCTCACATCTTTATCAATAAAAATATCTGATAACAAATAAACATCCCAAGCCACAGAGTCAGTTTTCATTAAGTTGAACACCTTAATATATACCTTGATTGTCTAATATAATAGGTCGATACTCAATTCCTATTTTGAAATTTCATCGGTCGCGCCTTCCGAATTCATTTTTCACGCTCATACAGACCGCCCAAATGACATTTCAGCAGTTAGACCCTCCCCACATACGGCACCGTGTTATAATTATTCTAAAAATCCCTGCCTAGCTCTGATTAGTCCCCGTCTAGGTGCTAGGTAACCTTGTTTGCCTATGTTATTCTTCGGATTAGGCCCCGTCTAACCTTGCTCAAGCTCCACCTAGGCATTAGGCCCAAGAATCTAGTCTACCGCCCGACTAGCGCCTAATGTTTTTTAGAACACTGGCTAATGATAATTAAAAACCAAGGATAGGGCTTGATATACATCAAACCAAAATTACCTTAATACCCTCGCTCATAGGCAAAATAGCTAAAATGGGCTAGTCCATGGTCTTTTGTATTCGGGTCGTGGCCTGACCCGAAGTCACAGTTTGGGTCGCTTCGTGACCCAAATCCGTTAGTTTGCGGATCTTGCGGATGGATGGAAGAGAAGGTCGACACGTGGATCTAGATCGTACTACCTATGAAGTCAAAACCTATAAATACCTCATTGTTGTCTGTGCTATAGGTATCTCATTTATTTCTAGTCACATCGTTTTTCATTTTATTAGCAACATTACACATGTATCTGACTTAAACATCAGAGGACCTTAGTTGGGGCCCATCTCGGGTAGCCTAACATTCACTCTTTTATAGGACCTGAACTGAAAGTGCCTAAGCTTGAGACGAAGCGACCTAAACCGAAGTACATTGCACTTCTTCACCCAAATCAATTGGCGTCGTATGTGGGAAATTAGGTCAAAACTAAACATGGAGGAGACACCATAGAAAACAAAAGAGACCCTACCTCAGGGAGCATCGCCAACATTGCAAATCCAGGAACAACCATAGAAGGAAACTGAAGACTTATGATCAATATGTGCATTAGTGATTTTGAAAAGATGTCAGAAAAATACTGGATGAAAGGGAAAGGAATGGCAAAGCTCCCATGGCCTCCCCTCCGAGGGAGTTACCTAAGGGAGAAGAATGCCGTATTGGTTGGTGAAAATAGGGGACCAGAAGATGTAGAGTAGATAACCAATCGATTGGCACCATGGGCAAAGCAACGTAAGGTGACCCAAGACAAGCTTTTAAAGTCTGTTGTTTTGTCATTTTTGTTAGTATTTTTGTGTGGTTATTTTAAGTTGTATCACATGTTTTTTGTAGTATATTTTGTGTTTTTATTTGTGTATTTTGTCGTTGAGTTTATTTTCGTGTGCTATGCTTGTTTTTGGTGGAAAAGTGAATGTAGCACGAGGAATGAATGAAAAGTGAGATGAGAGAACAAGTTTGGAATGTGGAGTGAACCAAAAAGAAGAAAACTAGGTGAACGGATGGCAAACGAATGTTCAATGGCCGTTCGCATGGGTGAAAGCAAAGGAACGGTCGTTCCATGGCCATTCACACATGTCGTTCGTTGGTTGTTCCCAAAAACAAGCCTCTGTAGGCATGCCCGTTCACTGGCCATTCCCAAAATCAAGCCTCTGCAGGCTTGCCATTCGCTGGGCTTTCAAAACACAGATTAATTCAACATAGTCGATTTTCATCATATTTCTTTTGGAATCTGGACTCTTCAAAGTTGTTAGGACTTTTGGGCTATGAAAGAGGAGTCTAGACTTTAGACTTTCATTCATTCAAGCTAGATACTAGATTTGGATTTCCCTCTTTTCTCTCCAACTTCTTCTTCACGTTAATTAAGGATTTCTTTTGGGGATCTCTCTACAACTTGAAAAAGTGTAATTCTTTTCCATCTTTATTTGTCTATTTGATTTTCTTTTGGTATTAATTGTTTCATGATGATGTTTGTGATTATTATCTCTTTTTTAATTGAATTGATGAATCTATCCGTGAGCTAATTTTTTTGTTATAAGGTTAGGATGAGTTGAATCAAATAAACAATCATGTGTATTAAGTAATTGATTATATTTTTCCTAATTGAATGGTTTTTTGTTATAATTGATTGTTTGTCCAACTTTTGATTATTTTGAGGAAATAATTGAGATCGAGAGAAGATATTATTTCCTGACTAAATTTAATTAGGAGGTTAGATATTAATCAGTAATGTATTATCTAACTTGGTTAATGAAAATAGCAAACTATGTAGGGATAGCCCTAATATGTGAATACGTGAGTTATCAAATCTATCCCTAGTTTTTACATGTTTGTTATATTTGTTAACTGCATAATCAATTAGTTGATATTCTGCTTGCAAGTTTGATGAGATGATTCCGAAATCCTAAACTTTCATCCGTATTGCTTTTTTTGGGTTTAATTGTGCTCAGTTTTAATTTGTCTTTTTATTTATCTTTCTTTAGTTAATTAAAATCACAAATCTTGTTAGAGTATTTATGATTTATTTTCTATTATTTGTGTTGCATAAAAATTATTTACCGGCTAAGTCTTCCTTGAGAGACGACTTAGGATAATTTGCCACCCTACGATTGATCTCATTCTCTTGCAAGAATCGCTAGACTTTCATAGGTGTTTAGCGGTGAATATGTGCAGATATAACTGATCTTAGTGAACAGATCGAACAGGCAACCCGAAAGCTAGATAACCTAAAGAAAAGAGGAGTTGTTACATCCGCTCTGCAAAAGAAATGATCCTCTTTCTCTCCAGAAATCTTATCAGAAGTGGTCACTACGAGTTTCAAGCTGTCGGAACTCCCTAAGTAAGATGGCAATAAGGATCCACAAGAGCACTTAACTGCATTTTATCATGTGATGCAGCTTTATATATAGTCTGATGCAATGAATGCTAGGATTTTCATCACCACACTTAAGGGAAAGCACAAGAATGGTTCATAGGGCTACCTATGGGAATTGTTGTGTCATATGAACAATTAGCGAGGAAATTCTTATGCCAGTTCGCAAGCGAAAAGCGAGCTTGAAGATCTATGACCCATCTCTTTATCATTAGACAGGCTGAAAGGAAACCACTTGAGATTTTATTAATAGATTCAACGACGAGGCTCCCGAGATGCAAGACATGAGGATTGATATGATGACAAACATATTGGTCCATGGATTAAAGAATGGAGCATTGGCATCAACCCTACCATATGATCCTCCAGCGGATAAAGAAGAATTGATGGGAATGACCCATCGGTATATTCAGGGTTGTTCGTTTGCTTCAAGTTTTCGAATAGCTAGCAACCCACCATCAAAGTGCCATGGTTGGTTCGCTAGCACCCATTCTCTATCCTCACTATTCTCAAATCGGAAAAGAATCAAATTAGCGCCCCACTCGCACACAATGATAGATTTTCTAGACTTCGGGCCTTTTTCATCACTTCAAAGAGGTAGAAAGGCTTCTAAGACTTATCAGCAAAAAGTTTCCCCACCAAGCAATATTGATCGTCCCCCTTATCATTATCCTCTGTGATATGGAGTCCGTCCAAATCGACTATAGCTTCTCCTATTACAGTGAGATCGTTCATCCTTGGAAATAAGATTGGGATCTCGATATTGTAGACCTGCAAAAAAAGACAGGAAAAAAAGAAACCAAAACCAAACGAAGGAGAAATGAGACAACCCTAAGCAAAAAAACACTCAACGGAAGCCCGAGGAGAAACAGAGAAAGAAGAAAGACACCCATAAACATAGAAAAAGAAGGGGGGAAGGGTCGCAAGAGAACACAAACGAACGAGACAGAAACTAGAGAAACAGGAAGAACGAAAGAGTAAACCTAGAGAGACTTGAAAAAGAAGATCGAAGAAAACAAAAGAGAGGTTATTTACAAACGAATACCTTGTTCCGCGTGATACTTGAAGTGCTTGGAAGTAGGTTATTTGCAGAAATTTTGATATTTGGAAAGAGAAGTGGCGGGCAGAGGAGGAGGCGAAGGGCGACGGCGCACGCAGGGGAGATGTGAGAGAGGCGGACGGGAGCGCAGAAGAGAAACAGCCATGGGCAGACGAGAGTGGTTGTCGATCGGCGAGATGGGAGGGAGGCGACAAAGATGGGCGCGACGCAAGGAAGAGGTGAGAGAGGCGGACGGGAGCGCGAAAGAGAAATAGCCACGGGCGGACGGGAACAGTTGTCGATCGGCGGGAGGGGAGGGAGACGATGGTGGAGCTGGGGAGAGGTGAGAGAGAGGCGCAAGGGGTGAGAGGCGGATGGGAGAGGCGCGCGGACGTTGTTTTTCTTTTTTTGCTGATAATAACCCTAATTACTAAGGGTCCTACACTCCTAACCACACGGTTGTAAAACGGTGTTAAATATTCTGGTGCTAAAAAATAACGACACCGGTTCTATAACCGGTGTCGAAAGATATGGTGTCAAATCTAAAATAATTTTTATATATGACCAGTTACCCGAAAACCGATCGCGAAAACCGTGTCTATTTGGGAATTTGTTTACAATAGACACTGGTTCTAGGAAACCGGTGTTGTTTATCAAACGACAGCACTAATAAGACACCGGTTTCTTTCAAAACCGGTGTTAAAAAGGAAAAGACACCAGTAAAGTCATAAAACCGGTGTCTTCCAGAAGGAATAAAAGAAGGGGTTTTGTACAAATTAGGGGCTTCCAGATTTGAGAGATTCCATGTTCCCAACTTGATATCTAATGCCCAGTTTCAAAGAATCACTAGATTAAATTCAATACTTCCAAAGCCACGAATCTGAGTTTTTAGGCTTAATTTCAAAAAGTTTTTGATTATGAAAATATTTTCCTTTCAAAACTTTACTCATGAGAAGGTTAGGTTGAGACACAACCCTCCAAAGCTGTTTAGTAATGAGAGCTTCATTATAAAATTGTAAATCCTTGAATCCCCCCCCTTCCTCTTTAGACAAAGATATTTTTTCCAATTTGTCCAATGAATTTTATTTCGCTCCACTCCAATCCCATCCCACGAATTTATTAGCCAATCTTCATATCTCCGACACACCCCAATTGGCACTCAAACAGGACATCACATATGTGGGCAATGCACGATTACAACTTTGAGAATAACTTCATTTCCTACCGAGCTAAGAAATATATTTTTCAGTCAAAATTCTTTTTTTGCACAACGTCGAAATATACTTAAAAGTGTCTTTTTGATTTATCAATCCCCAAAGGAAGACCCAAATATTTAGAATTATGATGCTCAAGTATCCCTTGAAGAGTTTGACAAATTTCACTTCTAGCCAAAACATGAATATTTTTGCTAAAAAGCACAGAAGATTTTTCATGATTAACCGCTTGTCGTGACACTTCACAATAGGATTGAAGAATTTCATTCACCAACGGGTATGTTTACTATCAGCTCTACAAAAATGATTGAATCATCCGCGAAAAACAAATGAGAAATAACAGGGGAATGAAAACTGATTTTCAGACCTTAAAAAGATTTTACCTTACAAGCTTCATTAATAAGATGAGACAAAGCTTCAGACATCAAAATGAATAAGTAAGGGGATAATGGGTCCCCTTGCCTAATACCACGAGAATGGACCACAAAACCCATAGGCTGCCCATTAATGTTAAAAGAAAACACAGCAAAACTCACACAGGCTTTAATCCAAGAGACAAACACTTCTGAAAATCCCATTTTAGACAAAATAGCAAAAAGAAAAGACCATTCGACTCTATCATAAGCCTTTGCCCATGTCCAGATTAAGAGTCATGAATGATTTTTTACATTTCCTAAGAGAGTTAAGATAGTGAACACACTCATTGGCAACAACCACATTATCTATGATTTGTCTACCTGGAATAAAAGTCGATTGATTTTTACTAATGCAACAGTTAAGCACAAGTTTAATCCCATTGACAATGATTTTGGATATGACTTTATAAGTAACTGAACGAAGGCTAATAGGACTTTAGTGGGCTATAGAAGTAGGATTTTTAATTTTAGGGATAAAGGTGATGAGTGTGTGACTCGTAGTTCGAGGAATTTTAGAGGAGACATGCCATTAATACAGAGCTTTGAGAGGATGTTGATCCATGAGTGCTATTTTAATCTCTGATTCTTCAACATGCCTGATAAGAGTGTGATTCAATTCATGAGTAATTACCCTTTTGATCCGTTCCAGGATATGATCAGGAGAGACAGGAACAGGAGATTTAAAAAGACTAGAGTAGAATCTAGAGATTTCATCCTTGATCTCTGAATACGAGCGTTACTTTTATTAGAAGCATTCCATTTAATCAAAGCCACCCCTCAAAATGGGATCAATTGGGATTCATCATTCATTGGGATTATTTCTGGCAGGTCATAAAAGAGAGAATTACATCGATTTCTTTATTCTTATTGGATTTCTTGGCGTTAATTTTGGTGGGCCATAATGATAGAATCCAATTTGATTCCCCAAAATGCCCTTTTTGGTGGATATATCATATATATGCTGACTATTTATGGAACGTGTGCATGGCCACCCTCAAAATGGGATCAATCAAATTCTGGTGCATGTTGACTCAAAGAAGAAATATATATAGTACTCTATCCCAATTTTTGTTTTTAAATATATATTCTTTTTGTATTTTTCTTCATATCTTTTTTTTTTGTTCATTTTAAATCTCACGTCCAAATATCCTTGATCCCTTCAAATTTTCTCTTTTAACCTTTCTATTTTATTTTGTTGTTTTGTTTTTTTTTGCTTTGAGGAAATTTGTTGTTCTTGTTTTGGTACTTCAAGTTTTTTTTCTTTTTTTCATTACTTAAAAACAACTCTCTAAAATCATGAGCTTGTAGTTTAAGTGTTATCGTCCACAATTTGTAAGGGTATTGACCATAGTTCAAACCTTGTATCTTTCAGTTTCTTTAAAATTTATATCCCCTCCAACCACTACTCTCAATTTATTAAAAAATAATTCTCTAAAAAATTTACATATCACCATAAGCTATTAAGCTTGTTAATTACCTTTTCTTTTCATTCTTTTTTAACATTTCTTGATTTGGAAAATTATTAAAAATTGATTAAATGTAAATTTAATTCCAATGATTCTTTTATGATTTGTAATCAAAATAATGAATTGATTTGGAATAATTTTTTTCCTTAAATAGTTGATCCCACTGTATAATTACCAGAGTTGTCATTTAGAATTAGACTTAAAAAAAAAAAAAAATCTTTTCACATAAAATGGCTTCCTCTCTATCATTCTTCATATTCCTCACTCTCACAGTCCTCCAACCTCTCTTCTCCGCCGCAAACCTCCACAAATCAACATCCCTTTTCCGATCAAATCCCATCCCGGAAACCGCCGCCGCGGCCGACGCCCCCACCACTTATTTCGAAGTCACAAAACCCATCCCACTTCCCAAAACCAAACCCTGCTCAAATTTAATCCTTCAACATGAATTTGCCTACACATACACCAAACCCCAGTTCTCGTTAACTACAAACCCCCTTCAAATTGCCAATTTCACAACAATTTCTCAAAAATCGTTCTCGAATGGACTGCGACTTCAAAAGGGCGTCAATTTGATAGAATTTTCGGCGTTTGGGTCGGTGGGGTTGAGATTCTCCGCAGCTGCACCGCTGAGCCCAGACGAAACGGTATCGTTTGGACCGTTAAAAAGGATATAACGAGGTATTATTCTCTGCTCATGAAAAAACAGAGTTTGGCTGTGTATATGGGAAACGTAGTTAACAGTAAATACACTGGTGTGTATCACGTGAATTTAACTTTCCATTTTTACCCTCCTGAAGAAAATTACAGTCATAATGAGGTTAATTCTGGTGATGGGTTTGGTTCTAGGGCTGATTTGATCCTGCCCATTTCAAGAAATTTGCCTTTAAATGATGGGTTGTGGTTTGAGATTGAAAATTCTACTGATGTGGTGAAAAAAGAGTTCAAAATCCCCCAAAATGCATATAGGGCTGTTCTTGAGGTTTATGTGTCTTTTCATGAGTATGATGAGTTTTGGTATGGAAATTATCCAAATGAGTATATTTCTGTGAATAATGTTAGTTATCCTGGAAATGGGCCATTTAGAGAGGTGATTGTTAAATTGGATGATTTGTTAGTTGGTGCAATTTGGCCTTTTACTGTGATTTACACAGGGGGTTTAAATCCATTTTTATGGAGACCAATTAGTGGAATTGGTTCTTTTGATCTCCCTACTTATAACATTGAGATAACCCCTTTTTTGGGTAAATTATTGAATGGGGAAAAGAATCATACCTTTTCATTTAGTGTGACAAATGCTTTGAATGTTTGGTACATTGATGCAAATTTGCATCTCTGGTTGGATGAAAAATGTGAGAAGACAAAAGGAAAGCTTTTGAAGCACAAAAGCTCACCTCTGTCAATGTCTCTCGTGTCGAATTTTACCGGTTTCAATGGATTGTTTACTACAAATGTTAGTAGGTCAATAGTTTCAAGTGGATGGGTGAAATCATCTCACGGGTTAATCACAACGAAATCGCGCCAAGAATTTAAGTATGGTAACGCGATGACGTTGGGAAATCACGCGAATTTGCAGATTTTGGATCAGACGATAAAGTTCAAAGGGAGTGTTGGTTTTAAGACGCATTCGTCTTCAATTTGGTCGACAAAGTTGTTCAAAAAGTTTCGTGTTTACGTGTACTCTGATACTGTGGACAAGGGAAATGGAAGTCAAGTTGCTTTAGCTAATGTGACGCTTAGTTTTGATGAGAAGAGTCGAAAGAGTTCGGATTTTGGATCATCCGTTCGTAGATTGAGTAATTGGCAACATGGAGATGGATATATGCTTCTGAAAAACGCGGACTTAGTCAATGGATTGGGAAGTACACGACAAGATTATCGATATTCTGGTGGCGAGTTGTGTTATTCTAGGAATGTAAGGAGCTCAAACTACACTATTTTGTATGACAATGAGGGCAAAAATTGCAAACATTCTGAAATGTGGGGTTTGAATGGTGAAAAGGAAGAGATGATTTGATTGTTCTTACATTCTATCACACATATATGATATTCTTTGTCAAGGTTTTAGATCCCTCTTTGGTTCTTGCTTCTGATTATTTCTTGTAAGATCTGATCAAGGTTTATGTATATTGGAAGCACAGTAAAAATCTTGCTACTGAATGTTTTGTTCAAATTGAATGGATTGGGGTCACTAAAAATGATCCATCCTGCCTGCTCTGCTTCATCTCTTATTTCAATAATACCAAAAACAGGCCACATGTGCCTCATGGATGGCCTAGTAGTGTGTGTGAGTTCTTGTTATTTGAGTAGAGATTGTTAAAAATATGTAAATATTACTAGAAGAAAAATTACAGTTTATTCTTTTTTTTTCTCAAGTATTATATATCATTATATTGGATAATAATTTTTAAAAAAATATGTGTATGTACATTGAATATACAAAAATATTGTTTCAACTTTATTTTAAAGAGTTTAAAATTGAAAGTTAATATAATCAAAATAATTTATATGCTGAATTATTTTATTTTTTTTTGTAATTGTTATACTTATTTACTGTTGAAGTATTTTTAAGATTTTGAATTACTTAAGTTACTAAATCTTTTTCTAAACAAAAAATAATTTTTTTCCTTCTAATTCATAAAGAATCTAAAAAAAAATTGAGGTACATATGTCTGAAACATGCTAAAAACTAAGGTTAACTAGTAATCCCGCACGTGCGTTGCACGTATATTATTATTTTATTATGATTGAATTATTTTTTTATTATTCGCGTGTATTATTATTTTATTTTATTGGTTTATACTTAAACTGTCTATTAACATGAGCTGGTATTTATTAATTTATTTTAATAATAAAATATTCATATAAAGTAAATAAAAATAAAATTTATTTATAATAGGGTACACATCGATTCTCTTACATGCATCATCATTGGAAAATGTTGACACATCAAAAACGTGGAAAGCACTATAAGAGAAAACTAACACTTCACCATCTGGAATTGTGTTATCATGGACGAATTTGTTCAATCCATCCGTAAAAAAGAACGCGCCATAGGGGTTGATCATTTTGACCATCCAAGTGAGTCTGTTCACATTATGCAGATCACAAATTAATGGTATAAAATCATTAAAATGACGTGCGAATTTGGATGAAAGACGATAACACAAAAAAATTAATGTAATTATAATTTGAAGAGATAATGACACGACAACATATTTAGTTAAGTTTTGTAATGAATTTCTAATTGAATAATAGAATAAGTTATTCCAATAAATTCCTTACAAAAATAATAGGAAAAATCAAAATTATAAAACTAATCACCGAGCCGGTATTTAATTTAAATTAGCATCCTCATGGACATCTGAAAAGGTAAACATCAGTTTATCACTAAGTATTTATTTAACTATTTTTTAATTCTAAAAGAATTTTATTTGCTATCACTAACTAAATTACGTAAATAGTCGTACTAAAAAAGTATGGAGAAAGCCGGTATTTCTATAGATTATTCGAGACAAAAAGAAGAAATTATGGAAGTGATCGACGTGTTTAATTTGCAATTAGTTTCACATAATCAAATAGTTAGTATAAGGAATAAGAAAAAAATAAAGAATTCATAATTCAAAATACAACTTAAAAAACAAAATACAACAAAACTATCAGGAATAATCAAAAAAGAAACAAATACTTTTTTTATTAAACTCACCAAGTAACATCCGTACAGATCTACAATATAGTTTATGTAAAAACTCTTGTTTAGTACATAATCCATGTTGAATACTATCGATGTTGGCGGAATATTTGATGAATACGATAATAAGGGGAACGTGAAGCTGAAGTCATATTTGGTGGTTATGCTTTGAATTTAGGATCAACAATATCGAAGTATCTCTCTAAAACAATTTAGTATAAATATAAGGGGATTTACCACAAATAATAAGCTGCCAAAAAAATCTCCAAACACAAAATCAATTGTTAATTCATTGGTAAAAGATACTTCAATGGTAAAGGATACATAAAATATTCCTATAAATATTCCGCCAAATATAATTCGTCTATTTTAACTATTATTGAACACTTTAGGATTTGAATAGTCAATTAGTATTTAAAATTTGATTAATATTATAGTATACAAAAAAGTAATGTCCATCATTGAAACAAAGAATAATATATATATATATATAAATATAAATGATGTATAGAATCGTAATAATCATGGTAGTAATAATAATAATGCTATTTATAATATTACTTAATTAATTAATTATAGTCAATGATTATATAATTTTTAAAATATGAGTATATATATATATATATATATATATAGAGAGAGAGAGAGAGAGAGAGAGAGAGAATTGATAGTACAGATTCACTTTTGGTATAAAGTAAGAATATCATTTATAAATTATTTCTAGTTTTTATACATATAAAATAGGAATACCATATATAATATTTTCCTAATTTATAGACATATAAAGTAGTAATACCATTTACAATATTTTTCTAAATTAAAATATTACCGAATATAAGAAATAAAAAACGGGAAATATTTTGTTTCGGACTCTAATTTTTATACATATTTTAAATAAAATAAGAATACTATTTATAATATTTTCCTAATTTAATACAATTTATAATATTTCCCTAATTTATATATAAATATAAAATATTTTCCTAATCTAATACAATTTATAATATTTTCCTAATTTATATACATATATAATGTGGGAATACCATTTACAATATTTTCCTAATATAAAAAGTAAAAAGAGGGGGAATTTTTTTATTTTGGACTCGCTTATTATATCTATATATATTATTAAACAATTTAGGAAAGTTAGAATAGTCATTAGTATTTAAAACTTGATTAATTAATATTATATTGTACAAAAAAGTAACGACACCATTGGAACAAATAATAATATAGAGAAAATTACACTAAACCCCCTGTACTATTTGCATTTTCATACTTTACCATATAAACTATTTGTTGTTACACTTTACCATATGAATTATGTAAATTTTTGCACTTTTCCCTATATGGACAATTTTGCCCCTAAAATTTTATTTTTCTTAAAATAATAAAAATCATTACGGTCATCATACCTACCATGTTATCATATATATAATTAATATTTTCTTAAATCCATACCTTATTTCAATAAAATGTAGCTAGGTATTCTAAGTCGATTTTTGGGTTGCTTTTCACACATACAGTTTTACGACTGCTCCTTATACTCAACCTTAATAGGCATCACAATAGTTTGTACCAACACAAAAAAAAAAGTAAAAAGTTGTAGGAAAAAAAAATTGCCGCTAACTTTAGACATTAACTGCCAATCTTAATTAGTATTCATCACTAACCAATTAAAAAAGGAAAAAAAATAGTTAATTAGCAATGAAAATATTCGTCACTAACGAGGAATACTCAACTAAATTTCGGTCAAACAATGTATGAATTTAAGAGATTATTAATTTTTTATATGAAAACATGATGGGTAGGATATGATCGTAATGAACTATTTTTATTATTTTAAGAAAAATAAATTTAGGGGTAAAACTGTCCATATAGGGTAAAGTGCAAAAATTTACATAGTTCATATGGTAAACTGTAACAAAAAATAGTTTATATGATAAAGTGTAAAAAGGCGAATAGTATATGGGGTTTAGTGTAATTTTCTCTAATAAATATATTTAGTGATAATGTGATGCATAGAATAAACATAATCTTCTAATATATATGAACAAAACTGACGTATAGTGATATTGATATTAGTTATAGTCAAATACTATTTATAATTTTGATGATATACATATATTATATAAAGATAGAATTGATAGTATAGACTCACTTTTGGTATAAAGTAGGAATATCATTTATAAAAAAAAGTTCTAATTTTTACACATATAAAATAGGAATACCATTTATAATATTTTCCTAATTTATATACATATAAAGTAGGAATAACATTTACGATCTTTTCTTATAATATTTTCCTAATTTACATAATTACAATGATTTTCTTATAATGAGGGGAATTTGGGGAGGGGACACACACTCGTATGAGATCGAATCCGGGTCATTCACCCTTATAACACATGTCTATCCACTAGAGCATAAACAATGACGTAGCCGAGAATTATTATGGGGTCGGCCAATACACGAAATTGGGATGGGCCAGATAAAAAACTACAAAAAATACATATAAAAATTAGCTAAAAAATTGAAAAAAAAACTCCTCGTAAAAAAAAATAAAAGGAGGCCGGGGCCCGGATTAGCCCCCTACTTCCGCCACTAAGCAGGAGGTTGATACCGTTATTCTTGTTGTTAGAAAAATGGTTGTGATGGTAAACTATATAGTTTTGTTTATAATCCTAAAATTTAATTATCAAGATTTCTCTTTAAAATGCATTTTTTTGGAACTTAATTTTTTTTGCTTTTATGTAAAAGGTAAAGTGTTCATGGGCGAAGCTATTTTAGGACGAATACGGTCGGCGGACCGCACTCGAACTTGGAGTGACCCCAATGGCGGAGAGAGGGCTGGGCCAGTCTGGGCCCTGGCCCAGCCCATTTTTTTAAAGAAAAAATTTTTTTAGTGAAAATTTTGAAAAAAAAATAAATTTACTTATAATTTGTATTAATGTTTTTTGGATTTTCTGTCCGGCCCACCCCATTTTTATGTATCGGCCCACCCTAGTAAAGCGTCCTGGCTCCGCCCTTGAGTGACCCTATTAAATTTGAGTTGGACCGCACTGAAAATTCAATCGAAGGTTTAGTTCATATAAAAATATTTGAGTTAGATTTGAAAAGTCAATAAACCTATATTGGCTCAAAATATTAAGAATTATCTGTTTCAGTTAAGGTATATTAATTATAAATGGTTATCGTATTGTTATGTACATAGATATATATTCCAACCTTGATAATGAACAGTTTTTTGGAAGTATTTTTTTGAATGAATTTTTGTATATAAGTCTATTTCCTAATAATAATAGTTATTTAGTGGTTAATTTGGAATATATTTTTGGATAAGCCACTTATCCAAAAAGTTCATTATTGAGAAACCATAATTGCTAAAAAAAAAAAAAAGAAACCATAATTGGAGATTATGAAAACCCCCAAAGAATTATTGTAATGTTACTACATTCATATTTGCCTCATTTATCTATTTTTTCTCCAAGAATGGTCTGACGTTCGTCTATACCAAAAAAAAAAAAATGGATCATATTGCCGAAAATCATGGCTACGCTCATAAAAGTGTTATCATAATTCATAATCATGTGATCGTGCATTCGGAGCTCCTCAAATAATGTATACCATAGAGAAATTCAATATAGTTGACATTGAAAATGGATGATACAATAGTGTGAAAAATGATGATCATTACTAATAAAGTGTAAAATCATTAATGATCATTAATATTTGAGAAATTTGGACGAATTTTGAGAGTGTGATTAAGTATGAAATTAAAATATAACAATGGAAATTGATTTGATATAGAAATAATAAAATCATAATATGATATGATTGATAATTGGAAATATATAAGTGAGCGAATATAGTGCAATTTGTGAGAAAATATGTGACAATAATAGTTGATTTAATGGTTCTTTTTTTTCTTGATAAAAATGAGTATATAAGATTGGTGAGAGAAAATATACACGAGAATTTTGGATCCAAATTTAAGAAAATCTATCACTTCAAAACTCAAAATTCAACCTTTTCAAATTAAGACCCAATTTTTATTTTTTCTCATATTGTACCTTTCTTCAAATTTTGTGTTCTCACTTCAAGACCCAAAATTCAACATTCTCAAATCAAGACTCAATTTTTTTATTTTTTCTCAAATTAGGTCCTCTCCTAAATTTTGGGTTCTCACTTCAGATTTAGGGATTTAACAAAAAGATAAATATTTGTGTAATCTATCACATCAGCCACAAAAAATATTTCCTTCCTCTTTTCGTTTTTTCGCTCATTCTTTTTTTTTCCTAATCCATACTTATTGTCAATTTTGTTTAACTTGTAGATACTGAAATATATCTATAAATTTAAATGTATGTGGCTAGCAATATGAAAAACAAATAGTAAAATATTTTCCGGTTACTTAAAATAATAAGTTATTCAAATTATGAATGAAAAAGAAGTAGTAAAAATAAGATATCAAAATTGTGGTTGACTTTTCATTTAAAACAAGTATCGATTATGAAAAAAAGAATGAGCGAAAAATGAAGAGAGAAAGAAAAATAATTTTTTTGGTGGCGTGATAGATTACATTAACATTTTAAATTTTAAAACTTGAAGTGAGAACCCTAAACTTGGGGAGATCCCGATTTTAAACTGATAGATTTTGTTAAATTTGAACCCTATTATGAAATTCTCTCAAAATATACATGTAAGTGAATATTGTAAAAAAACATAAGCAATTGCATTTTGGGGAAGAAAAAACCTCCACTCGAAGATAAACAATTTTCATATTCAATTGTTTGCTAGGGGTGTCAATCGTGTCGTGTTTCGTGTTCGCGGGTCGTGTTTTTACATAGGTATTACAGGTCCGACACGAACCCGTACCCGACTCGTTTAATTATTCGTGTCAAGATACACGACCCATTTATGACACGGGTAATCCGACACGACACGAAAAAACTGTATAATTTAAACTTGACACGAAAAAATAAAATAAAAAATCAGAAAAAATTGAAATTACAAATAAAAAATACATCAAATATTAAAAATTATTAAAAAACTGCATTTAATAATTTTTCCATCATCATATAACCAACTAAAACATCACAAAATATTAAAATAATATATCACTATAAAATTAAATAAGTTACATAGGTCAATCGTGTCGACCCGGCCTGACCTATTTTATTTTTCGTGTTATTTGTGTCTGACCCGATTTTGACCCGAACCTGTTAAGGGTTGTACCTGTACCTGCTAAATTCGTGTTAGGTTCGTGTCGGGTTATCGTGCACACACAAATCGACGCCTCTTGTTTGCCCATCTTTCTTTTCCAATTCAATAAATGGGGGGCCAAATTAATATTTTTCAATTTAATAAGGGGCAAAATAATATGTGCAAGAAAACCAACCAATCTGTTCTACGGTTCTACCCGAAGAAACAGATAAGGAGGGGTAGAGGAGAAACCCAGTGAGAACTAAGGAACAAAGGGGATCGCAAATTTTAATGGGTTTCTCCACCATTAGCAGGCAAGCTTGTTCTCTCTCAATTTTTATGCAGAATTTATCCTTTCAAATTTTTCTTCATTGAATTTATCGTAAAATCTGGCAATCCACATGTTTGTCTTTTTGGTCTGCGCGCAGTTATTGCACCGTGGGTGTGGGCTGGAAATCGTCGAGCTTGTTTACGCCACTGAATTTTCCACCAATTAACAATTCAAATGGAGTCGCTTTTTCTCACAAGCAGCGGCACAAGTTCATTTCCCCTCGCGCTGCTTCTTCTTCTTCTGGTACGTTTCTTCCCCACTTATAATGTGTGTGTGTGTGTGCAATTTGTTTTTCTTTATCCACTCTTTTTCGTTGAGAGGATGTTTAGAACTCAGAACTGCAATGTCTTGATTTTAGGAACTTTGTGGTAGTTCAGCTAGCATCATTTATGCACGGTTGAGGATGTGTTTGGAATCTGCATTTTGCTAATTATATGCTTGGTGGTGTTTATCTTACTGTGTAATGCTTTAGCTTTTGGGTAGGGCTGAAAATCGAACCAAATTATTCGATACTCGACTCAAGATCGATCATTTAAAGCTCGGTTTAGCTCGGTTCATTAACACATCAAACCAAGTTTGAACATATTCTTACGTTCGATAAAATATAAATCTCGTATCGAGGTCAAATCGATTAGTAAAAACAACATAATATGTACTCGAGCGCGATTCGTGTTCGAGCCGACTTAGCTCGATCGATTAATAATCAAACCAAAGTCAAACACAATTTTTGAAGCTCGATAAAAATTCAAATAAACTTGAACATTACAGCTCTACTCAATTCGATTACACCCCAACTTTTGGGCTCTCATCTTATGCCAAGATAATGCTGGTAGTTAGGAAAATAATCGGCTGCTGTCCTGCTTTTATTTATTTTTATTAAGTTTGATGAGCTCTACCTACGTGAATTTGAACATTATAAAATACCTTTTGAGAAATTTTGCAACAAATTAACTAGTTTTGATGTGGAGGCGCACAAAATAGAGAAAAGGGAACTTTATCATTGAGTTTTCTTTGTCTCTCCTAGTTTTGCTTCTTACCCGGCGAGAGATCTTTTATGTCTATAGTTACATTATTTTAATCTATCAAGTTAGAGAATTCTTGCAGAGCTGTTTTATTGTTGGATTGATTCTCTGATTCAGTTGTGTTGCTTTTGATTCTTCCCGATTGGAAGCAGATCCTCTTTTGGTAAAGGCTGCGAGAGGTGAACCAGTTAACCGACCTCCTGCATGGATGATGCGTCAAGCAGGAAGGTATATGGCTATTTATAGAAAGCTTGGAGAAATATCCATCCTTCAGAGAGAGATCAGAGACAACTGATCTCATTGTGCAAATTTCTTTGCAGCCTTGGGAAGCTTTCCGACCCGATGGAGTTATTATTTTCTCCGACATACTTACTCCGCTACCTGCGTTTGGTGTTCCTTTTGACATAGAAGAGGTGCGAGGTCCCGTAATACAATCTCCCATTCGTTCGGAAGAGGACTTGAAAAAATTGCACCCGATTGATTTGGAGAAACTACATTTTGTTGGAGAATCGCTTAGGATTTTGCGAAAACAAGTGAGTCTTTGATTGGAAAGAAAAATCCTTGTCTAGAGATCTATATTTATTTAGGAATAATTTCAAAAAATACCGCTGAAGTTTGGCGTAATTACAAAAAAACCCATTGAAGTTTCAAAATTAAAAAAAAAAATCCTGAGGTTTGATTCTGTTGAAGGGGGTAACTGTAATATTTTTACAAAATTAAAGAGGGTGTTTGATATGTTATGTTTATGAAGGGGTATATTGTAATACAGAATCAAACCTCAAGGGTATTTTTTTAATTTTCAAAATTCTCTGGGTTTTTTTGTTATTAGCTCAAATGTCGAGGGTGGTTTTTGTAACTACCCCATTTATTTATGAAAGTTCTAACTCTTTCCATGTTAGGTAGGGGACCAAGCTGCAGTTTTGGGCTTTGTGGGAGCTCCCTGGACGATTGCTACGTATATAGTCGAAGGTGGGACAACTAGAACTTATACAACAATAAAGAGCATGTGTCATACAGCACCCGATTTGCTAAGGAGTCTTCTGTCTCATTTAACGAAGGCAATAACTGAATACATTGTCTTCCAAGTGGAGTCTGGAGCTCATTGCATACAAATATTTGATTCATGGGGTGGCCAATTGCCACCTAATATGTGGGACCAGTGGTCTAAGCCTTATATAAATGAGGTGACTTCCGTTTTTCTCGTCTGATTCAGTTTTCTCCTGCCTGCTGTTTTGTTGTACAGCTTGGCAAATGCTTACATTTTAGTTCATGAACGAGCACCAGTTTATATACTCACTTGTGCTTTAGGCAAGTAAAAGTTGGAGACTAGAAAATAAGTTTGTTTATCATAGATGAGCTGTAAAATCTTGAATATGAGGGGATTTTAAATTGCATCAATTTGAAATCGTCAGTATTTTGTTTTCGGATAATTAAAAAAAAAAAAAAAAAGAAAACCTGGCGTTCGGGCTAATTACAAAAAATTCAGAGACTTTTGGAATTACAAAATAGCCCCATGTTGGATTTTGCCTTGAATATAAGGGGTAAATGTAATACAACAACAACTAAGCCTTAATCCCACTACGTGGGGTCGGCTATACGGATCATATCGCGCCATCGTTTACGGTCATACGCCATATTTTCATTTATTTCTAGGTATAACATAAGGGGTGATTGTAGTAATTTCTATAAATATGGGGTGGGGGGGAGAGTTTGATATGTTTTTTTGTTTATGAAGGGGGAACATGTTAGATGAAATTAAACCTCATGGGGTTTTTTGCAAATTTTGAAAACCTCTGAGTGTTTCTCTGTAATTAGCCCGAACCTCAAGTTTTCTATTTTTTTTTTTTTTTGCAATTATCCCTATGTTTTATGGTTTTTGGTGGGTTTCATGTCTCTGTGATGTATTAGTGTAGCCATAATGCATTTGCTTGAAGCTCTTCTTGATAAGTGTATCCTCTAGACTCCTTTGCCTTTCTGGAAACAATTACGTTTATGAATGCAGATAGTAAGAGTAGTTAAGCAGAGATGCCCTCAAACACCACTTGTACTCTATATCAATGGGAATGGTGGACTTCTCGAAAGGATGAGAGGAACTGGAGTTGACGTCATCGGGCTCGACTGGACAGTGGATATGGCCGATGGCAGGAAGCGCCTAGGAAATGATATTAGCATACAAGGAAATGTGGACCCCGCCTATCTATTTTCTCCTCTTCCTGCCATAACCAACGAAATTGAAAGGTTCGTCAAATAAACTCAAAAAGCAGTTGATTATGATTTGACAAGGCCCATTTATTTGTGGCTGCAGTTAAGACTATCATTTTGTGCCCATACTGTCTACTTCCAATTAGGGATAATTACTAAAACTACCCATGAAGTTTAACTTAATTACAAAAAGATCCTGTTATCTCTTAAATTACGAATACCCCCTCGAGGTGTGTTTGTGTTACAATTACCCCTTAATGGGTGCAATTTGTAAAAGAGAAACATATGTCAAGAGTGTATTTGTAACTTTGAAAGATAACTGAGTTTTTTTTATAATTAGGCTAAATCTCAACGGTAATGTTTGTAATTATCCCTATCCAATTATTATTCTGATCGACCTCATGACTTGATGGTGCAATTAGCATTTAAATCTTGGGTTAATTACAGAAAGCACCCTTGAGGTTTGATCTAATTATGTAAAAACCCAGTTAACTTTCAAAATTACAAAAGTTTCCCTAAGGTTTTATTTTGTTTAACATTTACCCCCTTCATAAGCAAAAAAACATTTCAAAATCTCCCTTCATCTTTATAAACATATTACAGTTAGGCCCTTAATTTTAACACTGTATCAACTTTAGGGGTAGTTTTTGTAATTTTTGAAGTTAGCCGGTTTTTTTTTTTTTTTTGTAATTAGGTCAAACATCAAAAGTATTTTTTATAATTATCCCTTAAATCATGATCAAGTGCGGCGTGAGCTTCAAGTTGATAACTTGATTGCAAAGCTCATAAGATTCGTGTGGCTTGTCAGGGTTGTAAAATGTGCAGGGACAAAGGGCCACATCCTAAACTTGGGCCATGGAGTTCTTGTTGGTACTCCTGAGGATGCAGTCGCGCATTTCTTTGACGTTGCAAGAAGCTTCAATTTTGATTCCCAAGTCGACGGTCATGCAGTTGGGGCACCCAATTTGGTAGCTTGAGAGTTATATTTTGTGGCGCGAGATGGAATTTTGTTGTATAAATAGGCTGTTGATTCCAGGCATGAGGTAACTTATTCGATTTTTGCAGCATAGTCTAATTGATGTTTATCACTGTATGAAAATCATGTGCTCCGTTGCGTACTCTCTTAGTAATGTAAAGCCTCGGGGAGCCATGCATTTGGACGGATATTTGATTGATCCGATCTATTCAATTTCAATTTCTAATATGTGGTCAATTCAGTGTATATAAATATATATATATATATGAATGTGAGATGTTTTCTGTAACAATTATGATACATCTTCCAGTACTATTTATGTTAAATTGTGGATTATTTTGGGGAAAAAACCTTGAGGTTTGGGCTAATTAGTTGAGATTTGATTCAGTCTTATGTGAGGGGTATTTGAAAGGGAAAAATGTAAGATAGAATCAAACATCAAGGGGGTTTTGTAATTTTTAAAAACCTCTGTTTTTTTTTGTAATTAACCCGAACCTTAGGGGTGTTTCTTTAATTATTCCTATTAAAAATGTATAGAATAAAATCCGTAGGACCTCGTCACAATGCCTACAGCTACAAATCTTTATATTGGTCTTCGTGCATCTTTATTTATGAGAAAAGTAATTTTTGTACCTTAAGTTTTAATAGAAATATTATTTAGGATACTTATTTTGAATAAAAGAAAATTTGATTTTTTTTTCTTCAAATGGTTCGAAATTATAATCAATTAAATGGTAACGTGAATCGAGAATATTGCACTTCACAAAAGTATAAAGCTTAAACTAACAAGATTGGGGATTTTATATATGTTAGCGCAATTCTAAGAAAAAAAAAAAAAAGATGGTAGAGCATTCAGGAAATAAGACAAAATCTGGAAGGAAAAAAAATAATAATGATGAAAAATTGGACGTCAAAAGAGAATACACGACACTCGGAGAAATGGAAATGGAAGTATACAAGGAAAATTCCAGCTACACTAAATTGGACACTAATTATTAAGCCCATCATTGCTGCTTGAAAAGTTTGCAAGAATCTATGGAAAAATGAATGCTAAAGTGGGGTCTCCATTATGCTTTTATTTTTTTCAATTATCCTTCCCCAAATGGGATCTTTTTTGTTTATTTATTTTTAATGTAATCCATACGTGGTGGCAATGTAATGGGTTTTGTTGATAATAATAGTTTTTGAAATTTTTAGATGATATCTATGTATAATGTTATTGATAAGTCCTGTTCCTCCCTTTCCCTATTTTCGTCCTCCCTTTTCCCTATGAGACTGAGGAAA
This sequence comes from Rehmannia glutinosa, assembly GCA_016081115.2. Lineage (NCBI taxonomy): Eukaryota > Viridiplantae > Streptophyta > Magnoliopsida > Lamiales > Orobanchaceae > Rehmannia > Rehmannia glutinosa. Next base: position 577,078 of record JABTTQ020001258.1, read on the forward strand.
GTGATTTTCAATATTTTTGTCCCACTTTATGAATAAATACTTTGTATGTATAGGTGATTTTTGTTTCAATTTAATAAGTTTGTCTCTTTATGTGGGCTTTTGTTTAGAAAATTTAAATGAGTTATTACCAGATAATTCGCGAAGGTTTAAATCAATTTCATTGGTATGGTTTTTGTCCAACGCATTCATTGCGATTTTTAATTCTACGAATCAATTTCATTTAAAATTTTGGTTTTAGATCTCATCTTTGAGATTTATGACTATTACCTTGCAATCAAGTTTCTTACACGTGTTATAATCAATTGTAAGTTTCTTGATGCTAAGAAATAGAATTATTACCCGCAAGGGTAGCCAAGTTGGTGGAGTAGGTGAGCGCGGGACTGAAAGGTCACGAGTTCGATTCCCCCTACCAACACTTTCTTGGTTGAGCCTGTCACACAGGGCTTGCCTAGTGTGGTTTACCTGGTTGGCGTAGTTTGCGTGCTAGACGTCCCGGCCCGAGGGTTTATCCAAAGGCGCACTCAAAGAGTAGCGGCCGCGGGTTCCCCGTCATCAAAAAAAAAAAAAAAGAAATAGAATTATTGTTGTCCATTATATGTATTGGTCAATGTATCTAGATACAAAGTAAGTGCATGTATTACATTTACGGATCAAAAAAAAAAGTAAGTGCATGTACTTATTTAATAGAGTTGAGTGATGAGTCCTTTCAAATTATTACAAATATGTAATATGTGCGTAATTTATGCGCGTAATTTAGATTTATACTTGTGCAACACAAAATGGAAAATAAAATTATAATAAAAATCTATTCTGCCCATTATCATGCCACAAACATGAACTCTTTCTAAAAAAAGACATCACTACAACAAAAATGGTAATACACAACACAATAAGTTTCGTACATTTATGAATTTCTTCACTCTTCCTCTTCCAGGACATCTCATTTCTCCTTTTACGCCTTAAAGAAAATATATTGGTTCAAAGGCATTGAGTATCCATACGATGTCTAATGGTTCTCTCCTTTTATTTTACATCACTCATATATATTCTTATTTTCTATCCACTTTGTTATACCATAATTAAAATTGGTATTCCATATATAAAATAATTAGGACATTCTTACTTAAACTATGCAATAATCCTAATATATATTCCATGACCATTATGTGCACTTATTTAAGAACCCCACACACAGACACCCTTGAATTGAAAATATATTTATGAAGCCTTACATCATAATTGTTTTTTCAAGAAATATTTTTAGAGCACTGTTTTTTTTTCAATGGTAGGAAACTAAAATAGTTGGACATTGTCCCGCATATATTTTTTTTGTAATGATTGTTATTTTTAAAAGTAAACATCTTTTGTTGATTGGACACAATTTAAGAATCTTTTTAAGGTTTCCAATGCTAAAATGCCAAAAATAATATAATTATCATGACCATGATCATCATATATAGTCATGGTTGATTTAAGTATGGCCCAGCTGATTTAGAGTAGAGTTTTTAGCCTCTTTATATATAATTCTCCTTGAAGTCCGTGTTAATCAATAAATAGGTTGATTTGGGGTAATAAGTCGTTTCGAGGAATTTTTATTTTTATTTTGTTACTTAATTTATTTATTTTTTGAGGAAATGTTACTTAATTTATTCAATTATTTGTTATGGTGAATACTTTCTTTTCCGTTAACACACATAATTTAATGTGCTGATCAATCATAACATAGATTTATGTATTGATATTTTGTTACTTTAACTATTGTATTTGTTTGCTACGTCTAAAAGATAGTATAAGCGGTACTCTCGCCTATAGATAAAATAGCTAAAAAAAGCTAGGATCCGCGGCTTTTGGAATTCGGGTCGGATACTTATCGCCTATATGACCCGACCAACAAATTGGCTGGATCCTGTCTGTGGACCAAGGCGAGGTCGACACATGGAGCTAGGTCGTACGGCCTTGTACGGTCTATGAAGTCAAAACCTATAAATAACCCACTATTCACTGTGCTACATGTATCTCATTTATTGCTATTCACCTCGTTCTTCAGTTCATTAGCGACCTAACACATGTATCTGACTTAGGCATCGGAGGGTCTTAACTGGGGACCATCCCGACTAGCCTAACATTCTCTCTTTTACAGGACACGAACCGAAAGTATCTAGGTTCGAGGCGAAGCGACCCAAACCAAAGTACATCTAATTTATTCACCCAAATCATAATTTGTAACCATCAATTCAATTATTCAAAGGCAAAATTTCATTACTCTATTACGAGCTTAAAAAACATAAAATAAAACGAACCAGACTAGGTAATGCCCCTTAATTAACATATAAGGCCTACACGTATAACTGACTCCAAATCCTGTATTTCAAATACTGTTTCATTAATCATTATTTACAATATTCCAAATATTTTTAATACACATCAAGTATAAACATCTTCAATATTGTTAAATTTATAATAGAGGATGCAAAACACAATTTATAATAGAAAATCAAGACTAATATTTCTGCGTGATGGAAAATGGGACTTAGCTTTTTTTTTTTTGAAAGGGAGATAAAATAGATTATTGCTGGAAATCGTCCAACATCGAGTGATACAGGAATTCGGGTGGGTCGACCCATGAGCTTGTGACAGTCTCAGAATTTTTAGCAAAATAAGCTAGTTCATGAGCTACAGAATTAAGCGATCTATTAATCCAAAACAAGTGGACAGAGTTCAAAAGAGGAAGAAGGCTCCGGATATCTTCAAGGATCGGTTGGCAGTCGAAGTCTACTTCCGCGTCGCCTTTAGCAGCAAGGATGATGGAGAGCGAATCACCTAGAACACAGACGTCTTGGAATTCTTTAGTTTGGATAAGTAGAAGAGCTTCTTTGAGGGCAAGGGCCTCGGCAAACAGTGGATTGGAGATGTTATCGAAGCGTTTCGCAAAACCAAACACAAATCTTTTTTCCTTGTTACGGATGAAAATACCAGCCCCGGCACAAGACTTAGCGGGTGAAATGGAGCCATCAAAAAACACATGTGTACCTGGGGGGGCTATACCGAAAGATGAACTCCAGCGGGGTAAATTACTTCGTTCAGGCCATAAGTTTGCAGAATGGAAGGATTGAATTGTGTGGAACACGCTGGAGACAATAATGTATGGTTGAAATTCAGCGTTTTCGAAAATTCTCTGATTGCGGGCGCCCCAAATAGCATAACACAAGGATATGAAGAGTTCGCCGATGTGCGGGGGGGAGTTTACTAGAAGAGATTTGGCCCATGTATCCGGCAAAGGGTGGGTGAAAGTGTGGATGACATTTGTAAGGCCCGCGTAGTACCATACTTTATCCGAGAAAGAGCATAGAAAGAACAAGTGCGACAATGATGAATCTGTGGATAGGCAAAGAGGACATGACTGAGGGACTGAGAGGCTTCTACGCGCCAAATTTTGCGGGGATGGGAGTGTGTCCGTTAGGAGTCGCCATGCAAAATGAAGGACGCGACTGGGAACTTTTAGTTTCCAAAGTATTTTCCAAACAGGATCAGGGCCAGAGCTGGAAGAGGTGAGCGGCGTGGCTTCCGGGAAGCTGTTCGGGTTAGCAATAATGGTATGATACGCTGATTTTACGGAGTATTTGCCATTTTTGGTAAAGTGCCACACCCACCTGTCATTGTGGTTCCCGGCGCAGAGAGGAAGAGAAAGGATAAGTTTAGCATCATCCGGCGTGAAAATATTGCGAACTAAATCCGTGTCCCAATGGCAATCGGAGTTTCCAATAATCAGGGAGCTTACAAGAGCATCTCTTGGGAAATTGGAGTGCGTCAAAGAGGGAGTGAACGTAGGTGGTTTGGGGATCCACCTGTCGCCCCAAATACTTGTGGTGCGTCCCGAAAAGATTTGTTTGCGACAACCAACAAAGAGGATCCGACGTCCTTCAAGGATACTTCTCCAAGTAATAATCCAAGACAATGGCTATGATGTTTTGTAGTGCCGAATTATTTTGTAGTGCCGAATTAATAATCCACCATCAAAGTATGATGTTTTTAAGCATGTTTGAGTGTATTTTGATTAAAACCCTTCCCAATTTTAACCTAAGAGTCTTCCCATGCCACTTAACACTCAAATCATCCACTATATATATGTAGAACATCAAGAAGGAAAAAAAAAACAAAAAAAAAAAAAACGCTATATGTACATGTTCAGAATAATGGCTATGCGTCCGTAGACAACGTACAATATAAAATAATCTCTTGACTACCTTTATTAGTATGTTGGCAAATTGAATGAAAATCCATATTTGTAATTTTCTTCTATTTATTTAAACCCTAAATCCATATTTGTAATTTTTTTTCTATTTAATTAAACCATGTTAATTAGGGAATAGACAAAATATATTAATTTAATGGAGAAAAGATTTATATTATTTTTAATTTATTTTGTACATATTAAATTGACAAAGAGAAAAATACGAAATGACATGTAAATGTCATAAAGTGTCATTGTCGGCAGCCATGTGTGCATGTTTTGACAAGTTAGCGGCCAAATTATCAAGTTCATTTGGAAAACAAAAATCTATAATTTGGGGTGCCACGTGGTGGACACATCAGCAAATCCGGTTAATTTGGAAATTTCCGGCGATTTTTGTCATTAATTTGCCAAATTTTTTAAGATTAAAGTCCTAAATTGCAAACCCAAAAATAAAAGTCCTAAATGCAACCCACTAGGGCCCTTTTTGCAATTACGCCCTTAAAATGTGTGCCACGTCACAATCTATATCATGTGCATATTGGCACGTACGAAACAATATGGCACGATATAGGTTAATGACGTGGCATGTTTTAAACCACAATCGTGGCATAATATGCACGATATATTGTGCATATCGCGCCAATATTGTGTCAGTATCGTGCCAATCGTGTCACTTCATCTTCTACCTCATATCATGTAAACTAGGGGTGTGCACAGTCCAGTTCGGTCCGGAGATTTAGAAATCTCCAAAACCATCCCGAAGTTCGGAGATTTCAAAATTAAATATCCAGAACCGAACTATAGAAATAAATCTCCGTCCCGAACCATCCCAAAAGTTCGGTACGGTTTGGGACGGAGATTCAGTTCTAATGGGACGGTGCGGAATGGTTCGGGACGGTTCGGAGAAATGGAGATTCAAATATTTCACAAATAAAACACACAAAAAAGGTGAAAAAGAAAAATTAGAGTGAAAATCATTAAATGATTATACTTTCAATCTTTTTTTAGTTCAATTTCAAAAATACATACTAAAACTATTAGCATTATACGAGTTTAACTTTTTGATAATTTATATTTAACTTATACATAAAATTTCTTTAATTCTATTTAAGTGCTAAATTTTTAATATTGTAATTCTAAATCTTTCTTTCATGATATAGACTATAGTCTATACTACATATTAGTTTAACATCAATTTAACTTTTAAAATATTTTTATCTAATTTATAATCGAAAATATTTATTTTTTATTGGATTTTAACATAATATGTTTCAGATATTATGTTATTCATATTAGTAGTAAAAGTCTAGAATCTCAACGAATGACAAACTTAGTAGCCTCTATTATACAATAATATTCTATAATCTTGGCACATGTCATGGGCTCTTTGACTTAGGAAAAATATAATTAATCAATAACTTTGATAAACTAATATGAAACAAAAATCTATAATCCCAATGTCTTGATTTCTTGGTTAGACGAATTACTCTAGTTTATGTGCAATGTAATAATCATTTAAATTTTAATTCAATTAAATTTCTTGATTAAAGGATACGATCCTTAATAAGTAAAATATCATCAAATTAAATAATTTCTACAAATCAAATATGAATTTATAATTTAATTTATTGGGTTCATTTAATAAATTAATATGACGTAACAATTAGTGAATTAAATATATATTCAATTATTCATTTGATATATTGATAAAATATGCCAAATTTTTAATTTGATAATTTTTAGTAGGGAAAATAAGTTTTTTAGTCCTGTGAGTTGGACCTTTTTTAGAATTAGTCATCTAAATTGTCACATTCATGTTTTAGTCCTTTAACTTTCAAATTTCTAGATATTCGGTCCTTTAACTTTCAAACTTTCTAGATATCCAGTCCGTTAACTTAGCAATTTTACTTCTGGTCCTATAACTTAACAGATTTTAGAAATTTAGTCATATAACTTAGCAATAGTTAAGTTTAGCTAATTTTTTAAAAGGTTAGTACCCACACTTCACATTTTTTATAGGACCAAAAGTAAAATGATTAAATTTCAATTTTTGAAAACTAATTAAATTGTAAAAGTAATTAAAAATTAAATTAAATTGATTAATAAAAAAATTAAATAAATAGAAATTTCTAAAATAATTACCTAATTTTAGGAAAATTAAAATAATTACATCAAATTAGTAAATTAAAAATAATTTGTCATATTTATGTAATTAACCTTTGGTGAGGAGAATTATCTCCAAGAAATGGATCTGGACTAGTGTACAATATGCATTTATTTCAGAAGGTTTAAAAAATTAATGCTTGAAATATTTTTAAAAATTTAATTAAATTAAAAAAAATAATTATTTTTTTTATAAAAAGTTAACTATTAATTAAAATTATTCAATTTTTAAATTAAATTTAATTAAGAAATAATATTTTAATAAATTAATTAAATTTAACTATTGTTAAGTTATTAGACTAAATTCCCCTAAAAAAATTTATAGGACCAAATTTCTTAAACATGTTAAGTTATAGGACCAAAAAGTAAAATTGTTAAGTTAAAAGACTGAATATCTAAAAATTTGAAAGTTAACGGACTAAAACATAAATGTGACAACATTTAAGGACTAATTCTCAAAAAGGTCCAACTTACAGGACTAAAAGTCATATTTCCTCATTTTTAGTATTATATAGTATTGAATTTCAAAAGAATGTTTAGTTAATTTAATATCAAAATATAAATAAGATAAAAATATTATATACGTATATATAAAAATTATTTTAAAATTAGTTCTGCTTTCGGATATTCGGTTCAGTACGGTTCGGTATGGTTCTCGGTACGGATATTTGAAAAATCTCCAGAACCGTACCATGAAAGTTTTCGGGACGGTTCGGTTCGGAGAAAGTAAAAAAGTCAACGGATATTTTCGGTTCGGATATTTTTCGATTCTGATATCGGTTCGGGTTCGGTGATCTCCAAGTCCCGTGCACACCCCTAGTGTAAACATGAATCAACAAACCCATTTTCGATTCCCTAACCAGAAACACAAACTCGAACACCCAACTTCAACAAAACACATTTCATGCCTCATTATCAAGTAAATTTTACAAAACCTAACATATATATTCATTAACAATCATTTTGAACAAAATTCTAACATTTTTGTAATTATTTCCAAATCTTTTCAAACTACTAAAAATGAGAAACAAACCCTAACCTGTTCGGGAGCGATGGATGTTTCAGCAGTGGTGACGGCAGCAGCGGCAACGTTAGTCTCGTCGGTGACATCCATCACAATATAGACACGATATAGTTATTATTCCAGTTTTAGTCTTGTCTTCTTTTGTTTTGTTTATGTTTCTTTTTGTCTTGGAGTGTGTGTACTGTATAATGTATATGTATATGGGGGTGTGTATATGATTTCCAATGGGAGTTATATGGTTTTTAGTGGAGGTAATTAATACTTCAGTTTCAAAATTCAGAAAAAAAAAGCCAAATTAAAGAAGGGGCAATTTGGATAGAAAATAGTTTTTTTTTTATATGTTGGTAGGTAGAAAAAAGTACCCATTATCCATAATAGCTACTTAAAAATCTTTCCCTATATATAAAGTAGGAATGGATGGGACCAAATAAGTGGAGTTCAATATGAGCAAAGATCTTAACTGAAAAAAAAGGACATATACTAACATTATAATATATTGAGGAAAAAATAATAAACCCCCCAAATTATACGCGATTTTCTACATTGCCCCTAAACTAATTTTTTTCTACGTAACCCCCTCAACTATACGAAAATTTCTACGGTCCCATCCCATCCTTCCTGCCGGCGAATCTGATGGGAATATTCCGTTGGCGAGGAGGAGAAGAGGGCACCATAGAAAATTTTATGTAGTTTAGGAGGTTAAATAGAAGAAAATAGTTTAGGAATTGGTTTCAAAAATTGTGCATAGTTCGGGGGTACATTAAAATTCTCATAGATTTTTATATTTATACTTATGTGTATTTGTATACAAATAAAGTATTAAATTAAATCATAATTTTATAATTTCACAAGTTATTATGCATGATTTCCAAACGAATTACTCTGACTCTGAAAAGTATTTAGATACTAAAATAAACATTTCTTTAAAGCAAAATAAAGAAAACAAGCTTTGAAAACCCAATCAAATATAGAAATGAAATTCATCTCCACTATACGACTGTTTTTATTCGATGCATAAGCAATAGAATGGTCAAGAATATGGATGACAATTTCGACACGATCCGCGAATACCTGCCCTCAGGGGTGGAGGTATATGAACTTTTTTTTTTAATATTTTTATATGTTGATTTTTTATTTCCAAGTGCTTGGCCCCCTCCCTCCTAATTCTTAAATTAATTTTTTCACTGCCAACATCTTCCTTAATTAACATTAGTGGGATTTTTTGACTTTTCCCACAAAGCCTAAGGCCCATTATAACACTCCTACACTTATATATGTTATATATATAAATATACACACACTAACACAGTAACACGTATATATGTTATATATATATATATATATATATTAACTTAATTATCTTTTTCTCTTCTTTCCAAGAAAAAAGAAAAACTCTTATATTTCTCCCAAACTCCTCCAAACGAAACGACAGTAGAGAAAAAAACAAATTTCAATCTTTCAAATTTTCTATGACATAAGAGAACAAATTAGAGAAGATTATAGGTTGACTTATAACTGATTTTTCAAGTACTCCATTCACATTTTGAGTTATTCTTCATTTTGGGTATATTGTAAATTGTTGCTAACCCTATTATTTAATAATTTAGTTAAATAAAATTCAAATAAAAAATTATTATTATATATAGGAGAAATCTGGTAACTAAGCTTGTTTGATGTAAATGAATTAGTCATCTTAGCTTAATTCCTGATAAATTGATAATATATTTGTATTTTGTTTTTTCTTGGTTCTTGGTAGTTGTTTGAGATTTTGATTTATATTTTTCAATTTAAATTCAAGTTGCAATACATAATTCTGATATGATGAAAACTGAAAAGAGTGGTTTTAATTGAGAAATTAATTGTTTTATTTAAGATTCATTAGATTCAAAAACTCATTTGCTATTCATTAAAAGATGAGTTTCTCATAATTATTTGCTAATATATATTGAAAATAATTTATTAAATGTATTTTTTAAATGAGTTTCTCATAATTATTTGCTAATATATTATATATTTGATAAAAATAAATGCATTTTATAATAATTTTTTAATATTTAATGTATTTTTTTATTTGTAATTTTAAATTTTTTCTTCATTTTTTTAATTTTTTTTCGTGACAACTTTAAATTATATAGGTTTTTTGTGTCGTGTCGGGTTACACGTGTCATAAATAGGTTGTGTTCGTGTCGTGTATCTTGACACGAATAATTAAATAAGTTGTGTTTGGATTGGTGTCAAACATGTAATATGTGTTAGAACACGACCTGCGAACACGAAATACGACACGATTGACACCACTATTTTTGCCCCCTAATTTACGGTCTGGCTCTGTTCCGCGCCGCCTTGCCCCCCAGTCCCGCCACGCCTATGTTTTTTAATATATTTAATAATTTTTGTAAAGAATATTTTATAAGTATATTAAAAATAAAAAAAATTATTCATTTTTCTATTTAAATTTATTTAATGTGGGGTATGAGGGGCTGCATGACTCGCACGTGCCCGCGGCGGGTCGGGCCATCCCTAATCAAGAACCCAACAAACTGAAATACCATTTTGACAAAATCAATGAAATTATAACATATTATATAAACATGCATACATATTTATGGGCACACATAATTTACAATATGATGTGCATACGGGGAAAAGTCGAACCTGGTAAGCTAGTAAATCTAGAATTGAGGAAGAATTAAATAAAATTGAACTACTAGAAAAAAATTTAAATACCCCCTAACTATGCATGATTTTCACATTACCCCATAAACTATTTTTTTTTCTATTTAACCCCCTGAACTACACGAAAAATTCTACGGTCCCATCTCTTCCACCCGTCGGCGAATCTAACCGGAATATTCCACCGGCTGGGAGGAGAGATGGGACCGTAGAAATTTTCATGTAGTTCAGGGGGTTAAGTAGAAAAAAAATTAGTTTAGGGGGCAATATAGAAAATCGCGTATAGTTTGGGGAGTTTATTAATTTTTCCTCTAATATAATCAAGAATGTGTCATTTAATAATCAATTGAAAGAAAAAAATAACAGTTCTTGATTATACACAATATTTTATTGATCGATTTCTTATAGGGAATATTTTTTTAGTTTTTAAAAATGGAAGGTGATGATACCCGAGCGAGCTGAACAAAATACATCCACTTGGCCATTCAAGATTCGATGATGTGGACTGTTCAAAGTGACGTGGACCGACCAGGTGACGTGGACCGGCCAGACCACCCTTACCCGAGCCGTGGTGCCGAGCCGAGCTCAACCCACTTGAATATCTGGCAAAAGAATTCAATATCCCTCCACTCAACATCCCTCCACTAAATCGATCCAATCCACCAGTGGCAGACCAAGGAGCCACCTGTCAACACATCAACGGACAAGTCAACAAGCACTTTCTAACACATGACCACCATGCACCTTATGCAAAGCAAGAGGAGGACAAGTGTCACACTAATATTCTAGATGTGATAATTATTTAGCCACTAATTATATTAGTATATATAAATAGATCTTATATATTAGAAAAATGACAGGAGAAATCCACTATATAGCTTGTAGAATTCAAATTTTGTTTACGAAGATCGACTAGGAAAGAGTCCGCTCGGCTACAGTAATAAAAAGGCAGTTCTCAGCCACTTATAATATTTTCAGTTGTCCATTTTTATTTTCCAGTCACGCGCTATTGGTTTTTGGCTTGTTGATCGAATAAGAGCATCAACAGAAGGAAAATAAAATTAAAAACACGCACATACACACACATACACACATACATAAATAATTTAGCGATCAATTAACTATAAATTATAATTATGTTAATTAGGAATTGTTCAACAACTGGTCAGACTGTGTCATGCAATAGACCTGATTTAGTAACAGAATCTTCACACCCTGGTCTTGTAGATTAAAAAAGACAAAAGGACAAATAATTCTACTTTTGTTTTTTATAAAAGAAAAGGACATTATTAGTATAGTACAATTTTGATCATTGAAAATGAAATACAAACAATTCATATTAATTGACGTATGCCATGTTTTATAGTATTTAATTTCCTGTATATAATTTGCTCAATATATATGTGTGCAGTATATATATGTGCGTGTGACATGAGCAATGAGGTCACAACGAAGGGGAAATCTATGGGTAGACAGAAGATCGTGCGGAATCCCACAACACATAATATTATTGGACAAAAGTAAACCTTAATCAATACATTATTTGATTTTATTTTATAATTAACTCCACAAAACCACAAAATCACTGATGTGTGATTTCTATTAAATTTTTTTTGGGGGGTTCTTGTTCCATTATGTATATATACTCCTTTCCAGTGACTCAAACATAAATTAAACCGTCTTAGCTTGTAATATGATTTTTCTCAAATTAGGGTTTAGCAGAGGTGCAGTGGCGGACTTACATGGTGGGGAAGGAGGGGCCCAACATTTTATTTTTTTCATTGGGCCAAATTGCAAAATATACCCAGTAACTTTTAAGTCGTGGCAAAAGATGACTATATTTTGTTTAAGTGGCAATTTATGCCCTGGACAATTTTGCCCTTATGGCCCAATAGCAAATTAGGTCCTTTATCTTTCAAAGGTAGCAATTATAGTCCTATAACTTTCAAAATTTAGCAATTTCAATCCTTTCATACCCCGCTATTTTCCAAAAAATCCAATTTCAAGGATTATGAAAATTTACATTTTCTGATACATATTCCGTTCGTGGCATTGTTACACCTACTTAAATCCAGTCTCTATTCAGAAGTTTTAAGTGGATCATGTCGGAGTTTCAAAGATATAAACTCAATAGGACATACTTCGTAAATGCTTCATAATTCAAAATCGATTTGGACTAAAGTGTTTAGATAAAACGGATATAGTCCATTACGACCATATCGGCCCAACATGCTTCCAGTAAAATTAATAAATCCCTTAAAATTCATACCTTCTTTTGACCGAAACAAAGAGGGTTAAATGGTGCGCAACACCACCAAATCGGAAAATTATTGCCCCCAGATCGTTTGACAAACAGCTCCTCATTGTTCAACCTCACCCTCAGGGAAGATGATCTGCAAGTTATCCGACTCCTTCAAAGAATCTCAAAGGCCATGACCTTGGTTCGTTTCCTACTCTAGGCGTATAAGTAATTCTTAAACGGGATTAATTAATAGAACATTATGAACACATGTTGAAGCAGAAAGCCTCTTTTTATTAAGAACTTATAGAAATATTTATTACATTAGTAATCTCCTTTTGGGAGGAGAATACTGGTTTAACCTCTCATAGATGAGGCTTGCACTCGAAAACACATAAAATTTTGAAAACTAAAACACTCAAAAATATTACAAACTTATCACTTAGACTTTATTATAAGAAAACTAAGGAAAATGTTCGATGTCCTCATCTTCCTTCAAATCGCATTTTATAGAGGTAAGTCCAGGACTTCAAAGGCGGACTTTAAATCTTAGCGATATATATGGCGTCACCGCTTACGTCATATCACATTATTCCTCGCCACCGGTGGTTTTCTTTTTCTCCGCGTGACTCAAATGTGATGTTTGTCGGGGAATCTTTTAAAAATTTGGTTTACGTGGTCCCCGAGGATAACGCGTCTTGTGAGCTGGGCCCTTATCCTTTCCAGCTGCATGATCTTGTCGGTCGGTTTTGGGTCAGAATCCTTTCCCAAACTCGGGTTCCTTCTGTTCGGGGCATGCTTGATAGATCCGGTCGATCCAACGGCCAACATGCGCCATGTTACAGAATTACCGGTAAGTTTCTTTGCTTGTCGGAATCTTGTTCTCCCAGAGAATTCTTCTTTTGGTCTCGAAGAGTTCCTCTGCAAATCCTGTGGTTGATCCAGTCATCGAATTCAAAAGGAAAGATTCATTTGTCGAATTTTGGAAGAACTTGAATGGATATTTGACCTTGTCCATTTCTATTAGACAAACCCAAAGACCCCATGCTCATCCGGTAGAAGCTTCGTCATCGAGAAAATGCTCCTACTAACACGGGTCCTTCTAGGTGAATTTTGCGCTTAATGTATTTTAAAGCATTTCCATCCGGTCTTCTTAGCTTGATGAAATGAAAAGCTTCATTAAAGCCTTTTCCCATTTGGTTCGGGAGAGCCGCACCGATAAAATACGAGTTCAAAATATCTCCTCCGGCCAAGTGTGGATTATTGGCCCAGGTCTCGTAAATCGCTTCCCAATCCATTTAGGTAATTTTGAAATTTACGGGAATCCTGGTGACACGGTATAGATTGAAGCTAAAGCTCCAAAAGTATACCATTCATGTACTTCATTTGGATGACTTCCTGGTTTCATCCAAACTCGGGATACTTTCGAGATATCAACCATTGTTTTCTCGGGTTAATACCTTGTCTTGTAACTAGTTTCTCCCATTGCCGTTGATATACTGCATAGGAGAAATCTTATTCTCGTCGATTTGAACCTTAGATTTGCACATGCGTGGCTAAGATTCAACTCTCCTCTTTTACCCCAGGTCTTTGGGTTGACTTGAAGACTCGGGTTGTGACAGGAGCTTCAACATTCGTTCTGATTTGTACATCCTCGGGGATGCATCACCGCAACACTTGTGATTATGGTACTTGAATCCATAACCTCCGGGTTAGAGCCGTACTCTCTCGGCCCTTTTTGCACCGTAGGAGATGCGGCTGGAAAGAGAAGGCCCTTGCGGCCGCTAAGAACAATTGTCCTTGAGTTTAACCGACATGCTCGTATTTGACTAGAAACAGTTTACGTCACTGTTGAAGTCGTCCGGCAAACACGCATTGAGACATAACGCCCCAAAATCTCGTTCTAGACTCTCCAGGTTTTCCCGAGATGTCTTACTCGTTTAAGGACTCAAAGAACGCGTCCTTCCATCTCGTGTCAAGAAATCTGCAAGAATATTTTAATGAGATTTTATAATGACAATATCATAATCATAATATTGACATTCAGCTTGCCATCTAAGTAATCGAGCCTTTTTGGTTTTGATTCAATTTTATTTTGAGAAAAGCCTTGACACTTGAATTATCAATTTTTAAATTAAACTTTTTAGCCAAGTAAAAATAGAGGCCATTTTTTAAAAGCCTTTCTGGCCGCAAAGAATTCTTTTCGTTAATATGCCACCGAAGTTGCTTCACTAGGGGTGAATAAACCGTTGCGATATCTGCATGGCACTTCCTCGCGTTTGGTGTGACTTTTGTAAGAAACGCGCCCACCAATCATCACTCGGCATCGTATAAAGAACCAGTTCGTCCTCGTCTTGGGGAATTGCAAGCTTTGTAAGCTTTTTACAAACTTCTTTAAGTTGCTTAATTCCTTCTTGATGTTCATCTTCCCATTTGAATATTGCATCTTTTTTAAGCAATGGGCTAAACACCTCCTGTAGTATGCGGATTATTAATGAACATCCCAAAGCCAAAATTAACAACTCCAAGAAAACTCGAAAGTCGCTTCTTCTTGTCTTTCGGTGTATCCGGAAATCCCTGTATCTTTTCCACAATATGATTAAGTAGAATAATTCCGATTCATCGATTTCAATTCGAGGAATTCAATCTGTCTTGTTGCAATTACCGCCTTCTTTCCGAAAGCACTAATCCTTCTTTTTGTGACAAACATCTCGAAAATATTTCCAAATGTTTGAGATGCTCATTCATGTTCTTTGAAGCGATAAGAATATCATCAATGTATACGAACATGAAGCTGAAATAATCCTTGAAAAGATTATCCATCTTTCTTTGATATATTTGGGGTGCGTTAGCCAATCCCATATGCATCACGTTCCAAATATAGTGTCCCTGTGGTGTAGAGAAAAGTTTTGTAAACTTCTTACTTTCTTCCTCCATCTTAACGGTAGAATCCGGACTTGCAATCGAACTTTGAGAATATCTTGGCCCCTTTGATGCAGTTAACGGATGTTCTCTACTTGGGATATAGTATCGTCGAACTCCAAAATGTTATTAATCCCTTTGTAGTTAATAACAAGTCTTGGCTTTCTCTTTTGATTTCTCCATGGTTTCGACTAAGAATCGGGGCTCTTTGTATGGAGAAACTCCTGGTGAAATTAACTTAAGGTCAAGATGTTCCTTAAGTATCGTCTGCATATCCTTACGATCCTCCTGGTTCATAAGGATTGGTTTGAATCTTACGAACTCGTACTCCTTTCCAGGTTTAACCTTTAAGGATGCTTTGAGCTCATTCTTATCCCACCATGCCAAAGGATCTTCATTATAATTCCTTTGGATCTTCTTCTTAATGTCCTCGAGTGATATTTGTTCCTCCAGGGTCACGTCACTCTGCGAACTCTCCATTAGACTCATCCATAATTCTGCAATGGCTTCTGGAGTTACTCGTTCTTCTCTTTGTACCCTGAATGGGTACAAATTATTATCCCATATCTTCTGATCCTTTTGAATGGAACCAAATTGTCTATAGGATAATAAAGCTTCACCAAATTTCCTTCGATCCGCCATTTTTGGATTTCGAAGTTTGGCTTCATCACCACGCTTGCTACGAAAATTAATAGGCATTTTTCTGTAAAATGCTTCCCGCAGTCGCTGAACAATGATCTTATGATCACATAATGTTGTGAAAATAAGTCTTCTTGTCTCATTCTCCTGTGTGAATCGCTTGAATGTTTGTAGGAAATTGTTTCCTAGCAAAACATCTGCACCTGTATCATGGAAATAGATTTGTGGAGTTTTCACTTTGTACCATGGGGTACCGCCTGCACCTCCGATCATGATTTCTGCTTGTTTAATTCCTCTATTAAGAATAAGGATTCTTTTAGAGAAATCTCTTCCTGCAATAGCTGGTAAATCTTCTCCAATTTCTTTAGGAAAAACATCCCGACTTTATAAAAGTACATATTCCGGCTCGAATCAATATAGGCGCGAAATACTCGGCCTTGTATTCGGCATATAACATTCCAATTGAAATGTATATGGAGAATGGACTAGTGGTCATTTGATTCTGTATCTTTTATCATTTTTGTGAACTCCATTCCTTCTGTAATCTTTCCCAAGGTTTATGATCCTCAAGAAATTCAATTCCCGGTATTAATTGTTCGGGATTTTTCCCGCTACTCTGAGATAGTCACTCAATTTCACCTATCTTGGGCTTCCTTGATATCTTCCCACTATAGGTTGTTGGAGATAATCTGAGAACATCACAAGGAAAAATATTATCTTTTTGAGTAATGTCGAATATTACTTCAACCTCTCGCCATCTTCCGGACATTTCAATTTCTTCTGCTTTGTTTTGAAAACATCGGGGATACGTTGAATCGTATTTGGTCTCTTTCTTCCCAACGCCACAAGCTACTCACCATTCTCGTCTCGCTTTGGAAAGACATCTTACGGGCTCAACTCGAGACTTGACTTTTGTTGAAGGCGGTTGATCTTGAATTATCATATCAGTCTCCTTTGAGTTGGAGATTCAATGATTTACGGTAGAACCACCCTGGCAAAGTCCTCAAAGATTCTTGGGACTTCAATAAATTCCTTTCTCAAGAATACTTCGGAATGATGGGTATTCGAGAGAGCATAGAAATCTTGTATGTGATCGAGTAAGGCATATTTCTTCTTTCATCAAATCGACTCTTTTGAAATCTTGATGAAGAGTTAGGACTCTATTAAAATCTCGATCTCCCAAATTGTATGCAATTCTTGGATAGACATTGAATGCTAATTTTCCCGCAAACAAATTTCTATTCGCTCCAAGGCATGAATCCTTGAGATGTGAGATTCGCTTGTCAAAAATAGCAAGATTGAGTGGCGAATCTATTCCTTCCTTGAATTTTGCCTTAATAATTACTCTTATGGCTCCAATGTGAATCCATGAGAGTGTATTTGCAACTTCTCTTTTAACTCGCTTTTGATCTCTGTATTTCTCTAATAGGGACCAAGCGCATCTCGATCGAAGTTAGGTAAACTCCATCGGAATGGCCAATTCTCCGGTTGTTACCCCGTGAATAATTTGGTGTTTTTCATTACGAAACCCAATCTTATCCAATACTTTTTCCATAGCTCCAATTGTAAATCCATCATAGATTTGAAGCTTTGGATCTTCCTTCATGATTCTCATAAGAGTTTTTGAGAAACCGTCGTGTGAGAGAGGAATCGACATATCCTCCCGATTGTCTCTTTGAAGAATTTCTTTTTCACTCCGATTCTGAAATTTGGATTTACTTCCATCATCGAGAATAGATCTCTTCTTCATAGATGCTTTCATCGAGGGAATATCCTCAAATTGATACACTGTATTAAATCGATAATAGGCACTTCTTCGATTTACGGTGTAGCCTCAACTGTCGACTCGCCGTTTTTGATTATGCAGGCAATCCGCAGATTTGAGATATGCCCTCTTGTTCGCATGTCCAGCAATTACAGTCTTTGAAACTTTCATTAGCTACGGTGTGAGCACGCCTGAAAGTTCTTCTCCTGGATTTATTTGGTACTTGCTTGATTAGAACCCGATGATGAAGCTCTACTCCCGCTTAGTCTTTGGTCTTTGCCCTGATTTATAACTTTGGGCTTTTTGTTTTGACGAACCTTCTAGGTCTCCATGAAGACTTGCTTTTCTTCTTTCCTCGGCGGTATGGATGGCTTCTATCCTTCTTCTTCTTGTGCCGCTTAGTTGACCTCCCACAATTGTTGGGATATCATTATCCACGCAACATAGAGGAAGCTGTTTTGTTAATTCCTCTTAATCTTTTGTAATTCTTGTATAGAGCTGCTTGGTAACACCATTCGGATAACTTGGCCTTTAGGAAAGACATTTTTACGCCACGTTTCTCTTGACTCTCCTTTGTATTCACGATAAGCATTTCTCTCCAGGGACTCGGAATCTTGACAAAGAATAGGCATGCGACTTCTTTTCCTCAATCTTGGATTTCCGGTATTCGGTGAACAACTTGATATATTCGTCAATATGACAAATATCCAAGAACTTCAAGGCTATAGAGGGCTTGTTTATATCTCTTTCTTTTTCATCCTCTAATCCTCGAAATAACTTTGTGCCGATGAACTCGGATTTTGAATAGTTTTGCCATACCATCGACAATTCCTTTAAGTGATTCCCCGATGTGACCGAACTTTTCGTACTAGCATCGGTCATATCCCGGACAATCTCCACCGATCCTTCAAGACTCATTTCAAGTAGTAAAATGAATGAATCCTTTGTAAGATCGAGGGTTCTCTTTGAAATTCTCATACCAAGCCCATTCATCAATGAGGACTTTCTATTTTTAAAATCGAGATGTCGGATTTAACATCAACCCATATGGATGTATTGGGTCGAGGTGCAATCTTCCATACGGCCGTCGATAAACATTCGGCCTTCCAAGGTTGTCTAGTTCTGCGCAAGAGGGTTTCGACCTCCTGTTCTCGAAAATGGATCACTCCCGGTCGTGAAATCCCAAGATGTGGCATCCTCTCGTCCCGAGCTCCATGATGTGAACTGTACATTCTTCGACGTTAGGATTTTTGGTGGCGGTGGTGGTGGAATTGGTCTACCTTGTGGGTCATAGGTAACCAAAGCGATTCTCACTGCGTTCATCTTTAAATCTACAATACGATCATGAAGGATTCGCCGGTCATGTAGATCTTTAAGATTCATCTTTTCAATATTCATCTTTTTAATTTTTGATGGATTTTCCTTTGATTAGAGCAATGAG
The DNA here is from genome assembly GCA_016081115.2 of Rehmannia glutinosa. NCBI lineage: Eukaryota > Viridiplantae > Streptophyta > Magnoliopsida > Lamiales > Orobanchaceae > Rehmannia > Rehmannia glutinosa. The sequence goes on from JABTTQ020001258.1 coordinate 596,178, forward strand.
TTTTTCCTTATATGTCATCTTTCGTATAACTTCGGTTGGTTTCCTTTTGGGTGTAAATAAGTACCGCCCCAAAATCAATACGTTTCCTTCCTCCGGATGAACTTACCTGTCCTCCAGGTTCTTGACTCGTTTATGAATATCATGAAGGAGTTCAAGAGTTTTTTCGATATTTCACCATCATCTCCATCTTGTTCGGATCCGATGAACTTCAGGCCAGTAGATGAATATGATGGTTGCCATAATTTCCGCACCGTCTTACGGACTTCTTTAAGATCTTCGTAGAACTTAGATTTGTATGCGGAAGTATCTCGTTCCACTCGGTACTCCATCGGGAATCATTGTTTCGATGGGAATTTTCATGAACCGTTTTTGAAGGTTCATCAAGTGAACATATAAGTGCAGTTAAGCATCCGAATTGCTATAATATTACGCTCGCATTTTGCATTGCCTTAAGGTTTCCCGTCGGCTCTGCCATTGTTCCTTTTCTTCATGTTGGTATTCCCAATATGAAACAGTCAAGGTGTTTGTGCATACATCGTCAATATTTGACGATATGTCTGTAAGGGTACATCTCGGACATCGGTCAGGATCCATAATCTCGGAGTAATTTCTCCTCACCAATTGTTAATTACATAAATATAATAAATTTAACTAAAAGTTCTAAATAAACCTAGGCTCTGATACCATTTTAAGCAAACACTTAGTCCAATTAGCAATATGTATGAATAAGGGTATAATTGGTATTATGGAAATATTCAATTATACCATTGGACCAATTTTGCAACAATTCAAAACTTATAGGACATAATTTGCTTAAGTAAAAACTTATAGGACCAATTTTGCCAAACTTTATAAACTTACAGGGTATATTTTGCCAACTTGATACTTACTGTCCTAAAATGCCATCTACAAGAAGTTACAGGGCATCTTTTGCAATTAAGCCTTTTCATTGTATGCATAAAATTTGGGTATAATTTCATTTGCCCCCCAAACTTTTTTTGTAAAAAGGATAATTTTGTTAATTTTGGATTGTAACTATGTATTTTTGAATGCTCAATTTGATATGTATTTGATGCGAACACATAATATATCTTGAATTTATCATGATGTAAAATAAATTTTTGATCTTCCAACTATTGTCCCCCTCAATGTCAAATCCTGGTTTCGCCTCTCGAGAGGTGGGCTTAGGGTTCTTGTCTTCTTGATAAAGATATTTACTTTAAGTCCAAGAAAATATGAATTTTTCATTTAAAATAAATGATTTTTTCGATCTTAGATGCATCTTTACAATGTCACACCAAATAACAAATTTGGTTTATATCTTATACATCCAAAAAAGGTAATAAGAAAAAAAAAGTTACATGTTTTAACATCAAAATGATCTTCAAGTTCAAGAGATTTTACACTACAAGAAATTGAAGTTTTACCGACGGAAAAATCCGTCGGGAAACAGCTCTACCGACGGAATGCCAACAGAATGCCGACGGAACTTTCTGTCGGTAAAACGCTTATCGCCAACGACTTAACGACAGATGAAAGAATCCGTCGGTGAATTTACCGACGGAATACCGATAGATCTCCGACGAAAGACGATTAGACAATGGCGACAAGATCCCGATGGATTTTGTGTCGGCAATTGAATTCTGTCGCTAATTTAGGCCGACAACTAATGACAAATTGCCGATGGAACACCGAGCGGAATGTTGCCGAAGCGGAACAACGGCGGTTATTTGCCGATAGAACGCCAACGGATTGCGACATATGTACCGAAGCAGTTATCGCATGATTTGCCAGCAGATTGGCGGCGGATAGTTGTCGACAGATTACCGACGGAATTTTGCAATTGTTGTTCTATCAACAATCCGTCGGTAATCCGTCGGTATTTGTGTATATTTCAATTTTTTTTCAGTTATAATTTTTTTTTAATTTCCTATTTGTTGCTTTATAAAAATCAATTTTAACCATTTCAGTTCACAAAACAAATATTACCACTCAAACATGAAAATCCAACACAACACAATCCAACATCCGAAATTTAACATCCAACATGAAGATTCAACAACTAACATCCAAAACTCCAACATAAACTACAAAGTAAAACAACATTCAAAAATCTAACATAAAAAATATAATACCAAAGCAACATCCAAAAATAAAATCATATCTATAATCTACCATTATCCAACAAACAAAAGTAATAGTCTAATCATCACTAAGACTCGCATCACCATCATGATCGCTTTGTGGGCCATGGGAGGTGAAGTCTGAGTGGTGCTCATGTTCGCCATCATCCACTCCACCCGTTCCTCGAGGGTGCTCGTCCGAGTAATATACTCATCCAATTTCTTTTGTACCTCGGCTCGACCTCGCCTCTTGCCTCCTCTTTGAGGTGCTCTACTAGTTTACTGAGACATCAAGGTTCCTTCGAAGCTATCTCAGAACAACAATCATAATACCTAAAACAAATAACATAAATAATGAATGAAAATAGTAACAATCGATATTATGTAAAGTAGAAAAATACCGTGAGTCGCCATAATTACCAATGCCAAAGATGCGTTGTTTTGGAAATTCCTCCCCTTGTTGTAATATAGTGATCATCAATCCTCTTATTACTTTGTGATTGGTCTAAGTTGGAGTCGGACCAAAGATTGATCATTTGCTATAAGAGACTCCAACTTCAACTACGATAAAGAAAAAAATAATTACTATAAGCCACGATCAATCAAACAAAAAATGTCACCTTTGAAGAGAAGTAGGCGGACAAGAAAAGATAGAGTTGTACTCTAATCTAAATAAACATATTCCTTCACCAAAATTAGCATATTTGGATCAGATTTCTTGCAATAAGTAAAGAACTAATGACATAATTTAAAATAATTCACTCTAAGGACTAATCTCAATCGTAAAACCAATAAATTATTAGAGTTTGCACCACTATTGTTAATTATCACAGTGAGAACCTCAAAGTAAATCGAGTAATTACAAATCAAAGTAGCTAAACATCCACTTACACAAGAAAAAAATCTAGCTATCTAAAAAACGCAAACTAAAGAAAGGGAAAACAAAAAAGGCTAATAAACACGATCAATAACCAAAAACTCAAAACATTAAAAGTAAATATATATCAAGAATACTTGTCCCAGCAAAGAAGCATGGTAATGCAAACTCTAATGGTATAGAATTTTCCCTTAATTTGTCTCACTATTCTTTTCCACTTCACAAAATTATAGGGACAATTTGTACCCTCACAGTACACAAACATCACGTGCATTAAACCCTATCTAAATCCACATTAATTAAACAGTTCTTCATCAATTTAATTATGATTCTTCAAACCCCACCTTATTATTTTTCTTGGACATAGTTTTTTTCATTTTTTCTTTGTTTTCAAGATTAGATGTCTTTAGGCCCTCAACTACTTAATTGATAAAATGTAATATGAACTTACAGCAACTCTCTCTGACCGAGTATCGGCCCATTTTCCATTTCTTTTATCCCAGTGCAGGGCTTTGTAAACCTTAAAATTATTGGGATTTCTTCCCAATTTTTGAGCCTGAAAAAAATAAGAAACATACATTGTGATAATAAACACAAAAAGAAATGTCTATTTAACTGTATAATAAATGACATTACCATCTCCAAAGCGTATCTATCAGCAGACTTAGACCCCAAGTATGGGACCGACATCCCCCGATCCTTCCCCTTCTACTTCACTTCTGCGGTTGGTGACATTTTATCACGCTTATCTCGAAATTTGGGTGTATCCCATTTCTTCCAATATGCATCCCAAGTCGAGTCGGATATACCACCAGGCTTTTCA